>JARUPZ010000014.1:5615673-6215673 GCA_031213475.1 Nereocystis luetkeana | reverse complement strand
CCACGTTTTCGTTTTAGAGAATTGATAAATATGCTTTCCACGGCGTCTCGGCCCGACTGGGCTTCTTCTTACCTGGAGACATTTGATTTCCTCACGGCCCGTGTTTTCTAACCGTCTTTCCGACCACCCCTGCGGCTGGCAATTTGGGTCTCGTTTGTTTGGGATGCATGCACGTACGTTAGAAAGGGCTGCAATGGGCGGGCAACCCCCGGGCGTGTATTTTCCTACTCTTCCTCGACCTCTTCTCCTTTGTCATAGTCACGGCATCGTTGTCACCAGCCAGCCAGCTACGTTGCACACTGATTGCCCCCCATGACGCCCAACAGTTTCCTCCGCACCTTTGTGGGTTCCCTAACTCACAGCTTGTCTTATCCTCTCCGAGCCTCCGTTCCAAGGGTGGCCGGTGAGTCTCACAACGAGCTGCCATGAAGGCTCGTTTCCGCCCTCCTGGTGATATGGGTAGGATAATCGACTACACCAGGTAAGGAGGTCTTTCAGTCGGCGGTCAAAGATGCCGTAGGCAGGCTATCGGCGGAGTCCGATGTACACTGACACTGACCTGAAGGTGGTTGATTGTCCGTGACAGTCTGGACGAGGAGTGCATCTATTCATTTGATATCCGTCTCGCTAGTGCAAAAAAAGGTTCAACACGTACTCCCACGGTTCTGTGACGTTCTTGCACGCCACATATCTTCAAACGTACTGCCTCTCTGATGCGTGACGCTCGATTCGACCCACGGTTACCCCACGCACGCAGAAGCGCGGCCTTCGGGTTGCCTCCTTCCACGGCAAGCCCTGTATGAGATTCATTTCTTGGGCAGACGCCTCTGGTCCGGTCTGCGCTAGTTCGTAGGGGGGCAGCATTGCTACGCGATATCGGCACCACTTCGTCACCGGTACTTATGTAAATTCAGCTTCCGCGAGCGACACCTGTACGAACGTATGCCGGCGAAACACGCCCTTTCGTGACCCGAAGATGGCGGTCAGCTTCGTAGAGGATTGCGCCCGTCGTGTAGAACGCGCGTCAGCCGCGGGATACCACGTGCGTGCAACACGACCACCGACACGGTACACACCGATCCCTGAACTAAGGCCATCACCCTTTCGAACTTACCGGTGACACACGTGACCTATCTCCTTAACGAGAGTCGACCACAAGGTTCGGCCAACAGCCGCGCCAAAGAGTACTGGTCCTAGGGGGGGCACGTGTGTGCTACGATATTGGTGACTACGTTTTAGTCCTTTGCTAGGTTGATGTTTATTGATCTTGGCTAATGAAGGTTGAGCGAGGGCCGGGTTGAGGACAGGAGGATGTCGACATTGCTGCGTTGAGTCTTCATGACCATGGTCGCGGCGCCGGTCGAAGGGATAAATCGGCCTCTGCTGGGTGCAATAGCATTTGTGGTGGCGGGAGAAAAGTGTCACATATGTGCCTGTCCAACCATCGCGAGGTCTCACTACCTCTCCCTCATGTGCATTCCGCCGCCCAGTTGTACCCCGTCGATGGCCTGGGTGGGGTTGTATTGCCACTGCGGCGGATGCTGCTGCCCTTGCAGATACTGTTGCAGCGGTGGCGGGGAATGTCGTTGCTGATGTAGAGTCTCGTCGGCGTGGGAGTAGTGTTACATACACTGCTAGGGAAAACCTTGATGTTCATTGGCCTGGGCTAAGGAAGGTTGAGCGAGGGCCGTGTTGTGGCCAGGAAGGTGTCGACATTGCTGCGTTGAGTCTTCATTACCATGGTCGCGGAGCCGGTCGAAGGGAGAATGCGGCTCCTTGCTGCGTGAAATAACATTTGTGGTGGCGGCAGAAAAGTGTGACTTATGTGCCGGTCGAACCATCGCGCGGTCTCACCACCTCTCCCCCATGTTGATTCCGCCGCCCGTTTCCACCCCGTCGATGGCCCGGGTGGGGCTGTATTGCCACTGCGGCGGGTGCTGCTGCCCTTGCAGATGCTGTTGCAGCGGTGGCGGGTTATGTCGTTGCTGATGTAGTGTCTCGTCGGCGTGGGAGTAGTGTTACATACACTGCTCGGGAAAACCAATTCATCGGTTCGCTCCTCGCTCGAAAGACGATGAATGGTCCTCATCTAAGAAATAAGTAGTCAGGTGTTCCATATCGTCATGATTCAACACGAATCTCATGTAATGGCCAGCGTGCAGAGATCCGAAACGGCAGCATTCAAGTTCGTTTTCGTTACTCTTTTTCAACCGGTACCACTCCGGCAGGTTTATCACCAGCGAATCGTGGTTAGTAGTCGTGAACCCAACATGAAAAAAGACGAAGACAGAAGGGACTGATACCCGTCAAATGCATGGTGCTATCAGTGGTTTGACGTACGCAGACGAAATTTTGCCGTGACCTGAAAAACGTTCCAAAACAAACATAGAACTTGACGAGAGTCCTGTGGAACAACGAACAATGCGATTTCCACGACAACGTTATTAAAACGATAGCTTCTACGCCAAGATTGCCTCAGCGAGATATATATGTGTCTGCGTCGATGCAGTTCCGTAAATAACTATCCGACCTCGACCTCAATCTGCTTCACAAACATCTTGTCTAACCGTGATTAACTGCCGGTTGGTCATTTTCATGGAAATATCTTCACACGGTATGAACTGGACCCTGAAGGTGTTGTCCGATCGAATGAAGTAAGTATTTGTCGACTACTCTCATAGCCCATGTGATCGCTCAGACTGTGTCCTATAGTTCAGCACCCACCGACCGACGGCTGGGTGCGCTACAACTGCACGCACGCCAACATTTTACTAACATTTTCCTTACATATTTTGTATATAGTTCAAACCATATACACGGATCACGCTCTCGAATCGCCACGGACCAAAGTCTGTACAGGCAACGCGGCCCTAAGAAAA
Organism: Nereocystis luetkeana; assembly: GCA_031213475.1. Classification (NCBI taxonomy): domain Eukaryota; class Phaeophyceae; order Laminariales; family Laminariaceae; genus Nereocystis; species Nereocystis luetkeana. Next base: position 6,212,794 of record JARUPZ010000014.1, on the reverse strand, counting down.
AAAATGATAAATCACAAACACTATAAAAGAACGACGACGTACATAGGTTTGATTGTTCTCTGGAACTAACATGATGGTTGCCACTGATCGATGCACGTTGTGCAAAAGCACTGTGATCCTAGCGGGTACAGCGTAGCCGGGTGATCTGTGTCCGGAACTTGTGACGTCTACATCGCGAGACTCCCCGCTTCAGGTGCACGTCGCAAAGTACAATAACATTATATAAACTCCGTACCGGCGTAGTTAATCGTAGAATGCCAACTCCAGCACGTTATACCATATCGCTTAGAAGTAGGTGTCATGGCACCAAGCGTGCAGCTGACTATACCACATATATATGCAGCACGTATAAATCATCACTCAAAATAAGTGCATTAGCTCCCGCTTAATTTCGCTGTTCACGCCGCAGTGTCCACCATTCACTAGTACTGGTATCGTGAAAGGATGCAGTACACCACACCGCGTAGGCGTAGGTTCACCACAACAGGACTTGTGCAACACCCAACCCACAACAATATCAATGCAAGCAACTCACAAGAGCGTCACCCGAGATCCCAAATCTCCCGGGGTGATTTTAACTGCAGGAGTGTTGTAATAATGCCCAACAGCTACACAACACGCTAATGATACATCCAATGCCCAATATGTCTTATTGAGAGGTCCTGACGTAGTTCGTATTGTGCGCTAAGAGTACCTATCTGTACACTACTCTGTTAAATACAATGCCCCACACTACCCCCTACCGTTTGCCGCATCGATCCCGACCCAAGGACAAATGCTAACACGCTCCGAACTAATGCGAGTGAGTACTCGAAAAATCGGGAAACTCACATCTCGAACGTAGCGATCGTGAGTCACTACTATCATTAGTGGGTCTATGCATCAGACAAAATACACAGTATACGCCTGCCTCAATTCAAACACCCCAGTTACTACACCCAACTCCACAAGATTACTCCTTCAAAAGATATATTTCACCACATCAAATGTGCGAATTCTCAACAACACAACACATGGGCTTGATCTGCCTGAACGGTATGGAAGCCAACATGCTCACGATAAACCGTACGTCCTCCCTGATCCCTCGCTGTGTGACGTGTGACAGATGTTGACTAAGGTGAAAATTCAAACACTCTAGCCGCCGAAACGACTGATGCAAGTGATACACTCATGAACGATTTTTTCTTGTGATATCAAAGGAGGTAGCAATGTAGGGCATTCGCCTAGGACCCGTTAGGACGAGCCGCGGTTCAACTGGCTCGAAGCCATCGTCGGACCTCGCGTCGAAAGTAGCTCAACTCACTACTTCCAGCTTGGCTTCGTCGATACTGACGTTACCCGATATTTGGGTTTTCCTAGCTTCTTTCAAACAGATCGTCGTGGCACCCTCGATGAAGTGGGGGCCGTCGGCATCCAAGGGCTTGATTCTTTCCAAATTTCTGTTGAGCTGGTCCTCCCAGAACGTGTTGTCCTGGGACCGTCCACAATCCACGACATCGGGAGCGTCCGTAGCAAGGTTATAATAGGCGTTGTATCTGGGCGGAAGAAAGGGTAAAACGCGTTGGGCTATCAAAGGCATGCAGTTGCACACACGTCTATAGCGATGGGTCGAGGGTTGCGTTATAAGCGTTTCAGAGCCGCTGACCTGGATCCATGGGACTGTCGGGAGCATTTTCAACAATTGCCAAGCGTCTGAAAAGCAGAACCAAACATAGAGGGTTGGTAGACAGGGAACACTATTCAACAATTTGGAGGAGTGCCTCACTTGGTAGAGCCGCTGATGACGCTATTGGAGGAGGAGACATTGCGGCCGCATCCCGCGGAGAAATGCACCCAGTACTTGTTTTTATCGAAGGCACTGACGGATACGTCTGCGTCGAAGGACTTCATCATTGCCAAGCCAGCGTCCCCGTTGTCGTGGACGTAGTTCCCTAACGAAAAGGCGAAGTCGGGGGTGGTCAACTTAAGCGAACGATGCAGACTACCACCACAAAAATATTATGTGTTCGACAGATTGCTCGTCCTCAATGAGCGCTGCATGGGGGCTGCGGCAGTTTTTCATCAAACACTGTCTTCATCTACAACAGTGGGGCTGACGTTTACTGCTGCCTAAGCGATTGACCCAGGCGTTCTGCAGGCAGCGTTCCGGAAGCGCGTTTGCAGTTTGTTGTCTGTCGTGGAAGCCTCGTCCTGCATACACAGGCTGCGAGATATCTGGAAATCGTCAACCATTACGGCGCCGTGGTGCAACACATGGGAAAACTATTCCCCTCGGGAACCAATTTAAACTCCTCTAATACAAAAATAGGCAATACCCTAAATTCGGACCGCCGAATGCGGATGCGCAACCTAAACGTTCGAATCTACTCCAACTGTACAATGATTGGGTCGCCACCCTGTACGTTTGCTGGACAAACGCCGGTACCCGCTAAATAATGTGCACGACGTGCACCATACTTAAAGCTCTGGTTTTAAGTTTCCGTCGCCTGTCAGCTGCTTACCTTTCACAATAGCGTCATCGCTGCTCCGGCAAAGGAATATTCCAGCAGACGACGAAGCACCGCCGTAAACCTTGCTTCCCTGGGCATAGGGAATAGCGCATTAGCGACACGGTGGTATGGATCAATCGCCATTCGTTTCTGTCGAGCCACGCTGGTGCATATGGCGTCAGGTGGCGTGAGGGTTTACCATGCCTTCGTACGAACTGGTTCCCCCAAAAAACTTAGCAGTTCACGTTCGGGCCCTCAATTAATGGAAAGTTCCTACCACTCGGCTATAATAGACGTACCACATGACGGTTTTAACAAATGGGACACATTAGCAGGTAGTACTTTGTCAGCAGGAGCTGATCTCCGGGAGAAACGGGCAAATATTGTTTTGGTGCGATTGCTTGAGCCGGCGGAGAACCAAAACATTGAAGAAGGTTTAGTATTGTCGGCGTCAAATAAGATATACTCAGCCTTTGTGGGGACCACACTCTGACGTTTATTGCTTGAATCCTGAATTTACGTCACCAGAACGCTTGATAATGGCTGTCATTTTCATTCGATGTTATTCATTAACAATGGGCGCCTCAATCGACAAATGATTCTTACCAGTCAGTTGTGCTATGTTCGGCAAATTTTGAGGCTCTGTTTCACCCAAGTACTTCCGTTCCTTCACACGTCGTGTAAACTCAATTTTGTGACACCAACGATCATTTTTGTCTCATCATGCTATTAGAGTGTTGAATGTAAAAAAGGCTTACTTGTTCTTCGTGGCGGCAGGAAAACTGTGACGGGTCGTTGTTTTCGTGTTTAATGTTTCGTGCGCCAGTTGAGGTCAAGGGTGCTCGGAGCTCCAGAGGTTGTGTCATCTTAGCTTTTAGACCCGGCCCTAAGGTTTGGTTTCGCGTTGCCATCAACATCACCGATGCCAGACTTTATATCTAGAATGTCGAAAACCAAGGCGCAATTGCTTCAAGCACAAATGTCATATCTGCAGCTGAAGCCAGGTCGTATAGGTTTCGCTTGGATGCGTCAACGATGGTTATCGAGTACTATCGAAATTTGTTGTTTCAATTTTGAGAGTGACTCGGGAACTCCACGGTTAGTTGCCGATTACGGCGCGAACTGCACGAAGCGAAACTTATCATACCTGGGGGTATAGCCCGTTGCAGCGCTTGGAGGCGATGACACCGTGGTATCCGTTGTCGTAGATCTCGTTTCCGTGGGTCGTCAGGAAGTCTCTGTCGTCATGGGGGTCGAAGCCGCACCCAGAGTTATCGCGTATCTTCTTCCTCCTCCAGTCACCCTGTTGGTGGCCGGAAGTAGTGTGGATCCCGAAGTTGTGGTGGTGTATGTCCGAGTCATAGATGTTGCCGTAGACGTTTACGTCATGGAACACATCACATCACGGTTACTCTTGTCGACGCAAAACCCACGGATCTGGTGAGATGGGTCCAAGAGTAGACCGAAGGTGAAAACGGGTGTGGGCATAATCGTTTGGTTCTAAACTGGTCTTGCTTGTCAACTGGCGGATGATGTTATTCCCTTCAAAACGTTTCTGGGGGAGTGTATGCAACAAACATCCAGAAGGGCTATGGTGTGGCTGTACGGCTTGGAATTTATGGGTACTGACAGCAGGCTTTATTGGTGATAGCGGTTGCAGCTTTGGAAGCTAACGCAGACTTCTTATAACATAATTTGTTCGACTCTGAAGTCACTGAAAACACACGTACTTGAAGCCTATGTATTGAGCTCAGCAGGTACAGATCCTCAAGTAAGTAGTCTCAGAAAAAGGGCGCATCGATACCGTCGCATGCGTCTGCAGTGAATTAGATTATCCTTTCGGTGCACCTTGAACAAGCAGCGTTCATCAAGCGCGCGGACCGGTATTCATTTGCCTGCTTGATGCATCCGTTGAAACCTACGAAGCTTGTAGCTACGTACCATTGAACAAATACATTATACCCGATATTATTGCTAGGGACGACACCGATTTACCCGGAACCCGTATTGGTTAACGTCTAAACGATAGACTATTCCGAGGAGAACTATACCAAGACGAAGAGTGCCCTGGCCAGCATAGATATCCCGGTGTGCTTCGTCTATGAAACAGACATTATCAGTAGTGTAGTATTCACCATTGAAAGGGTAGTATTCAGTTCCTCCTGACTGCTCTAACTACTTCCTTCGTGCAATGCGCTAACCCATGGCTCACGCTTCCGCCAAGAACAGCTATATTATGCACGTGTGTTACCGGTCACTCTCTATTCGCATTGCGACGCCCCCGCGATTACCTGTACCTGCATCCCGAAGGGGAACATTGTACACTAGTAGAAAACGTGGCACCAGTTATCGATGAACGATACACTGCTGTAGCACAGCAGTGGTAAATATAGGTTCCAGATACCAGGTACCAGGTATCTAGCAGGTTGTGTCTGGTGCGACAAAGTACTCCTCATTTTTTTTCGAAATTCCCCAGGGAAGAATCAACACGGGCACTGGGTGTGCTGGATGTCAGCGAGTAGAAGAACCGGTGAGTGTGAACAACGCCCAACGTGGTCTAAACTCATCGTTGATGTTCATATCGTACGCAGCAGGCTCATTGACAACGCAAGTAAAATACTACCAATACGATAGTGCTGTTGTGCTCTATGCAGACCGTGGACGTACGGTAGTAGTACTCTAATCTATGGCAACACGTGTAATTTCTGCGCCAGTGTCGAATAAATAGTTAGATGCCTAGGGCACGTCCTATTGATGTATTGCGATTCACTTGACTGATACCGTGTGTTCCGACTCTAAGCCCAAGCTGCTGCAGTTCTTCCACGCCGACCCTCATTATCCTGGGGCACGTATCCTATTCTTCAATAATTACGAATACAGGCCAGTGGTGCTGTAGTGTCATTGATAGTAAGTAGCACACGGTTACCTACAGTGGCACGACAAGTGTATTTACAGAATGCCAAAGGCTATTTATACCCATCCCAAGGAGGACACATATCCAAAAGTAAGTACTGCTGTACGTATGCACACACCTGAAACCATGTTAAAGCTGACCCAGGGTAGAGCTCGGTTTTGGAACGCAATATATTCCCCTGCTAATCTCACACTTGGTTTCCGATTGAGGGTTGCTTGAATACAAATATGTACCAGGTATTCTTCTACTGAATATCGGTATATTTTTTATTTTACGGTTTGTATTATCCTAGATATGCTTCCGGCAATTGGTGCTCCCAATCCATGGGACGATGCACCTGCACTCGACGTTGAGTCTCGAGCGTTTTCGGAATGAAGCTCCACACCAGGCATATATTATTATGGCATTCGTGACATTACGCTAGATACTTCTGTGTAATATTATGGTTCCACAAAGACCTGCTGTTATCGTACCCAGCCATGTTGTTCGGTAATTTTGAGTACTTCTGTCCAGCATTCTCTGTCGCGTGTTGTGTGTACTCTTCTGCTTGGAGCATGCAGGAGGCTCCATAAGTGTTCGGTCTTCAACGAGCTCAGCTATATCAAATTCGTAGTACACACGAAGACGTCACTCACCTCAGAACACGAGGGGTCTCGATAGAGGAGCAGCTGCCGCACAGAGAAGGACCAGACGCGAAGGCAAACGTCCAGCGGCAGGAGTCGCTCGGGTTGGTCTTGGCTGTAGGTGCCTTGTTGTAGAGGCTGTTCAACTCCGGTCCTGTCGATGAGACAAGAGGGAGGGGCGTGAGTTACACGATGCTTCACGCGTGAAGAATAACCCGATCAACTCCCACGAAGATGCGGTGAGCACACTATTGGCACGATGGACGGGACAAGAATCCCCAAAGATGTGGATCATCCGACGCCAAGAGGTTTTCCGTAGAATTGTAATGGGTATCCGCATTGTTCTAAATCAGAAAAGGCTGAAATCTTCTCGCGACAAAAATGAAGGCACGTACCGTAGCGGGAAGGGGGTAGAAGAGCCTGCTATGTGACCCCGGATCTGAGTTACGAGTTGGAAGGAGAGAGAAAAGAAGATGGGCGAAGATAATAAATGGGATGAGCAAAATAAAAAATAAAGAAATCATGCGAATCGCCAGCTGGGTGAGGTGCATGGCCACCGGCGGAATCGTCCGGGCATAAGCCGAACCATTGTTAGAATGGCATCAAGCGGGTACTGACGTCAATCCATAATCAACCGTGTTCGAGAAATAATACAGCCGGCAAATCGTTCTTGGAAGAAGACAATACGCCGTATTGGTCTACCGACAGACCTCACATCGGCGCGTGGCCTTTTCTTTTGTTTCCTGTGTACGTGTACTCTAAAATCGTATGTGTATTTTGAAACTAACTATAGATTGATGAGATAACCAAAAAACAAGAAAGATTCCTGTCTGTGGAGAGAACACATTAAATATTTACAGCTGCATTATCGCAAGTCCGAAACCACCGATGGGAGTTTTTGTCTATAAATGAATATTTTACGCTCAATATCGTACGTCATTTGCCGGCCATGAGTTTAGGGTGGCCATTCGTAGTAAGTAGTAGTACTAAACGTGGCCTAGGACAACCTGTCGCGTGCTTACGATAAAGCTGCCCGAGTGATGTTACTGGTGTCTGTAAAAGACACATGGCATTCCACACTACGCCCACCCTTCTGGGACTGCAGTCTCGTTTTTGGGGCATTTGGTCACACAATTCTTGTGACTTGAATGGCCTGTCCCCAAAACGGGACTGGAGTCCTATTATTGAAGGCGTTGCCATACAGTCCAAATTTGGCCACAGCTATCATCACCGATACCCCGCGATGCGGGAAGCAGGATACTTGTTTGTCATTTTCACCATGGTGCTCACCGTCTACAATATTCGGTATCAATGCTGAAGAAACGTGTGTACCGCCGTATGTTGTCTTCCTGATGAAATGACGAAAAAATACCATTAGATGGCACAAACAGTGTTTCGTTATAGTCGAGAGCGAGCCCTACAAGATTACAACCCACAAGGAAGGGTGGGAGCTGTGTCCTAGAAATTGTTACCAGGTACGAATCCAATTGGGGGTCAGCTTATTGTTTCAGAGTGGGCCCACCGATGCATGTGGTTAGGGACGATAAATTTCAATAATATTTAAAATATTTTCAAAATCAAAATGAACTTTGGTTTGATTTCGAAAGAACGGTTTTGTATATGCTCGGGAAACGACGTACCTACCTGGTATATATTATCTACAAAAAACAAATTGAAACGACTTTGAAATAACGCACCGCATCGCACAACGCTTAGGCGACAAGCAACGAGGAGCGTAGACGAGAGCGTAGGTTGCTTTGTCGCGTGTGCGCCATCACTAACTAGCTTCGTTTTGTTTTTGATGGCCCAGGATAGGAAGATATCCCTCTCAAGGTGTATTGGGTGGGCGGAGGGAGTTTTCGAGCGCAGCGGTGACGAAGCTATAGAGGTCTCGAGCCTATATCCTCTTGTTTTTTCCTCGTTAATGCTCTTATGGTTTGCTCGTTTACTCGGTTTTCGTGATGGTTGGCCGATCGACCACGCCGAAAATTTAAGTTTGCGGCCGCCGTGGTTTATTTCAAAGCACCACCGCCGGCGTACGATGTGACTTGGTTTGTGCGCGTGGCCGCAGCTATTGCTCCGATCGTATCTCGTTTCTGTTCGCATTTTGTCACCTCGATCGCGATGACCGAAGCGGCCATTTAGCGCCTTAGATTCCACCTGGAGTTTTGCCCCACCAAGAACATACATGCAGTACTTCAAAGCTGATAATAACTTATAAGTGTAATTTCAAAACATCAAACCTAAAAGTCCGCAAAGACTTTCCACTCGAATTGTTTTTTTTTGTTTTCACCTTTCTAGTGCGTGCTTGGTGATTCACTCTTCGGCCAATGGGATGGAATGTAAATTACAAACCAAATGTCAGATATAACCCCAAACCCTCCATACGATGGGCTCTTAATAGGACAGTTATTTGTAGTTGATCGGGGTAGCTGAATCTACTGAAGTTTTGGAATTGAGAGTGCTGAATGATGCAGTAGGTTGCCATTTTTCCTTTGAAGATAAACAAACTGCTGAATGAATGTAAACCCTCCGTGGAAGTATTTCAGCGCAGTTAACTGCAGTATTTGAGTGAACTTCACATACATACAAAAGTTTGTTTGCGAGATTACTCTCTTTCGAATCTCCACGACGCACATTTAGGCCGGAATGAAATCTACCAAGCATACCTCAACAGAGTACTGATCGATGCTGTTTAATATTCCTCCCCTGGCCTACATAGATATACCGGGCGTGCGGGCGCGCTGATGCCGTGATGGGGCGAGAGGCGTCGTCATTGTTGACACGCCCGTGGACCATTGTTGAGCTTCAAAAATATATATCACGGTGCTTCAATATCTCATTCGTTGTAGCATACACAGAGCGTGGGAGCGGACAACAATCGAACAATGTGGACGGCGACAAAGCATATGTAATCGGTGCAGGTGCGGCGGAAGACTGGAGAATGCCTTTGTATCACCAGGAGCGTGGAGTCAACACCGATTATCGCACGAGAGGAAGCTCCACGCGCGTTCCATGGAACAGTTGAGGGTGTGGCACCCGTCAGCGTTTAAGAGTTTAGGGCTATTATTGATAGAAAGAAGTAAAAGCGATATACCTCCTGCTGACCAACTGAAAGAGCCAATTTTAGGCAAAGTTTATTACTGTTAGTATTTTGCACGAATATATGTTGCTCAATACTAAACGGTGAGCCTCAAATGGAGCGAGGATTAACCCTAACGACACGAACAGTCCTATGCAGGGGTGAGCCGACAAGTTCTTTTTCCTACGCATAGATGTGTAATACAAGGGCGAAGCGTTAAATTTCCTTCAGCTCTGTCGGCAGACAAAGTACCGCTCTACGTATTTTTCCGGAGGCGACCATAATGTATTTACTGTATAATTGCAAGACATCATTGAAGATGTGTTGTAGCAGGTTCGAATTTCGGCCTACCCGGCAGATCGAACTAAGAAAACATTGAACACAATTAATTGCTAGAGTTTAGATGACGTTCTACTCCACTCGTACCGCATACATACCGGTACGGTATAGTCCCGCGAAATAACATACCAGAGCTGGGCGAGCCTGATATTGCCACCGTGGCACCATCATCAAACGTCATGGGGCATAGGTTATTATGCCTGATTGCGTGTAGAGTGTACCACTTAGCCGTTTTTCTTGACCCGATTCCCCTTAGTGTTCTCGAAAAAAATATTGTGTTCATACTAGACTCGATTTTGGTCTTGGGCTTACGCCGTTTATGGTAGAAAAGGTCCTAAACAAATGAACGAGGCGCAGTGCGTTGCCCACAATAGATCCCACAGCGCAACCGTTGTTTTTGAAGTAGACCATGAAGTACCAGGTTCGTCCTTCAACAATAGTTTAGAAGCCGTAATACATTGAATTTAGTCAACCCTGGAATTCTGGAATCAACTTCTTGAATCGATTCTAGTTTGCCATTTTACAACTAGAAAAGTCACACAAGAATTAAGTTGGCCAGGTATTATTTAAGTGCCTCGGCCTCGACAGTTAAATATCCGAAAGGTTCTAAAATTTGGTTACGAGAGAAATTGAGTTCGTGTTCCATATAAACGACCACACCGCCCCGACGAAAGTTGAAGGGATTGGACATGGCAAACGACAAGCCATAGTTCTCAATCTGCCCTCTTCGCCTTAAATTGACTGTTAACTGAAAACGTCGATTATCGTCGACGGGCCAGGGGCAGACTGGACCCCACGAAGTGTGTTGAATGTATTACATGAACGAGGGTCGGCAATGTGTGTGGCCACGTATTGACCGTACCTGTATCCACGGCTACACCATTTTCCGACTAATAATAATGTGTGAAGTAATTGCATGCGAGGTAATTTCATAGTCTCCAATTAATTGTTTTCCACAAGGAGTAGTGTATACATACTCTGTAGGATCAAGGTCGGTCGCGCAACTGGTTCTTTAAAGCCAGCGTAAATGATCTAGAGTGAATACCAAAAAGAAGGGCTGGAGATCAATGACTATATATATCCGTGTACCGATCATTTTGGGAAACATCCGATATTTCGCCGTCGTCACAAATAAATATTGTGGATTGGTGCCTACCAATATTGCCTTCTTTGTAAATTTTGAACTATTCATATTATTAATGAAAGCGTTTTGTCTTGGTTTCATCCAGGCTTTATCCCATACCGCTCTGCGCCATGTCAGATAACGCGGTGCAAAGTTCGAAGTGTTTTCTTGGGCGTCGGAGGACTCGCATCCTCCCGTGCTCATTTGCCGCCACACGTGGGTGGGTACGCGTGATTGGGTGACTGGTCGCCTGGCCGGCCGGCTGGCTTTGTTTTTTTTTTATGCGTCTACCGCTCACGCCTCTCACTTCACACTTCCCAGCACAGCCACAACCTTGATCATCTCCATCAGCGATTCGCTCCAAGGCTGCACCATATTGCTGGTACTGCGGAGTGTTGGCCCCTGATCCCGTCCTTGTGTCCGGTGATTACTCATTTCGACATCTTCGCGCTCTGATGTGAGTATTTGAATAGTAAGGATGGCGGGACCATAAGTACCTGAATGATCTATGTCGCTATGTTGTGGTTCCCTCAGGAAGCTGCACAGCACATACCGGCGGGTGGTTGGAGAGCTCGGTATAGATATAAGCCGGTACGGCACCGTCTTGCAGTGTTCTAAGCGTGCCAAAAACACTGCTCAAACATCAACACTAGAATTTCAACGTGTCCTGAACCAGAGTTTAGTAGACATGATTACCACCCCCATCGTCTATTACATCAAACGAACTTAATACGAAACTTAAACTTCCACTGATCGATTTACAACGTATGAAATAGAAGTTTGATTCCAGTAACGCTTTAATTACACAGTTCCCGCTGGGGTCTGCATAATAGATATGCGTGACTTAATCACCAACTATATTGTTGCGCACAGCTACTGCATCCACCAACTTCACAACGTGGCCAGTACTGATGAGGGTTGAGGACGGTGCGTTTAACGGTGAGTTCGCCCAGTGTATCGGCGGTGTTCAGTCGAGCGCAAAAAACAGGAGTTGCATCTATCTTCGTCAAACAGGTCACTGCGGGAGTGGGCAAACGCTCCAGCTTTCCGACAAACAAATATTTCCCCGTACTCGGATGGGCGTTTAGCACTTTAGTGCTATGTCTCGTTACACTTATCTACTCCGCCTTTATGACCCACTGAGAGTAAATCGCTGGAGGCCGTCCAAACGACGCAATGAGAATTACGGGGTAGATAGCCAGTGTTGTTCGTAACCCCTTTAGAACCGCAGTCCCGTTTGGGGACAAAAATTCTCGAAATTTGACTGGTTTGTCCCCAGAACGGGACTGCAGTTCTAAAAGGGTGAAATTGGCCAGGTCGAAGCAGCATGCAGACAATACGTATTTGGCACGCATAAATATTTCGCCGCTGTTTTTTTCCCGCTACAGCATGAATGCGGAGGGTGTTTCGTCTACACAGTTGTCCGTCTTCTCCTTATCTTGCCTGATTTGGATTCATTTTTCCTGAAAATAAGAACTTATCCGTATACGTGAACATTCCTTAGAGCTTGCCCTCTTTTGCATTTCCTCGTATATGTGTAACTTCTTGTGTTTCCTCTCCTTCCTCTTTTTATTTCTAAGCCAAAGCGGAAATGCAAGAAACACAGCAGTATTCATTCCAGAATCGCAACGGCGACATCTGATATGCATTGGTGGGTAATATGTGTGGTTCAGTTCCCATCAATCCGTACTAGGTTTATTTTCATGATTACGAAAAATACCGTTCATCGCAGGTAGGTTTGAATTGTGATGGGCACAGATGTACCGCGATAGTCTCTCGGACGAATCGGCATAACTGTTACTGGTTGTGGCTTTCATGTTCAGCGCGCCCCCTCTATTATCGTGCCCCGTTGTTGGCTATGGTATGTGTAGTGTACGCCCAGCAAGACTATGCACTATTATTGGGCCAGAAACGTACACTGAGTTCCTCGGACGTGTACGATGTTTGCCCCCCGCCTTGAAAAATAGGTTTCAGGAAATATATATATATATATATATACGATATATATATATGTCGCATCACTCTCATTATCAAGCCCACCCCGAACAATGCCATACTCTCGCAGATCTCATCAGTCTCAAGCTTGCAGCGACGAGGCGCAAATATACCTATATTCGGGGAACAGAAGTCAAACGCCAATGGTCATGCAGAACGCGGCGTTTCTCATCTTGGGCCTGCTCACCCTCAGTCGGGTTGGCGCTAAAGACACGAAGTCGCCAAACGATCCCATCCCCAAGCCGGAGTGCGATGAGAACATCACCGTCTCAATTCGATACTCGTCTGCCTCTTCGCGGCTGTACCTCGAGTCGGCGGACGGCAGCACCCGTGGCGGCTGTGTGACGTTGGCACAAATATGGCGGCATCAAAGAGGCAAGGCGCCCTTGTATCCCGTGGACCCCAAGACGGGCGATGTCAGTGACAGCGCAACAGGGGTGTGGCTGCTCACCGAGGAACTCTTCGTAGAGGACGGTATAACTCTTCAGGTAGGCTATTGTCTCTGGACTCGGGTAGAGTGGCGAAAACATGTATGTCCTAGTTCTATTCTTCTTGTAAACATGTAAAAAGAGGTCATCGACGCATTCTTGAGGTTTCGTTGTCTTGCACGTACGTTTTAAAATTCTTCTTTTGGCCCGTCACATAGATCATGCTGACAATATAGTACCTGGTATGCCGTTCTTTGTGTAAGGCACGCTGATAATATTGACCACGGTAGGCCTGGTCTCGTGTTGCAGAGAAACCAAAGCTAAACTGGTTTTACAACCCACCCTTGCTCGCCCTCGCATCTTTGTTTGGCGGGCAGGTTCACGGTTCCTCGGCCGGGGGTGATGCTGACGAGCTACGTCTCCTCAGTACGAGCGATACCTTCATAAATCTCCGTGCCCACGGCGGAAGCTTCGATTTCTTGAGCACCAAGGTACACCTTTCGCTTCACGGATCACACATCATTTTTTAAAAATGTGCAGCATAAAAGTGCATATGTTGCATTTTCGAGCATCGGCTCAAGACAAGACAACTGTATTGTACAAGTATCAGAAACTTTATCCAGGTCATTGTGCTCCCATGCAATTTGCTGAATAGCAGAAGGGCCAAATTGGCGGAAACTAGTTTTGAATTTGCCCTCGATTTGTGTCTATCTATTTGACTTTATGGGGAAATATCGCCGGACAAATATACTTCGGGATAGGCCACGCGTCAGTGTCGAGGGTGAGGGCACGCGTTGGGAGGAGTCATAGGGGGGGGGTGTACGGTAGATGTTTGGGCTGTGACACATGTCGTATAAGGGTACTGTACGAATCTGAGGCCACATCAATTTCCCCCGAAGTATTCCCAAACATAACCGTATCACGTCCAGTACTCTTGCCAAAAGGTAACTATTGTTTATGTGTCAGACAGGTATTTTCCAAGCAACCCTGACAACGATGGGAGGTCATACAATTTCCGTCTTTATGTGTGCTGACTTGCGCAACTTTGGTTCACAATCCATCTATAGGCCGTTTGTATGGGCTGTGCTGACTTGAGTAAACTTGACCCACAATCCACTGAAAAAGCCGTTTTTATGCGTTTAGTGGCGCCTACATCCGGCTTCGGTCCCCCTTAATAATTATCATACTGTTCCTAACCTCAATCCTTATGTGGCCAGGTGTTTGCCTGGGACACATCCACAAACAGCCCTGACGCGAACGAAAACGATGGTCGGTCGTACATTAGCGCTGTTTCTGAGGTCATCACGGACGACAACCAGACATGCAAGGGCAGGGCTAAGAAGAACATGGGAGAGGCGCGGATGGATATCGAAGACAGCGAAATGGGTTACCTAGGATACCACGGCAGCGAGAGCTATGGCCTAACGTGGAAGGTGAGACAAGAACAACGCGGCTTCCCATGCACAATATCCGAACGATTCCTCTTCAACGTTTCGCAATACGGCGGTATGGAACCGAAGTGGATAGATTGTCTGAATGTCGATCCCGTTCGACTAGCAGTGACTTCAATGTCGACCAAGTTATGATAAAAGGTAGTCTGCGTTCCCTTCACAAATTCCGACAGCTATCGTCAATAATCTCTGTTGTCAGTACCGACTGCACGAAATACACTCCCGTGAAAGCCGGACTGCCACACCATATACCTCCAGCATGTTTGACCGAATACACTCCCCCAATCAATACGTTTTTCGAGCGAAAACCATCGTCCGCCAGTTGATTCAGAGGTAGCAAGCAAGACCAGTTCAGAAAGCAAAGATTACGCCCACACCCGGTTGCACCTTCGGCCTACTCTTGAACCCATTTCACCAGGTCCGTGGGTTCTGCGTCGACAAGAGTAACCATGAGGTGTTCGATGATGTAAACGTCTACGGCAACATCTACGACTCCGACATACACCACAACAACTTCGGGGTCTACACGTACGGCCACCAGCAGGGTGACTGGAGGAGGAACAAGATGCACGACAACTCTGGGTACGGCTTCGACCCCCACGACGACAGCGACTTCCTGACGATCCACGACAACGAGGTCTACGACAATGGATACCACGGTATCATCGCCTCCAAGCGCTGCAACGGGGTGTCCATCCAGGTAAGATATGTTTTTGGCATCGTGCAGTATGCGACGTAACCGAGAACTAGCAGTGGTGTTCCCGAGTCACTCTCTAAATTGAAACAAAGAATTTGGATTCTACTCTATACCCACCGTTGACGGGCCCAAGCGAAACCAATCCGAGTTGGCTCCAGCTGCACGTATGACGCTTTGTCGGCAACCAATTGCTGGTTGTCGAGATGCTAGACAAACTTTCCGGCATCGTTGATGTTGATGGAAACGCGGGCCAAAACCTGAGGGCCGGGTCTCGAAGCTCAGACGACACAAACGTTTAAGCTCCGAGCAACGTGGACCTCATCTGACCCACGAAACACTAAACAAGAAAACGACAAGCAGTCCCATATTTCGCGTCGCCACGAAGAACAAGCAATCTCCATTTTTGATCAATGCTCTAATAGCACGAGGCAAACATGACTGTTTGTGTCATCAAATTGACTTCATACGGGAGTACTTTGATCACACGGACGCTCACAATGAACCGAACACAAGTACAACTGGTAGGAAGCATTTGCCGATTGAGGTGCTCATTGTTTATGAACAACGTCGAGGGAAAATCACAGCCATTATCAGGCGTTCTGGTGCGGTAAATTCAGGATTCAATCAATCGAAGTCGGCGTGTGGCCACCACAAAGGCCTGGTGTTGCATCCTGTTCCACGCCAAGAACGCCAAACCTTTCTGAATTATTTGGTTCTCCGCCGGCTCAAGCAACCGCACCATGACAATATTTGCCCGTTTCTCCCCGAGATAAGCTACTATTTACAACGTACTACCGGCTAATGTATCCCCTTTGTTAAAACCGTCATGGGGACATATCTATATACGAGGGGTGAAATTTTTCCATTGTTCAAGGGCCCGAACGCAAATTGTTAGGCGTCTTGGGGGAACCAGTTCGTGCGAAGGCATGGTATCCCCTCACAACACCTGAAGCCACACCCACCCGTGTGCCTGACCGAAACGAATTGAATTTGATTAATACCACGGTGTCGCTAATGTATGTGCCATTTTCTATGTCCAGGGAAACGAGGTCTACGGCGGTGCTTCGTCTTCTGCTGGAATATTCCTTCACCGGAGCAGCGATGACGCTATTGTGAAAGGTAAGCAGCTGAAAGGCGACGGAAACGTAAGTCCCAAATATTGGTCATGGTGCACGCCGTGCACATTATTGAGTGTTTACCGCGGTTTGTCCAGCCAACGTATAGGGTGGCGATCAAATAAATGTACAGCTGGAGGTAGATTCGAACGTTTCGATTGCGCATTCGATTTCGTCGGTACTTCTCAACGGCATGGACTCTGTTTGGATTGAAGGTTCTTCAGATTGCTTCCCGTGTGAAATATGTTTCCCAAGCGTTACACCACGTCGCCGGAATGGTTGACGATTTCAATACATATCGCAGCCTGCTTATGCAGGAGGAGGCTTACACGGCAGACCATAATCTCCAAACCCGCTCCCGGAACGCCGGCTGCAGAAGTCCCGGGTCCATCGCCTGGGCAGAACAGGCAGCAACACGGTTGTAGATGAAGGCAGTCCTTGATGCTTAATTGCCGGAACCCTCATGAAGCGCTCATTGTAGACGAACAATCTGCCGAACACACCATATATATGGATGCCGTGGTAGTCTGCATCGTTCGCTCAACTTGACCACACCCCACTTCGCCTTTTCGTTAGGTAACTACGTCCACGACAATGGGGACGCTGGACTGGCCATGATGGAATCCTTCGACGCCGACGTATCTGGCAATATCTTCGAGAACAACAAATACGGGGTGCGAATCTCAGTGGGATGCGGCCGCAATGTCTTCTCCAATAACGTCATCAGCGGTTCTACCAAGTGAGACACTCCTCCAGGTTCTGTATTGGAGGCCCCAGTCTACCCAACCCTCTATATTTACGTCTACCTTAAAGAAGGTTGACATCATTGGCATTGCTCCCCATATTCGCATTGACCCAGCTCAGCGGCTCTACAAAACCTTTGTCGCAACCACCCACGCATCGCTACAGTCGCGTGTACAACTGCGTTTCTTTGGCAACTCAACTATTCCTTTTCACTCTCCATCCCAGGTACAACGCGTATTCTTACCTTGGTACGGACGCACCCGATGTGGTGGATTCTGGACGGTCCCAGGACAACACATTTAGGGAGAACAACCTCATCGGGAGTTTGGAGAGCATCAAGCTCTTGGATGCCGACGGCACCCAGTTCGTAGACAACATATTCGAGGATGCCACAACTCTCCGTTTTAACGATGCGAGGAAAACCCTAATGTCGGGAAACGTTGGCCTTGACAAAACCAAGCTGAAAGTGGCCAATGGAGCTACTTTTGACGCGAGGTCCGACGATGGCTTCGATCCAATAGAGTAACGGCTACCGCAGAGGGAGTCTAGGGGAATGCCCTACATTGCTACCTAATTTAAAACACGCACCAAAATATTGTGGATGGGTGTACCAGTTGCGTCAGTCGTTTTTTTTGTATCATGTTTGGATTTTCACCTTTATCTGCGTCTGTCACACGTCACGCAGTTAGGGATCAGGGGGGGCGTGCGGTATATTATCGTGATCGTGCTGGCTTCCATACCATTAAGGCAGATGACGCCGATATGTTGCGTTGTTGAGAGTTCACGCAATATATTTGTTGTAACACGTCTCTTGATTCTTGATAAAGGTAATATTGTGAGTTGGATGTTCAGTTGTAAGGGGCGTTGTTTGAATTGGGGCAGGCGTATACAGTATTTTTGATATTATGCATACACCCACTAATGATGGTGGTGACCCACGACAACTATATTCGATATGTGAGTTTCCCGATTTTTCGAGCACTCGCTGGCGTAGGTTCGGAGTGTGTCGGCATTACATAATTTGTTCTTGGATCGGGACTGTTGCGGGCAATCGCGGGGGGTAGGTATGGGCGTTCTTGCAAATCAAATAGTGGACAGATCGGTTTGATTAGCACACTAAACGGACTACGTTAGGATCTCGGACGTTATATATACCACCGCTGGAGCTCTTAGTGGGACGTCTTGGGCATTGGATGGATGTACCATTAGCGTGTTCTGTAGCTGTTGGGCAATATTTCTCACCTTTGTGGAGACAATATGCACCTCTGGAGATTTGGGTTTTCGGGTGACGTTCTTGTGGGTTACTTTTGTGAGTTACATACATACGTTGATGTTGTTGTGCGTTGGATATTGTATACGTACTGTTGTGGTGAACGTACGCATACGCGGTGTGGCGTACTGTACCATTTATTTCAAGATAATAGTACCAGTGAATGGTGGGAACTGCGGCGTGAACAGCGGCATTGAAGAGAACTCCATGAAGTGTTTTTGAGCGATGATTCGTCAGTGCTGTATATTTGGTATAGCCAGCTGCAAGGTCCCGCGGCACCTACCTGTGGTTAAGCGGTATCGGATGACCTGCTGAAGTTGGCAGTCTACGATTAACTACTTCCGGGACGGGGAACATTAAATATTCTTGTACTTCGCGACGAAACCCCAAGATCGTGCACACGTCTTCACTATATGTTGTTGCTCGATCTCGTCCACCTCTGGCACCGTACCACTATGTTATGCCCTGAACAGTCCTTGAACTGACACCGTAACGCAGTGTTAAGCTTCGACTAAAAACGTATAATGCGATAAATCTCTCACATGCCTAGATGGACATACGCCTCTTTCTTAGCGCGATACCAATATGATGTTGTCGACGCATCGTCAGCCATAGCACACTGACCAGGTGATATCCATAGAATAACACAGTAACGTAGCCCAAGGCAGTGGGCATCACACTACCCTATACCTGGACCACCCATCTGATTGACTCAGGTTCGGATAATATAGCACGCGACGTACTTTAAGTTAGCCACGGTCTCAAATCGCCCTTGCGTATCAATTTGCTATGATGTTAGTATCAAGGCGGAGGTCTCCCGAACATTATCGTGCGGTGCTACCGTCAGCAAAGATCCGATGTCAACGTGTCGGTTACCGGGTTTCTGGAAAATGTTTCGTGATCTGAAATTAGAATCCCGAGTTACCGTTGGGGCCCATGTCGTTCGAGCGTAACGTTACTACGTTACCTACTCGATCTTCCCGAGATCCTACATGTGTTAGCTGAGCTAGTGGCATATCGGCGTGTGGGAGACACATAACGTAGACGTGTTGTCCAATTTCGCGGACATCCCCGTAGATGACACCCACACGAATATCCCCGGGGAAAAGATAGCGTGGTAGCACCAATGACAACGCCTTCATATTGTCAAACCCCCCAAAAGGGAGTACTTAAGATGGTTCCGCGCAAAAAAACGCCTTTTTTTCTCAAAACCCCGGCAGTACGAAATGCATCCATAACACAGTACGATATTGATATATACCGTGATCTCCACATTCGCTCGTACGAGCTAACACGGCCGTTGGTTATTGTTGATGTTAGATTGCGGGTGTCTGATTTTTGCTAACTTGAGTAAATACATACATTATAGACGAACACGTGAACATATTTGCTAGGGTTTTACCTATCCAATACTTTACCCGTTTGATGTATGTTATGGTAGCAAGACTTTTGTCATCACCGCACTGAATGTCGCTCGACACCGACTTCTCTTCAGCTGATTCGGAAGCACAATGTAAACGTTTGGTCGAATGTATACGTCATATACATCATACGTGTGTTACGATAGCCCCTACTCTCGTTCACTTTGACTGTTAGCCCCCCCTTTGTGATCCGCGGATAAACTCCATTTGGACCTATCAACTATCTGAGGAGGTCCGTCAGTTCTGCGTTGACAAGATCAGCCTCTTAGTATTCGACAGCATCAACATCTACGGCCATAGCTACGATTATTAAATCTACCTCAGAGATTTCGGGGTCTTCATGTACGGCGGCCGGCCGAATAACTGAAGCAGGCTTATAAAGCACGACGACTCGGGTTACAGTTGCAATCCCCACGACGATAGCGACTCCCTGAATAAACACGACAACAGTGTCTACGGTAACGGCTACCTCTTCATCATCGCATCCGAGGGTTCCATAGGTCTCGATACGGGTAGGTCCTTGCCTGTGTCGTATAAGTAGTTACTTTCTCCAAAGAGGATATGTGACGATGGGAATATCGGGTCAGCTATACCCAGAAACGTGGTACTATGAGATAGTGTGAAGCCAACCGATGACGCATCGAAAACATAACAATGCTACCGCATAATCTCCCTTTTGCACATGCCAAACTCCGAGTACTAGCTGGCGATAACAAAGCGAATATGAAGTATCTCACTCCACTGTTGGGGTTGGGGCAAGCTACAGGTTAAGCGCCAATGTACCTATCTCTTGTCCATGATGATCGGTGAAAGGACGTCGAAGGCGGTGTTTCGTTGTCATCTGGGATATTTGTGCACTGTATAAGCGGCGATCCTTTTTGTCAAGGGTCAGCAGACGAAAGCTTATCGAACGTATTAGTACGGCATGTGGTAGGGGACGTGGTATGTGCTCATATAGTGGATACGATCGTGTGGTGGTACAAAGTAGAAGGTGGTTGCCGAATGTGTTTGTGTTGTGTTCACATCTATCTTCGGGTTGCGTGGTTGTTGTCATCGACTGTCTCTGCGGGCGTGGACGGTGTGTGTTGTGAAGGCGTGTGACACTATGTTTCTCGTGGTAATCAACGCATGCGCATACATATACCATGGCGCCGATTTGGTTGACGATGTCAAGGCGCCAAATGATTCACGTGTCTCGAGCAACGCGTACACAGGAGAGACGTTTTCAGAGATTCCCTAGTTCCGGAACGGGTGCTGCAAACCGCATTGCCCAATCGTTGGTGAAGCCGTAGGAATACTCGCACGGGTGTGCGTGACGGGGCGTTCTGCTGATAAGCTGTAAAAAAATGTTTTGTGGTGAATTTGATAAATGAGAAAAAATCTGACCGCGAATATACATGCATCGTTGGTCGAATTTGACGACACCCCACTCCGGTCATCTGCCAGGCAACTGCGTCTATGACAACGGGGACGCCGGATTAGCAATGATGGCGTTTTTTAACGCCGACGTGTCGGACATATTTTCGAGAACCACAAGTTCGAGGTGAACTTCTCCGTGGGATGCGACCGCAAAGGACTTTTTGAAATTATTGTCAACAACGTCTCTGCCAAGTGAGATGCTGTCTAGGTTCTTCAATTGAGGACCAAGCTTACCCAACTCTTCCGATGTTGAAGCTGCCTATCGAAGCTGATGAAGCGTTTCTTCAACTTGGGAAGGTTCGGAATATTACACGCAGTCCGTTTGCATGTGCGATGCTGGCCCAAACACCAAGCTAATCAATCACGAGCGTGACTCGCTTTGCTTTCTCGGACACGCGACCCTTCGGTTTGAAACGACCCAGCTGCTTAGGTCCAACGCCTATTAGTACCTTGTATCGGAGGCTCCCGATGTGCCTGCTTCTCGACCGTCGCATGACAACATACTACGTAAGAAGAAAACCATCGGAGGTGTCCAGAACGCCAAGGTGAAGGGGTGCCGAAGGCCCTTTGTTCGTTGACAGTGTTGTTTGAGGATGCTGTGACGAGTTGTTTGAACGATGCTTCAAGAGCGGACATGTCGAGCACGACCGGCCTTAACAACAGCAAGCTGAAATTTCGCACTGGAGGTTCGTTCGACACGAGTTGCGACTATTGCCTCGCGAAAGTCAGAGAACTGTGCATCGACGAATAGGTTCACACCAGTTTCCGACATCCCTATTTCGTCATCAAATCCAGTATTGTTTGCCATTCTTCTTCAGCACGCCAGCTGCCATGTGGGTCTGGTTTCCAGTATTTGGATGTTATTCTTCTTTTTTCACACCATTAGGGGTTGGCACATAATATGTTCGCAGTGAGCAGATTTCGTTCGCTAGTCCTGAGGGTGTCTAACGCGTACAAAGTCGTGTAGAGCACCCATCTTGTTTCGGTAGTCAATGAGGTTCTGCGGGTAAATGCCGCTGACATACAACTAACTGCGGGATAAAAACATGGGCATGATTGTTTGTGGATTACATGTTGTTAACTCCCTTCGATTGCTTTACAACTACAAACGAATAGCTTGGACACTATAACAATCGCGCATGGAGGCCTCAAGGTGCGGATTCCTCAGGAGATACATTGGATATCAACAAAGTGTGTGACCTAGCTGTGACGTCTATAAGATTTCCGATATATGTAGGGCGTGGGGAAGGCCCCAGTCGTAGACCTAGCTTTCCGGGGTCTGCCTCTGTTAACGTATATAGCTGTAGATTACGTGAGTGCCGTGCTTCAGTTTCCCATATAGTACTAATTACACTACTACCGTAGTACGGAACTCATTTATACTCGATGTGATGTGCTGGATATGAATCTAATACCGGTATGTGGATGAAATACGTGGCGGTGAGACAATATACTAGTAAAATATTGCTTGGCTTTGTGGCTCAGGAAACGCTCCGCGGGAGACCTGGTTTCTGAGGGGCACCATTATTCTAATTTCGTATTCGGCTGTTCGTTACTTACTTGGTAATATGATGTCGCTTAGTATATCACTAGGATCAGGATGATGTCAACCCATTACACACTATGTAAATATTGCATGTATGTGGTCGATGATCCCGAGGGCAATCTCGTCGTCCAGGAGAGGTTTCATATTTATATCACCTCTTTCGAACGAGTTTTTCAGGGAGTTGCACATCCCATCAATCAGTCGTGTGGGTTCTGGTTTGAAATTGTGGCGCCTACACGATTTTGAGCTGCATAGGACAAATCGCTCGACTCGGGACAACAACCCACTTTGCTGTGCGTGGACACAACGGGGGACATTGTTGTTGATTGCCTACCTATTACGTGATTATTATCGTGGTATTCAGGTTGTTGATACAGCAAGCAGGTTAGCAGTGTATAGCTGCGCCCGCGAATGGAACGTTTCGATTGACCGTCATCTATCGATGAGTCGGAATATCGCATCGTTTCTTACACAAACTGACAACTGACAGTTCTCTCGTTAATACCAGGTATGTCAAAAGTAAGTCCCCGTTTGACATCGGCAGTACGCCTGCAGCTGTGGAGTTCACGGCAGTTGAGCAGAGTGCCGAGTTCGTCAAACAAGAACAACATCCGCGCTTCAAATCCCGGTAATGCTTGATAATTGTTTTGATGCTTGGTTTGCACTCTATAATAGGGCTTCTGCGGGAGGCCAGAACATATGGCGGTAGTCGGCCAGCGAAGCACAACGTTATTCGTTCACTACTGCAGTCGCCGACATCTCCCCATTTCAGTCGGTCGTGCTTAGGCATTGGAGGTTTATACCTCTTTGAAGATTCGAGCGGTGCGGTTATGTTCGGATAATACCCGACCAACATGTCCATCGGGGACATCGCTCCACGCCTTTCATTCAAACTCATCAGCGATTTTGCGTCACCGTGTCTCACAGCCAAGCCTGACCACCAGGTGGCCTCTAAACGGACAGCCTCAAGCCCTCCGAGTTTGGCTTGAATTGCTGCTCAGATTATGTTACACTTGCCCCGTGTTTCCAGCGAGCATTATACGCAACACTCCACATTAGACACTAATCAATCACATTCCTCACCAGCACTATATATGTTCGTATGTTCAGGACAGGTTCATAACGGCGCATGCACAACTCAAGTGTCAGAGCAGTACTGGTCGAAAAAGAGCAACGAATCAAAACGTGTATTTCTTGTTCGTTCGGATCTATTTTTTTTCATGATTTGTGAGTCTAGTGTAAACTCCAAACGTGATATGAAGCCCTACCTAGATGTGCCCTTCTGGCGGGCCATGTGTGGTATGTCGAGCAAGGAGCAAACCAATACAAAACACTGTTATAGAAGTGGCATCGACGCCCCCCGCCTCATGCCGACCCGTGGCGACCACATCTGACCTCAATGCTTTGCTTCGGTGGTAACACACCAACTGAAAAACGTTGAGCGCACACGAGTAACTGGACGATCATGAGGTTACTGAAATGACTATCCCTAGACCCAACACTGGTAGATACTTCACGCTGAGATCTACACGCCCATGCCAAATGACGTGCTCCGACCGATCAAAATATTTCCCGACGACAAAATGTGCATTTTAACATACAGGTGAAGGCTTGCATTGCTTACAGTGACAACTAAGTCAGCAATTGATGTACACCACACACCAACACTCCTGTTTGCGCAACACCAAAGCGCTAAATGTGAAGGTTTGCCTGGAATATAAACTAGTCGTGTTCCCCTTAACGACAAGAGACATATCACCGTAGTGTACCTTGGGGACCAAACCTCTTTGCTCTTCCAAACGGACAGCGCACTCATGAACAGGTGTCCCGAGTATATCCGTCCAACACTTGATACCGACATGTGTCGGTCCGTAAATTCCGTATCCCAGGTACATATGCTCGCTTCAATCCATGACTGCGAACATGACCACTCCGTATCTCTCACACGTTCCTATCGTTGCCGCAGCCACCTACAATACAACGGGTGACTGCGTACAAATGAAACAATCGTATGCGAGGTGAGCGGGGACGCGGATGATTGGAATTGTACCAAGGCATAATTGCACACAAACACTCCTACAGCTAGTTGCGTGGAAACAGCTGTACACATCTACATGCTCCAGTGAGAGGAGAAGCTTTCCAGCGGTACAACCCCGTGAAAACGTATCACAACTACCTCAATGAGCCTAATCCCATACATGTCTCTATCGAGGAGCTCCCGCTCCTCTCGAAACTCCCCACCTTCCCAAGGCGCAATGCCGTTCAGAACAGGAGGTACGTACAAGAATCGTATCAACTGTATATTTGGGAACACGACAATTGTCACCAATGCCCTCAAATATTTTATCAGAGTGCCAGCCCCGAAGACAACATACCGCAAATACTACGAAACTCCTCGTGTGCACCCTCGAAGCCTTACCCACACACGATATAAACGTACTCGTTAGTGACTTTTCTATCGGGCTGCTGGGTGCCTGAACCAGACCGATTACGGTCAGCAAGCTTTTTGCAAGTGGCAATCGGATCGCAATGATGAGCTGTCCAATTCCTCCGCTGCAATTGAACTTTAGTGGGCGATATTTCATTCATGGCGTCTTCAAACCCAGCGCCATATTCAACACATATGTTTTAACCAATCAGGAGTACGACATTTTAAATGCCAACGTTGTAGTCATAACAACATGATTGACAGATAAATGCTCGGAACGTTCTTGGAATGGTTCTATAACCGGGCACTTCGCGCGCGTGATATGCAGGAAATCTCTCTACAACGCCCAACATATGTCGCAGCCAACACCCACCTGCGTTTACAGGGGAGCATGTAAAATAGGACCTACAGTACACACAATATATATATATGCTTCGCTATCTTTACACACAACATTTGGTTCTATTTACACCGGTCCCCCGTAATAGTCTAGCCATACAACAACAAACTAAACGTTTTCACCAAGAAAAGCTATTCATGTTCGGCATTAGTCACAACGACTTCGCGGAAGAAGTCATAGCTGGTCGGCTTGAAGCTACACTCAGATCTCGGTTCGAAATACCCTCTACTGCTATGGTTCAGCTTGATGTTGTCTAGGCTCAAGTTTCACGACAAGAATGGGTTCCTACTATCATTGAAACGGGTCATTGTAGTATCTTCGAAACTATCGTCGATGAACTACGTGTCACCGGTTCCATGAAGGATGTTCTCCACAGCTCCGACGAGCTGTTTTAGTCTGGAAAGTGGCATTTTACGATCACACGGACTCCACCACGGCGGGCGTGTCGGAGGCAAGGTGTGAGTAGGTCTTGAACCCGCAGAGCACATGTTTTTCGTAGCAGGTGGTCGCGGGGCATATGGAGCATTGCCACAATAGCTAGACAGGGGCACAGTCTAAGAGGTAGGAACTGTGACAATCCATGGAACCGATCGCAAGACGCACAAGCTACCTGCGTTCGTCTGGTCAATTGCGACGAACGAAGGTGCTCATGCGAATGAGTTCAGGGTACGAACATGGATATATCTCCCTGCTCGTTTGCTATGTGTTGTGCTCGTGCTCAATCGCTCACTCGCAAAACTGAGCTGTCAGCTAACACCTGCATCACGCTCTTTGTGTCAGTGTTGGTTCTCGCTCCATTTGAGATGCACCGTATGGTAGTGAGCAACACATAAACAATAGCATACACCAATATACCATAACGCAGTTTTTGTTTTAGGTCACCCGATGGTAGCGTCTACCACTAGATTGAACTTACCGAAATATGACAGCAACACATACGAGGGGCACCGGCGTTAGGAAAATAAGCTGTTCTTAAAGCGGCAGGGTTTTTCCCGTGCGAGAAAAACCAACCACGGTTTCGTCGTACGGAGTTGACTCTTACGCTTCCCTCTGCCCTTCTCCCTACCCGGAGACATAGGTCTCCTCGCGTCCCGCGTCTTTCCAACCACCCTTGCGGCTCGCGAAGAAGGTCCCGTGCGTTTGGGGTGCATGCACGTACGTTGGAAAGGACCGCAATTGGCGGGCGAACCCCTGGCGTGTAATATAAATTATTCCTCATCGAGCTCTTCAATTTGTTAAGAGTAACGATCGTTGTCCCCTGCCAGCCACCAATAATGCTCACGAATCGTCCCGTATGACCTCCAAGAGGAATTCTCCGCCTCTTTGCGGGTTCCCTGATTACCGCCATATCATATCCTCTCCACGCCTGCCTCTTCGGGAGGGGCTTTGCGGTTGTTCCGTTCTAAGGGTAACCCGTGAGCCTCAATACCCGCTTCCATGAAGCCTCGTTTCCGCCTCCCTGGTGCCGTGAGAAGAGTGTATTGACTACACCTGTCAAGGACGTCCTCTATCCTGAGGTCACACGATGCTGTAGGCAGCCTGTGAGAAGAGTACGATGTACTCTGACAATGACCTGCAGGTGGTTGATCGTCCGTGACAGTCTGGACGAAGCGGGGCTGTATTCCGTTGGGATCCTTCACGCTGGGAAAATGAATATTCTTTAACGCTTTATTGCTCGTCTCCGTGACGTGGTTGCCCACCACGTTTCTCGCAACGTACTTCTCCCCTGATACGTGCCGCGTGATTGGACCCACGGTTAACGCAAGCACGCCGACGAGCAGGCGCCGGGGTGCCCCCCTCTACGGCTAACCCTGAATGAGAGGAATTTATTCGACAGACACGTCTGCCCCCGTCTTGCTTGTTCGCACGGGGGCATCTTCGCCACGAGAAACCGGCACCACTTCGTCACTATTACCTCCTCCAATGGTACTTATGTAAATTTTCCTTCCCCCGGCGGCATCTGTACGGACATCTGCCGGCAATGCATGCCCTTTCGTGACCATAGTGTCGGCGATCGGCTTCGTAAAGGATTACGCCGGCCGTGAGCTGAGCGCGTCAGCCAAGGTTCAAGCCTGGGTGGAAACGTCTGCGTGCTAGACGACCACCAGCACAGTTGATACCGACCGCTGGACTGAAGGCATCACTGTTTCGAACTTATCGGTGACACACGTGACCTCGCTCCTTGACGAAAGTCGACCACAATGGTCGGCCAACACCCGCATCAAAGCGTACGGGTCTTGGGGAGGCACATGTCAGCTACGATGTCGGTGACTACGTTTTGGTCGTTTTCAAGAAGGGTTTTCATTAACCTGAGTTAGGGAAGGTAAAGCGGGGGCCAGGTTGTGGCCCGGATGTTTGCGAAATTGCTGCGTTCGGGCTTCATTGCCAGATACGCGGAGAAGGCGACTCCTCGGCGAGTGAAATAATGTGTGGTGGCCAGATGAAAGTGTGGCCTATGTGCCTGACAAACCATCGCGCGGCCTGCCCACCTTTCTCATAGGTTGCTCCTGCCGCCCAGTTCCGCCCCGTCGATTGCCTGAGGGTGCCTGTCTTGCCGCTACGGAGGATGCTGCTGCCCTCGCAGGTGCTGTTGCTGTGGTGGCGGGTTCTGTCGTTGATGATGTCCTTGTTTCGTCGGCGTTAGGAGAGTTGTGTTTAATACACTGCAGTGGGAAACCAATGCTTCATTCGATACGGCCCTCGCTCGAAAGACGATGGATGATCCTTATCTCGGAAATCGCCAGCCAGGTTTCACGTGTCGCTCTGATTAAAGCACGGGCTCTTATAAAATGCATAGTGCAGTTATCCGAACCAGGAGCATTCAAAGTTACCTTATGTTGCTCTCTTTCAACCGGTACTCCTCCGAGAAGTGTGTCGTCCGCGAATTGTCACCGTGAACAAAAACAAAAAAAAACGAAAACAGGACTGATTGATACGCGTCAAATGCACGGCGCTGTCAGTGGTTTACCATCAAACAAACAATGGAATTCAAGAGCGTCCTGGTTCAACTGTGAAGCAACGTGCGATGCAACCTCTACGACACTACATGAAAAACAATAGATTCCACTCCGATTTTCCCTAAGCGATATGTGTGCTTGCGGCGATGTGATTCCGTAGATATCTATCCGACCTCAACCTCAACCTGCTACACAACGTCTTGTCTACCGGTGATTGTTTGCCCAGGGGTCGTCTTCAATGAAATATCCACACGGAATGAACTGAAATCCGAAGGTCTTGTCAGATCGAAGATAGTTAGTCTTAAGCGACTACTCGTATAGTCCATGTGATCGTTCCGACGATGACGAATATTTGACCAACCGCCGATCGACGGCTGGGTGCGCGCTGCCATCGCACGCACACTAAACATTATTTCACACTTGCCTGATTTTTTATGGATCCAGTTTCAACTCTATACACGGGTTACGCTCTTGACCTGCCACGGACCCAAGTCCGGACAGGGGAAGCGCCGCTAAGAACAAAAGCACGTTAATATATGGGCGAAGCACATAGGTTTGGTTGCTTTCAAGAGCCCACATGATGATGCCACTGATCGATGCACGTTGCGTAATATCAATGTGGTCGTAATGGGTATACAGCATACCCGAGTGCACAGTGTTCAGAGCCTGTGACGTGCACACCCCCAGATCCGTCGCTTCAGGTGTGCGTCGCAAAGGTGTAAATAGCTTGATTAAGTCCGTCCCGGCGTGGTTCTTGATAGAATGCCAACTCTAAGAAGTCATCCCATATCACTTAAAAGTAGGTGCCACGGGAGCAAACTTGCAGCGAGAGATACGGAATATATAGCACTTACGAATGATCACTAAACACTACTAGAGCATTGAAAATGCTTGAATCTTCCTTGATGACGATGTTCTTGTCGCAGTGTCCTCCATTCATTCGTATTGTTTTCGTGGAATGCTAC
Source organism: Nereocystis luetkeana (assembly GCA_031213475.1). Lineage (NCBI taxonomy): Eukaryota > Phaeophyceae > Laminariales > Laminariaceae > Nereocystis > Nereocystis luetkeana. The sequence goes on along the minus strand of JARUPZ010000014.1, from coordinate 6,183,388 downwards.
AGGACACCACACCGTGTAGACGTACGTTCACTACTACAGTACCTGGACAAATATCCAACCCACAGCAACATCAATGCAAGTAGCTCACAAGAGTGCCTACCGAGACCCCTAATATCCCGCTGTGCGTTACGAGTGTCCACTGAGATCCCTAATATCCCGCGGTGCTTTTTGACCCCACGAATGTAGGCAACAATGCCCAACAGCTACATAGCACGCTATTTCGGTACATCCAATGCCCAAGCTATCCTATTGAGAGCTCCAGCGATGATCATATATATCGCCCAAGATCCTAACGTAGTTCGTGCTGTACGCTAACACTACCGATCTGTACACTACTTGATTTGTCACAATGCCCGTCATTATCCACACGATCTGCCGCATCGGACACGATCCAAGGAAAAAGGATGACAAACTCCGAACATACGCGAGCGAGTCTTCGGAGAATCGAGAAAAACTTATTTAGAATAAAGTAATCTTGGGTCGCCACAATCATTAGTGGGTCTATGTATCAGACAAAATACACAGTATACGCCTACCCCGATTCGAACTCCGCCAATTACTACGTTCAACTCTATGAGAATACACCACAAACGAGTTGCGAACTCTCAACAACACAACATATCGGCGTGATCTGCACTAACAGTATGGAAACGAACCTGCTCACGATAAACCATGTGCCCCCCCAAGACCCTCGCTGCGTGACGTGTGAAATGTGTGGAGAGAGATGAACATCCAAACATTATATCAACATTAACGACTGATACAACTGGTACACCCATGAATGATGTACTTTTGTGTGTGTGTAAAATAGCAGGTAGCAATGTAGGGCATTCGCCTAGACCCTATAGGCGATAGCCGATATTGAATTGGCTCGAAGCCGTCGTGGGATCACGCGTCGAAAAGAGCTTTATAGCCCACTTTCAGCTTGGTTTGTCGAGGCCGACGTTACCCGACAGTAGGGTTGTGCTCGCATCGTTTAAACGAATCGTCGTGGTATCCTTCAGTAGGCTGTCGATGAACTGTGTGCCGTCGGTATCCAAGAGCTCGATGCTCTCCAAACTCCCGATAAGGTTTTTCTCCCTGAACGTGTTGTATTGGGACCGCCCAGAACTCACCACATCGGGTGCGTCCGTACCAAGGTAAGAGTAGGCCTTGTATCAGTGCAGGAGAGTGGGTATAGAGACGTAAGTTGTCAAGGATACGCAGTTGTCCACGCCTCTATAGCGATGTGTTGGTGGTATTTGCTTTGCAGAGCCACTGGGCTGGATCAATGCGAATATCGGGAACAGTTTCAATAATTGTCAAGCTTCGGAAGAGCGGACGTACATATAGAGGGTTGGGTAGATCGGGGCCTCCATACAAGAACCTGGAGAAGTGTCTCACTTGGTAGAGCCGCAGATGACGTTCTCGGAGAAGACATATCGCGGCCGCATGCCACTGAGATTGGCACCCCGTACTTGCTGATCTCGAAGACAGTGTCAGATACGTTGGCGTTCAAGGACTACATCATTGCCGGTCCAGCGTCCCCATTGCCGTGGACCTAGAAAAGGCGAAGTAGGTCGTGGTCAAGTTACGTGAACCATGCAGACTACAACGGCATACATGTTGTGTGCTGGACAGATTGTTCGTCTACAGCGGGCGCTTCATTGGGGTTGCGGCAGTATAGCAGCAGATAATGTCTTCATCTACAACCGCGTTTCTGCGTTTTCTGCTGACCAGGCGATTGAACCGGGACTTCTGCAGACAGCGTTCTGGAAGCGGATTTGCGGTTTGTTGTCTCTCGTGTAAGCCTTGTTCTGCATTCCAGGCTGCGAGATATATTGAAATCGTCAACCATTCGGGGGGCGTGATGTAGCAGCTTGGAAAAACTATTACCTTCGGCAAGCGATAAAAAACAACTAAACGAATAAATAGTCCATGTGGTTGAGTAGTACCGCCGAAAATGAATGCGCAATCAACACGTTCGAGGCTACTCCAACTATACAATTCTTAGGTCGCCACCCTGTGCGGTTGATGAACAAACCGCGGTACACACTCAATAATATGCACGGCGCGCAACATAAACAGAAATATAAATTTAAGTTTCCGTCGTTTGTCAGCTGCTCACCTTGCACAATAGCATCATCGCTGCTCCGGTGAAGGAATATTCCAGCAGACGACGAAGCACCGCCGTAGACCTCGTGTTCCTGGACATGGGAAGTCTGGGACTAGCGACCCCGGGGGTATGGGTCAATTGTGAATCGTTTGAGTCAGCCAGGCGGGTGCGTGTGGCTTAAGGTGTGGCGATGGGATACCATGCCTTGGTACGAACTGATTCCACCAAGACGCCTCACAGTTCACGTTAGGGCCCTCGAACAATGGAAACGTTCCTTCACTCGGCAAAAGATGTATTGCTACGCCGGCTTTAACATAAGGGATGTATGATCACAGGAGCTGTCGGACGCGTGCACGTGATACACGCGTGGTCTACACCATGATCGTTTAGGAGGAGCAATTATTATAGAACTACATAGTTGGATCACAACCCCTGAGCGTGCTCGGTTGGTGCATCCCTGGCCTCTCAGAGCTCCCACTTCCAAACCGCCTCCTTTCATTACTTGCCGGACCTTTCCAGCAGTTCTTTGTTTTTTCGGTCCTTTCTTCCTTTTTTCTTTTTTCGTTTCGTGTGCGTGCGTTTTCTCCGAGCACGGCATCGCGGGAAGACCCGGCAACGTCGCGGGTGTCAGCGGATGCTGGCGGGTAGAGAGGGGGTTGCAAGTTGCGCGGTCGTCGCTTTTGTGCCTAGGCGTCGCGTGTGCCTCGAGACACGAGGGATGCATGAACAGGCTTTGTCTGGCTTCGATTTGTGACTGTTGATATAATATGTACGAGTTATGAAGGTCGTTCGGGAGGGCAAGAGAATATTCAAGCGGTGCTTATTTTTGCAACCACGCTAAAGTTGAAAGAGGGAGGTGTGCAGTTTGAACACAAACGTTATCGAGCTGGCGAACGAAGGCCACGGTGAGCACCGGGCTTCACGCGAGGCGGGCGACGGGGCTGATTGTGGCAGAGAGTGATAAAAGCTTTACCCGGACCGAATCGGTAGCGAGGTGGTCGCGGGAGGGGCGGCCGGCGTACGAGACTGAGAGAGAAGCTCTTCTGTGCGATTATTTCTTTTCTTCTTTTCGACCGGGTGTAAGGTCTTCCAATCAGGCAGAAAAATGTTTCACGAGAGGGGACGGGGATGTTTTTTCCTTTTGGAGTTTTCGGTTTCATTTTCATTGTTTTTGCTGCTGTGGCGTGCCGTGCTTTCACTTTCTTCGTACATAGAGTACAGACATAGAGCATATCGAAATAAGAAAATAAGTACAGACCGTAGTAACCTACCTGGGGTGTGTACGTACGTACGACATCCGCGACGCGAAGCGTATATGTGGCATCCAAGCTGACGTCGGAGCTGTTTTTTCGTGAAACATGGCGGCGGCACTCTCGGCCTTATCAAGTCGCCGGTTTGCAATTACGATCCTAACAAAAACTAAACCCAATCGAACCAATAGTGACAAGACAACGTCAGTACCGATTTCTATTCATAGTTGGTCTTCCTCATACTCAAGTGGGTAATTGGCAACGCAGGTACGTCCGTTTTGCCATTACAACTCGCGTCCTGGGTGGACACAGCAGTATGGATGTAGGTAGCAGACGTGAACAGCAGCTGCGGTGGAAATGTTTCTGTCATATAAGACATACTAGGTATCAGGTACACCACGCCTTCCGTACTATTGCACACTTCATTTGAGAACATACCAGCCGAACACAAATAAAGCAGAGAAGAAGACAAAACAAAAATATAACAAACAAAAAAGATCAAGTCCACCCAAACTAAAGTGGTCGACACTGGAAACATATTACATGCCTGTTTCCCAGGGTCGAACGGGAAATCTCGCTTGCCGCTGCTGCTGCCGCTGCTAGTCCCCGCCCCCTCGTAATCCCCGTCTCCCCATCCGCCACCATACCCCCCCCAAACTGAGCCAGATCTGTATTCACAACCACTCGGTGCCAGCCTCGCCCATTAGAGTTTTCCCCTGTCGAAGGGGTACGTTGACCCCCCCTTTTGACCGGAGTTGCGCACCTCGAAGACAGCAACACTAAGCTCCACCACCTCAGGCTCAGCATGACCAAGGCCCACCACCTCGGACACAGTAACACCAAGCTTCACCTCAGGCTCAGCATCACCGAGTTCCAGCACTTCGGACACAGCTACACCAAGCTCCACCTCGGACACAGCAAGACCAAGCTCCACCACCTCGGACACGGCAACACCAAGCCCCACCATGTCGGACAAAGCAACACCAAGCTCCACCTAGGACACAGCAAGACCAAGCTCCACCACGTCGAACACGGCAACACCAACTCCACCTCGGGCTTAGCATCACCGAGCTCCACCATGTCAGACAAAGCAACACCAAGCTCCACTTCGGACACAGCAAGACCAAGCTCCACGACCTCGGGCATGGCAATACCAAGCTCCACCTCGGGCTTAGCATCACCGAGCCCCACCATGTCGGACAAAGCAACACCAAGGTCCACGACCTCAGGGTAATCCTGCTGCAACACAGACGTGACACCCGGCTCTTCAGCATCACAGAGCTCGTTCGGTGGAGGCTCGCGTTGGCAACTCCACACCACATCGGTTGAGTAGCTCGTTGCCGAGGTCGTCGCTGTCGGCTCCACCCGTGGCTGCTGGGGCGCCGACGTTCCAGCCTGCGGCGTACTGTAGTAGTTGGGCGCGTAAACGACAGCAGGCTGGGCAGTGATACAATGCCTGGCCATGCGACCATGAAAGATGAAGTCGTCGCACACACTGTTGGGTACACGAAAAATCACATCCCTATGCCCTCGGGCGCCACACCGTGCGCACATGTAGGATCCGTACATTGACGCTGCTGCAGGTGGAGGGGACTCAGGCTGATACCACACGCGATCGGTGTTACCAGCACCCCCAGTCCACGCAGCAGCAGCAGCATGTGGCTGCCGCCGTTGCTGCTGCTGCTAATGCTGCTGTTGCTGCTTCTGGTGGTGATAACTCTGGCCTCCACCCCAACATTGCTGCTGTTGAGGCTGAGGCTATTGCTGCCCTCGGCCTCCATACTGCCGCCGATGATGCTGCTGCTGATAACTCTGGTCTCCACCCCAGCGTTGCTGCCGTTGCCCACCAAGGTGCTGCTGCTGAGGCCGAGGCTGTTGCTGCCCTCGGCTCCATACTGCCGCTGATGATGTTACTGCTGATACCTCTGGCCTTCACCCCAGCGTTGCTGCTGTTGTCCACTAAAGTCATACTGCTAGTGCTGCAACCGCGCGTCACCTCCATACCGTCGTTCCTGCTGCGCCTCCATACCAAGCAGCTCCTCCATTTGCACCATACCACCCCAGACGCCCGTCCACCAGTAAGTGCTCTCCTCTAACAGATTGTATCACTTCAGCGTCCTCCGGGCCCGGAGTCACGATATCGTGTTTGATCACAGGAGCTGTTGGACGCGTGCACGTCATACACGCGTGGTCTACACCATGATCGTTGAGGAGGAGCAAATGAAATACTAGTTACAATAAACCAAACACAACACACACCAGGTGGATCAAAACCTTTCTGTCAGAGACCCCACCACATAAACCACACACAGGAGGAAAGCCGCACCAAGATTGTCACCGGCTGCACCACTCACATATAGACAGGCAGTATCATTGACATCAAAGACTGGGCTTTATCCTTAAAATCATCGGATGCTCCCGGAGGAGCAGCTCCATCTCTCCATCCACGAGGCATACTTAATAATGCCCCGATACATAATACTAAACCCCACAACATATGAAACCACCAATATCCGCAGACCCGTATCAAGCTACCGCATACCCATACCACAAACAGGGACGCATAAGCGCATACTAGACATTAAATAGGAGCTGATCTCCGGGAGAAACGGGCAGATATTGCAATGTTGGTCCGATTACTTGAGCCGGTGGAGAACCAAAGCATCGATGGAGGTTTAGGATTGTCGGCGTCAAACAGGATATATATACCTAGACTCCGACAATTATTGTTCGAATCCTGAATTTAGGGCACCCGAACCCCTTGGTAATGGCTTTCCTTTTCATTCGATGCTGTTCATGAGCAATGAGAATTTCGATTAGAAAAAATGGATTGTACCGGTTGTGCTGTGGTCGGCTCTTTTTGAGCCTCTGCTTCGGCCGAAATACTCCCGTTCATTCACGTCGTATGCACTCATTTTGGTGACGCAAACAGTCATTTCTGCCTCATTTATTTGGAGAGTTGGGCAATAATGAAGATTGTCTGTTTTTCTTGGCAACAGGAAAAATGTGACGGCTCGTCGTTTACTTGTTCGATGTTCCGTGCTTTAACAGCGATCAAGGTTGCTCTGAGCTTAAGAGGTTGTGTCATATGAGTTATTAGACCCGGCCATACGGTTTTGCTTTGCGTTGGCATCAACATCAACGATGCCAGCCACTATGTATAGCATCTCGAAAACAAAAGCGCAATTGCTTCCAGCCCAAATGTCATGAGTGCCGCTGGAGCCAGGTCGTATTGTTTTCGCTTCGACGCGTCAACGGTGGTGATCGGGTATGGTCTAAACTGCGTGTTTCAATATAGAGGGCGACACGGGAACACCGTTTTTAGTTGTCCATTACGTCGCATACCAGACGACGCCAAACATATTGTACCTGGATGGGTACCCCGTTGCAGCGCTTGCAGCCGGTGATACCGTGGTATCCGTTGTTTGTACACCTCGTTGTCGTGGATCGTCAGGAAGTCGCTGTCCTAATTATTAAATGGGGGTCGAAGCCGTACCCAGAGTAATCGTGCATCTTGTTCCTCCACAAGTCACCCTGATGGTGGCCTTACCGTGTAGACCCCGAAGTTGTTGTGGTGTCTGTCCGAGTCGTAGATGTGGCCGTAGCCGTTTACAGCTTCGAACACTTCATGGATACTCTTGTTGACGCAGGCCCCACTCAACTGGTGAGATGGGTCCAAGAGTAGAAGAAGGTCAAAACGGGTGTGGGGTATATCCGTTAGTTCCTAAACTGGTCTTGTGTTCTACCTCAGATTCATCAACTAACTGGCGGATGATGCTTTTGACTTGGAAACAATCAAGGGGGAGTTATGCAACCAAACACACAGAAGGGTTAGAGTGTGGCAGTCCGACTTTGCCTTCAGTAAGTACTGACAGGAGACTTTATTGACGATAGCTGTTGGAGCTTTGGAAGCTACCGCAGACTACCTGTAAACAGAACTTGTTCGACCATGAACTCATTGAAAGCACGAGTATTTGAGGTCTGTGTATCGAGCTCAGTAGGTACAGATCCTCAAGACAGTAGTCCCCGAAAACGGGCGCATCGATACTGTCCCATGCATCTGCAAGAATATAGTGGACTATCCTCTGGGAGCACCTTGAACAAGCAGCGTGCACCGACCGAGCGGACCGGTATTTGTCGGCCTACTTGATGCTTTTGTTGAAACTTTGCAGCTACGTAGCAATGAACGAATACCTTATACCCAACATTGCCAGGGACAACACTGATTTACCCGGTAGCGTATTGGTTATAGCCCAAAGGGTAAACTCTACCAAGAAGACGAGTGCCCTGGCCATCATCAACATCATTTTGTGCTTCCTCTGTAAAGCACACGATGAGGGTAGTGTAGTTTCACCATAGAAAGGGTAGTATTCAGTTCCTCTTGACTGTTAGAACTCTTTCCTTTGTGCAATGCGCAAACCCATGGCTCACGCTTCCGCCAAGAACAGCTACATATACGTGCGTTACCCGTGACTCTCGTTTCGCGTTGCGACGCAACCGGGATTTAATGTTACCAACATCCCGAAGGACACCCTTGTATACTTGTAGAAATGTGGCATCTATCGTCGGTGAACGGTTTATCGTAGTACAGCAGGGGTAAATCTGACTTCCGGATACCAGGTACCAGGTATTTAGCAGGTAATTTCTGGCGGGACAAAGTACTCATTTAATTTTTCATACTTTTCTAGGGTGAAGAACCAACACGGAAACTGGGTTTGCTGGGTGTCGGCGAGTAGAAGAACCTGCCAACGTGAAGAAAGTACAAACTGGTCAACACTCATCGCTGATATTCGTACTGTACGCAGCAGCCTGACTGGTGACGCAAGGAAATTACTACCAACACTATGGTGTTGCTGTGCTGTGTGCAGGCCGTCGATATACGGTAGTACTGTACTCTATGGCAGCACGAGTTAGTTCTGCGCCAGTGTCGAATACCTCGAATGTTAGATGCCTAACGCATGCCCTATTTATGTGTTGCGATTTCCTTGACTGATGCCGTGTCCTCCGACCCCAAGCACGAGCTACCGCAGCTCCCCATCACCGACCATGATTAAATTATATATATACGCAGGCCTTACCTACAGTGGCACGACAAGCGTATGTAAAAAGCGATTTTCAATTTATGCACACGCGAAGGAGGGCACATATATATTCGGAAGTAGGTACTGCTGTACGTATGCACACGTCTGAAACCATGATAAAGCTGGTCCAGGGTAGACCTGTCGTTCGAAAACGCTATATATATTCCCCTCCGAACCGCACACTTGGATACCTATTATTGAGGGTTGCTTGAGTTATATTGATAATACTAATAATAACACGTACCAGGTATTTATATACTAAAAAAAGGTATATATTTGCTTTAATGGTTTGTATTATTATCCTATTATTACGGGGGACCACAGTAAGACCTATGGTTTACTTAAAAACCTATACCTGGTCTATGTTAACCATTTTCACAAACAATATATGGTCCAATTACCTATTGTCCCCCGTAATAGACGTGTTTCTGTAAGTTGGTGCTCCCTGTCCATGGACCAATGCACCTGCACTGGACTTCGAGTCTCAAGCGCTTCTTGAATCAAGCTCCACACAAGGTATATTGGGCATGCGTGGCATTGCGTACGATGGTTATGTTTATGAGTATTTTCCCCACAAACACCAGTACCTGCTGTTGACGTGCCCAGCCATGTTGTTCGGTCATTCTGAGTACTTGTCTTCAGATTTCTCTGCCAAATGTTGTGTCTACTATTATATATTCAGCTAGGAGCATGCCGGAGGTTCAATAAGTGTTTGGTCTTCAACTATCTCAGCTACATTATATTCGTCGGAAACTCCAAGACGTTACTCACTTCAGAACACGAGAGGCTTCGATAGGGAAGGAGCTGCCGCACAGAAAAAGACTAGAAGCAAAGACAAACGTCTAGTGGCAGGAGTAACTCGGGTCGGACTTGACTCTACTAGGTGCCTTGGTGTAGAGTTGGTCAACTCTGGTTTATCGACGAGACAAGAGGGAGGGGGTACAGTCACACGATGCTTCACGCGTGAAGAATAACCCGATCAACTCCCACGAAGAAGCGGTGAACACACTATTGGCCCAATGCACGGGACAAGAATGCTCAAAGATGTGGATCATCCGACGCCTAGAGGTTTCTTCGTATAATTGTAATGGGCATCCGCATTGTTTTAAACCTTGCGAATCGACATCTGGGTGAGATGCAATGCCACCGGCGGAATCGTCCGGGCATAAGCCGAATCGTTGTAAGAATGGCATCAAGCGGGTACTGACGTCAATCCATTATCAACCGTGTTCGAGAAAGAATACAGCAGGCAGATCGTTCCTGGAAGAAGATAGTACGCCGTATTGATCTACCGACAGACCTCACATCGGCGTGTGGCCTTTTTTTTTATATCCATGTACGTGTACTCTGAAATGGTATGGGTGTTTTTACACTATAGATTGATAGATTGATCGGATAACCACACAAACCAGTTGCATCAGGAGATAGCACACTAACAGTTGTATTATCACTAGAGTCCAAAACTACCGATGGGCGTTTCTGTCTTTTGAAAAATTATTCGCGCTCCATATCGTACGTTATTTATCGGCCATGAGTTTAGGTTGGCCATTCCTAGTATTAAGAGTACTAAACACGGCCAGGACAACCAGTCGCATGCGTACAACAAAGGTGCCTGAGTGTCTCTCAAGTCTTAGACGATACATGATATTTGACATTACGTTCATCCTTTTGGCACTGCAGTCTCGTTGTGGGAAAAATTGGGGGCACTGTTTTTGAAACTAGAATGGTTCGTACCCTAAACGGGACTGGAGTTCGAAAGTGTTCACGTACAGTCAATTCGTGGCCACAGGTATCACCGATCATGCGATACCCCCTATCTATGCGCGAGGCTAGGTGCTTGTTTCACATTGTGACTATGGTGTACACCGCCTACAGTATATTGTCTCAGTGCGCCTACTACAGTATATTCTTATCGGAGGCCGTTTATTACATACTTTCTAAAGTTTAGAATAATTGGAGTATTGATATACGGGTGCGTTCTCTCACTACTCGTGAACTTTTCCAGATGCAAAAAAATCACGTTCGTTAAACTTCAAATATTTTGAAATAAAAAACACCGTAAAATATGGAAGATTGAAAACTTGCGCGAAAAAATGGGGAAAAAAACTCTTCGAAAAGAATGACCCAATATTTTTTAAATTGTCAAACAAGAAAAAAGTCGGAATAACCTGGAATCCCGCACCGCGTCACACAACGCCCATTGGATAATCAAGGACGAGCGTAGACGAGAGTGGTTGCGTTGTCCCGTGCGCGCCGTTTCTAGACTGTTTTAATTACTGATGGCGCAGGATAGGAAGCTATCCCTCTCAGGGTGTCTTGAGTGGGCGGAGGGAGCCCTCCAGCGCCACGTGCGAAACAGCATTGGTGATGAAGCTATCGGGGCCTCGAGCCTATTTTCTTTCTTTTTTCCTAGTTTGCTCGGTTTTCGTAAGGGTTGGTAGATCGAGCAAGCCGAAAAATTGAGTTGGCGGCCGTCATGGTTTATTTCAAGGGGTCACCGCCGGGGTACGATGTCCTTTTTTTGGTATGTATGTGGCCGTGGCGGCTATTATTGCTCCCGTCGCCTCTCGCTAAGGTTCGCGTCTTGTCACCTCTATTGTGGTGACCTAAGCGGCAAGTTTGCGCCTTAGGTTCCACCGGGGGTGTCGGCCCACCATGAACATGCAACACATCAAAGTTAGTGAAAATTGGAAATTCAACCAAAAAAATCCCCAAAGACTTTCTACTCAAATTGTAAGTTTGTTTTGGCCTTGAGAAGGCCTTCTTGGGGATTCATTCTTCGACCAATCAGACGCAAATTGAAATACAAAACGCATATCCGATCAAACTCATGAAACTTAACCCTCGATAAGATGGGTTCTTTATAGTACAACTATTAATTGTTTGATCAGGATAGCACAATTTACTGAAGTTTTCGAATCAAAAGTGTCGAAGCGAAACTGCTGAATGTTAATCCTCCGTGTGAGTGTTTAAGCACAACTAAATATTGTTAGTGAAGTTCACATACATACGGTGACACATACATATTTGTTTGCGAGATGTGCTTCCGAATCTCCACGACGCATATATATTTAGGCCGGGATAAACTCTACCAATTACACCCAAACACAGTATAATATTATTGATGATGTTGGATGTTCCTCCCCTGGCCTACATAGATAGAAGGAATACCGGGCGCGCGGGCACGCTCATACCGTAACGTAGTGGGGAGGGAGGCCTTGTCATTGCTGGCACACGGTTGGAGCATTCATTTTTGAGCTTCATAAGTATGTGTCATGGTGAATGCTTAACATTCTCCTTCTTTGTAGTAAGTAGTACACTCATTGTGTAGGAGCGGACAACAATCGAACGTTGTGGGCGACGACAAAGCGTACGTGATGAGGAGGAAAACTGGATAATGCCTTTTTCTCATCTGCAGCGTGGGGGCATGTGAAGGTGTTACCAAGTGAACTATAGGGGTAAAAGATCGATCGATTACCCAGCCCAAGGTAATCCTTATATCAGACAACACCGACTTTCGCACAAGAATAAGCGCCAAGAGCGCGTTCCATTGTGTGGTTGAGGGTGTAGCACGCCCATCAGCTTTTACGATTTTCAGGCTATTGATACCAGTGAAGGCTATACCCGACCTTCGGCTGACCAACTGAAAAAGGAAATCTTCTGCGGTAGCTTATATTACTGTCAGTATTATTCATTCATACGTTGCTCAATACCACACTGTTAGTCTCAAATGGAGCGAGGATCAACACCATGTCAACCCTATTTCCTATTTAAGACTAGTACTGGGGCGAAATGTTCAATTCCCATCGGCTCTTCCGAAGATAAATTACTGCTGTACATATTTTTCTGCAGGAGGTCATATGGGTTTCGAGAAATCAACACAATTAATTTCCATGTAGATGGGATTATATTCCACTATCGCGTACCGGTACAGTATAGGCCCGCCAAGTAGAAACACATACTCTGGACAAACTTGATATTCTTACCGGGGCACCATCTTGAAAAACTCATCGAGCATAGGCTATTATGTCTGATTGAGTGCAGAGTGTACCTCTGAAGCGTTTTTCTGGACGTGATTTTCTTAGTGCTCTCGACAAAATGAGTATTTTGTCCGGACTGTAAACTCTTTCGTAATCGTGGGCCTACGATGTAGGGTAGACACAGCAGTCGTCAAAAAATGAACGGGGCAGACTACGTTGCCCAAAATAAGTCCCAGAATGTAGCCGTGTGTTTTCGAAGTAGACCATGGAGTAGTACCGCGTACGTTCTTAATCAATTGGTTTGAGCAGGCAATATATTGAATTAAAGGCAACCCTGAAAAACTCAAACACCTCGTGAAATTCTGGAATCAAATTGGAGAAATCAATTCTTATTCGCTCTGCTTTAATTAAAAAAGTCACAAAATAAATACGTTGACAAGAAGACCCTATTTTGAGTGCCTCGGCCTCAAGTAAGTATTAAACGCCCAAAATAGGCTCAAAGGAGCGCGGGATGGGTTGAATTCGTGTTCCATACAACGACCACCCCGCCACGACGAAATTTGCAAGGGACTGGACATGGCAAACGAGAAGCGAGAGTTCTCAATCTGCCATCTTCGCCCAAAATTGACTGCAAAATGAAAAAGTCGATTATCTGCGCCAGGGGCAGGCTGAGCTCTACGTAGTGTGTTGAATTGCTTACATGAACGAGGGTCGGGAATGTTTGTGGCCGCGTACTGACCGTACATGTAACGACGATTAAACCGTTTTCCGCCCAATGTATGTGTGAAGTAATTGCATGCCAGAGGTAATTACAATATTCCATGTACTTTTCACACAGAGTAGTTGTAATCTATACGCACTCTGAATATTCATCGTCTGTCGTGCAACTGGTGCTTCCAAGACAGGGTCAGTGATCAAGAGCGAACACCAAAAGAAAGGGTCGAAGATCTATGACTACATATATATAGTGTACGAATCATTTTGGGAAACATTCGAGATTTCGCCTTCGCCGCAACGATTGCGGATTGGTGCTTACCGGTATTGCTTTGTTTCTAAATATCAAACTATTAATATTCGATTTCGTGTTGATTTCATCCCGACTATATCCCATATGGCTCTGCGCCTTGTCGGAAGACGCAGTGCAAAGTTCGAAGTGTTTTCTTGTGCGTCGGAGGACTCGCATCCTCCCGTGTCCGCTTGCCGCCACACGTGGGTGGGCACGTGTGATTGGGCGACTGGTCGGCCGGGCGGTCGTGTGGCTTTGTTTCCAATTGAATCGTCTCCAGCTCACGCCCCTCACTTCACACTTTCCAACACAGCCAACCTTGATCAGCTCCTTCACCAATTGGCTCCTCAAGGCTGCACCATATCCCTGGTACTGCGGAGTGTGGGCCCCTGATTTATAATTTGCGTCCGGTGGTTCACCCTTTCGACATCTTCGCGTTCTGATGTGAGTAATTTAACAGTATAGGGTTGGTCGGGGAATAAATGCCTGAGTTATCTAGGCCGCCATGTCGTGGTTCCCTCAAGAAGCGGTACAGCCCATACCGGCCGGTGGTTTTGGAGAGCTCGGTATAATAGCTGCACATTCGTACGCCACCGTCTTGCAGTGTTCTAAGCGTGCCGCAAGACTTCAATCACATCCACATTGGGCTTTCAACATGCCCTGAACCGGTGCGCAGTACACATGAGTACCACCCCTCTTCGTCTGTTACATCAAATAAAGTTAATAAGAAACTTCTACGGAACGAAAACCGTAGATTGATTTATGACATATGAAACATATGTTTGATTCCAGTAACGTTGTAAATACACAGTTAGTTCCGGCTGGGGTCTGCATAGATATGGGAGACAAAATCACGAACTATATACTGTTACGCACAGCTATAGCACCCACCAACTCCACAAAGTGGCCAGTACGGATCAGGATCGAGGTTGGGATGTTCGACTGTGAGTTTGGCGAGTGTATCGACGAGGTTCTTTCGAGCACAGAAAACAGCAGTTGGATCTATCTTCGTCAAACAGGTCAATGCGAGAGTGGGCCAACGCTCCCGCTTTCAGACAAACCGATATGTTCTCGTACTCCACTGGGGGTTAGCACTTGAGTGCTGTGTATTTTTGCGCCTAGGAATATACTGCGCTTTTGTGACCCACTGAGAGTAGGCACTGGAGGTTGGTGTACCGACGTAACGGTATATACGAGGTATACGTAGGATAATATCGCCGTATTTGGCACGCATAATTTTTTGCCGCTATTTATATATATGCCCACTACGAATGCGGAGAGTGTTTCGTCTATATATTACGGGGGACCATAGTTAACAGGACCAAGTATTGTTAGTAAAAATGGTCAAATATATAGGTTTTTATGTATACCATGGGTCCTATTAACTATGGTCCCCCGTAATACACAATCATTCGCTCTTTCCCTCTCTCTTGCCTGACTTTGATTCATTTTTATTGAAAAAAAAGATTTTATACAACATGAGCTTTGCTTATAGCTGGCCCTCTGCTACATTTCCTCGTATAGGAGTTGTTTCTTGTGTTTCCTCTCTTTCCTCTTTTTAGTTCACGCGGAAATCCTAGAAATACAGCATTCGTTGGAGTTGTCCAATACTGATACACAACAGTATTCACTCCAGAACCGCAACGGTGACATCTCGTATGCATTGATGGGTAATAAATGAGGTTCAGTTCCCATCAATCCGTACGAGGTTTGTTTTCATGTTCGCGAAAAAAAGCGTTCAAAGCAGGTAGGTTTCAAACGGGCTCGGCAAGAATGTACAGCAATAGGCTTGTTGAACTAATCAGCATACCTGATACAGGTGATGGCTTTTATATCCATCGCACCCCCTCTTTCTTCGTGACCCGTTGTTGGCTATGGTGTGTGTAGTGTACGCCCAACAAGACTATGCGTTATTGGACCAGAATCGTACACTGAGTTTCTCATAATATGTGTACCTTGACTGCCGCTCGCACGTAAAACCAGATCCAGTATATATATATATATATATATCGCATCACTCTCATTCCCAAACCCACCCCCAACAATTCCATACTCTCGCAGATCTCATCAGTGCCAAGCTTGCAGCAACGAGGTGCAAATACGCCTATAGTCGGGAAACAGAGATCGAACGACAATCGTCATGCAGAACGCAGCCGTTCTCGTCTTTGGCCTGCTCACCCTCAGTCGGGTTGGCGCTAAAGACACGAAGTCGCCAAACGATCCCATCCCCAAGCCGGAGTGCGATGAGAACATCACTGTCTCAATTCGATACTCGTCTGCCTCTTCGCGGCTGTACCTCGAGTCGGCGGACGGCAGCACCCGTGGCGGCTGTGTGACGTTGGCACAAATATGGGAGCATCAAAGAGGCAAGGCGCCACTGTATCCCGTGGACCCAAGGACAGGCGATATCAGTGACAGTGCAACAGGGACATGGCTGCTCACCGAGGAACTCTTCGTAGAAGACGGTATCACGCTGCAGGTAAGCTACTCTCTCTGGACTCGGGTAGAATGGCGAAAGCATGTATGGCCTTGTTGTATTCTTCCTGTCAACGTGGAAAAAGCGGTCATCGACGCATTCTGGAGGTTTCATTGTCTTGCACGCACGTTTTAAGGTACGTATCTAGGCCCGTTACATAGATCAATCATGCTGACAATAAAGTACCTGGTACGCCGTTCTTCGTGCAAGGCACGCCGGTAGTATAGACCCTGGTAGGCCGTGTCTCGTGTTGCAGACAAAACAAAGCTTGACTGGTTTTACAACCCACCCTTGCTCGCCCTCGCATTTTTGTTTGGCGTGCAGGTTCACGGTACATCAGCCGGGGGTGATGCTGACGAGCTACGTCTCCTCAGTACGAGCGATACCTTTATA
The DNA here is from genome assembly GCA_031213475.1 of Nereocystis luetkeana. Classification (NCBI taxonomy): domain Eukaryota; class Phaeophyceae; order Laminariales; family Laminariaceae; genus Nereocystis; species Nereocystis luetkeana. Next base: position 6,167,107 of record JARUPZ010000014.1, on the reverse strand, counting down.
AATCTCCGTGCTCACGGCGGAAGCTTCGATTTCTTGAGCACCAAGGTACATATCTCGCTTCACGGATAAGACATCGTCCTGTCATACTGCGCCGCTTAGAGTTGCACCTATTACAATTCAAAACTTCGATGCCCACGACAAGACAAATGTATTACACGAGCATCAGAAGCTTTTTCTACACCATGGTGCTCCCGTACGACATACGGAAGAGCAGAAAGTCCATATTCGCGAGGGATGGTTTTGAATCTGGCCTTGATATGAATCTATCGATTTGTGTTTGCTAGGAAGTACCGCCGGATAAATATATTTCGAGATAGGGCCCGCGTCGGTGTGGAGGGTGAACGTTAGCGATATTGTTAGTGATAGGGGGGAGGTTAAGGTAGGTGCTTGTGCTGTAACACATTCCGTAAATGGGCATTGTACGAAACTCAGGCAGCACTGCTCTCCTGCATGATATTTCCAAACAATACCGCCGTATCACGTCCGGTACTCTTGGTAAATGTTATCTATTGCATATGTGTTGTCGGGGTATTTCCAAGCAACCCTGACAAGGATTAAACAATTCCCATCTTCATTTGTGTACATTTGTACTACTTTGATTCACAATTCATTTATGGGCCGTCGGTATGCGCTGTGCTGACTTGCCAAAAATTGGTCACAAATTTACTTGTAGACTGTTTTGAAGCGCTTTGTGGTGTCTATGTCTTTTTGCCGTCCACTTCAATAATTATCATACCGTTCCTGACTTCAAACATCATGGTGTCAGGTTTTTGCGTGGGACACTTCCACAAACAGCCCTGACCAAAACGAAAAAGATGGTCGGTCGTACATCAGCGCCGTGTCTGAGGTCATAACGGACGAGAGCCAGACATGCAAGGGCAGAGCCAAGAAGAACATGGGAGAGGCACGGATGGATATCGAAGATAGCGAAATGGGTTACCTAGGATACCACGGCAGCGAGAGCTATGGCCTAACGTGGAAGGTGAGACAAGAACAACGCGGCTTCCCATGCACCATAACCAAACGATTCATCTTGAACGTTTCGGAATAAGCGGTATGGAACCGAAGTAGATAGGTTGTCTGAAGTTCGATCCCGTTCGACTGACAGTGACTTCAAGGTCGAACGAGTTATGATTATAGGTAGTCTGCGTTCCCTTTACAAATTCCGACAGCTATCGTCAATAATCTCTGCTGTCAGTACCGACAGAAGGAATTACACTCGCGTAAAAGCCGGACTGCCACACCATTTGCCTCCAGCATGTTTGCTAGCTTAACCTCAACCAATAACGTTTTCGAGCGAAAACCATCGTCCGCCAATTGATGTACCTGATGTAGCAAGCAAGACCAGTTCAGAAAGCAAAGATTACGCCCACACCCGGTTTCACCTTCGGCCTACTCTTGAACCCATATCACCAGGTCCGTGGATTCTGCGTCGACAAGAGTAATCATGAGGTGTTTGATGATGTAAACGTCTATGGCAACATCTACGACTCGGACATACACCACAACAACTTCGGGGTCTACACGTACGGCCACCAACAGGGTGACTGGAGGAGGAACAAGATGCACGATAACTCTGGGTACGGCTTCGACCCCCACGACGACAGCGACTTCCTGACGATCCACGACAACGAGGTCTACGACAACGGATACCACGGTATTATCGCCTCCAAGCGCTGCAACGGTGTGTCCATCCAGGTAAGACATGTTCTAGGCATCGTGCAATATGCGACGTAATCGAGAACTAACAGTGGTTTTCCCGAGTCACCCTCTAAATTGAAACAAAGAGCTCGGCCAGTACCTGATAACCACCGTTGACGGGCCCAAGCGAAACCAACAGGACTCGGCTCCAGCTGCACGTATGACGCTTTGTCGGTAATCAATTGCGCCTTTGTTATCGAGATGCTAGACAAACCAATTTCTGGCATCGTTGATGCTGATGGCAACGTGGAACAAAACCTGAGGGCCGGGTCTTGAAGCTCAGACGACACAAACGCTTACGCTCCGAGCTACGTGGACCTCGTCTGACCATGGAATATTAAACAAGAAAACGACGAGACGTCCCATATTTCTGGCCGTCACGAAGAACAAGCAATCTCCATTTTTGATCAACGCTCAAATAGCACGAGGCAAACATGACTGTTTGTGTCATCACATTCAGTTCATACGGGAGTACTTTGATCACACGGACGCTCAAAATGAATCGAACACAGCACAACTGGTAGGAATAATTTGCCGAATGAAGTGCTCATTGTTTAGGAACAACGTCGAGTGAAAATGACAGCCCTTATCAAGCGTTCTGGTGCGGTAAATTCAGGATTCAATCAATCAAAGTCGGCGTATGGTCACCACAAAGGCTAATTATTGCATCCTGTTCCACGCCAAGAATCGCAAACCTTTCTGAATGCTTTGGTTCTCCGCCGGCTCAAGCAACCACACCATGACATTATTTGCCTGTTTCTCCCGGCGATCAGCTACTATTTAACAAAGTGCTACCGGCTAATGTGTCCCCTTTGTTAAAACCGTCATGGGGACTTATCTATAGACGAGGGGTGAAAGTTTTCCATTGTTTAAGGGCCCGAACGCAAACCGTTAGGCGTCTTGGTGGAACCAGTTCGTGCGAAGGCATGGTATCACCTCACAACACCTGAAGCCACACCCACCCGTGTGGCTGGCAACACGAATGGTTTTTGATCCATACCACCGTGTTGCTAATGTGTCATTTCCTATGTCCAGGGAAACGAGGTCTACGGCGGTGCCTCGTCGTCTGCTGGGATATTCCTTCACCGTAGCAGCGATGACGCTGTTGTGAAAGGTGAGCAGATGAGAGGCGGCGCAAACGTGAATCCAGGATGTTGTTCATGGTGCACGCCGTGCACGTTATCGAGTGTTTACCGCGGTTTGTCCCATAAACCTACATTGGCAGTAGGTTCGAACGTTTCAATTGCGTGTTCGCTTTCGACGGCACGACTCCACGGCATGGACCATTTTGGTTTGGAAGGTGTTTAAAATTGCTTCTCGTGGGAACTAGTTTCTCCAAGCATTGCAGCCCGGCGCCGGAATCGTTGACGATTTTAAGATATCTCGTAACTTGCGTATGCAGGACGAGGCACCCACGGCAGACAAATAAACCGTAAACCTGCTTCCGGAACGCTGTCCGCAGAACACTCGGGTCCAACGCCTGGGTAGAACAAGCAGCAAGACGGTTGTAGATGAACGCAGTATTTCCTGCGAAATTGCCGCAACCCCCATGAAGCGCTCGTTGTAGACGAACAATCTGTCGAACACACAATATTTATGTCGTAAGAGCTTGCATCGTTCGCTCAACTTGACCACACCCAACTTCGCCTTTTCGTTAGGTAACTACGTCCACGACAACGGGGACGCTGGACTGGCAATGATGGAATCCTTCGACGCCGACGTATCTGACAATATCTTCGAGAACAACAAGTACGGGGTGCGAATCTCAGTGGGATGCGGCCGCAATGTCTTCTCCAATAACGTCATCAGTGGTTCTACCAAGTGAGACACTCCTCCTCGTTTTTCAAAGGAAGCCCCGGTTTACCCAACCCTTTATATCTACGTCTAAATTCAGAAGCGTGACAACCGTTCAAATTAGTCCCGACATCCGCTTTGATCCAGGCTGTCGCCTCTGCAAACCCAGTATCGGACCCATCAGCGCATCACTTCCGACGCGTGTACAACTGCGCGTGTTTGCCAACCCACCCATTCCTTTTCACTCTCCTGCCCAGGTACAACGCCTATTCTTACCTTGGGTCGGATGCACCCGATGTGGTGGATTCTGGGCGGTCCCAAGACAACGTGTTCAGGGAGAACAACCTCATCGGGAGTTTGGAGAGCATCAAGCTCTTGGATGCCGACGGCACCCAGTTCGTCGACAACATATTCGAGGATGCCACGACTCTCCGTTTTAACGATGCTAGGAAAACCCTAATGTCGGGTAACGTCGGCCTCGACGAAACCAAGCTGAAAGTGGCCAATGGGGCTACGTTCGACGCGAGATCGGACGATGGCTTCGAGCCAATAGAATAACAGCCGCCGCATACGGAGTATACGTGAATGCCCTACATTGCTACCTCATTTAAAATACACACAAAACAGTTGTTGATGGGTGTATCAGTTGCGTCAGTAATATTTGTTGCTATAGTGTTTGGATTTTCACCGCTATCTACATCTGGCACACGTCACGCAGTGAGGGATCAGGGGGGGGCGTTCGGTGTGTTGTGAGCATGTGGGCTTCTATATAGTTCCGGCAGCTAACGCCGATATGTTGTGCTGTTGAGTGTTCGAACATTTGTTGTGGTGTAACGCCTCTGTTGGTGGTGTAATCTTGTGGAGTTGGATTTTGTGAGTGGCGGTGTTCGAATGGGGGTAGGCGTATGCTGTATATTTGGTATGATGCATAGACCCACCAAGGATAGTGATGACCCATAACAACTATATTTGAGATGGGGATTTCCCGGTTTTCCGAGCATTCACTGGCGTATGTTCGGTGGTTTGTCAACATTTAGTCTTAGTTCGGGACCGACGAGGAAAATCGTAGGGGGGTAGTGATAGGCATTGTGGCAAATCAAATGGTGTACAGATAAATGCGATTAGCGCTCAAAACGAACTTCGTTAGAATCTTGGGCGTTATATTTATATATACCACCGCTGGAACACTCAATGAGACAGATTGGCCATTGGATGTACCATTAGCGTGTTGTGTAGCTGTTGGGTATTACTACATCATTCGTGGAGTCACAAATCACCCCGGGAGATTTAGGATCTCGGATGACGCTCTTGCGAGTTGCTTGCATTGATATGGTTGTGGGTGTTGGGTATTGTACAAGTAATGTAGTGGTGAACGTACGCCTACGCGGTGTTGTGAACAGTACCATTTCACGATAACAGTACTCGTGAATGGTGGACACCGCGGTGCGAATAGCGGCATTGAGGGGACATCAATGCACTCAATATTTTAAGTGATGATTAGTCAGTGCTGTGTACTTGGTATGGCCAGGTACAAGTCTGGCCCCGTGGCACCTGTCTTTAAGCGATATGGATTGAGCTGCTCGAGTTGGCATTCTATGATATACTACGCCTGGACGGAATTCATTACTTTTTTATACTTCGCAATGCAGACGTCACAATAACTGGATACATTGTACCCGGGTATGATGTACCCATTAGGATCATAATGCTTTTGCGTAACGTGCATCGATCAGTGGCAACACTATGTTGGCTCTTCAAAGCAACCAAACATATGTACTTCGTCGTTCTGTTAGAGTGTTTTTGATATATGTTTGTTTCTTCGCGCTGCGCTGCCTCTACGGACTTTTGTCCGTGGCAGTTCGAAAGCGTGGTTCGTGAACACTGTTTTAAGTACACATAACATCTGTCAGGAAAGTGCGAGTAAACGTTATTTGTGCGTGCGGTTGTAGTGCACCCAGCCGTCGTTCGATGGGTGCTCAAACCTAGGGCATCGTCGGAACGATCCCATGGACTATTGTAGTAGTAGATGAATATTCATGTTCTTCGATCTGACAACACCTTCAGGTTTAAGTTCATTCCGTGTGGATATTTCGTTGAAGCCGCCACCAATGGACAAAAAATCAATGTATGACGAAACAGTTGTATAGCAGGTCGAGGTTGAGGTCGGATGGATATTTACGGGATGATATCGCCGCAAGCACACATCTCGCTTAGGGAATATTGGAGTGGACTACATTGTTTTGATTTAATTGCAGTGGACGTTCGATCGTCAGTTGGTCCACTGTTGGAACAGGACGCCCTTAAAAATATATCTTGTTATGAACGTCTTTTGGGTCATGGCGGAAATTCATCTTTGTACGGCAAACCATATGCAGCACCATGCATTTGGCGGGTATCAATCACTCCTGTCTTCGACATTTTGTTTGTCGGGTTCACGATGGCTAGTCACGATTCGCCGACGACACACTTGTCGGAGTAGTACCGGTTGAAAGAGAGTATCACAACGAAACTTGAATACTCCCAATCTAGATCTCTGCACGATGCGAATTTCAAGAACCTCAAGGTTCAATCTCAAAGAGATACGAAGTCTGACTGAGCCTTTCTTCCCTAGGAACTATCCATCGTCTTTTCAGCGAGGGACGGATTGAAGCATTCATTCCCCCAAGCAGTCCGTCTACCACAGTCCCCTCACGCCGACCAGACACAATTTCAGAAACGACAAGATCAGCCACCGCTGCAAGACCATCTGCGAGGGCCGCGGCATCGGTTCCAGTAGAAAGACAGACCCGTTCTACGATAAAGGTAGCACATTGCCGCTATTTTTGGTTCTGAAAGACGGGGTTCCTTGACCCCAAGTCGTCGGAATGCCAATATTTATTTCGAAAAACACGTTTTGTAGACTCGGGCCATGGGAATTTTTGCCGTGATGCATTTTGATGTTTGCTGAAGTCCGATTTCGGGTGAGGTCTGGAGCACCTTAAGTCAAGAGCCTCGGAAATATTAGGGTGAACCTATATCGTAGAACGCCTCGACAGACACCCTCCGGCAAACGACGGGGTGGAACTGGGGGAAGGATCGACGTATGGGATAGGTGGTCAGGCCGCGCGATGGTCCGACAGTCACTTAGGTCACACTTTACTCCCGCCCCAAAACGTTTTTGAACTCAGCGAGAAGCCACGTTCTTCCCGCCAACCGGAACCACGAATGTGGCAACCCCAACGCAGCAATGTCGATACCCTCCGTGGCCCTCGCTTCACCTTTGTAACCCAGGACCGTTAACATCAACTCGAAAGAGGACCAAAACGCTCTCGCCTTTATCGTAGCGGACGGGTAGTCCCCTAAAGCCCCGAAGGCCTTTGTGCGGCTGTTGACCGACACTTGTGGCCAACTGTCATTGAGGAGCGAGGTCACGTGTCTCACCGGTTACTTCGCAAGGATGACGGGGTCCGTCCAGCGCTCGGAAGCAACCGTGACGGTAATCGTGTTGTAGGCAGGAGTTTCCGCCCGCGCGTGAACCCTGGCGGACGTGATTAGTTCACGACGGACGGAGTTATTTACGAAGCTGATTGCCAACACTATGGTCACGAACGAATCGTTTCGGCCGGGATACGTCCGTACTGGTGTCGCTCGCGGAAGAATCATTTATTTAGGTACCATTAGAGGAGGAAATGGTGACGAAGTTGTGCCGTATACGGTGCCAGATATGGCCCAGTCTGTACAAGGGCAGACGGGAGCAGAGGCTTTCGTCAAAAAAATGACTCTCATACAGGCTTAGCCGTGGAGGGAGAAACGCGGGAGGCTGCGCCTCTGCGTGCGTGCGGTAACTGTGGGTCCAATCGAGCGTCACGCATCAGGGGAGCAGTACGTTTGGAGATACGTGGCGGGTATGCACGTCACAGAGATATTCAAGTTCGCGTTGAACCTTTTTTTCACAACCGAGAGGGATCGCGTCCAGACCGTCACTTACGATCAACAGCCAGCGGTTCTTGGTCAGAGTACATCGTACTCCGCCGACCGGCTGCTTGCGACATTTATGACCGCCGGGGAAAGACTTCCTTAGCAGATGTAGTCGATACTCCCTCCCCACGGCCCTAGGGGTGCGGAAGCGAGGCTTCGTGGCGGCTCGTTTTAAAACTCACGGGTTCCCCTTGGAGCGGATTGAGCGCAAAGCCCCTCCCGAAGAGGGAGTCGCAGAGAGGGTATGGCAAGCTGTAACTCAGAAAAACCCGACCCGGGGGAAAGGAAACTCTTGGACGTTATACGGGACAGTTTGTGGGCAGCGTTGGTGGCTGGCTGGGGACAACGACCGTATTTGTGACAAAACATTAGAGGTCATAGAGGAGTAAGAACAATATATGCCCGGGGGTCGCTCGCCTACTGTAAATATCTCCAACGTACGTACATGCACCCCAAACGCACGGCATCCCCTTCGCAAGCCGCAAGTGAGGCCAGAAAGACGTTTGGAAAACCCGGGACGCCAGGACACCTCTGTCGCCAGGTCGGAAGAAGGGCAGTGGGGACAAGACGCCGAGATAAGCGTTATTGTCTACTCCCTGCGACGGAAAAGTGATTATTTGTTTCTCGCACGGAAACCCCTGCCTCTAGTAAATAGCGACATCTCCTGAAGCCGGTGCCGCTTCTGTTTGGTGCCCGTCTGCGTTTAGTATGTAGAACCTAGTGGTAGACGTTACCTTTGGCTGACCTGCCGAAAAATGATAAACTACTTTATGGTTTATTACTCTACGCTTTCTGGTATGTGTTGACAACTACAATACGGTGCATCTCGCGTGGAGCGAGGACCAACACTAACGCAAAGATCTTCATGCAGGGGTATGCTGGCACCTTCTATCCTACGCATTTGTATGACAATAGCGAAACGTTTCATTCCTGTCAACACTTTCGGAGGACAAAGTACTGTACACATATTGCACACCTCGGATAAGGCAACACACGGACAACACTTATCTACGTTGGGGGGCCTTACACATGAACGTGGTCACGTACTAACAAAATGTTGGCGCTAGAGAAGTGATCACAGTAACCGTAACGGGGTAAAACCGTGTTAGCTGGAAATCTCACGATCGTGAACGCGCCTTCGTGATATGGTGTTGGTTGATCTCGTCCACCTCTGGTACAACAACATTATGTTTTGCCGTGAATAGTCCTTGAACTGAACCTGTACCACAATGTTGACCTCTGACCGAACACGTACAATACGTTATAACTTTAACATGCCTCGATCGCTATAGGCATACTTACTATCACGATAACATAATGTTACTGTCGACGCAGCGTTGTACATAACACATCAACAAGGTGACATGCTTGGGAGGAGTGTTATACGTAACACCATACCATTATGTCACCATGTTCGCCAGCCCTACTAACGCATTGCCTTGTGCTATACTAGCACACTAACGTAACGTAACGCTGTGGCGAACACTAATGAGACTACGGTACTTGGACCTCCCATCTGATTGACTAAGACTCAGATAACATAGCACTTGACGTACCCTAATAATGTCACAGTCTTAGGTGGCCCATGCACAACATTTTCTCAAGATGTTAGCCTGAATGCGTTGGGCTCTTGAAAATGATCTTACCGTATTGCCGTCGAACATCTGATGGTAACGTTCCGTTACCGTGTTTCCGACATCATCATTCCGGGTTTCAAATTAGGATCCTGAGTTACCGTTGGGGCCAACGTCGTCAAAACGTAACGTTGCTACGTCACCTATTTCATATTCACCCGATCTAACATGAGATAGCCGTGCTATTAATAGTGGCAACGTGGCGTGTGGGAGTCACATACCGTAGCTGTGCTATCCAATTTCGCCGACATCCGAGTAGATGATATATACATAAATCTCCCCGGGGGAAGGATAGCGAGGTATCTCCAATAAAAACGCCTTCATATGTTTGAAACCTCGGAAAAGGGGGTATGTAAGAGGGATCCCCGCAAAAGAATCAACTTTTTCGTTTCTGGAAACCCCGCTAGTACGCTATCCATCCATAACACAGTACGATATCATTCTACAACGTAACGTCCACACTCACTCGTACGACCTAATACGACCGTAGGACATTGTTGATAATAGGTTGGGGTAGCATGGTATCTGCCGACCTGTGTCACTACATACATTGCATATGAACGAATTAGGATATTTGCTAGTGTTTTATCGATCACTTCAGTTATCTGCTTGACGTATGTTATGATAGGAACTACTCTCGTTTACTTCGACTTTTGGCCCCCGTTTGTGATCCGTGCATGAACTTCATTCCAACGTGTCAACCATCTGACGAGGTCCGTCAGTTCTCCGTCGTTAAGAGAAGAGCAACCGCGAAGGGTTTGACCATGTCAACATGTACGGCGATAGCTCCGAGTCTGAAATCCACCACAGAGGTTTTGGGGTCTTCATGTACGGCCGCCGTCCGAATGACTGGAGGCTTTGGATGCACGACAACTCGCGTTACGGTTACAACCCCCACGACGATAGAGACTCCCTGAATATACACGACAACAATGTCCACGGCTACGGCTACCTCTTCATCATCGCATCCGAGGGCTCTACAGGTCTCTCGATACGGGTAGGTCATTGGTTTGTGTCGTATAGGTATTTGCTGTCGATAAAGAGGATATGTAACGTCGGGATATCGGGTCATCTATACCAAGAAACGTGGTAATATGCGGTTTTTGTTAAAGCGACCGATGACGCTGCGAGGGCATACCAATGCTACGGCATATTCTCCCCTCTGCACATGACAAAATCCAAGTATTAGCTGGCGATAACAAAGCGAAAGTCGAATATATCACTCCGCTGTTGCAGTTGGGCCAAGCTACAGCTAAAGCGCCAATGTACTTGTCTCTGGTCCATGATCGGTGAAACGACGTCAAAGACGGTTCTTCGTTGTCAGCCGGGATATTCGTGCACTGTATAAGCGGCGATCCTGCTGTCAAGGGTCAGTATATGAAAACATATCGGACGTTTTAGTACGGCAGGTGGTAAGGGATGTGGTATGTGCTCATAAAGTGGGTACGATCGTGTGGCGGTAAAAAGTAGAGGGGGGTTGCCGAATGTGTTTGTGTTGTGTTTACATCATCGGGTTGCGCAGTCGTTGTCATCGACAGTCTCTACGGGCGCTGACGGTGTCTGTTGTAAAGGCGTGTGACGCTATGTTTCTCGTGGCACGAACGCCTGCCCATACATATACCATGGCGACGACTTATCTGACGTTGTCAAGGCGCCACACGAACCCCATGTCTCAGCCAACGCTTACTCAGGAGATACGTTTTCAGAGATCCCCTAGTTCCGGAACGCGTGCTGCAAACCGCAGGGCCCGTTCGTCGGGGCAGATGTAGGAATACTCGCACAGGTGTGCGCGACCGGACTTTCTGCTGGGAAGTTGTCAAAAACTAATTTACGGTGAATTTGATAAATGAGTGATGTGCCAGAAAATATATAGCCGTGATCATACATGTACCGTAGGTCTAATTTGACGACGCCCCACTTCGGTAATCTGCCAGGCGACTGCGTTTATGACAACGTGGTCGCCGGATTAGCAATGATTGGGTTATTTGACGCCGACGTGTCAGACAACATTTTCGGGAACCATAAGTACGAGGTGAAGTTCTCCGTGGGATGTAGCCGCAAAGGGCTTTTGGATATCGTCAACACGGTCTCTGCCAAGTCCCAAACTTGCTAGGTTTACCAATTGAGGCGTAAGCTTATCCAAGTCTTCTGACGTGTCAGCCGTCTATCGAACCGGATGGATCTATTCGCCGACTCAGGAAGGTTCGCATCACTTAATAATGCAGTCCGTTCCCACATGAGATGCTGGCCCAGCAACCAGGCTCTTAAATCACCAGCGTGACTCGCTGCGCTTTATCGGACACGCGACCCCTCGTTTTGAAACGACCTTCCTGCTCAGGCCCAACACCTGTGAGTACCTAGCATCGGAGGTTCCCGATGTGTTGGGTTCTCAACCGTCGCATGATAACATATTATGTAAAACAAATCAAATAATCGAAGATGTCGAGATCGGTAAGCTTGCTGACGCCGAAGGCCCCCAGTTCATTGACAATATAGTTGAGGATGCTGCCACGACTTGTTCGAACGATAACTGAAGAACGGGCCTGTCGATCACGCCCGGCCTCAAAAAGAGCAAGCTGAAATTTCGCACTGGAAGTTCGTTCGACGCGAGTCGCGACTATTGCCTCGTGCAAATCAGAGAACTGTCCATCAACGAATTGGTTCACACCAGTGCCCAATATCTCTGTTTCGTCATCAAACCCAGTACCGTTTGTCATTCTTCGTCGGCACACCAGCTGCCATGTGGTTGTCGTTTCCAATTTTTGGTGGTGATTCTCCTCGTTCCGCACCATTTTTAGGGGTCGGGACGGGATATTTTCGCTTTGAGCAGCTTACTTCCGCCAGCCCTCAGGACCTTTAAAGCGTACGAAGTCGTTTAGTTAAGAGCACCCACCTTGTTCGGTACCCAGTGAGACTCTGCCGGGAAACGCCTGTGAGATACATCTACGGTATACATAGATGAGCATGATTGTATTTGTATTTCATGTAGTCAACGCTTCGATTCCTTGACTACTACAAACGAGTAGATTGGACGCTATAACAATCGCGCATGGAGCCCTCGATGTGGGGACTCCTAAGCAGAGAAATTGGATATCAACAACGTGTGTGACCTAGCTGTGAGCTTTATATGATTTCCGATATATGTAGCGTGTGAGAAGGCCCCGGTGGAAGGCCTAGCTTCTCGGCGTCAGCCCTTGTTAATGTACATAGCTGTAGGTTACTTACGGGCCGTGCTTCAGGTTTCCCAAGACAAGAGTAGAGTTGCTGCTCCTACTACTGGAGTACGGAACTCATATAAACTCGATGTGCTGTGCTGGATATGATTATATTACCGGTATGTAGAGGAAATACGTGGCGGTGAGGTAATTGCTTGACTTTGTGGCTCAGGAAACGCCCCGCGGGAGACGTGGTTTATGAGGGGCAACATTGGTATAATTTAGTGTTCAACTGTTCGCTACTTGCCTGGTAATATTACGTCGCCTACTGTATCACTAAACTAGGATCAGCATGATGTCAACACATTACACACGATCCAAATACTGCACGTATGTGGTCGATGCTGCCGAGGGCAATCTCGTCCTTCAGAAGGGGTTTCATATATATATCATCTCTTTAAGACAAAGTTTTTAGGGTGTTGGACATCCCATCTGTCGTGTGTTTCAGGTTTGAAAGAGTGGCGCCTACACGGGATTGAGATGCATGGCAAGAATCGCTTGACTTGGGACAACCCCCTTAGCTATGCGTGGACACAACGAGATACACTGTGATTGATTGCCTACATATTACGTGTAAAGTTTTCACTTGTCGACACAGCACGCAGGGTAGCATTGTATAGTTGTGCCCGCTAATGGTATCGTTTGGATTGACCGTCATCTATCGGTGAGTAGGAACATCGCATCGTTTCTTAAACAAACTGAAAAATGGCAGTTCTCTCGTAAATTCCTGGTATGTCAAAAGTAGGTCAACGTTTGACGGCAACGCGACGGCAGGGTTTCCAAGGCAGTTGAGCAGAGTGCCGCGTTCGTCAATTAGGAGCTTACTCCGGGATTGAAAGGCATGTAATGCTTTATAACTCGTTTAATACGAGGTTCGTACTCTATTGTAGGGCTTCTTCTGCGGGATGCAAGAACAGATGGCGGCAGTCGGCCTGCCAAGCACAACGGTATTTGTTCAATACCGTAGTCACCGACATCTCCCTATTTCAGTCAGTCGTGCTTGGATGTTATTTTTGCGATATCTCAAATTTATATATGGAGGTTATCCATCTTTGAAGATTCGAGCGGTCCGGCTATATCCGGATCAATACCCGCCAGATGACGATCGGGAACATTGTTCTACGCGTTTCGGTGAAAACCAATCGGCGATTTTCTGTCTTGTCTCACGGCGAAGCCTGACATCCAGGTGGCCTCTAAACGGACAACCTCAAGCTCATCGAGTTTGGCTCGAATCGCTGCTGAGATCATGATGCACTTCCCCTGTATTTGCCGCGAACACCCACATTCGACAGTAATCAATACTATCCGTCTCCAGCACTATGTTCGTATGTTCACGACAGGTTGGTCATAGCTCATGCACAACTCAAGTGTCAAAGCAGAACTGGTCGGAAGAAAGGAACACATCAAAACTAGTATTGCGTTTGTTCGGATCTCAGCATGTTATGCTTCGTGAGTCTAGTATCAACTCTGCCTAGATGTGTCCCTCTTGCGGGCCATGTGTGGGACGTCGAGCAAGGAGTGAACCAATGCAAAACACTGCTGGAGAAGTGGGATCGACGCCCCCCGCCTCCTGCCGACCCGTCGCGACCACATCACACGTCAAGGCTTTGCTCCGGTGGCAACACACCAACTGAAATACCTTGAGCACACACGAGTAGCCGGACGATCATGAGGTTACTGAAACGACTATCACTAGACGCAACACTGGTAGATACTCCTCGCTTAGTTCCACACACCCATGCCGAATGCCGTGTTCCGACCGATCTAAATATTTTCCGACGACAAAATGTGCATTTTGACGTACAGGTGAAGACTTGCATTGCTTACAGTGACTACTAAGTCAACAATTGATGTACACCACAGATGAATACTCCTGTATGCGCTACACCAAAGCGCTAAATGTGAAGGTTTGCGTGTAGAATATACTATTACGGGGGACCATAGTTAACAGGACCTATGGTATACATAAAAACCTATATGTTTAACCATTTTTACTAACAATATTTGGTCCTGTTAACTATGGCCCCCCGTAATAGGTGCGTTGCCCCCAACGACAAGAGGCATATCACCGTAATGTACCTTGGGTACCGAATCTTTTCCCTCTTCCAAATGGACAGCGCCCTCATGAACAAGTGCCCCGAATATATCTGTCTAACACGGCTGGGACTTGATACTGGCAAGTGCCCCATAAAATTCGGTATCCCAGGTGAATATGCTAGTTTGAATCCATGGCTTCGAACGTGACAACACCCGATCGTTCACACTCTCCTATCATCGCTGCCGTAGGCACCTACAGTACGACTGGTGACTGCGTACAACTGGGTCAATCGTATGCGAGGTGAGCGGAGTCGCCGATGATTCGAATTGTACAAAGGCATAAATAAATGCACCCAAACACTCCTACAGCTAGTTGGGTGCAAATAGCTGTACATATCTATATGCCCTCGTGAGATGAAGAGGTTTCAAGTTCTACACCACCATGAAAAACGTATTTCAAGTTCTACAACCCCATGAAAAACGTATCACAACTACCTCAATGAGCCCAATCCCACACATGTCTCTATTGAGTAGCGCTGGCTCTTCTCAAAACTACCCACCTTCCCAAGGCACTATATCGGGCGGTACAGGCGTTACGTAAAATAATCGCATCAATTGTATATTAGGCAATACCACCAATGTTACCATTGCCCTCAAACGTTTTCGGAGAGTGCCAGCCCCGATGACGACACACCGCAAGTACTACAAAACTCCCTGTGTGCACCTTTGAAGCCTTACACACACGACCTAAACGTGCTTACGAGATAATTGTTTTTGGGCTACTGGTTGCCAGAACCAGGCGGAGTTCGGTCAGCAAGCTTTCTGCAAGTGGCAATCGGATTGCAATATTGAACCGTCTACGTTCTCCGCTGCAATCGAAGTTGGTGGGCGATATTGCATTCACGGCGTGTTCAAACCCAACGCCATATTCAACATATATGGTTTGACCAATCAGGGGTTAAACAATTTGAATGCCATGGCTATTACTGATAGCTAAATGCTCGGAACGTTCCACGAATGGTCATCTCACCGAGCACTACGCGCGCGTGATATGCATAAAAATCTCTACAACGCCCAACATATGTCGCAGCCAACACCTACCTGCCATTACGGGGGAACCATATTAAATGGGACCTACGGTAAAAACAAAAGCCTGTATTGCTTGCTATTTTTAAACACAATATTCTGTCCTATTGACACTAGTCTCCCGGAATACTCTAACCATAACACAACAAACTATATTTTTTCCACCAAGCTGAGATATCCATGTTCGGCACTAGTCGCAAATATTTGGCGGAAGAAGTCCTAGCTGATCTTCTTGAAGCAATAGTCAGACCTCGGTTCGAAATAGGTCGTACTGCTAGCGTTCAGCTTGCTGTTGTCTAGGCCAAAGTTTGCTGACGAAAAGGTGTTCCTCCCGTCCTTGGAACGGGTCATACTGTCCTGCGATCCCCCAGACTCCACCACGTCGGCCGTGTCGGAGGCAAAGTTTGAGTAGGTGCTATACCGGCACAGTATACGTTTTTGTGACAAGTGGTCGCCGGGCATATAGAGCACAACTACAACCGCTAGCGTCCCGGAAAGCACGTTATGCACAGACAGAGGGGGTGGATCAGAGTAAGGAACTGTCACCATCCATGGCAAAAAGAGCAGACGCGCAAGCTACCTGCGTTCGTTTGGTGAATAGCGACGAACATAGGTGTTCATGAGAAGCAGTTGAACGCACGAACATGGAAAGGCCTCCCTGCTCGTGTGCTGTGTGTGGTGCTTGCGCTCTTTAGTTCGCGCGCAAAACTAAGCTGCCGGCCAACTCCTGCATCACGCTCTTTGTGTCAGTATTGGTTCTCGCTCCATTTGAGATGGACCGTATGGTAGTTAGCAACACATACAAATTATCGTAGAGCAATACACTGTAACGCAGTTCAATTTTTAGGTCAGCAGAAGGAAGCGTCTACCACTAGCTTGAAGATACTTAAATGTGACGGGCACCACATATAAGGGGCACCGACGTTAGGCGAAGTCGCTGTTCTTCTAGCGGCAGGAATACCGTAGTGCAAGGAAAAACAAATCACTCTTTCGTCGTGGGGAGTTGATACTATCGCTTCCCTCGGCGTCTGAGACCGGCTGCTCTTGTTCCTACCTGGAAACCGTGGTCTCCTCGCGGCCCGGGTTTTTCAACCGTCCTTCCGGCACCCTCGCGGCCTGCGAAAAGGGTCCCGTGCATCTGGGGTATATCCACGTACGTTGGAAAGGGCTGCAAAAGGCGGCCGACACCCGGGCGTGTAGTCTTCCCACTCCTGCTCGAGCTATTCATTTCAAATATAGTTACGATTGTCGTCCCCAGCCAGCCATCAACGCTGCTCACTAATTGTCCTGTATGACGTCCATGCACTTCCTCGGCACCTTTGTGGGTTCCCTGAATTCCGGCTTCTGCGAACATTCTCGCGTCTCCCCCTTCGAGAGGGCTTTGGGCTTGTTGCGTTCTAAGGGTAGTCGGATGAGTCTCAACACCAGCCGCCATTCACCCTCTTTTCCGACCCCCTCGTGCCGTGGGAAAGGCGTATTGACTACACTTGGTAAGGAAGTCCTGCACCCGCAGGCCTAAGATACCGTGGGCAGCCTCTTCGACGCGGAGTACGATGTACGCTGACAATGACCTGAAGGTGGGTGATCGTCTGTGACAGTCTTGACTAATCGCTGCTGACTAAGTGGTTCAACGTGTAATTTCACATCCCAGTGACGTGCTTGCCCGCCAAGTATATCGAAACGTACTGCTACCCTGGTGCGTGCCGCTTGATTGGACCCACGGTTACCGCACGCATGCAGAAGCGCAGCCTCCGGGGTGCCTCCCTCCACGGATAACCCCGTATAGGAGACATTAGTTCGAGGGACGCCGCTACTCTTATCTGCGCTTGTTCGGACGGCGGCATCTCTGCCACGAGATATCGGCACCACTTCGTCACCACTGCCTCCTCCACCGACACGTATGTAAATTCTCCTCACCCCAGCGGCACTCGTCAGGACATATGCCGCGTGAACATGCCCTTTTGTAACCATAGGGTCGGCGATCAGCTTCGTAGAGGATTCCGCCGGTGGTGAGCTGAGCTCCTCAGCCGGAGTTCACGCCTGGGTGGAAACGTCTGCGTACACACGACGACCACCGGCACGTTTGATACCGACCGCTGGGCTGACGCCATCATCATTGGGAACTTATCGGTGACACGCGTGACTTCGCTCCTTGACGAGAGTAGTCCACAAGGATCGCCCAATATCCGCATCAAGGCGTACGGGTCTTTGGGGGGTCACATGTCAGCTACGATGTTGGTGGCTATGTCTCGGTTTTTGTCAAGGACGGTGTTCATTGACCTGAACTAGGGGAGGGAAAACGTTGAGGCCAGGTTGTGGCCCGGAGGGTGTCGACATTGCGGAGTTGGGGCTTAAGAGCCGAGTTTGCGGCGCCGTTGGCAAGGAGAAGGCGTCTCCTCGCTAAGTGCAATAACGTGTGGTGGCCGGATGAATATGTGACCTATGTGTCTGTTGAACCATCCCGCGGACTCACTACCTCTCTCAAATGTTATTCCCGCCCCCTATTACGGGGGACCATAGTTAATAGGACTTGTGGTATACATAAAAACCTATCTATTTCACCATTTTTACTAAACATATTTGGTCCTATTAACTATGGTCCCCCGTAATAGTCCCACTCCGTCACTTTCCTTCGGGTGCCTGCCATATTGCTGCAGCGGAGTTTGCTTGCTGCCCTCACAGGTGCTGTTGCTGTGGTGGCCGTTTTTTTCGTTGACGATGTTTTGTCTGGTCGGCGTTAGGGGAGTTGTGTTAGATACACTGCAGTCGGAAACCATTGCTTCATTCGATACGGTCCTCGCTCGAAAGACGAAGGATGATCCTGATCTCAGAAAAACTCAGCCAGGTTTCACATCTCGTTCTGATTCGAGCACGGGCCCTTATTTTTTGGCATCGCGCAGTGATCCGAACCAGGAGCATTCCAAGTTGCGTAGTGTTACTCCCTTTCAACCGGTACTACTCCGACGAGTGTGTCGTCGGCGAATCGTGATTAGTCATCGTGAACCCAACAAAAAAAACGAAGACATAAATGATTCGTACCCGAAAAATGCACTGTGCTATCAGTGGTTTGCGGTCAAACAAGCAATGAAATTCAAGAGCGTCCTGTTTCAAATGTGGACTAACGGGCGATGCGACTTCCACGGCACACTATTTTAAACAATACCGGTAGCTTCTACTCCAATATTACCCAAGCGATATGTGTGCTTGCGACTATGAAATTCGGCAGATGTCAACCCGACCTCAACCCCAACCTGTTTTAGACGGTGCTTTATTGCCTATTGGTCTTCAAGGAAATATCCACACGGAGTGAACTGAATCATGAGGGTGTTGTCTGATTGAAGGTAGTGAGTATTAATCGACTACTCCTGTTGCCCGTATGATCGTCCCGACGATGGTCTATAATCGAGCAACCACCGATCGACGGCTGGGTGCGCTACAACCGCACGCACACCAAATGTTTACTCACACTTTCCTGTTTTTTTTATCGAGTTTCAACTGTATACACGGATCACGCTCTTGGACTGACACGGACCCAAGTCCGCACAGACAACGCGCCGCTAAGCACAAAAACACCTTGATGTACGGACAAAGTACACTGATATATTTGCTTTGAGGAACCAACAGAATGTTGCCACTGATCGGTGCACGTTGTGAAATATCAATGTGGTCCTAATGGGGACAGTATGCCCGGGTGCACAAAGTTCAGAGCTTGTGGCGTGCACATCGCGAGACGTCTCGCTTCAGGTGTACGTCGAATAATATAAAAGGGTTTAGTTAAGTCCGTCCCGCAAGAGTTCATCATAGAATGCCAACTCTTGCAGGTCATCCCATATCGCGTAAACGTAGGCTCCACGGGACTAACCTTGCAGCGAGAGATATGGAATATATAGCACTTACGAATGATACCTAAAACTGGAGCATCGAAAATGTTTGTCTCCTCGTAGATGCCGCTGTTCCCGTCGCAGTGCCCCCCATTCAATGGTATTTGTATTGTGGAATGGTACAGGACACCACACCGCGTAGGCGTACGTTCACTACTAAGTACCTGCACAATACCCAGCCCACAGCAACATCAATGCAAGTAACTCACGAGAGTGTCCACCGAGAACCTCAATATCCCGCGGTGCATTTCGACCCCACGAATATAGGCAATAATGCCCAACACCTAAATAACACGTTCATGGTACACCGAATGCCCAAGCTATCCCATCGAGAGCTCCAGCGGTAATATATATATAAATATATAACGCCCAAAATCCAAACGTAACTCGTACTGTACGCTAACACTACCGATCTGTACACTACTTGATTTGCCACAATGCCCCTCCCTATCCCCAACCATTTGCTACAACGGCCACGACCCAAGGAAATATGTCGACACACGCCGACCATACACGAGTGGGTCCTCGGAAAATCGAGAAACTCACGTCTAGAATATAGTAATCGTGGGTCACCACAATCATTAGTGAATCTATGCATCAGACAAACTACACAGTATTCGCTTGTCCAAATTCGAACTCCGTCCAGGAATACATTCAATTCTACAAGATTATTCCATCAACCGACGTGTTACACTACCAAAAAGGTGCGAACTCTCAACAACACAACATATCGGCGTGACCTGCACTACCGGTATGGAAACGAACCTGCTCACGATGAACCTTACGTCCCCCCGAACCCCTCGCTGCGTGACGTGTGACATATGTAGACAGAGATGAACATCCAAACACTACATCAACAATAACGACTGATGCAACTGGTACACCCATGAACGATTTTTTTGTGTGTTATATCAAAGGAGGTAGCAATGTAGAGCATTCGCCTGGACCTCTCACAGGGGAGCCGTTATTCAATTGGCTCGTAGCCATCTTCCGACCTCGCGTCGAACGTAGCCCCATTAGCCACTTTCAGCATCGTTTTGTCCAGGCCGACGTTACCTGACATTAGGGTTTTCCTAGCATCGTTAAAACGGAGAGTTGTGGCATCTTCGAATATGTTGTCGACGAACTGGGTCCCGTCGGCATCCAAGAGCTTGATGCTCTCCAAACTCCCGATGAGGTTGTTCTCCCTAAATGTGTTGTATTGGGACCGCCCAGAATCCACCACATCGGGTGCATCCGACCCGAGGTAAGAATAGGTGTTGTACCTGGGCAGGAGAGTGAATATACAGCCATAAGTTATGAAGGATACGCAGTTGTACACGACTCTATAGCGATGTCTTGGTGGTATTTGCTTTGCAGATCCACTGGGTGGAATCAATGCGAATATCGGGAACATTTTCAATCTTTGTCAAGCTTCTGAAAAGAGGGCGAAAACATGGAGGGTTGGGGAGACCGGCGCCTCCATTCAAGAACCTGGAAGAGTGTCTTACTTGGTAGAACCCCTGATGACGTTATTGGAGAAGACATTGCGGCCGCATCCCACGGAGATTCGCACCCCGTACTTGTTGTTCTCGAAGACATTGTCAGATACGTCGGCGTCGAAGGACTCCATCATTGCCAGTCCCGCGTCCCCATTGTCGTGGACGTAGTTACCTAACGAAAGTGCGAATTCGGGTGTGGCCAAGTTAAGCGAACGATGCAGACTACCACGGCATGTATATATATTGTATGTTCGACACGTTGTTCGTCTACGATGAGCGCTTCATGGGGGTTGCAGCAATTTAGCAGCAAAGACTGCCTTCATCTACAACCGTGTTGCTGCTTGTTCTGCCCAGGCGATGGACCCGGGAGTTCTGCAGACGGCGTTCCGGAAGCGGGTTTGGAGCTTATATTTCTGCCGTGTAAGCCTGCTCCTGCATAAGCAGGCTGCGATATGTATTGAAATCGTCAACCATTCCGACGACGTGGTCCACGGGAAGCAATTTAACGAACCTTCAATCCAAACAGAGTCCTTGCAGTTGAGTAGTACCGACGAAATCGAATGCGCAATCGAAACGTTCGAAGCTTCTCCAGCTGTACAATTATTAAGTCGCCACCCTGTACGTTTGCTGGACAAACCGCGGTACCCACTCAAGAATATGCACGGCGTGCATCATTAACAAAACGCTGGATTCAAGATTCCGTCGCCTTTCAGCTGCTTACCTTTCACAACCGCGTCATCGCTGCTACGGTGAAGAAATATTCCAGCAGACGGCGAAGCACCGCCGTAGACCTCATTTCCCTAGACATAGGAAATATCACATCAGCGACACGGTGGTATGGATCAATCGTATTTCATTTCAATCAGCCACAGGTGTGGTGAGGGGATACTATGCCTTGGTACGAACTTGTTCAAACTAGACCCTAACCCTAACAGTTCACGTTCAAGCCCCTAAACAATGGAAACGCTCCATCACTCGGCTGTAGATCCATCGGGGGAGACGTTTCGTGAACAGGAGCTCACGTCGAAGAGGAAAAGGCAAATACTCGGGTGGTGCTATTACCTTAGCCGGCGAATAACCAAAGCATTGAAGAAGGGTTTGGATTGTAGGTGTCAACATGTATATACTTAGCCTTTGTATTGACCACACTCCGACCTCAATTTCTTGACTCTTGAATTTACGGTACCTTTTATAATATCTGTTATTTTCACTCGATGCTATTCTAACGATGCGCACTTTAGCCGGTAAATGATTCCTACCACTTGTGCTGTGGTCGATTCACTTTGAGCATCTATTTGAGGAAAATACTCCGGTTCCAACACATCGTATAAACTCAATTTGGTGACAAAAACAGTCATGTTTGCCTCATGCTACTTTAACGTTGGTCAAATTGTTTTTTACTTGTTCTTCGTTGCGACAGGAAAAATGTGACGGCTCGATGTTTCCTTGTTTCGTGTTCCGTGCGTCGGGTAAGGTCAAAGTAGCTCCGCGATTAGGACATTGTGTCATCAGAGCCTTTAGACCCGGCCCTTATGTTTTTGTTCATGATGCCATCAACATCAACGATGCCATACAAATATGTCTCGAATCTCATAAAATCAAGGCGTAATTGCTTCGAGACTAGATTTCATACGTGCAGTTGGAGCCAGCTCGTATTGGTTTTGCTTGGACGCGTCTAATGCGGTTATCGGGTACCAGGTATTATCCCAACTCTGTGTATCAATTTAGAGAGTGACTCGGAAACACCACTGTTAGTTATCGGTTACGTCGTATACTGCACGACGCTGAACATATCTTACCTGGATGGACACCCCGTTGCAGCGCTTGGAGGCGATGATCCCGTGGTACCCGTTGTCGTAGACCTCATTGTCGTGGATCGTGAGGAAGTCGCTGTCGTCGTGGGGGTCGAAGCCATACCCAGAGTTGTCGTGCATTTTGTTCCTCCTCCAGTCACCCTGCTGGTGGCCGTACGTGTAAACCCCGAAATTGTTGTGGTGTATGTCCGAGTCGTAGATGTTGCCGTAGACGTTTACATCTTCGAACACCTCATGATTACTCTTGTCGACGCAGAATCCACGGACCTGTTCAGATGGGTCCAGAAACAGATATAAGGATAAACCAAGTGCGGGCGTAATCACTTGTTTCTAAACAGGATTGTTGCTATTTTTATAGTCCAGCTACACCAACTGGCGAATGACGAGATAGCCTGGGAAACGATACTGGTGAAGTGTATGAAAGCAAACATTCGGAAGGGTTATGTTGTGGTTGTCCGGCTTTCACGGGAATCAATGGCCTTCAATCGGTACTGGCAGCGGACGTTTTTGACGATAGCTATTGGGGCTTTGGAAGCTAACGCAGACTACCTATGAACAAAGGTCGTCCGACGCTAAAATCACCGCCAGTCGAACGGGCTCGAACCTCAGACAACCCATCCTTTTCACTACCACACCGCCTGGTTGCCAAGAAATCAAAAGGATTGTTTGTCATTGTACATGCGAGGCCGCGTTGTTGTTGCATTACCTTCCACGTTAGGCCATAGCTCTCGCTGCCGTGGTATCCTAGGTACCCCATTTCGCTGTCTTCGATATCCATCCGCGCCTCTCCCATGTTCTTCTTTGCCCTTCCCTTGCATGTCTGGGTGTCGTCGGTGATGATCTCCGAGACGGCGCTGATGTACGACCGGCCATCTGTTTCGATTTTGTCAGGGCTGTTTGTGGATGTGTCCCACGCAAACACCTGGCACCATATTGTTTGAAGTCAGGAACGGTATGATAATGATTGAAAGGGACCGCAGAAAGACGTAGACACCACAGGGCGTTTCAAAACGGTCCATAAGTATATTTGGGACAAATTTTGAGCAAGTCAGCACAGCGCATACCTACGCCTATAAATGGATTGTGAATCAAAGTAGCGCAAATCAACACAGATGAAAACAGGAATTGTTTGACATCTAATCCTTGTCAGGGTTGGTTGGGAAATACTACGACGACACATATACAACAATTACCTTCTAGCAGGAGTACCGGAGGTGATACGGAATGATTTGGGAATAACAGGCAGGAAAGTGAGGTGGCATCACTTGCGTACAATACGCATCTACGGTATGTGTTACAGCCCAAGCATATTCTCACTATCACTCCTCCTAACGCGAACGCTCACTCTAGGCCTTGACCCTTGCCTTACCCAGAAGGATATTTGTGAGGCGATATTTCCTAACGAACCCATATATATGGACTCATACCAAGGCCAGGTTCAAAACTTGTTTTGGCGAATATAGCCCTTCTGCTATTCCGTATGTCATACGGGAGCACGATGGCGTAAGGGAGGCTTCTGATGCTCGTACAATACGTTGATCTTGTCGTGGGCCGACGTATTCAAATGGAATAGGTGCATTTGTATGCTGCGCATGTTGACAGGACGATGTGTGATCCGTGAAGCGAAAAGTGTACCTTAGTGCTCAAGAAATCGAAGCTTCCACCGTGAGCACGGATATTTATGAAGGTATCGCTCGTACTGAGGAGACGTAGCTCGTCAGCATCACCCCCGGCTGATGTACCGTGAACCTTCACGCCAAACAAAGATGCGAGGGTGAGCAAGGGTGGATTGTAAAAACCGTTTAGCTTTGGTTTGTCTGCAACACGAGACAAGGCCTACCAGGGTCAATATTATCAGCGTGCCTTACACGAGCAGCGACATACCGGGTACTATATTGTCAGCATGCTTGATCTATGTGGCGGGCCAAGATGAGTACCTTAAAACGTACGTGCAAGACAACGAAACCTCAAGAATGCGTGGACGACCGCTTTTTCCACGTTGACAGGAAGAATACAACAAGGCCATACATGCTTTCGCCACTCTACCCGAGTCCAGAGAGAGTAGCTTACCTGCAGCGTGATACCGTCTTCTACGAAGAGTTCCTCGGTGAGCAGCCATGTCCCTGTTGCAATGTTACTGATATCGCCTGTCCTTGGGTCCACGGGATACAGGGGCGCCTTGCCTCTTTGATGCTCCCATATTTGTGCCAACGTCACACAGCCGCCACGGGTGCGGCCGTCCACCGACTCGAGGTACAGCCGCGAAGAGGCAGACGAGTATCGAATTGAGACAGTGATGTTCTCATCGCACTCCGGCTTGGGGATGGGATCGTTTGGCGACTTCGTGTCTTTAGCGCCAACCCGACTAAGGGTGAGCATGCCCAAGACGAGAACGGCTGCGTTCTGCATGGCGATCGTCGTTCGATTTCTGCTCCCCGAATATAGGTGTATTTGCGCCTCGTTGCTGCGAGCTTGGCACTGATGAGATCTACGAGAGTATGGCATCGTTGGCGGTGGGCTTGGGAATGAGAGTGATGCGACATATATATTGGAACCTGGTTCTACGTGCGAGCGGCAGTCAAGGTACACATCTGAGAAACTCAGTGTACGATTCTGGTCCAATAGTGCATACTCTTGCTGGGCGTACACTCCACAAACCATAGTCAATACAGGGGCACGAACATAGAGGGGGCGCGCTGAATATAAAAGCCACAATAAATAGGTATCAGGTATGCCGATTTGTCCAACAAGCCTATCGCGGTACATTCGGGCCCCGCCCGTTTCAAACCCACCTGCGCTGAACGCTTTTTTTCGCGACCATGAAAACAACCCTCTTCCCGTATTGATGGGGACTGAACCACATTTTTTTCATAGCAATGACTACCAGATATCGCTGTTGCGATTCTGGAGTGAATACTGCTGTGTACCAGTATTGGTCGACATCAATGAGTACTGTATTTCTTGGATTTCCGCTTTGGCTTGAGACAAGAAAGAGGAAACAGAGGAACCCGAACAATTTACTACCATACGAGGAAATGTAGCAGACGGCCAGCTCTAAGTGATGCTCATGTATAAGTGCTTCTTGTTCGTGAAAAATGAATCAAAGTCGGGCAAGAGAGGGGGAAAAAACGGAGCATTGTGTAGACGAAACACCCTCCGTATTCGTAGTGGGCATTTTTAATAGTGGCAGAAAAAGTATGCGTTCCAAATACGGGGATACCATCCTACGTATACCCCGTATATACCGTTACGTCGGTACAACAACCTCCAGTGCTTACTCTCAGTAGGTCACAAAAGCGCAGCAGATTTCTAGGCACAACAATACACAGAACTCAAGTGCTAAACCCCCAGTGGAGTACGAGAACATATATTGTTTGTCCGAAAGCGGGAGCGCTGGCCCACTCCCGCATTGACCTGTTTGACGAAGATAGATCCAACTGCTGTTTTCTGCGCTCGAAAGAACCTCGCCGATACATTCGCCAAACTCACAGTCGAACATCCCAACCTCGGTCCTGATCCGTACTGGCCACTTTGTGAAGTTAGTGGGTGCAGTAGCTGTGCGTAACAATATATAGTTCGTGAATTTGTCTCCCATATCTATGCAGACCCCAGCCGGAACTGTGTATTTACAACGTTACTAGAATCAAACATATGTTTCACATATATGTCATAAATCAATCAATCTTCGTACGGTTTTCGTTCCGTAGAAGTTTCTTATTAACTTTATTTTATGTCACATACGAAGGGGGGTGGTACTCATGTGTACTGCGCACCGGTTCAGGGCACGTTGAAAGCCCAATGTTGATGTTATTGACGTCTTGCGGCACGCTTAGAACGCAGCAAGACGGCGGTTTACGAGTGTACAGCTATTATACCGAGCTCTCCGAAACCACCGCCCGGTATGTGCTGTACCACTTCCTGAGGAACCACGACATGGCGGCCGAGATAACTCAGGTATTTATTCTCCGACCAAACTTATACTGTTCAATTACTCACATCAGAACGCGAAGATATCGAAAGGATGAACCACCGGACGCAAATACCGAATCAGGGGCCCACACTCCGCAGTACCAGGGATATGGTGCAGCCTTGAGGAGCCAATTGGTGAAGGAGCTGATCAAGGTTGGCTGTGTTGGAAAGTGTGAAGTGAGGGGCGTGAGCTGGAGACAATTCAATTGGAAACCAAGCCACCTTGTCGCCCGGCCGAACAGTCGCCCAATCACACCTACCCACCCACGTGTGGCGGCAAATGAACTCCGGAGGATGCGAGTCCTCCGACGCACAAGAAAACACTTCGAACTTTGCACTGCGTCTTCCAACAAGGCGCAGAGCCATATGGGATATAGCCGGGATGAAATCAACACGAAAGCAAATATTAATAGTTTGATATTATTTACAAACAAAGCAATGCCGGTAAACACCAATCCGCAATCGTTGCGGCGAAGGCGAAATCTCGACTGTTTCCCAAAATGATTCGTTTACTCTCTATATGCAGTCAAAGATCTTCGACCCTTTCTTTTGGTGTTCGCTTTTGATCACTGACCCTGGCTCGGAAGCACCAGTTGCACGACAGACGATGATTCCACAGAGTGCGTAGACATTACTACCACTCTGGTTGAAAAGCACATGGAACATTGTATTTACCTCTGGCATGCAATTACTTCACACATTGGGCAGAAGACGATTTAATCGTCGTTACATGTACGGTCAGTACGCGGCCACAAACATTCCCGACCCTCGTTCATGTAAGCAATTCAACACACTCCGTAGGGTTCAGCCTGCCCCTGGCGCGTCGGAGATAATCGATGTTTGTTTCAGCACAAAGACAATGTTCGACGAAGATGACCGATTGAAGAATTCTGGCCTCTTGTTTGCCATGTGTAATCCATTCCACATTTCGTCGTGGCGGGGTGGTCGCTTATTTGGAACATGAATCCGATTTTTCCCGCGCTCCTCTGAGCACCTTTCGGATGTTTAATAGTTTAGACCGAGGTACTTTAATCAGATTATTGTACTTGGCACCCGTATTTGTTTTGTCACTATTCTGGTAATAAAATGGCAACCTAGAATCAATTTCATTTTTGCGTCACGAGGTGTTTGATTTATTATGCAGGCTTGACTGAATTCAACATATTACCGTTTCAAAGTTATATGTTGAGGAAGTACCCTGTACTACTCCATGGTCAACTCAGCTAACCCTTGGCGACACGTTGGGGCGTATTATGAACCACGTACTTCACCCCTTTCAATGTTTTAGGACTGATTATATCATACCAGGTACAGCGTAGGCCCACCTTTATTATGAAAGAGTCGTGTATGACAAACGTCCTCGTTTAGTCAAGAAAAATGGGAAACCTCGGGTCAAGAAAAATGGTTCAGTGGTACACCCTACACTAAAAACAAAATATTAGCCTATTCTCAAGGGCGTTTGAAGATGGTGCCCCGGTAAGAATATCAGGCTCGCCCAGATTTGGTGATTCTTGTCGGCGGGCCTATCTATGGGAGAGGAACATTCGAGAGCATCATCAGTACATACTGTATTTTGGGGTAGTAGTTGGTAGATGTTATCCCGGCATAATAATTGTGTTTCGCGGTGATTCGGAACGTGTCTCACAAACGTGTATGTATGCGTGTAAACTGCACTGAAATACTTATAACAGGTACTTAACTGTGTGTGAAATACTTACGTAACACACGGAGGATTTACAGTAGTAAGCAGTTTCTCTTCAAAGAAAAGATGGCAAACTACTGCTGCAGTACTTTTCTAAAACACCAGTAAATTCAGCTACCTTGATTCAACCATCGATAGCTGTTCTATCAATGGCTCCTCTTCTCGGGATTGTTTTTTGTCAACTTGATCAGATGTTTTATTGCTAACTTTAGTTGCATCTGATAGGCCGAAAAGTGACTCACCAAGCCGGAATTCTCGAGGCAAATACCAACAGATTTATTTGTTGACTTTTTTCGTGTGTTTTGTTTCAAATATTTGTATTCATTCGGAATTTTGGGGGTATTTAGATTCGATGCATAGTTTGTAGATGGTGGGGCAACACGCCCGGCAGAGTCTATAAGGCGATTGTTTGCCGCTTCGGTCACCACGATCGAGGTGTCAAAACGCGAACCTCTACAAGATGCGACCGGAGCAATAGTTGCGCCCACGCCCACCGACAATAGCACGTCGTACCCCGGTGGTGTCGCCTTAAAAACCAAAATGTCGACCGCAAACCCAATACTTTGGCTTTCTCGATCGTCCAATCATCACGAAAAGCGAGCAGCCGAGCAAACCAACAGAGGATACACTCGAGACCTCGATAGCTGCATCATCGCTGCTGTTCCGCACGTGGTGCTTGAGGTCTACCTCTGCCCACCCAAGACACCCTGAGAGTGATGGCTTCCTATCCTGCAATACCAAAGAGCAATACCGGCTGGCGGCGGCGGGCGAGCAATACCGGCTGGCGGCGGCGGGCGCCCGACAACGCAAACCTTAGCTCTCGTCTACGCTCGTCGTTGTTTTTCCGCTGGGCGTTCAGTGACGCGGTGCGTCAGTCCTGGTTACTCTGAATAAGTTTTGATGGAGAGTCAATACGTTGAACCCCGCTGAGATAACACACGGTTTTCTTTCAAAATCACGCTAAAAATCATTGAAATGAAAAAAAAATATGCAAATACCGAAATTTATCGTTCCCCGTTAGAATGGGCCCTAACCACATGCATCGGTGAGTCTACTTCCAAAACATAAGCTGGCCATGATTTGGATGTGTACCTTGTATATTATTTTTCAGACTACCACTGCCATCCTCGTGGGAAGGATGTTTGTAGGGTTGGCTGTCTATGAAAACGAAGTACTGTTTGCGAAAGGTACTGGCATGTCTTCGTCATTCCACGAAAAAGATCATCTACAGCAGTCCACATGTTTCTTCAGCATTGACACGCTAGATCGTAGACGGTGAACACCATGGTCACAATGACGGACGACCATCTAGCCTCCAGTATGGGGGGTATCGGTGATACCTGTGGCCAAATATTGGCTGTATGTTGTAAATAACCCCTTTAGAACTCCCGTCCCGTTTTGGAGACAAGCCATTGAAGTTTCAAGAACTGTGTGCTCAATTAATTGTCCCCACAACGAGACTGCGCTAGGCCTAAAAGGGTAAACATAGTGTGAAATCTCATATTTCATCGTCAGAGACCAGTGCCAACACTCGGGCAGCTTCGTCGTACGCATGCGACTAGTTGTCCTGGACCATGTTTAGTGCTACTATCAATGGACACCCTAAACGCATGGCCGATAAGTCACGTACGATATGGTGCGTAAAGCATTCATAAAAAAACAGAAACGCCCATCGGTAGTTTTGGACTGGCGATAATACTGCTGCTGTAGACGTGTTCTCTCCTCATGCAACTGGTGTGTTTGAAACGGAAAGCTCGCTGCCTGGGCTGAGGTCTTAAGTCATTGTCACAAGGCAACACATGTAGGGTTCTGCAATAGTTGGCAGGAGTGGCATCTGTGGACCACAGGTTACCACTCAGAGATGCATAACCCAAAAGGAGAACACAAAGACGAGACATCAATGACCAACCTCAGTGACAGAGCAGAACTTGAGTCCGACCGAGTCGAGAGGTGCGCTCCTAGGTCTCCAGGAGAGTAGGGCGAGCTTGTGGTTCTTCTGTGAAGAGGCTCCAACTGGAGATGGCTAGATGGTAAGTGATTGCTTGTTCCGTGACCGTGGTGATGGTCGCGGGAACTGAGTGAGACAGAAGGGGGATGAAACCTTCCGTCCGGAACGGAGCTACAATATGAAAACGCCTCTATGTCATCATAACTCCTGAGACGGTCAACCGAACCGTAACATGCCCCCTAGCATAATGCGAATGACGGAATGAGCATTATGCTATCGCAATCTTGTGACTATAACCAAGTTTAAAGAGCCGCAAAGCCCTTTAACACAAATAACGGCCTCAGGGATAAACAACCAAACCGAAATCGCAAAGGCCATCAAAGGGAAATCCCCGAGAAAAACCCCTACCCTTGCTTTTTCACTGCGTGTTTGGTTGCCCGACCACTATTCCAGGGCTAAAGTCCCCCCACGCTCATTCAGCGATGAAATAAGCGCAGTGTCCCCTAACGCCTAAGCATATAAATCGCTTCTTTTGCGTCCTCAACAATTCAACGAAAATCGAACACAACAGAGAAGGCAACTCCGCCTCCTCGGTTAAAACTGTAGGCTAGCCTACACGGCAAGACTAAAATCGAAAACCACGAGAACAAAACGGAAAAGAACCAACACAGCCTCTTCGGTTGAAACACTGGATAAATAAAATCGAAAACCACGAGAACTAAACGGAAAAGAACCAACACGGCCTCTTCGGTTGAAACACTGGATAAATAAAATCGAAAACCACGAGAACAAAACGGAAAAAAACCAACCCGGCCTCTTCGGTTGAAACACTCGATAAATAAAATCGAAAACCACGAGAACTAAACGGAAAAGAACCAACACGGCCTCTTCGGTTGAAACACTCGATAAATAAAATCGAAAACCACGAGAACTAAACGGAAAAGAACCAACACGGCCCCTTCGGTTGAAACACGAGATAACTAAAATCGAAAACCACGAGAACTAAACGGAAAAGAACCAACACGGCCTCTTCGGTTGAAACACGACACACCAAAAGTAAGCAGAAACACTAGCTAAATAAAATCGAAAACCACGAGAATTAAACGGAAAAGAACCAACACGGCCTCTTCGGTTGAAACACGGCACACCAAAAGCAAGGAGAAACACTAGATGAATAAGAGAGATGTTTGCAGGGGAAGATCTTCGCAGGGGAAGGTCTTCGCAGGGGAGGATCCTCGCCGGAATTGCCGGATGAAGGAGCAGATCTTCGTCCATGCAGAGCGTGGATCGTTTCAGTCCTGCAACCGTTCCATCTCGCGACGGGTCAGTTCTTCCCAGTTGTTATCGGTGTAGCGCACTCGCCAGTAGCGGTCTCTGTAATCGTACACTTGCCCCTGCAGTCGCAACCCACCTCCAAAGTCCTTCCAGATGGTAAACCCTATCGGAAACAGCGTCAAGGCTTCGCGACGACGAAGGGCGGGTGTACGAGGGGTGACTGAGACTGGGGTCGTGTCTTTAGTAGGGTCGGGGTTGTACAAGTGCCAGAGTGCGATGAAACCGTCCAACTGCAAGGGTGTAAAACTCTGTAACACGTCATTCCCAGTTCGCCATCCTGTCTCTACTCCCTCTCTCGATCTCCCCTTGTACTCCCATCTAGTGGTGCCGGAGGCAGTGGTCGATCTGCGGCAGCTCACGAGCGAGTCTAACACTGGCGAATTGACTCCTTCAACTGGCAATTTGAAATCCGCGCCCCACGCATACTGTGCAAACTCGTCTGCTATCGAGTGTCTTAGTGTCAGAGGTCAGAGGTGGTACGGCTTCACATCTGCGGTGGATACATTTCGGGTACGTTGTTTTCTGCCTCGCGT
Source organism: Nereocystis luetkeana (assembly GCA_031213475.1). Lineage (NCBI taxonomy): Eukaryota > Phaeophyceae > Laminariales > Laminariaceae > Nereocystis > Nereocystis luetkeana. Next base: position 6,135,020 of record JARUPZ010000014.1, on the reverse strand, counting down.
CGTTACTTGTACGCTTAGGCCTGTCTGTAATACTTCCGTGACCCTCCAAGGGCCTGTGTAGTGGTCGTGCTGCAGCTTCTTCCCTCTGCTGTCGCGGTGTTTGCTGCTATCGGACTCGCGCACCAGCACGAGGCTACCCTTCTCAGCGATAACTCCGGCTGATGGTCTCGAGATGGCAGCGTTGGCTCGGGCCCGCGCCGTTACTCTTTGGCTGTCGCGCTTCTCGAGCGCCAGGCGGACTTCTCGGAGGTTCTGTCTGCGGCGCTCCACGAAGTTGTCCAGGCCGCCGCTCTGATCTGTCTCTTCTGACAGGGGTACCAAAGAGTCTAAAGACGTGCGAGGCTTGCGACCGAACAACAACTCGAAAGGTGTCATGTTAGAAGGCAGTGACACGTCTGGTAGAGTGCGTTTGATCCATATTGCCGGTGATACGTACTCGTCCCACCTCTCGGGCCACGATCTACATAGCTCTGCATAGCTCCTGCAACCAACCTCCTAGTCTCTCTACAGAACCCTGTCCTCGCGGGTGGTCGGCTGGGCCGAACTTTATGTCCGCATTCATCCAACGGCATAAGTGTGTCACTACTTCTGCTCTGAACTTTCTGCCGCCGTCGCAACGTACTGTCTTGGGTACACCGAACGTTAGGCACAGCTTGGTAAGCGCTCGTGCTACGCCTATTGCTTGCTTAGTTTCTAGAGGGATACCGAAAGGGAACTTGGAGGCTCGATCTACTACCAGCAGAACGTACTTGTTACCTGAAAGGGAAGGCGTGTCTATGTTCGGGATATCCATCTGTAGTTCATCCCACGGTTCTAGTGCGCGTCCGGGAAACATTGCGACGCGTCTGCTGTTGGGTCGTTTACGTCTCCTGCACCCGCATGACAACACGTATTGTCGCGTGTCGCGAATGACTGAAGGCCAGTGAAAGTGCTCTTAAGACTAGCGCTAACGTGGCTCCTACTCCAGAGTGACCATGCAGAGTGTGTACCAACGCGAGTACATCGGCAACCATGGATTCGGGTATGGCTGGCAGGTTCCTACCTTTTCCGTCGGCAAACCTGATGACATCGTTCTCGTCTAGACTATACCCAGTCTCATCTACTTCCGCGGCGTTCGCATTGCTATCCTCCCGCAGACGCTTGCTAACCTGACCCAGATGAGCGTCGTTCCGTTGCCTTCTCGCGAGGGATGCCGGATTGGTGAGTACCTCGACCGCCGGATGGATGACCGGCGTCCTCCTACCCGACGACAGCGGAACCTGCCCTCCTGCTGAAAGCACCTCTTTCAACAGCTCCATATAGCGGCTGGTCGACTCCTGACCCAGATGAGCGTCGTTCCGTTGCCTTCTCGCGAGGGATGCCGGATTGGTGAGTACCTCGACCGCCCGGTGGATGACCGGCGTCCTCCTACCCGACGACAGCGGAACCTGCCCCCCTGCTGAAAGCACCTCTTTCAACAGCTCCATATAGCGGCTGGTCGACTCCTTCAAGATCTGGTCGTTGGGCAGTACGATCAAGGCATCGGGGCGATAGAGCAGAGCACGGACACGGCTTCCGAGCGAGCAAACGACGGACGAGCAAGACGCCGGAGCGAGGAAATGCACGGCGTCGTAGCGGGGGAACGACACCGCGGGCGGCGGGCGAACAAGACACTGGAACGGGCTAACGCACGGCGTCGGAGCGAGGGAGCGGCGCAGCGAGCGGCGGACAGGCAAGACACCGGAGCGAGGGAACGCACCGCGTCGGAGCAAGGGAGCGGTGCAGCAAGCTGTGGACGAGCAAGACACCGGGACATGGGAGATGTCATGCCGTCGCAGGCTTCCGACGAACGCGTCGCCCTCCCCCCGTCAACGAGAATGGAAGCGAAAAACGAGGCGAAGGGGAGGAAGAGAACTGGAGAGCCTAACAGTCAAGCAAAGGCAAAAAGACACATACATGTCTGTGCAAGATCCTCCTTGATGTGTCCTTTTCACGGCCAACATTTAAAGAGAAAACAACAAAGCGGTAAGGAACAAAGTAACTACGATGAACACGAACATACACAGCGAACACGGGACGCAGGTAAACTGCTGGACACATGCGACAGAGTACGGGTGTCAGTAAAGGTCATAGCCAGCGCAGTCGGGTGCACGGGCATGCGGGTTTGCAACAAACACACCAGCAAACAAACGACCGAACTATCCACTTTAGCGAACAGAATAAATAACAAGATCAAACATGACAGCCACAAAACGGACGAACGACAAAGAACTAAATAAAAACAGGCAGCAAGCCCCGTGGCAAGGCTCGGACCTAGAGGGGCCTGGTTGCTGTCTCCCTTCAGCATGGGCGACAGCAACAAAGGTCCCAATAGGTACAGACCCGACCATTCTGTTCATTCACCCCGTCTAAATAAACAAACAACGACCGGACAAACAAAAGAAGGCGGATAAAAAGAAACCAAAAGAAAAGAAAACAGGTATAAGCCCCGTGGCTAAGGCACAGGCCTAGAGGGGCCTGGTTGCCGTCTCCCTTCAGCATGGGAGGTAGCAACAACGGTCCCAATAGGCGCAGACCCAACCAATCTGGGCATCCACTCTCTATCCGAGAAATGAAGCGAACACAACGAACACAAAACATACAACAAGATGTGCTGCGTTCCCAGCGACGCAGAGCAAAGCGTCGCGGGTTTAACGAGCGGCGTACGGCGAGGGCAGCCGATACGCAGACAGGCAAATGATAAGCGAATGTCAAGATAAGATATAGGACGAGTACAGCAGCAGTGGAACACGGGACGTCAGCAGAATGGCTGCCGGTAAGCACATATATACATGTACGCGGTATACGAGAGTGTGTTAGTCTCCTGCTGCCCGCACAGCGTGTTGAAATCGGCGGTACAGATCAGCCGAACATATTAGTATTCCAGAGAGACCTCGTTGTTATCTCTCTGCCGGATGGAGACGGCAACAATGGTCCTCTCAGGCTCAGACAAACCCATATATATGTTATGCATGCGCCAACAAGGTGAGATAGGAAAATCATAATGCATCCGGCCGTTTCTGTCTCCCGCTCGCCCTTCGTTGCAGGAACATGTTGCGATGACGGAGCATAGAAAATAGTACAAATATCAACTCCAATAAAAGCGGGAAAATCAGTACAACCAGCAGCAGAGCAGCATAATGAGATATGCGCAGATATCAGCACCGATACAAGCGTGAAAATCAGTATAACCAACTGAAGCAGAGTAAGATGTTGAGTGCGACTCACACCTGTAATGAATAAGCGGATCGACAACGAATTGTATTCCAGGTGGCAAGTGCATACACTGGATACGCTCAGCAGCTGTACGCCCACAAAATAAACGAAGTAAAATTGTAGTCAGCATACTAACAGACCGTGTAGGTAGGACAGGCACAGACCTCGTGGAACTTCGTCTCTGTCATCCACGACGGGTGAAGAGACAACACCGCTCCCACGAGGCACATATCTATCTCTTCTATACTATATTTGACAAATACAGGTAGGGGAGGCACAGACCCTTTGGAGGCTCGGATCAGAGACCGTAACCACGTTCCCACAAGGCACAGACCCATCTCAAATAAAACAGAACGCATGCTAGGTAGTAGGTAGGATAGGGGCAGACCTTGTGGAGGCTCGGTTCAAGACCATAACGGCACAGCAGTACCGTAATGCATCCGGGAAAGGCGCAGACTCAAAAGACGTGGTCGTCCTTCGACCGCAGACCCATCCGGTTATTACGACAGTGGTGTAAAATCACGGCACAGTAGTACAGTAATGTAACCAGGACAGGCGCAGACTCAATAGACTTGGATGTCGTTCAAGTGCAGACCCATTTATTACGACAAGAGTGAGGAAATTAGCATTGGCTCAGCGAGAAATCTCCGCATAACCGTACTACCGTGGCGTGAAATCACGGCACAGTAGTACAGTGGCGAAAAATCAAAAGTGAAAAAATAATAAAAGTGAACAAAAATAATAATGATCAGAGTAAAAAAATAACAACAGCGGCAAAACGTGCAGAAGACGAAAGAACATACCGTTAACAGACACACCGCAGTACAGCAGTACAGGAAATTAGCATAGGATCAGCGAGAAAACCACGCATAACCGTACTAAGCAGTGGCGCGAAATCACGGCACAGCAGTAGTCAGTCGGGCGGTAGCAAAATCGCAGTACAGCAGCAAAATCGCAGTACAGCAGCGCACACGGTGTTGTTAAGACATTAAAATGAATAGCAAAAGTGAACAAAAAAAATAATGATCAGAGTAAAAAAAAAATAACAACAGCGGCAAAACGTGCAGAAGACGAAAGAACATACCGTTAACAGACACACCGCAGTACAGCAGTACAGGAAATTAGCATAGGATCAGCGAGAAAACCACGCATAGCCGTACTAAGGCAGTGGCGCGAAATCAAGGCACAGCAGTAGTCAGTCGGGCGGTAGCAAAATCGCAGTACAGCAGCAAAATCGCAGTACAGCAGCGCACACGGTTTTGTTAAGACATTAAAATGAATAGCAAAAGTGAACAAAAATAAACAATGATTAGAGTAAAAAAAAAATAACAACAGCGGCAAAACGTGCAGAAGACGATAGAACATACCGTTAACAGACACACCGCAGTACCAGGTACAGCAGTACGGGAAATTAGCATAGGATCAGCGAGAAAACCACGCATAACCGTACTAAGGCAGTGGCGCGAAATCACGGCACAGCAGTAGTCAGTCGGGCGGTAGCAAAATCGCAGTACAGCAGCAAAATCGCAGTACAGCAGCGCACACGGTGTTGTTAAGACATTAAAATGAATAGCAAAAGTGAACAAAAATAATAATGATCAGAGTAAAAAAAAATAACAACAGCGGCAAAACGTGCAGAAGACGATAGAACATAACGTTAACAGACACGCCGCAGTACAGCAGTACAGGAAATTAGCATAGGATCAGCGAGAAAACCACGCATGACCGTACTAGGGCAGTGGCGCGAAATCACGGCACAGCAGTAGTCAGTCGGGCGGTAGCAAAATCGCAGTACAGCAGCAAAATCGCAGTACAGCAGCGCACACGGTTTTGTTAAGACAATTAGAATGAATAGCAAAAGTGAACAAAAATAAACAATGATCAGAGTAAAAAAAAATAACAACGGCGGCAAACGAAAAAGCAAAATCGCAGTACAGCCGCAAAATCGCAGTACAGCAGCGGTTGTGGTGGCCAAAACGCAGTACAGCAGTAACATCGCCGTACAACAGCGGTAGGCCGGTACCGTGAACCTACTGAAGAGAGATAGAGAGGTCGATATGCAATACCACTGTGTATACTCGTACGTACGTAATTTTGCCTACTGCTGTAGTCTATTAAAAATGATCTGACTCACAGTTATAACGTTATTACCAAGACACATAAAAATGAAAAACGTGGCTTGCAAGGTTTGCAGGGATGCTTATCGACCTCTAACTTGCCAGAACAATAACTAAGAAAGGGGGATGGAAAAGGACGTGCGTTAAATTAGTATGTTGCGTTAGCCGTGAGGCATTTTTATTTCACAGATAACAGCAGCAACGAAACGTGGCGAGGCGGCGACGGCAGCGGCAACATACACGCACGTGGTAAGGGCAGCACACAAGCACGTGACGGCAAGCGACGGCAGTAACGACGTACGTGACAGCAGCTGGCTTGTGGAACACGAGCCTGAGAGTCTCAGCGAGCGCACTTGGACACTCGCGCTCTCAAACCCCGCATCATCGTCAGGCTTACGCTTATTTTTCATTCATTCTTTATTTTGGCTGCTGTGTGGAAAAGGTGATGGGGGTCTGACAAGTGCGCTGCCGGCTCCCACCTGCGCCATTTGTTCAATACACGTCGAGCCAAGCACGCAAACTCAGGGTACCAGAGTGAGAATCAACGATGTGGACACGCGCCAGGGAGCAAGTCGCTTCCTGGTTGTGTCATGCATCATGAATTATACCAGGTACTCAGGCATTCCCCACCGAAATAAAATAATTAATTGAGTACAGACCCCCTAAATAATGAGCACCCGTTCAGAGTCATGGGTGTTAACGTACGCGCGGGACGCGCAGTACTGCTGCTGCTGTATCCGTGATACAGCCTACCCCGTAGTAGGTACCAGTGGGGTTGAGTTTCCACGTGGTCCATGGTTGCATGTGGTCAGCGGTGGGTCATAGTTGCTTGCAGGAAGAGCGCTATCAGCGCGTGTACCCCCCGTAGAGGCAAAGGAAAGGCGAGGTGCAACACACAAAAAAAAAAAAAAAAACAATAAAACGCTGCCACCCGCAGCTACCAAAAAAGTTACTCAAGATAAAAAATAAAATCGAAAGGAACAGGTCGGAGGCGCGAAGGCCGCCGCTCGTTCCGGCACGGGAAATGCAAACCCGTGCAGTAAGCGCGCAGCATGTACAGGGACTGAACACCATGAAACGGAAAGCTCGCTGCCTGGGCTGAGGTCTTAAGTCATTGTCACAAGGCAACACATGTAGGGTTCTGCAATAGTTGGCAGGAGTGGCATCTGTGGACCACAGGTTACCACTCAGAGATGCATAACCCAAAAGGAGAACACAAAGACGAGACATCAATGACCAACCTCAGTGACAGAGCAGAACTTGAGTCCGACCGAGTCGAGAGGTGCGCTCCTAGGTCTCCAGGAGAGTAGGGCGAGCTTGTGGTTCTTCTGTGAAGAGGCTCCAACTGGAGATGGCTAGATGGTAAGTGATTGCTTGTTCCGTGACCGTGGTGATGGTCGCGGGAACTGAGTGAGACGGAAGGGGGATGAAACCTTCCGTCCGGAACGGAGCTACAATATGAAAACGCCTCTATGTCATCATAACTCCTGAGACGGTCAACCGAACCGTAATGTTTGCTATTCTATCAACATATATATCCATAGATAGTGTAAACACCTACTCAGTTTTAATATACACGTACACGAGAATTCAAGAAAAGGCGGCATGCCGATGTGAGTTTTGTCGGTCGACCAATACGGCGTATTATCTCCTCCCAGGAACGACCTGCCCGTTGTCTTCATTCTCGAACGCGGTTGATTATCGATTGACGTCAGTGCCTGCTCGCTGTCATTCTCACATTGGCTCGGCTTTTTCCCGGGCAATGCCGCCGTTGGCCAAGCAGCTCGCCCTGCTGGCGTTTTGAATGGTTTATAACAATTTGAATACATATCACTACTCTACGCACAACTCCCTGGCGTCGGATGATTCACATCTTTGAGGATTCGTGTCCCGTCCATCGTGCCAAAAGTGTGTTTACAGCATCTTCGTGGGAGTTGATCGGGTTATTTTTCACGCGTGAAGCACCGTGTGACTCACGCCCCTCCGTTCTTGTCTCATCGACGAAACCATACTTGACCAGACCCTACACAAAGACACTTACAGCCTTGTCCTAACCGGGCGAATCCTTCCGCTGGACATTTGTCTTTGCTTCTGGTCCTTCTCTGTCCGGCAGCTCCTCCCTTATCGAGGTCCCTCGTGTTCTGTGGTGAGTGACGTCGTGGTGCGTCCTGCGAGTCTAATGTAGCTGGGCTCGGTGCAGCCCCCAAAAACAAACACTTATGGAACCTCCATCTTGCTCCCAGCAGAAGAGTACACACAGACATGACAGAGAATGCTACACACAACAAGTTCTCAGAATCACCGAACAACGTGGCTGGGTACGACAACAGCAGGTGTTTGTGGAAACACTATCCTCACATGCGCAACGATTTTACCCAATCAATGTCACGCATGTCATATACCTCGTGTGGAGGTTGATTCCAGAAACGCTCGAGACGTGAAGCCCAGTGCAGGTGCAACGATCCAAGGACAGAAAGCCCCTGAATTTCTGACAACCCTCTAGGATAATACACACCATTAAGCGAAATAGTTGCCGATGTTTAGCATAAAAAATCATGGTACATGCTAGTACTTGAGAAACTCTCGAAACGAAACCAATTGTGAGATTAGCAGGGGAATATATATATATATATGGCATTCTCATTAAAAAGGTCTACGCTAGACCAGCCTTATCATTGTTTGAAACGTGTGGATACGTGCAGCAGTGCTTACTTTCGAATATGAGTCCTCCTTCGCATTGGTAAAAATAATATCCTTTTTCTTTTTTAACATATACGTGCCGGTGCCACTGTAGGTGACCGTGTGCTACTTACTATCACTTGTACTGTAGCACCATTGGACTGTTTTTCCGTGGCAACAACTACCTGGTGGCCCCCAGGAGGATTATGATACGTGTCCCAGGTTGATGAGGGTCGGCGTTGAGAAGCTTTGGTAGCTCGGGCCTAGGGCCGGAAGACATCGGATTAGATATTATCCAAGTACATCGCAATACATCAATAGGACATACGTTGGGCATCTAACGATTCGACACTGACTCTGAAATTTCCCGTGTTACAATGGAGTACATCACCGTATATCAATGGTCTGCATACAGCACAAGAACGCTATAGGAATAGTAATTTCCTTGAGTTATCAACCAGGCTGCTGCGTACGTTGGGGATGTCAGCGTTAAATTCAGACCAGTTTGGGCGTTCTTCACGTTGGCCGGTTCTTCTACTCGATGGCATCCAGCACAACCAGTGTCTATGTTGATTCTTCATCCTAGAGAAGTTGAATTAATTAGAGGAGTGCCTTGTCGTACCAGAAACCGCCTACTAGATACCTGGTAACCAATATCGTGGAACCGATATTACCACTGTTGTACTACTGTGTGTCGTTCATCGACGATTGGTGCCATGTTTTCTACAAAATGTAGACGTACTGCAATAATAGTAGTCGTTCGTTTTTCATGTATCATGGAATATGTACAAGTATGTACGTACCAGGTACGTATAATAGCTGGTACCAAGTAGGGTTCATTCACCTGGTGCAGAACGCGGGGGCATTTTCTACAGTAGATACCTCCAGGAGATCAGAGCGACCGGAGCGCAGGCCTGGCCCTGAACAGGCGCAAGTGGTCTCCTTGGGAACTGCATACGAGCACAAGGTGATGCTCATTATGACACGGCACGGTCATAAACCACGACAGTTTTCGTTTAGCACTGTCGTTTGTAGAGTACACGTTCCACGCATAAATATGTGACTCCTAGTAGGCACAATTCGATGCGAGTCGACGAGGGAAGACAAAAAGGAAATATTCTCGCGATAAAAGTGAAGGCACGTACCGTAGCGGGAAGGGGGTAGAAGAGCCTGCTATGTGACCCCGGACCCGACTTACGACTTGAGAGGAGAGAAGAAGATGTGCGAAGATAATGAATGGGATGAGCAAAAAAAAAAAAAAAAAAAAAATTGACACAATTTCAATGGTCATCGACTGATTCGACTTTTCACTCCGGCAATTATCGTCATTGCCTCCCAGGTTTACGTTGTTAGTCGCATCCCATCGGTGGCATGCCCTCGCTAATATGAACGTTGAGCTCGACACCTGGCCTCCAGCTTCGACCGAGCACATCAGAAATTAGATCTGCTTCTTCTGGCAAACAGTAACTTATTCAAATCAGGACGTCAATCACCTTAGAAAGAGCTGCGTTTCTGGGCGTGATATCTATCACGTTGGCTTCACATGAAAGACCCGAGGCACCCGACTAGCTTAATCCGAAGCCGGAGTATAAGGAGAGCATCCCTGTCTAGATTCGAATCACAACTTCGTCGTCGCGCCTGTACTCGGAGGTAGCGGACAGAAGCACCCCTGGCGGTTGTCCGGTTCTAACCAATATTGGGAACACCAAAGACGCCTCGCGCCCCTGGAAGCGGTCGACCCCCTGAGCGGTAGTATCGGTGACAGCACGACGGGACTATGATTACTGTCTGGGCATCTGTTCGTATAACACGGCATTACGCTCAAGGTGACTGTCCGCTCCTTGGACCGCGCCAGGACGCAGGCCGCTCCACATTGGTGTACGCATTTTACTGTGGTTTCCATACTTAAAGCATCACGGATCCCCCGCTGTTTTGATGTGTACTTGCAGTCGGGAGGATATTGTGATTGAATTACACACATCGTGCATTGCCATTTGTCGAATGACACGGAGACCGAAATCGTTGTTCTTAGTGTTTCAATTCCAAGACGAGGGAAGACGATTTTGGCTTTCCGACACGACGATTTCCTGTTTGTTCCCTTCTTCGTTCGTGTCTAGGTGCACGGTTCATCGACCGGTGCGATGCTGACGAGCGAGGTCTCCTTAGTACGAGGAACGTCTTCCTCAACCTGCACCCGCGCGGTGGAATCCTCGGTTTCTTGGGCACCAAGGTATCGATTTCCCGGTCAGTAATATGGTTTCATATTTGCGGGTCATGGAACGGCAATGTACGTCGTTCGAAGTTCACCATTTTCTTAGTTCGTTAGCGTAATTGTTGGTTTGAACCAAACATAACACGCGAACCGGTCATGTATCAGGTATTTGCGTGGGACGCTTCCCTGGCAAGAAGGAAGAAATGATCTGCCTGGTCTGAATTACATCGGTAACGTCTCCGGCGTCATGGCCGACGACAGCGAGACTTGTAATATCCTAAACCAACACGCGACAGGCGCGAATGGATATCGAGCACAGCAAAAAAATTACTAAGGCAGCGATAGGTAAGGCCTCGGGTGAAAGGTGAGGTACGATACAACCGGTCAAGCGAGCCAACTCACGAGTTACCGCTTTGGACCTGTGACTTTTGTTAGAATCGAACAAACGTTTGAGCCCTTTCGATGTTCTGCCGGCATGAAAATCATGTTCGACGGAGCGACTCTCCAACGCTTCGTCCGCCCTGGCGACGTGATATTTGGGAGTTATCGCGAGCCCGGGTATATATGATTGCTGAAGACGCGGTCTACGGCAGAGGTACCACATTTCCTGTGATTTTGTTCTGAATGAACGGGTCTCCTCAACCCAAACTTGTCGGAATGCCATCCATGTGGGAACGGACTTTCCTTTTCCTTGGATATGGGATTATTCATTTTGGATGCATTTCGTTTTGATTAAGTCAGATGTCGGGTGTGGTATGGAGCTCCTCAATTCAGGAGTCCCAGGGAATACAATGTGCACCACTGGTGTCGCATACGTTCGCAGTGAGGTAGACTACCCGGGGGGGACACCTTAAACGAGCCGCGTTCAGCGATCGCGCGAACGAGCGTTTTTTCGGCCTTCTTTAGGAATCCGTTGAAAATATCGAACACTACAGCTACGTGCGATCGAACAAATACCGTATATCCGACATTGCTAGGGACGACACAAATTTACCGGGAAGCTTCCGACGCGCTTCATTGTTTTTTACATGCGGGTGTGTTTGAACGGGGTCAGTAAAACAGGCCACCAGTTCCGCGAGTTCTCCGTCGACAAGAGAAACAATGAAGTAGTCAACAATGCCAACTTCTACGGAGACTTTGTCGACTCTGACATCCACTATTAATACAACATTAGGGGTTCCACACATAAAGCCATCAGCATAGAAACTTGAAGACGAACAAGGTGCACAAACCTCTGTGTACGGCTTCGACCCCCATAGTGACAGCGGGGGCTACGATAACGCGTACGCCGGGATGTGTCGTCGCCTCCAAGCGCTGCAACAGGGTGTCGATCCAGGTACAAATTGTTCGAGAACGTTGTATGCCATCATAGTACACTTGGCTTCACGGAAAAAGAAACGATGGCCGTCGTCTCAAGACTATCGTGTGAGTGTTCAGTTCTCCGGTGTCATAAAATTTGGTGAGTACCAGGAAAAACAATTCATGACGTAAAATCAATTTCTAGCATCGAAATGATACCGGCGTTGTCGTGCTTCCATCACAATTCGTACATACTTTATATGTATGGTTGAGGTCAACCGTGTTGTTTCACTCACTGGTGTACGTGTCTACGACGGTGCTCCGGCGCCTAGGCTATTCAAATATTTTTGTTGAAGCAGGTACGACGCAGTTGTTGAAGGCAAGAGGATGCTTTGTTTAGGGCACGTTACATTCGCGATTGGTGTGTGGATGCAGGTCGCAATTCAACGACCACGACCTGTATGCGGTGGTCTATCCAAGGCGATGTGGCCCGACACGCATCAAGAGTGATACGCGGTCTTTACCGTAGCGCATTTGATGTTGGAAGAGTCACCGACACGGACATGATAGTGTAGATATGCCATCACACGGCTCGTGTACAGTATTTTGACCTCTGCATTGGATTACCTGGTTGATATTGCAGATCTCCGTATTAGGCTACAACCCCCGTTTAGTACCACAGTACCAAGGTAGGGCCATCCATCTAGACACGCATGTAGTCGATCTGTGGAAACCATCGACCCAGCCGGCAGAGGTATATAATGTAATTCCAAGTATTGTGGACCGCTGGACAGTTTTTCACCATTTTTCACATCGCCCCGTAGCCCTGATAGAGTCATGATAGAGATGTGTAATTTACCCCCTACATGATGGCCCACCGTGCAGATATGTTTCTATCCTCACTGATCATATACATGTTTATTATTGGTACAGGGAACATCAGCAATGACGGTGGCGACGATGGGCTGTCGATGATAGCATGTTCGAACGCGGACGCGTCCGACAACATCGTCGCGAAAAACAAGTACGAGGTCAGGCCTTCCGCGCGATGCGGCCAAAACCTATTTCCCAATGACGTCATCAGCGGCTCCGCCAAGTGAAAGGCGTATCCATATTCGTACCCTAAACTCCTCTGTCTGAACACCTTCGTGAGCCGCTATTGATCAGAAGAGCGCAAGTAGATTGCGCATCTTGCTATTAGTTCTATGGATTGCTACCGTTCATTTCTCTGATCCAGTCCCCGTGCCCATGCACAACGAGCTAATCGGGACCCTAGCGATCGTAACTGTGCTCCGCATGCTCCGAGACCGCTCTTTATGAAAACGATATCCTGTGCATGCACATCACCTACTCATACCCTGCGTCCGACACACCCGGCGTGGTCGAGTCTGGGTGGTCGCACAACAACACTTTCTGGCAGGCCGACATAGTCGGAGGTGTGGACTACATGCCTTATGGAAGCCGACGGCACATAGTTCATCGACTATAGTTTCGAAGATGCTAAGATGATCCGTTTTAATGGGGGAAGGAACTGAAACGGAATGCTGGCTGCCTGGGCTGAGGTCTTAAGTCATTGTCACAAGGCAACACATGTAGGGTTCTGCAATAGTTGGTAGGAGTGGCAGCTGGGGACCACTCAGAGGTGCATAACCCAAAAGGGGCACACAAAGACGAGACATGAATGACCGACCTCATTGACAGAGCAGAGCTTGTGTCCGACCGAGTCGAGAGGTGCGCTCCTAGGTCTCCAGGAGAGTAGGGCGAGCTTGTGGTTCTTCTGTGAAGAGGCTCCAACTGGAGATGGCTAGATGGTAAGTGATTGCTTGTTCCGTGACCGTGGTGATGGTCGCGGGAACTGAGTGAGACGGAAGGGGGATGAAACCTTCCGTCCGGAACGGAGCTACAATATGAAAACGCCTCTATGTCATCATAACTCCTGAAACGGTCAACCGAACCGTAACAGAACAACGTATTGTCGGGTAACGTTGACCTAAACAACAGCAAGCTGAACGTTAGCGATATCACGTAAATCGAACCGAGGTCGGATTCTGTCTTCCAGCACACCAGCTGAAGCTTTTCGCACGAAATCGTTGTGCTTAATGTCCAACATAGATAGTCCAGGTTGGTTAAAACGTTTGAGCTTGTTCTTGTACGGTATATTAGCAGTTTGGTGTTGGCTGCGACATATGGTGGGCGTTGTATAAATTTTGCTCTACATCACCCGCGCGTGGTGGTCGATTCGAGGACCGTTTCAGGAACATTCCGAGGTTTTAGCTACCAATGGTGCTGTTGTGACTTCAACGTTGACATTAGACCGTTGGAAACGATATCGCGTTGGGATACAACACGTCATGAATGGAATATCGCCCACCAACGTCGAGTGTAGGAGAAAAGGTCGACGGCGCATCATTGCGATTCGATTGTCATTTGCAAAACGCTTGCTGACAGTACTCGGTCTAGTTGAGGCAACCAGTAGCCCATCAGAAAAGTCGCTTGTGAGTACGTTTGGAACGTGTGTGAAACGTTTACAGGGTGCACAGGAGACTTTCGCAGTATTTCGCGGTATGTCCTCTGCGGGGCTGGCGCGCCGGGGAAATACTTGGGAGCACTGGTTACGATGGTCGTGTTTCTATATTATATTCATACGATACGTGTACGTTACGCCTGAACTGCACGGCATAGTGCTTCGGAAACGGGGGGAGGTCTTGAGAGGAGAGAGCGCTACTACTACTGAATACAGACATGCGGGCGACTAGGCTGTCTGAAGTAGTGGTGGTACGGCATTCTTGGGTTTGTCGAGGTTGAGGCCTCCTCTTCTCACTGGTGCGTTTACATTTTACAGATGTTGGAAGGCAACTAACTGTAGGAGGGTTTGGGTGGAATTGTACCTTTGTACGATTCGAACCATCCGCGTCGCCGCTCACCTTGCATACGATTGCCCCAACGGTAGGTAGTCACCCGTAGTATTGTGTGTAACTACGACATTGATAGGAAGTGTGAATGATAGGCAGTTGTCACATTTGAAGTCATGGATTGAAGCGAGCATATTTACCTGGGGTTCGGAAGTCAAGGGCCCATACTTGTCGGTAACAAGTCCTAGTCGTGTTGGATATATGCAGTAGGGACACCTGTTCATGCGCTCGCTTGTTTTTTGTAAGATGGAAGAGATTCGATACCCACGGTACATTAATATGAGATGCACCTCTTTTGGTTAGGGGAAAAAAAACTAGTATATAGTCCGCGGAAACCTCCTTCGAAGTGCGTAGTATACCTTTAGCGCTTTGGTGTTGCGAATACAGCGGTATTGGTGTGTAGTGTACATCAGTTGCTGACGTCGTAGTCACTGTAAGCCATGCAAGTCTATACCTGTATGCCAAAATGCACATTCGTTCGTCGAACAATTGTATGATCTGTCGGAGCACGGCATTTGGCATGTGCGTGTGGAACAAAGCGTGGAGTATCTACCAGTGCTACGTCTAGTAATAGTCATTTATGTAACCGCATGACGATGATCTTGGATTGACGTTGAAAATTATGATGATGGTGCTGACGACGATGAGGCTGATGATGTGTGCCGCGATTGAACTAACGCAGGATCGTCCGTTTCCTCGAGTATGCTCAGCGTATTTCAGCCGGTGTGATACGACCGGAGCAATACCTAGGGGTAAAATGCGGTCGTTAATGTTCAGCATCAGGCAGGGGGCGTCGATTACACTTCTCGAACACTCTTTTATATTGATTCGCTCCTGGTTCTCGACATACCACACATGGGTCGCAAGTGGGAAAAATCTAGGCAGGGTCTCCTGTCGCGTTTGGTGTTTATACGTGACTCACGAAACAGGAAAAATACCGAGATCCGAGCAAAAGCACCGATTGCTACTGTGATTCGTTGCTACCGTCCGACCAGTACTTCTCTGACACTTGAGTTGTGCATGATCCGTGACCAACATCTCGTGCACAAACGAACATAGTGCTGGAGAAATAATATTATTGATTATTGTCGAAGGTAGGGTGTTGCGTATAGTGTTCGCTGCAAACACGGGGGAAGTGTATCTTGATCAGAGCAGGAATTCAAATTAAACTCGGAGAGCTTGAGGCTGCCCGTTTAGAGGCCACCTGGAGATCAGGCTTCCTCGTCTGGAGACTATACCTGTGTGAGACACGGTTACGGATAATCGCCGATGAGTTTCAACGAACCGCGTGGAGCGATGTTGCCGATCGTCATTTCGCGTGTATTATTTCGAATCTAACAAAACCGCTCGCATGTTGAAAAACGTTTAAATAGCCTCCCCATCAATATAACACCAGGTATATATTCAAAGCAATGTCCAAGCACGACTGACTGAAATAGGGAGGTGTCGGCGACTACAGTAGCTGACGGATAACGTAGAGCTTCGATGGCCGACTGCCGCCATCTGTGCTGGCATCCCGCACACGCCCTGAAATGGAGTACAATCCACGCATCAAATATAGTATCAAGCATGGCCGGCATTTCAAGTGCAGGATCAGTTATTGTCTGATGTACGCGGCACTCTGCTAAACGACCGTGCTGACGATGACAAACGTAGAACAACATTCGGCGTACCAGGTACAAACGTGATAACTGTAATCGCTCAGTATTTCAAGAAACGACGCGATGTTCCGATTCGCCGATAGATAGCAGTCAATCGAAGCGTTGCCTTAAGCGGGTACAACTATACACTGCCACCCTGGTTACTGTGTCGACCGGCTGAGCACCACGATACTCCAAACTTCATCGGTAGGTCGTTATCAACAGCAGGGTGCCTCGGTTTGTCCACCTATAGCTAAGGTGGGTGCCCCCAGTCTAGCGTTTCGTCCCATGCAGCCCAAGCGCGTGTAGGTGCCACAATATGAAACCTAAACCACACAGCTGATGGGATGTGCAACACACTGAAAACCTCGTTGCAAAGGTGTGACATAATGTGCCAAACCCCTTCTGATCGACGAGATTGCCCTTGGCATCATCCACCACATATATGCATTTTTTTCAACCGTGTGAAATGGGTAGACATCATGCTGATCCTAGGGATAAACTAAGGAACATCACCTTACCAAGGAAGTTGCGAAGAGCTGAATACGAAACTACAGCAGACAAATGTTGCCCCTCAGAAACCAGGCCTCCCGGAGGGCGTTCGTGAGCCACAAGTACAAGCAATATTGTCTTACCGCCACGTATGTCAGTCTTAAACCGGTAGTAGGGATGATGTTCAGAGCAAAAACTCGAGTATGGATAAGTTTCGTGCTACAGTAATAGTAGTAGTACTTTATGGATAAATGGAGCACGTCACTCATTTAACAAGGGCTTTCACCGATAAGTTAGGTCTTCCACTGGGGCCTTTCCCACATACTACAAAATATCGGAATATATAAACCTCATAGCTAGCTCACACACCTCATTGGTTTATCCAATGACTCTCCTGGGGAGCTCCTACATTGCGGTCTCCATCCACGAGTGCTATAGCGTCCAAGCTAGTCGTTTGTAGTTGTAAAGTAATGGTTGCGATATTTACATGAAATACACACACTCATGCCTATATTTTACCCCCCGCAGTTGTACGTCACAGACGTCGCCCATAAACATCTGACTGCACACCGAACAAGGTTCGAGCTCTCGGCGCAACGATATGAAGTCGTTGAACCTCCAGAGAAATTACCAAAGCAAGCTGCTCACGGCAAACATATTCCTTTCCGATCCGTTACAGTGTAGAACTATGTAAACGACACCCAAATACCGGAAATGGCATCCATGAGAGAGCTGGTGTGCCAACTATAGTATGTCGAACAATGCTTAATTCGACGAAAGAAAGGGACGCAGGGCATGGTTGCGAAACAAATCGTCGATGGACTGTTCGCGGATTGGCGCGAGGCCATAGTTGCAACTCGCGTCGGTGGAAACTCCAGTGCAAACTTTCAGAGTTCTGGCCGATTGTGCTCGACCTACCGGTTCTCCGGTACTAATAGGTGTTGGACACGACCAGGAGAGTCCTTCCACAACAAGAGGTCGCGTGTCCGAGAAAGCACAGCGAGTCACGCTGGTGATTTCGTAGCTTCGTTATTGGGCCAGCCTCGCATGTGCAAACAGACTGCATATATATATCAATTCAAATCTTCGTGAGTCGAGGAAACAATCCAACAGGTGCGATAGACTGCTTGAACAGCGGACTGTTCGGGTAAGCTTGGGCCAAAATCGAGAAACCTAGGCAGTAATTCACTAGGCAGTTTTTTTGACGATATTGAAGAGTCCTTTGGGGCCGCATTCCACATTTCACCTCGTATTTTTTTCTCTCAAAACTGTTGTCTTCCACGTCGGCGTCAAATGACGCTATCATTGCTAATCCATCATCCCTGTTGTCATAGACGTAGTAGCCTGGCAGAAGAGCGAAGTGGGGTGTCGTCGATTGAGACCACCGGTACATTTATATTAACGGTTGGACATTCTTTCTGGCAGATCATCCATCTATCAAATTCACCACGCGTGGCGATTTTTCAACCTACCAGCAGGAAGTGCCATCACGCGTACACATGCGAGTATTCCGAAGGCTGGCCCGACGATTGGTCCGGGTGGTTTGCACCACATGTTCCGGAACTAGGATATCGCCGAGTAGTCTCTCCTGGGTAAGCGTTGGTTTTAGAAACGTTGTTTTTTGCGGCGCCTTGAAAACGTCCGCGAAGTCGGCGCCATGGTGTATATGGGCATGCGTTCATTCCCACGAGGAACATACTGTCAAACACCTACACAACAGACACCGCCCACACACGTAGAGAAGGCCGAGGACAACAACTGCGCATTGCAACGGTGTAAACCTAACGCTAACGTATTCGGCAACCACCTTCTCCTTTGTGCAGCCCCGTGATTGTACCAACTCGTGTGCACATACGGCGTCTCCAACCACATGCCGCACTCAAACGTTCGATAGGTTTTCATCAGATCGCCCTTATCAACAGGATCGCTGCTGCTCCGATGCACGACCATGTAAGCCGACAACGGAGGTCCGCCTTAGACGTCGTTTCACTGATCATGGACAAGAGAAAAGCACATTTGCGCCTTAGATGTAGCTGGGTCCAACCACAATATTGTATTGACATTAGAGCCGCTTTCATTTCCCAACACAGTTCTTGGTGTCTGGGATGTGGAACTTTGAGATCATGCGGTCACATTGTTACATCCTCGATGTGTCATTGGTGGATATCAGGAATAATCCCATAATCATCACGTTTTGGTGTAGAAGACGAAAATAACTATTAATCCGACACAAACGATAACCTACCCGGATTGACACCCGTGCAGCTCTTAGGGGCGAGGATGACGTGGTAGCCGTTGTGGTAGACCTCGTTGTCGTCGATCGTCATGAACTTGGTATCGTCGTGGAGGTCGAACCCGTCCCCCGAGGTGTCGTGCATATGGACCATGCTCCAGTATTTCGGCTGGTGGCTGTAGATGAAGCCCCCAAGATCACTGTGGTACTTTTCAGAATCGTAACACTTTCCGTAGATGTTGGCATCGTCGAACACTTCGCGGCTACTGTTGCCGACGCAGGACTGAAGGACCTCCACTGATGGTTGATACTTCGAATCGGAGGTCGGCCCGCGGATCAGTGGTGTAGTGCTAACAGTAGAAGTGAACGACACGAATTGTTCCAACAAAAACTCCACTTGGTACATGGGGTATGTCAGCTGGCGCAAGGAATACGAAGCGATTGAGACGATGGAAATGCCAGCTGGGACATATGAAGTTTAATAATGATGCATCCATTCGTCCCTTTGTTATCATACTTGTGTGACATGAGTGCATACGTAACGAAGTGTACTATTAGCCGAAGTATCAGCGCTGGTGCGACCAAGCAGTCGTGGCCAATTGAATGCTCTTCCCCAATAGAACCTAAATTTGCTTTTTGTTGTTGTAATTGATTAATAGCTCCAAAGGTATGGTGCGGTTGTTGGGCGTTGGATATTTGCTACAATGCCAGTCTCACATTTCAAGTTTGGCCATTACTCTCGCTGCCGTGATGCCCACGATGTCGAATTTGTTTGTTCCGCCATTGTGTGTCTGGCTGTAAACGGTTATGATTCACAAGACGGCGCATATATACGACGCACCATCAGCTTCGCCTTTGTCGGTGGCGTTTCTGGACATGTCCCACACGAGCACTTGCCACCTAAGACAGGGTTGGGATGTCACGGTTGTCGAGGTTTAGCAAAGTACAGGAGCATGTTTATTTTACCAAGCGTGTCATAATGCCCAAGGAAAGACAGCTAATCACTCGTATACACTTTAAAAGAGAGGGGCGAGACGGGATTTGTCTAACCTCCCGGCGACAGTCGAGTTTGATAAAGCAAATGACAAGTCAGCACGTAATCAAACATGGGGTGTGCAAGAGCTACGTCAAACAAAACAACAAGACGTCCTATATTTTAAACGTTAGGCGTTTGTTCCCGATCTTTGGGGAAGGTCTTGCGTTTGTATTTGGGATTCGTCGAACGTTGTGTGGTTGCATCACAGTTTTTGAAGACGGAATTCTCCACAAGCCCAAAGTCCCACCCTAAACCTTATACCTAACCAATACCCTGAGCATTGCTCTAATCCTGGCCCCACCCAAAGGAACAAACATATGCTAATCGACAGACAATGCACGACACCTGACGGATTCACTTACACTTGGATTATTAGTTTCCTTGGCTGTATTCCACATGAACGTGTGTATAGTGACGTGAACAAGGTTTGTGCTCGAATACTATTAGGTTGTCGCAGGCTGGCATTAGGAAGAAAACAACTGGAATTCCATTGCGCAAATATATATATATATATATATATATATAATATATATATACATATACATATATATTCTAATAGTCGTGGCCCGCAGCAAATATCGTATACGTTACTGCTCAAGAAAGCGCGGCTTCCGCCGTGCGCCTCCTGGTTTATGAAAATGTCGGTCGTGCTATGGTGACGTAGCTCGTCAGAATCGTCACCGCCAGAGGAACCGTGGTCACGAACACCAGTGGCAGAAGCGTGAGGCAAGGAACGCCAATAGTGGAACTACGGTGCATATATTTGCCCAGTCCAATACAGCGTCGATGCTGGCTTCAGCATGCTTGGCCGTCGCATCATATACGAGAAGAATGTGTACATACATCTACTTATGGCACAACTCGACCGAACGCGAGTAAGGATGGCTGCTTTAGACGGAGGTCGAAGAGTGAAACAAATATATAACGGATACCTGGTACAGTATATAGCCGTTTGAACGCGTTGAGAATGCGATTGCCCACCAACAGCGTGATGACGCCTTCGGCTAGGTATTCCTTACATATCGGCCGTCCCTGTCGCCCTGTCACTACCAGCGCCGTGCCCCTTTCATGTTGTCATATTTCTGCTAACGTTACACAGTCATCACGGGCGCTACTACAGTCGCGAAGGCACCGACGAGTGTCGATCGTGATCGTAATAATCACGTTGCACTTTGGCTTGGGGATGGGTTCTTTCGGCCGCTTCGTGTCTTCGGTGGCAGCTAGATTGAGAGCGAGCATTGCTGAACCCGAAGTACTTGTGTTCCCTTGGCCACCGCGTGGGGTTCCCTGGTTTTAGGAGATAGGTGTGTTCCCCCGTGCACGGGAGGTTTGACACCGATGACATTAGCAAGAGTGCGGCGGTTAAGAGCATGCCGTATTTCCATATCAGAGTGATACGACATACAAATACACCACACCGGGCGTATAGACTGCAGTGAGAGCCCCACACAAAACACGTAGTGACATGCTGTGTAGATTAATCCGAGTCCGGTCCTATGTCGTATTGCCGTCCTTGCGGTATTATAACCACAATTAAGAACGAAGGGTGCACATGAAGTAGGCGCCCTAACGCTGGATGCCTAATAATGCTGTACGACATTATATCGAAACAATACGTTGGTACGCATAGAGTTACCTTCGTGCCTACTGCGTCCTATTATACTACCCTGCAACATGCGCAAGTGTTGAGCGAATATGTAACGATCCTCTCCTCGGGGTCGTTGGGGGCGGAGGCACAGCCACAACATTTATTTGTGTCGTCGTGGGGATGCTTGAGTGACCACATAACTGTACTGGAATGTACCGGAACTGTTTTTAGATAGAAATCGTGTAAATGCCGTACTAGGTATACTGTACGTAGTACGTATATATATATATACGAAATAGAACAAACACGCTCCAGAGCTAACAAAATATACATATAAACATACATACATATATGAATGTCCTTATAGAATCCACACGTCGACCAAGATACTACGTAGAAGAGGGGGTTGACGGACCCTCAACCAGGCATACCCGCCTCTTGTTCGGCCTGGATCTGTTACTGCTGTTATATCCAGTCGAAAAGTAGTTTTAATCGTCAACACCCGCGTTGAACCGCATTTGACCAGATTGCCACATTTATAGATACCCGCTCGAGTGTAAGCCCGCCCGTACACCCCCAGGACACCTACAAATATCTCAACCTCGACCAGATCGTGCTTCATCACGTACAGTAGTTAGGGTGGTGGCCTTCCGTAAGCCACACAAAATTGTGCAAGCTGAGCGTTTGAGGTCAACGTACCTATTATTTATGTGGATTCTAGACGGGACTGTATGGTTTAGACGTTCCTGGGTTACTTACAGTAGTAGTAGTGTTCTGTTTTTTTTCTACCACTGTGGGTTTAATTGCGGTGTTTCCGTATTGTGGTCGCTCTAAACGACAACGAACGGTGAATGTCTTGTAAAAATACGCATGCCTTTATCACATACATGCTGCAAGTCCTATAGCGGTACTATTGACAGTGTGTTTTCTTAAAGCACGCTGAAGGCACCACACAGCGACGAACTTCGGATCCTTACTCGTAGCTAGGCCGAGTTCTCTATCCATACGGCATGCGCTGTTCAGCACGCTGCAGCACCCATGGCAAGGTGGCGTCCAACCAGACGCATGGTACATATGTTTTCCAATCGGAAGACGGAGATGGCGGAGGGATGAACATCGACTCAACGACGAAGCGAAAAACAAGACCAGTAGTATACCAGGGATGTAGCAACGCTTTGAAACGTATTGCTGAAAGAGCCCATCAGGGCCAGCTGTGTTGGAAAGTAGTGTGAAATGAGTGGTGTTGGTGAGAGGGAGACAGTACAATAAAAATAAAACCAGCCAGCCGGCCGACCGGTACGTATCCAAGCACAAGTGCTGGGAAGCAAGTACAGGAGCATCCACGTCCTCCGACGACAAACAACGTCTTCTGTGATCTTCACTACTACGTGTTGCGCAATTTCAGCAGGTATCTGGGCCTGACGGGCAACCGCCAGAAATGTATCAGAGTAAATACCTGGTAGCTGATAACGCGACAATGTCCAAGCGTTGTCAGTAGTTATTGTCAGTCCACAGCCTTTGAGGCGACGTCAAAATCTATATGTTTCTCACATTGAATCGTATCGGCAATCATGCCTTTTCCAGCATGTGACCGTCGTTAAATCTGCGATGGCCCCTAAGCGTATCCTGATCCAGAGCTTGTATCGCAACATAAAAAAAAACATTGCTATGATACGTATATATATGAGTACGCTGCGTATAGACCTTGTGCGAGTAATTCACTGGAGAATGAACGGGCCTTGAAAAGAGGTTTATCACAGGACCATGTGTTTCTCTCGAGGTTGACGTCCTCCCGGTTCTCCAGAGAGGTCTTCAACTCGACGTAGAGGTGCTGCAGCGGTCCGAACAGATCCCACTATGCGGTGCACAAATTACTACATAAAACAATCTCCAATAAAACGTTCGCACATCATCTGCGGACAGCTACAGCTCCTCACGAAAAAGTACAGGAAGGGCGTCTGAGGGGTGCGTATGACGGGTGCTTGGAGATCGTCGGGTGCGCCAGACGGCGGTCGTGGACAGCCAAACCGGACTCATGAGCGTCTCCGCGTTCTCGAAATTGCCCGCGAGTAGCACAAACAACTCTCCATAACGCTAAAATGTTTCAATTCACGTTAGGGACCATATGACAATGGCTACATCCCACTATAAAAAATAGGCCTTTACTACACGAATACTGTTATGCAGGCGGATCGGATGATATATCTACTCAATAGTCGTCGTACATTATGCTACGGGGGGCAAACCAACGTTGCGGTGATAAAAAAAAAGTTACTAGGCCTAAATCAGGGCAAACAAGGACTGGAAATATCAGGATTCTGTTTTGTTTATTAACCATTCTACACTACGAAGTACGGATCTTTGTTGCGAACCCCTCTTATGACTTCTAGTCGTGTGTACAACCTACCGAAATGGCTACGGGACGGTAATCGAAGAGTACTCCTGAGCGTGCTATCTATAGCGTGCATTGTACCCATCCACATTAGCTTTGGCGAGTGAGCAACAGTTGCACGACGATGCTACTACTGTACTGTATGTCAGGAATGACCCGAATAATAGTTTTCGAGCGAACATTGTAATGGCACCGTATGCGATTGCTTCACATGATACCGACGATGAGGTCTTGACAACGGTGAATGTTCTGTCGATTCGTGACCACATATTAGCTCCCTCTTTCCTCCCAACGCGAAAATAACGCTTTCGGCACCGCACATAGGGTTCAGCCCGTCTGTGGCGCGTAGAGTACAATCGACGTGCGAGTACTCAAACCAATGTAGGTTTTCGCACTTTCATGGACGTCAGCAGACTTGAAAGACGATACCAGGTACATATAAAAAAAATCGAAATCGACCCCCCTTTCCTAAACGTCCGCCAGCGCGGGTGGCCGTTTATCGGGTATACGAAAAATCTACTCTGTTCCTTTCGAAATGTGTTGACTTGTACTAATAATAGCGTGGGCAATTACCCACTAGACACCTGGTTAAAATTGTATGTGTTTTCTCGCGGTACAATCGTGAAAAAGAATTCCATCTCGTAATTGATGGAATTTGAGGAAGCGTTTCTCTTTTTGGGTTGGCTGAAATCCATTACCACTACCGCTTGAAACACAATCTACCTGTGGTACGGAAAACCAATCGATTTCGATCTCTCCTCCAGAGCCCTCCAGCTGGAATCAACGCTTCACCATTGTTGCTAGATGGCTACAAACAGTGTGTTATGTATGACGCACCACCTATACGTCAAAAGCAGAGTGTTGTCGCTCGCTCCTACTGAGATGCATCGAATTGCCTTTAGCAACTCATACAAACGGTATATATACATTCTATATTGCTGTTGTACTCTAAGGTAGGCTTGGTTTTTGAGCGTCATTCGAAGCCAGGGTTTGCCGCCAGCCCTAATATCTAAAACCTGAGATGTACTACATCGACAGCCGTGCATGGGGACACGCCGAAGGCTTCTTCCAGCCGATGCAGAGTCGGTGTAGTCCAGACCCTGTTAATCCTAAATGATGTTTCAGTCTCCGGGAGCATCCGTTCCTGGAGTTTTCCACACATCCGTTGTCGCCTTCCACTTCAAGCGGATTACTGTCCGCTCCTAACCGTTGCATGCGCTACAAGACACAACTTGGGCATCCAACAAGGCATATCCTGACGAACGTTGAACAAAGCTTCACCCATGTTCCAACGATGACGCGTTCCGAGCAACCACCGCATTAGCGCTGGCCGTACGCACCCTACACATACTTTGTTGGCCGGGGGAGGAGGGGAGCGTTCAAGACCATCAGTATTCGATTTGGTGGTGGTTTTAGCTCACCATAAGCGATCTTCGTCAAGATTCCGAGCGCGTAAGGCAAGTTAGTGTACGTATGAGTGTAAGACTCACACGATGTCTGTCCACACTCAACGACACCAAGGGTGTATACTCAGCGTACTATCTTGACCGGAAACCGTGGCGGCTGAGCACATGTTGATAAACTCCCCTTACGTAATTAAATGCCTCCAACGAGCACCCACAATCACTCTGCGCACCAGTGGCTATACTCCATAATCTGGAATCTAGTGGGGTTAATATCGATATCAAAGCGCACGTCTTCCTCACGGGGTAGACGAGTCGAACGGTTGACTCTCGATGGAATCGATTCCGTACCATGTGAGATATAAGTTAGGTACATGATTTCATTGCTATACCTGAAACGACGTCCATGATATATGTTTTCGAAAACATGTTCCAAGCTGAATTCGACGAATCCCATGCCCGATTAAAACAAAAGCATTTAGCCCCCCGCAGTCGAAGGGTGTAGGAGATACAGGTGGCCAAAGGCTGACCATGCGAGGAATGTTCGCAGAGTATCAAGCCTCGTGATACCTCAGAAACACAACGTAAGATTCACTGGGACAACACAACTTGGTCGCACGAATGTGGTCCTCCCTTCTGAGGGTTATCTGCACAATTTAAACGCATGTCCGACGAACGACGTCCCATCTATCTTGGAGAAAAAGAGCGTATAAACATAGGAAACATCCATGGGCCAAGACCGTAGTTTTGGATGGGCGATATTACGTGTTGTACGATTGAAAAAGAGGCATCTGATACGAACCCGACGTAGCCATGAACGAGTAGAACAACATGTACTTGGTGGACACTTTTTTTTGTTCTAACATAAACACATGCGGACATATACTCTCTCCTCATGCAACCCGTTTGATCGGTTATGTTGAAAAGTAACACTATATAGTTCAAATTCAGAAGCGTTTTATCCTCTTATTCTTAGTTTGAGTAATCATAGTAACAGTACACGTACATTAAGTAGAAAGACCATGTGCCGGCGTTAGGTCGTACGACCAAATATTGCGCACTAGTTCCATCCAGGAACTATCCATCTGTTTTTTCCGAACGTAGTTGTCGATTTGTGTCAGTGTCTCTCTGCTGATAATTTCTGAAATGTCTATTAACAGCTCATTGCCCTTTATCGTGGCCGTACCCACGAATCTGGCCTCTTGGCGTCTCGCGTAGTAGGAACAAAGCGAGTAGCCAGTAAAACCTTGCAAACAATTTTCTGGCGTCGGATGAACCGCATCGCCGAGCCACCTTGTTCCACCCTCGGCACCAATGGCGGCTGAATTGGTTCGCGGTGTGAGTCCATTGGGGGTTCACCACGGAAAGGGCTGTGTGACCCACACCCCTCACATTTTACACAAGTTGCCTCCTCGACACAACCAGGGTTAAACACAACGCCTACAAAAACACCATTCGTCACCAAGTGAACACGCCACGACTGCAGTGGGTGCAAGTTTGCCTTCTCTTCTGGCGCGTTTGTGTGTGGCAGCTCATCCCCTGTCGAGGTCCATCGTGTTCTGCGGTGAGTGACGCTTTGGCTCGGCTTGCGAACTTTGACGTAACTAAGCTCGCTCAATACCAACCTCCTATGGAAACTCTACAACACTCCAAGCCGGAATGTATACACAATAGTAGCTGGTGCGCGAAAAATAGCTCACGGTTCGACATCAGTGAAACTTTGCCAGAACGCTCGGTGAACAACGAAGTTCGCAATAACGCAAGATATATCAGTGCGCCATCCGAATGTTAGAATGCCACGACCGTCGTCGTCGCGCGCAGGAGTGGGGTCCATCCACGGATGAACCCGGAACCCAAGATCAAAATACTGTTTGTATTGGTGTGAACCGTATGCTGTGACACAGAGGTCCAAAACACGTGTTTATTGACTTACATAGACAACTTTGCACTTCACTGTACCTGGTCAGATGTGTCCAGGAAACTGA
This sequence comes from Nereocystis luetkeana, assembly GCA_031213475.1. Lineage (NCBI taxonomy): Eukaryota > Phaeophyceae > Laminariales > Laminariaceae > Nereocystis > Nereocystis luetkeana. The sequence goes on along the minus strand of JARUPZ010000014.1, from coordinate 6,107,798 downwards.
ATACGAGGTACGCAGCGACCTCCAAACAAAACTATATCCCGAACCAGCTCTAGCGTTGTATCACCGAAAACATGCTTGCTCGATAAGGCAAATTCTCTAGGGGATACAAAGACCAAGTGGAGGGTTTTCAAACATACCACTGGGTAGACTGTAGGCGTTGTGTACGGATACTATGACTCGTTTGTTTCGGCGGCAAGCGCTAACCACCAACAGGGTTGGGGTACATGTTCTGCGAAGTGAAGGCCGGGATATCAGCGTTGAGGGTTTCAAGATATTCTACTCGTAGCGCTTGAGGTCGAGAGGCATGGGGCTACTCACGCCGACCACAACCCATCAACAAACACACATTTTACTCTGTAACACTGCCAACCCTTCTGCAATATATTATGAACCATATAAGAGTAGTCTACAGAAACACGGCGACAGTGTATACTGTTGTTTGCAAGAGTATATATGAAGATGAGGGTACGATGGCACGTACACATACGACTCTCAGTCACAACGCGAAACCTACTGTTGGTAGAGTAAATGAGTAGCACTCGTTGTACAGAAATTAGCTACGTACATATTTCATTCATATCGTGTACAACTACAGTATTGAACCACATATCTTGACGGTAGATACCACGTTTGGTCTGAACTCGCTTGTACGCACAATGGAGGAAAACTCCAAACCGGTCCATGTACTGTAACCACCACAGGTACCAGACACATGCATATCATACCTTGTGTGTACCGCGTAGGATGTATCAACCTGGTACAAACCATGACCGAGTAAATACCCTACTAACCTAGACAACGCACTATTAATGGTGCATCAGATCGACACGACAATAGGTACGTCGGTTGACGAGCGGGAGAGATATGTCGTTCACCTTTGCACGTAATGTACGTTTCACATGCGAATACAACGTGATGGGCGACACTACGTAAATACTACGTACAGTACATTTGTTTGTCACGATATATTTTCTACAGATAGTGAGCGGTTGGTTACAGCTTAAAAGCCGTGTTCTACCTTCAACATCAACTGCCGGTCTACTACGGAACACACAAATTCAACGACAAGCGGACACTTGGAATGAACAGACAAATCGGAAAAATGGGAACGAAACAAAAAATGAGAACGGACGTTTTTTTTTAGAAAGCAAACCAATTGTGTACAACTCCAAGAAAAAAAATTGACAGTCCTGTGGGGCTGTACAGCAGCCTTCGAATGAGCTGTCGCTCAGGCCGGCAGTCCTCGGCATCGCCGCGGTAGCCAGCATCTAGAGAAATCACAATAGAGCCAGCGTATATCGCTTTTTGCGCCCACCCGAAGGCACGAGATGGAGCATGACCGTTCTGACGAGCTCCTCTCACAGGGCTGGCCAAGGGGTTTCGCAGGATCAGTTTGGTTATCTGATACACCACATGGTTCTGGAGATACGGCTTGGTTCTCATTTTAGGCTTCGTTCCCATTTTTCTGATTTGTCTGTTAATGGTCGTGGCGAGTATCGTGGTGACCTGTCACGCGATAGACATTGTCGTCGCACCGTTCACATGATCTCGCAGATATTAACATCAAGATCGGCGCTCAGTCTCAAAACCTCGACCGCAGGGAAAACGACACCTTCATTTAGGCAAACGGCTTCACAGTCTAAATCAAGATGACAATGGCCCCACGAAGAGCTGTCGTTCTGGGAATGCTGGCTCTCAGTATCGCAAATGCTCAAGACACGGAGTCACCGAACAAGCCTATTCCCAAGCCGGAGTGCGATGAGAGCATCACTGTCTCCATTCGATATTCATCTGCGGCTTCGCGGCTTTACCTCGAGTCGGCGGACAGACGCACCCGTGGCGGCTGTGTGACGTTAACACAAATATGGGAACAAATAGGGGGGAATGCGTCCCTCTATGCTGTCGACGGAGATAGTGGAGACATCAGTCATACTGTTACAGGGACTTGGTTGCTCACGGAGGAGCTGTCCGTAGAGGACGGCATCACGTTGAAGGCAAGTGTTCGCTTCTTGGGCCATGCGGAGAGGTAGCACCATGCTCATTTGGCTTGCCTGCGGATCGTTCTGTACCGCTTCAGGGCCTCTAACCGGTTGATCTTACGTTCATGGTTAGCATTACTTCCGTGAATGTGTCAAATACCGAGAAAAGTAGTCTTCATGTGGTTCTATCCGATGCGATTATCCCACACGTGCAGGTGGGTTTGTTCTCCTTCACCCAATTATACAAAAACACTGAGACCGCTGGGTGTGGGTATTTCATTCCCTAAGCGAAACTATTGAAGTGACCTTCCAACACGAAAGTTTCCTCTCCTCCATATCTGGCATCCGTGTTCAGGTGCACGGTTCCTCGTCCGGTGGCGATGCTGACGAGTTACGTCTCCTTAGTACCAACGACACCTTCATAAACCTGCGCGCCCACGGCGGAAACCTCGACTTCTTGAGCACCAAGGTATAGTGCCGTCTTCCCGTCGAATCACAGATTTGGTTCTTTGTCGTGAAAACTATGGCTGTCGCGAAAGTAGCATTCACCTTCGCCGCGATAACTAATCACGCTTGCATCGTCTCGAAACGGGTTTAAAAATTGTTACGAGCCACCATTTCCGGCGTTTCTCTATCGTCGCTGTTCCTTCATCTGTCATCTCGCGCTAAACTTTGTCACGTGTTAGGTGTTCGCGTGGGACACTTCCACAAACGCCCCCGACAAAGACGAAGAGGATGGTCGGTCGTACATCAGCGCCGTGTCGGAGGTCATCACCGATGAAACCCAGACGTGCAACGGCAGAGCGCAGAAAAGCATGGGAGAGGCACGGATGGACATCGAAGACAGCGAAATGGCGTACCTTGGATACCATAGCAGCGAGAGCTATGGACTGACGTGGAAGGTATGACACGACAGTGCCGACCTGGGGAGCCAACGTCCGAGTCGCAGAGTTGAAGGTCCAGCTTCGAATTGCCTGACGATAAGAAAAAACAATAAACGCGCTAACGCTGTAATGTATTGTCTCCCCCGAAGTCGTGGTTGTTGGTAGGTTCGCGAACCTGTGGAAACCGCATTGCTCCAGTATTGTACAGACTGTTTCAGATAAGACAAGTTTACAAAACAGCCCTTACCGAGAACTCCGACATATACAGCACGAACTTTGTTCAATCATGCGCTCAAACCACCGACAAGCATGTCTGCAACGCAGCTACTTACTACCCTGTGTCCGCAGTGCGTGGGGACACTATACACAATAAATATACATGTATTATCAAACTGGGGTCATAGGCAGTTGGAGGTGTGAACGCCTTCAAGCGTGATCATACACGATTGCTGTACTTCTGACACGGTTTGTCGCTGTGATATCTGCCATAATGATGGGAAATATACACCATCTCCCCAGGTCCGTGGGTTCTGCGTCGACAAGAGTAACCTCGAAGTGTTCGATGACGTAAACGTCTACGGCAACATCTACGATTCCGACATACACCACAACAACTTCGGAGTCTACACGTACGGCCACCAGCAGGGGGACTGGAGGAGGAACAAGATGCACGACAACTCGGGGTACGGCTTCGACCCTCACGACGACAGCGACTTCCTCACGATCCACGACAATGAGGTCTACGACAACGGGTACCACGGGATAATTGCCTCCAAGCGCTGCAACGGGGTGTCGATTCAGGTCCGGCTTGTCTGGCTACGCCATGCTCGTTGGACCACTGTGGGGATCGAGAAATATTTTGATGATCGTCGTGACCAAACTGTGGTGACGATCTCATTGCAAGCAAACGTCCAGCCGAAAATAACATGTGCTCCCACGTAAATAAGTTATGTAGTCCATACCGGTGTTACGTTGGTGTCACCGAGCAGCCTATGTATACATGTTTTGTGAAGTCGCTTGTTGGTTGACCCACCGATAGCGTAGTGCCTATTATTGACCAGGGAAACGAGGTCTACGGCGGAGCTTCGTCGTCTGCTGGCATATTTCTTCACCGGAGCAGCGACGACGCCGTTGTCAAAGGTGGGCAGCTGAGCGTATATGGTAGTTTCCATTCGGTATTGTTCTCGAACGTCGGTCGAAGAAAGGAACGGGCCCGACCTGGTAGCGACAAACTATCGAGGGTTGTTCACCTTGATTCCGTCTATGCATTGGGCACGGTGCCGTTCCACAACCGTTGGTGCACGACTCACGAAATATATTGCGGTACAGCTGTAGTGGTTTTTCTCCTGGCGGGAGTAGTTCGACCTGTAAAGTGTGCTTCCAGGCTGATGGTATATCTGCATGTATGTTGAAAGCGGGCATGACTCACGTGCGTAAACACAGATTCACAAGATCGACACAACTAGCCATGTATCGAACCGTTCAGTCGCGAACGACTCGAACCGCGATACATAATAAAGTAATCCCCTGCCAACATACCAAACCCCTTGTCTTCTGCCGTGTCAATATATCGGTAGTCATACACGAAGAAAACCTGTTTTGCCCGTCCATTTCAACGAAAGCCGACATCGCTAACTTCCCAGATAACTACGTCCACGACAATGGCGACGCTGGACTTGCTATGATGGAGTCTTTTGATGCCGACGTCTCCGACAACATCTTCGAGAACAATAAATACGGGGTTAGGCTTTCGGTGGGAAGCGGCCGCAACGTCTTTTCTAAGAACGTCATCAGCGGCTCTACCAGGTCAGAAAAAAATACTTGTTCCTGCCTTTGTCGCTCCGTATCGGCCATGGTTTATGCATTTTACTTGACAGTAATGGTTTGATAGTTTGCAGGTATGGACACGAATTATATGCCTCAGTTCAATTCGCTTATCTTTTGACGCGTTAGTCAAAACGGGAGTGAGCATTACTCTATTTAGTTTACGCCTTGAACGCTTGTTACAACAAACATGCCCTGCCCAGGTACAACACTTACTCTTATCTTGGGTCCGACGCTCCCTATGTGGTGGGTTCCGGACGGTCGCAAGACAACGTATTCCAGGAGAACAACATCATCGGAGGTTTGGAGAGCATCAAGCTCATGGATGCCGATGGCACGCAGTTTATCAAAAATATTTTCGAGGATGCTCGGACGATCCGTTTTAATGACGCTAGGCAGACATTCATGTCGGGAAACATTGGTCTCGACAACAGCAAGCTTAAAGTTAGCAACGGAACTAATTTCGATCCTAGGTCTGACTATGGCTTCGAGCCAATCGGCCTATGACGTATCTAGAATGACACTGGGACGAACGCCTCACGCTGCTGGCCCGTCCTGGTGTGCACGGTGTCGATTTGAAGTTCTCATGGGTAAATTAGCAGCCCGGTGTAAGTTGTTCTGTACAGGTGGCCTTCTGGTTCTCTTGTACTGGTCATGTCGACGTGCAGTGCGTGGTCGAAACACATGGGTATTACCGATTCGAGCATTTTCCAACTGATGGTGCTTGAGATACCACAGCAGCGTTATCGTGCTGTGCCACCGAGGGGTAGGACATCTTTCACTGGGTTCCGCGTTGGTTGAGGCTTCGAGAAAATAGGCCTCAGCATGGTAGGCTATGGGACACCACACAGACCGTGCGTCACTACGGCCCGATTTCATTTCGTGAGAGATTACACACCAAGCTCGGTCTGATTCAGGAATCGATAAACAAGGCCTACAAACAACCGTCGATACACTTGTGCACGTGGTGTGGATAGTTCACGGGACAGTGGTCGCGTTGTGTGTGCCATTATGCCTCAGGAGCTTCTCGTTGTGTTACCAATTAGAAGTTGAGACTAGTCGCTGGAATTGTCGGAGTGCTTGGTCAGAGAAAGCAAAGCTACGAGTACATCCAGCTACCGATATGTGAGGTATAGTTCCGTGAGAACAATTTTTTGTTGTATGTATTTCACGGTGAGAGCTGGTCAATAGATGTGTCGGTCCGATCATTGTGACCTTATTCGCTGATATACAGGTTTGTTCTGGGTAAGTGCGGGGAAGTCCATCACCGGACGTGATATGTGATTGGGGTATTAGCTGTCTCCCCACTTTCGGTTAGGCACTGTGCTTGGGGTAGGATTGTCGAGCTGGTACGCAGTCTCGAGGGGTGTTGTGTGTGGCTTCGGGGTCGATGAGAAGGTGTAAGATGTCAAATTACACGTTCCAAGTGCATTTTGTTATTTTTCAGTAAGGAGGTGTACCTCGGGGAACGGGGCGAGGTCGTTCATTCCTCCCTGTACCTAGAACCTAGGAGTGGCTTTCACGTAATATTTCAAACGTATTCAGGAACGCATTGGCTCTAGGTTTGAAAATCAGACCCCTAGCGTACACGGGGAACAGCACCATCGTGTACATACAGTACTTGGCTAGGAATGACACGGTGTACAAACATTCTGGAACACAATACAACTAGCTCCGTGGTTTTGTTGTTGATTGACGCTGTGATGTGCAGTGCACATCAGCGGCTGACCCCGTGCGCACTGCATGCAGTGCGGTCCTATACTAATGTTCTTGCCGTTCAATTTCTGTTTTTTCCGCGTCATATTTGCTGGGTCGGTGTGAACACCGTCCATTCGGAGTGGCCCGTGAATTGTGGCCATGATAACCGTCTCCTCCTTGCCTCTAGCTTCAACAACCAGGACAACGGCCGGATATAAGCTGTGTGTATGGAAGTCTTAGTATCCACCCTGCCGGCAAGTCGAGCAAACCAAGACGCTAAGCAGGTGTACAGCCTGTGTTCGACATCTACCTTCCCAACCCGAACCATCGTTCTACCCGAAACAGGGCCCTTGGCCCCCTCTACTTCTTCTTCTTACTTCTCCCCCTCCTCCTTCAACGGCTAGACTCACCCCCCCTGTCTATAACAAGTACCCCCTCACTACACCCCGATTTTGCTTCTAAACAGCATCTTCCTCCGACTTTATGTCCTCCTCAGATTCGTCTGGCTCTTCCGACTCCTCTTGTTCGTTCGAGTAATCGATCAACGTCGCGGGCTGTCTCCGCGCCCTGCCGCCTCGTCTGGTTCCACCTGAGGTAGAAACCTTCACCCACTCGCCCTCATCCTCTTCCTCGTCTTCACTAGCATCCCTGAGCCTCACTTATATTTTCCGCTCCCTACCGCTGGGGCTGACACAATCAGAGACCCCCCCTCCTATTCGCCGCTGCCATGTTCACCCCCCCCCCCCCTCATCGCTGCTGCTCTCCCTGGGTCTCCCACCGTGGGCCCCATGGCGCATACGGCCTCGGCCTTAGGACCACCAAACGAGCCCCCCCCCACCCCTCTCGCGTCCTTACTCCTAGCCAAATATCAAACCGTATTCATGACATCCGGAACGGTCGGGTTCCTCCCGAGCCTAGTGGTGAGTTTCCTCCGGGCTGCGTATCCCTTGCACTTTCAAACCTTGTTTACCTGGTCGACAGCCGCCTCGAACAAACTTTCTTCGTAGGCGGCAGAGTGGGCGATGCTCCCGGTTCCGACTTGCCCTCTTTTCATTCGGTCGACGAGGGTGATTATTACTTTGAGGTTTCTCTGGTGTGGCGGCCAGGTTTCGACGACTTCATGCTCGTCCACACCAGGGTAGAATTTGGGTCGGCACCCGCCACTGGCCACAACAAATAGGCCCAGCGGGCCGGCCTGAGCGCCGCTCAACCTAAGGCGCCTCCTATCTCGAGTTTCGATCTGATCCTACAATTAGAGCGGCTCCACCCCCACTAAATCGACCTAAGCGGAGCCGAAAGGAGCAAGTTCCGAATACAAAGATGACCGGAAATGCTGTGAAACAAAAACTTCGACTCGAAGGGGACCTTTCTTTGGTGGGGGGGGTATTTAACGAATATTGTTTGTGTTTTAGAATGAACTGAAAATACATTATTCGTATCTTGTTTTTTTGTGGGAGGGTGAGCAATTCCTCTTTACCGCTGAACCCGCCCTATTTAGGAACCAACCACCGCCTCGTGGGGGAGTTAGAGGTTGGTGACCTCGTTCCGTGCGATTAACAGCAGTGTATCAGAAAACAGCCAGATATTAAGGGCGCAGCATCTACTTGCGAGGAAGAAACACATTAACCTATCCGCTCCCATGCACCTTCTTCATATTCCTTTGAGTAACATAGGCATACGACAATTAGAAACCTCATTTTTGATATTTACAGTACCTTCGACGCCTACATTGAATTTCAAAATGCCGATGTGAGGTCTGTGTGCCGAGTAACGGAAATACCGCACTAGATGCGGTACCCCTTTCCACGAATTGTGCATCTGTCTTCTCCGAAAGATGATGTGGATTGACGAAGTACCTGCTCATTGCCGTTCGCGTGTTGTAAGCTCGTTCTGGTGACATCCCGCCGGTTTCACGATATCACGTTTCGCTGGCGTCGTACACAGGGTGGGAACAAGGCAAGTGCCACACATTATGCTACGAGTATTCTGTTGACATCGGATATCACTTCTTCGAACCGCTTTCTCCCGCCACGGGTGGGTGTATCATACAACGGTGCGAGTCAATACATTCATCTTTACGCGTGAAGAATCGTCCGATGTACGCCCCTCGTTTTTCACTCCCCCTAATTCCCCCCATCGCGAACCGCCTTACTTAGTCAGCCTCTACGCCAAACGCCTTTCGGGCAAGTCCACCCCCAACGACTGCTACCGCCAAACGTTTGTCTTAGTTTCCGGTCTGTCTGTGCCCTCCAGTTCATTCGCTTGTGACACCTTTCGTGTATATTGGTATATGGCCTTGTGGTGCGCCATGGACACTTGTACATCAGATCTCCTTAAACATCAACGACTCGTGGATTACGTAATCACGCTGTGAGCAGCAGAGTGCATGCTACACAGAACATGCTACAGAAGTCGGCAAGCAGTATCAAATTATGAAACCTATACATTACACCTGGGTACAGCCGCACCAGTTTGTATGTTACAGAAGACATCGTCCAGTACTTGACGAAGTTTCGTATATACTTCCAACAACCATTGTGTACCCAGTCAGTGTCTGAGTATTTTCCAGGATCGTTCTCATCTCGACGTCGTGTGTAACCGGCGGGCCCGTCAACTGATCGACTCCGAACACAGGTCTGGGGGGGGTTCAGTACTACTATGTACGGGTGTATGATTCCTGCAGTTGCACACAAAACGAATTGCAGAAGTGTGTGCATCTCAAAGTCAGAAGATCTAGCTGAAAAGAATAGATTCCGCCACGTGGATGCCAGCGTACATACATATATAGCATATAAACATAACTATAAATTCGTTTTCTCTGGTCGGTCGCCGTGGGGGCGTTTCGGTGGCCTTTCGCAAGACTTTCAGCCCTGATTCGCGGGAGCTTTGTACTACTCGCGAGTGGAGGGACTTTTCGGGAACAGATTCAACAGGACTGCCTTTGATCTCAGCTGCTTTGGCCTGAAGAGACCCGCTATAAGACGGCATACATACGATAGTAGACCGAATATTTTCTTTTTTTGTTCCGAAATAGTTTCAACAGGACTACGGGTCATTGGATTATTTGCGTGCGTGGGCACATGTGCCGTGGACAGCATACGACGCGCGTCACGCTGTTGCTGCTGCCTCTTCGTATACCGCTTGGCCAGTTGGCCTCCTGCTGGCGTTGCTCCTGCTCGTGCCGCTCCTGCTCGTGCCGCTCGTGCTCGTGGCGCTCCTTCTGGTGCCGCTCCTGCTGGTGCTGCTTTTGCTTTCGCTGCTTCTGTTGGTACCGGGTGCTCCTTCCGCTTGTGCTGCTCCTGCCTGGTAGATGGCATCGCCTGTTCCTGGTGGTGCTGCTTCTACAGAGTGGACTGCACTTTTTCCTGCTGCCGATATTAAAGGTGTTGCCTTCAATATACCTCTGCCTCGCCCTCTTCTGACGGATCTTGGGAGCCCATTTCGAACAGAACCCCCCTGTCCAAGTCAGTGCTCAATCCAACTGTAAAGTGCAACCGCTGTATCTCCCAGCTATATGATGGAGACAGATCTTTGGAGGCAAGTTCGATTTTTCGACCTGCGACCACGACACCTGCCCCGGCAGCGGAATAATCTTGAAGTGGCCCAAAGACTGTGAATTGTGCGCCAGGCCCATCGACGTCCGCACCGTGTCTTTCATGCTCGAGAATGGAGGTGGCGGTGATTTGGGTTCTGTGCTTCTCTGTTGCTGTTGTTGTTGGTGTTGTTGTTTGCTACCTTTTTTTACCGCCGGCTGCCGCTGCTGTTGTTGTTGTTGTTGTTTTGTCGACCTTTAGCACTAAATCCAAGAAAAAATACGTACCTGGTACTAATAATGCCATTTTATTTGTTAATGCGCTACTACGCCTACTGCCATTTGCTTTTGTGCTGCTGCTACCGCTGCTACTGCCGTTGTTGTTTACAGCCTGCGTTCGTTTCCCCAACAGTGTCTACCGCCGCTGCTCCTGTTGTTGTTAATGCTGCTTCTTCTTTTCCTGCTGCTGTAACCCCGCGCGCCTATCGTCCCTGATGCTGATTTTACTGTGTACGCAGGCGTCGTTCGCGTTGTTGCTGTTGTACGCAGCTTTGAGTCAGTGTCTGCCGCCGCTGCTGCTGCAGCTGTTGTCTGGGTTGTTGCTGTTCCCGCATGTTGTCGACCTTCAGCACTAAATACAAGACACAATTACATACCAGGTAGATACTACAGTAATTTCGAGTTTTGTCTTGCACACTACAGCAGTACGTATAACCAAAAACAAATAACCATTTTTTTTTTCTTGATACGAGCTCACACCAAGACAGGGGTATAGTACGCGTACTGCCATTTGTATATGCGCTGCTCCTGCCGTTGTTTTTGTTTTGCACACTATGGCCAATTTTCTTTCCGAACAGTTAGTTGCCGTTGTTGGTTGCAGCCTGCGTTTCTTTCCACTCAGCAGTCAGTTGTCTACCGCCGCTGCTGCTGTTGTTGACACGATAACAGACAGGCGTTGAGTACACTAACGCGTTTCCATGTTTTAGGCTGCTGCCGACTCTGCCGTCGCCGTCTCTGCCGCGAAAAAAGACGTAAGGGTTTACCAACATCATTCGTCGCTTCTCATTCCTATTTACCTTTAGTGTTTTCTGCCTGTACAGCGACCGCCAACGCGTATTTCTGAAAACTGTTTTTCAAGGTGTTTTAGCTAAAATCAGGTCTATCTGACCGCTTTTCGGCCAAAATCAGTTACATTCTAACTACAAGTACAAAACACACCCCAGGAGCGCTGCTATTGTCCAGGCTGACATCGTACCTGATTTTGTCTAGAAAAGGCCAACTTTTTATGCCAGTTTTTTTTCTACTCTCTCTAGCTTTCAACTGATTTTGGCCAACTGTTAAACTTTGAACCAATCAGAGGGGCCACATATGTACACTGTTGATTCTCTCCGTATGCGTCTGCCCTCCCTCGGTTGAAATTATTCTGCATTGCGCAACGTATAAACTCTGCACTCGCACGTACACGTTGTTTGTCAAAGTACCTTTTTACATAAATATGCATACATGAGTATGCTGGTTTCGCTTTTTTTCTTTTTTGGGATGTGCGACGTGCTTCAGTTATTGAATAATAGTCGTTGTGTCCTGCTGCCGCTGATTTGTTGTTTTCTATGGTCACAGCGGTCCATACATCACCATGGTATTTATCTAGACCACCCCGCGTCGAGTTTGTCTCAGGTTCGGTACGGCAAGATAATTTCGTGCCGAGCTGGCAGTTCCGCGAGGACGGTCAAGACGATTTAAGCTGCCAACGGTGGGGGTGCGCCAGATTAAATACTCTTCTTGGCGCCCCCGCCGTCGCAGAACAAACGAAGCCTGTTAACAGTGACTCTCTGCAGGTCCAAGTGAAGCCCGTGGTATCTACACCCTAAAGAAAACTAAACGATTTAGATTTTGGAGGCCATCTATGGAACGCTTCTTTTTTTACCCGACTTTCATGGACAGAACACCGCTCGTGGCGCGCGTTTTTTACTTGGTTTTAGTATACACCTAATTTTTGGCTCAAACGGATCAGGTATACTAACTGATTTAGGCATTTGCCCTTTTTAAAGTCTTCGTCAACTAAACTCATACCAACTAAAATGTTTGTATTCAACACGTCTTACATGTCTCCTTTGTGCTGTCGGTTTGTTGTCCATAATCTATGTTTGCAGGTCCGTAAGGATTGTGTCTACTGCCAAGGAACTATGAAGGACAACGGCATCATCTGGGTCGGCCTGTGCAAGCCCCCCCTGCACTTCTCGGGCTCCGAGCACTTCAAGAAGCTCTTTATCGCCCACGACGAGCAAGTTCAGGGCGAGCGCCACGCGAAGTTCGGCGAATGGGCTCGGGTGGAACTGGAGAAAAGCGCCGGCAAGCGGGAAGACTGTGTCGGTCGATCTCCTCGGTTCGGGCTCGGAATAGATCTTCGCACTTTAAGAGTCTGTTCTCGTGTCTATCATGGTCTTCAGGGACAGCACCATACACAGTTGATCTGCCTTTGGTCTGCACCTGGGGTCTGAATATAGAGGTGTTCGCGGGCGTTTCGTTGCAGCGTACGCCTGCGTCTATATCATTTCAATACTTTCAGCAAACATCCGTAACGGTTGTGCGTGTACTGGCAAGTCTGCCAGCGGGTACTTCGAGTTCAAGCGTGGGGAGCGGACTGGTTCATGTTTTTTGTGGTGGGGGTTTCTTCACCTAAGAATAGTGTCAGGTTTTGCATCGCTTTCATCACGCTAGTGCCTTGGCGAGTACCAAGGTCTAACTGTTTTTTTTTCATCCTATTTGGGTGCTGTGGACAACGAAAGATCCTGTTTGATTCAATCTACCTTGGGTGTTTACCAGGGTGCTGATCCCGCTGATATTAGCGACATTCGCGTTTGCGAGGGAATTTTTGCTACTACTTACTCCCGTCGCTTCGACTTCTTTGCGTTTGACGCCGGTCCCGGACCCTCTGCTACGCTGAAGATGTTTTTCTTGAGGAATTCCTGTCGTAGTTGGTTTGGGCGTCCGCCAAAGGTTTCGTTCGTTGTCGAATCGTTAGGTGTCGCAGGACATGTGTCGACTGGCGCGGGGGTTCGTTGAGAAAGTGCTTACTATCGAAGTTGCATATCACGCTCATGTCGCGTTCCTATTATCTCATAACAGCTTTAATACATAATTACTACCTGCTTTTTTTGTCATCGGAACTGCTCTCTAGCGTCACACTCATTTTCATCTGCATGTTCCACTAGTATTTTCCTTATACTCATACATACTTGGTTGTTAACAGGTGTAGATTTGAACTATTGCCTCAACTGGAGCACACACAGCTGCAATTAATTGGTGGAATAGTTCAAACCAACCCACCAAATACGTATTTTGGCAAGAAGAGTCTTCCTACACGCTACGCTCATGCCACTCCAAAGGGAAAACTTGTAAACAAAACTATAAATTCGTTTTCTCTGGTCGGTCGCCGTGGGGGCGTTTCGGTGGCCATTCGCAAGATCGTCAGCCCAGATTCGCGAGAGCTTCGTACTATTCGCGAGTGGAGGGACTATTCGGGAACATATTCAACAGGACTGCCGTTGATCTCAGCTGCTTTGGCCTGAAGAGACCGGCTACAAGACGGCACACATACGATAGTAGACCGATTTTTTTTCTTTTTTGTTCCGGAATACTTTCAACACAGGACTACGACGCGGGTCACGGGATAATTTGCGTGCGTGGATGTTACAGTTCGGTTGGCCGTTTCAGGAGTTATGATGACATAGAGGCATTTTCATATTGTAGCTCCGTTCCGCACGGAAGGTTTGCATCCCCCTTCCGTCTCAGTTAGTTCCCGCGACCATCGCTTCGGTCACGGGATAAGCAATCACTTACCATCTAGCCATCTCCAGTTGGGGCCTCTTCACAGAAGAACCACAAGCTCGCCCTACTCTCCTGGAGACGTAGGAGCGCACCTCTCGACTCGGTCGGACTCAAGTTCTGATCTGTCACTGAGGTTGGTCATTTATGTCTCGTCTTTGTGTTCTCCTTTTGGGTTATGCATCTCTGAGTGGTAACCTGTGGTCCAAAGCTGCCACTCCTACCAACTGTTAGAGAACCCTACATGTGTCGCCTTGTGACAATGACTTAAGACCTCAGCCTAGGTAGCCAACATCCGATTCATGGTGTTCAGTCCCTGTACATGCTGCGCGCTTACTGCACGGGTTTGCGTTTCCCGTGCCGGAACGAGCGGCGGCCTTCGCGCCTCCGACCTGTTCCTTTCAAAAAAAAAAAATATCTTGAGTAACGTTTTTGGTAGCTGCGGGTGGCAGCGTTTTATTGTTTTTTTTTTGTGTGTTGCACGTCGCCTTTCCTTTGCCTCTACGGGGGATACCCGCGCTGATAGCACACGCCCGGCCCGATACTCTCGCCCACCGCTGACCACAAGTCACCACGTGTGAGTACTCCGCCATCCCCATGAGCAGCTCCGGCGGGGTGGGTTGTCGCAGTGATGCAGCAGTACGATTCGTACGATGACACTCATGACTCTCAACGGGTGCTCTTGTATTTTTGTGGGCGCACTAATTTTATAGGCAGGTTAGAGTGTCTATCCCTTGCTCGCCTACGTACGTTTTTTTTTTTTTTTCGTGTCTCTGTTGCTGTGGGATGCCCGCGCTGATAGCGCTCTTCCTGCAAGCAACTCTGACCCACCGCTGACCTCATGCAACCATGGATCACGTGGAAACTCAACCTCACTGGTACCTACTACGGGGTAGGCTGTATCACGGATACACCAGCAGCAGTACTGCGCGTCCCGCGCGTACGATAACACCTATGACTCTCAACGGGTGCCCATTATTTAGGGGTCTGTACTCAATTACTTAGTTTATTTTGGCGGGGAATGCCTGAGTACCTGGTATAATTCATGATGCATGACACAACCAGGAAGCGACTTGCTCCCTGGCGCGTGTCCACATCGTTTATTCTCACTCTGGTACCCTGAGTTTGCGTGCTTGGCTCGACGTGTATTATTGAACAAATGGCGCAGGTGGGAGTCCTAAAGCTGGTAGCGTACTCGTCAGACCCCCATCACCTCTTCCACACAGCAGCCAAAATAAAGAATGAATGAAAAATAAGCGTAAGTCTGACGATGATGCGAGGTTTGAGAGCGCGAGTGTCCAAGTGCGCTCGCTTATGAGACTCTCAGGCTCGTGTTCCACAAGCCAGCTGCTGTCACGTACGTCGTTACTGCCGTCGCTTGCCCTTACCACGTGCGTGTATGTTGCCGCTGCCGTCGCCGCTTCGCCACGCTTGGTTGCTGCTGTTATCTGTGAAAAAAAAATGCCTCACGGCTAACGCAACACACAAATTTAAGGCACGTCCTTTTCCATCCCCCTTTCTTAGTTGTTGTTCTTGCAAGTTAGAGGAGAGGTCGATACGCATCCTTGCAAGCCACGTTTTTCATTTTCATTTGTCTTGGTAATAACGTTTTAACTGTGAGTCAGATCATTTTAATAGACTACAGTAGGCAAAATTCCGTACGTACGAGTATACACTGTGTTATTGCATGTCGACCTCTCTATCTCTCTCTTCAGTAGGTTCACGGTACCGCTACTGTACTGCGATGTTACTGCTGTTCTACGATTTGGCCACCACAACCGCTGCCGTACTGCGATTTTGCTGCTGTACTGCGATTTTGATACCGCCCGACTGACTACTGCTGTGCCATGATTTCGTGCCACTGCCTTGGTACGGTTATGCGTGGTTTGCTCGCCGATCCTATGCTAATTTCCTGTACTGCTGTACTGCGGTGTGTCTGTTAACGGTATGTTCTTTCGTCTTCTGCACGTTTGCCGCTGTTGTTTTTTTTTTACTATGATCATTATCTATTTTTTGTTCACTTTTGATTTTTCGCCACTGTCGTAATAACAGGATGGGTCTGCGCTCCAAGGACAACCACGTCCTTTGGAGTCTGCACCTTTCCTGAATTTAGTACGTTACTGCTGTGCTGTGATTTCTCACCATTATTGTTTTTACTGGACGGGTCTGCGCTCGACGGACAACCACGTCTTTTGAGCCCGCACCTTTCCTGAATACATTTACGTTGCTTCTGTGCTGTGATTTCTCACCACTAATGTATTACTCGATGGGTCTGCGCTCGAAGGACAACCACGCCCTTCGAGTCTGCGCCTTTCCTAGTTACTTTCCTGTACTACTGTGCCGTGATTTCACGCCACTGTAGTACGGTTATGCGTGGATTTCTCGCTGATCCTATTATAATTTCCTCACTGTTGTCGTAATAAATGTGTCTGCACTCGAACGACATCCAAGTCTATTGAGTCTGCGCCTGTCCTGGTTACATTACTGTACTATTGTGCCGTGATTTTTCGCCATTGTCTTAATAACCGGATGGGTCTGCGCTCGAAGGACAACCACGTCTTTTGAGTCTGCGCCTTTCCTGGATGCATTACGGTACTGCTGTGCCGTGATCTCTCACCACTGTTTGCCGCAGTTGTTATTTTTTTTACTCTGATCATTATTTGTTTTTGTTCACTTTTGCTATTCATTTTAATGTCTTAACAAAACCGTGTGAGTTGATACCTGCTACTGTACACTGACCAACGCCGTCATTGCTGTTCGATCTGCCCTCTTCGTATTTTTATTTATTTTATTACAGTAATGCCTGCGCCCCTGGAACAGGGGTACGGTGCGGGCGACCCACCCCAGGGGTACGGTGCGGGCGACCCGCCCCAGGACCACTCTCGTTCGGGAAGCCGCCGCCGCCGTAGCCGTAGCCGTAGCCGTAGCCGAGGCCGTCGCCGTCGCAGTATCGACCACAGATCAGACTCTGACCGCCACCGGTCAGAGAACCGCCACCGCCGCCGTCGCCGCAGCAGTAGCGATGATAGATCCGACTCTGACCACCGTCGTCGACAGAGCCGTTCAGTAAACCGGCACCGCCGGCGCCGGCGCGCCCGCTCACACTCACCGGCCCTCTCAGACGCCCGCTCTCGTAAATTTGCTCACCGAAGCTCCCGGCGTGCAGACCGCGGGCACCGCACCAGCCGCCGCGGCGACCATGAGCAAGACGAGTCGGGGTTCGACAGCACCCGACGCCGTAGAAGGAAGGTGCCCGTGAGCTCGCCCCCTCCCGCGAGCGCACAGCACCTCGCCGCCGCTGCCGTTCCCCCCCTTCAGAGCGGTAAGCAGTACGGCGTCGAATCGAACCAAGCAGCGAAACTGGTTGAGAGAGTACGTAAACGGATCTCGGGGGCACTTGCGTGTCCGGTGCTCGGCGACCCAGCCGCTGGAACACTCTCAATCGCTAACTCCGCCGTCATGTTGCAACAGAAGGTATTGAGCACCCTACGCAACGTAGATTCAGGAGCCATGCGGCTCGAAGCAGACCAGTACAAAGAGGGTAGATGGATCACAGCAGCCGACGAACTTACACCCCGCCGTGTAGAACTTCTGACCGACCTGACGCACGAGTACCTGTCTGTAAGCCACCAACTTGCAGCCGCCGAGTCTGTCCCGGTCTATCTCATCACAGGTGAAGTAATAGAGAGACCCCACAGCGAGGTTACTGCCACTGACTGGTTGCGCCTTTTCGTCCGCGAGCAGGCGTTAACAGGGGGGGCCGTTGAGTTCGCACAAGCGGCCCTTTCAGCGGTAACGTTGAAGCCAGCAGAAGCGTGGACCGCTGCAGCGGCCCGCGTCTTGCTAGCTTTCCGTGCCTCACTAGCCAACTCCGATCGACCGCATGTGACAGAACAGTTGTTTTTCCGGCGTTTTATTACTCCGCTCGAGATGACAACGCTGTACGACCGAGTCATCGAAGTGCTGCTGCCCAACCCGCTAGACCACGTAGGCGTTAGCGGACTCATGCATGAGAAAGTTCACCTGATCGCGACCACTATGCGCCCCATGCGTGTGGAGTGGCAAGACCCCATGGGGGAAGCCATGCGGCTCAGAGGAGAAGTGGCCGAGCGTTTGTTTCGCGAATTCATCGCCGTGCTATCCGCTCGCAACGCATCGTACCTAACTCCACAAACGCCGCGGAAACTCGCTAAGCACGCAGGACCAGACAGACTTTTCACGGTGAAAGAAGTAAGGCACATGTCCTCCTCGCCCGCCGGGGCCCTTGCTGCTTTTAACACCGCTGCCCCGCCGAACCCGGGAGTGGTTACACGAGCAGCGACGCAGCCGTGTCCCGCGACTAAACCCTTTGCTGCTCTAGCCCCAGCCCCTTGGTCAGTCGGGCAGCCAGCCGCAGGGCATGTCGCCGTCGCGGCATTTCAGAACCAGACCGCGACGGCACCGGGTCAGCACGGTGTTCCTTTCGAGCATCGGGCAGCAACAACCCCTCGGAGAGCAGTTCCACCACCAGCCTCGGGTGCCCCCCCTACAGCGCCTTCTGCCGCCGCGGCGCGGCCTCCGGCGACGGCATCTCGGGGAGACATCCTCGACTACCTTCGAACTCAGAGGGTGTGTTTCGCGCACGCGTTCTCGGGCAACTGCCGCCGCCGAAGCAGCTGCCTGTGGCAGCACGAACCTTTCCCGGCGGCTCTGTACAAAGAGGTGGCTTCGACTCGCCGGCCGGGCAGCGACGCCCCTCGCCGTCGCCTCGCCGCGATGACCGAGACCCAATACAACACGGCGGCGGTGCTCGTTCTGATTTTAGAAGACACTACCGACGAGGCGGAGGAGGCGGGCGGCGAGGACTCCGGCCAAGCCCTGGAATCCATCAACCCGCACGAGCCGAACCAGGATCCACACAACGAGAGCATGTCCTGAAGACGCGCCCCGGGCGAGGACCTGGGGAACGGACATCGTCTCGCTGCCACGACACCGGTAACAGCACAACTAGGACGGGTAAGAGACCAGTTGTGGGTACGGGGTCAGATTTGGCACCGGCGTAGACGACGCCGGCCTTGGCCAGTGGAGATCCTACTAGATACAGGTGCAGGGGGAGGCAGTTACATCTCACTTGCACTGTGGCGCAGTCTTCAGAAGCTCTTGCGACGAAGAATAGATACGAGTAGCGCCGGAGCTCTCCAGGCCGCAAACCCGTCGGATAGCGAGACCCCTCCCATGCGTATTTTGGGGTCAGTAGTGGTGCCAGTACTGTTGGAATCAAGCTCGCGGGTGCGAGACGTAGCAGTTCGCGTCGTGGAAGACCTCCCGTATGGTTTCATGTTTGGTGCAGATTTCTTCCGGAGTAACTGCAGCACGTTGGAGTTCACTCCTGACAAAGGTTTTAGGCCGGTACCGTCAGCACCCTGGGTACCTTTTCACACGTCCGTCCTAGACTCTCCGCTCAACCCCCTCAGCGCAGCACGAGACCGGTTCTACTTACTAACTGCTACGGGTGCACCCGAGACTCCGCCCCCGCTAACTCCCCCGCTGACAAACAACGTCCACCCGAGTTACCACGACATCGCTTGGGAAGATGAGAGCACGCTCTTGCCTGGTAGATGGCATCGCCTGTTCCTGGTGGTGCTGCTTCTACAGAGTGGACTGCACTTTTTCCTGCTGCCGAAATTAAAGGTGCTGCCTACAATACACCTCTGCCTCGCCCTCTTCTGGCGGATCTTGGAAGCCCATTTCGAACAGAACCCCCCTGTCTAAGTCAGTGCTCAATCCCACTGAAAAGTGCAATCGCTGCATCTCCCAGTTATATGATGGAGACAGAACTTTGGAGGCAAGGTCGATTTTTCGACCGGCGACCACGACACTTGCCCCGGCAGCGGGATAATATTGAAGGGGCCCAAAGACTGTGAATTATGCGCCAGGCCTATCGACGTCCGCACCGTGTCCTTCACGCTCGAGACAGGAGGTGGCGGTGAGTTGTGTTCTGTGCTTCTCTGTTGATGTTGTTGTTCGTGGTGTTGTTGTGTTCTACCTATTTATACCGCCGCGGCTGCTGCTGCTGTTGTTGTTGTTGTTGTTGTTGTTGTTGTTGTTGTTGTTGTTGTTGTTGTTGTTGTTGTTGTTGTTGTTGTTGTTGTTGTTGTTAGGGTTTGCCAACATCATTCATCGCATCCCATTTCTATTAACCTTTCGTGCTTTCTGCCTCTACAGCGCACGCCAACGCGTATTTTCTAAACTGTTTTGAAGGTTTTTTTGCCGAAATAAGGTATACCCGGCCACTTTTCGGCCAAAATCAGTTACAGTCTAAAAACGAGTATAAAACACGCCCCAGGAGCCCTGCTATTGTCCAGGCTGACATCGTAACTGATTTTGGCTCGACAAGGCCAAGTTATACCTGCTTTTCTCTACTCTCTCTATAACATTCAACTGATTTTGGCCAACTTTGAACCAATCAGAGGGGCCACATACGTACACTGTTGTTTCTCTCCGTATGCGTCTGCCCTCCCTCGGTTGGAATTATTCTGCATTACGCAACGTATAAACTCTGTACTCGCACGTGCGCGTTGTTCGTCTAAGTACGTATTCACATAAATATGCATACATGAGTACGCTGGTTTCACTTTTTCCCTTTTTGGGGTGTGCGACGTGCTTCAGTTATTGAATAGTTGTTGTGTCCTACTGCCGCTGCTGTGTTGTTTTCTATGGTCATAGCAGTTCATACCATGGTCTCTATCTGCACCACCCCGCGTCGAGTTTGTCTCAGGTGTGGGACGGCAAAATAATTTCGTGCCGAGCTGGCAGTTCCGCGAGGACGGTCAAGAAGATTTTAGCTGTCAACGGTGGGGGCCAGAGTAAATACTCTTCTTGGCGCCCCCGCCGCCGCAGAACAATCGAAGCCTATTAAGGGTGACTCTCTGCAGGTCCAAGTGAATCCCGTGGTATCTACACCCTAAAGAAAACTAAACGACTTAGATTTTGGAGGCGATACATGGCACGCTTCTTTTTGTACCCGACTCTCATGGACAGAACACCGCTCGTGGCGCGCGTTTTTTACTTGGTTTTAGTATACACCTGATTTTGGCTCAAACGGATCAGGTATAACTGACTGAGGCATTTGCCTTTTTGAAAGTCTTTGTCAGCTAAACTCATACCAACTAAAATATTTTTATTCAACACGTCTTACATGTCTCCTTTGTGCTGTCGGTTTGTTGTCCATAATCTATGTTTGCAGGTCCGTAAGGATTGTGTCTACAGCAAAATAATTATGAAGGACAACGGCACCTTGATCGGCCTGTGCAAGCCCCCCCTGCACTTCTCGGGCTCCAAGCACTCCAGGAAGCTCTTCATCGCCCACGACGAGCAAGTGCAGAGCGAACGCCACGCGAAGTTCGGCGAATAGGCTCGGGTGGAACTGGAAAAAAGCGCCGGCAAGCGGAAAGACTGTGTCGGTCGATCTCCTCGGTTCGGTCTCAGAATAGATCTTCGCACTTTAAGAGTCTGTTCTCGTGTCTATCATGATCTGCCGGTAGAGCCTCATACACACTTGATCTGCCTTTGGTCTGCGCCTGGGGTCTGAATATGAAGGTGTTCGCGGGTGTTTCGTTGCAGCGTGCGCCTGCGTCTATATCATTTCAATACTTTCAGCAAACATCCGTTGTGCGTGTAGTTGCAAGTCTGCCAGCGGGTACTTTGAGTTCAAGCGTGGTGGGGAGCGGACTGGTTCATATGTTTTCGGTGGGGGTTTCTTCACCTAAGAAGAGTATCAGCTTTTGCATCGCCTCCATCACGCTAGTGCCTTGCCGAGTGCCAAGGTCTAACTGACTTTTTTGCATCCTCTTTGGGTGCTGTGGACAACGATATATCCTGTTTTTTTCAATCTACCTTGGATGTTTGCCAGGGTGCTGATTCCGTTGTTATTAGTGACATTCGCGTTTGCGAGGGAATTTTTGCTACTACCTACTCCCGTCGCTTCGACTTCTTTGCGTTTGACGCCGGCCCCGGGCCCACTGCTACGCTTCGTTGAAGACGTTTTTCGGAAGGAATTTCTGTCGTAGTTCGTTCGGGCGTCCGCCAAAGGTTTCGTTTGTTAACTGTTGTTGAATCGTTAGGTGTCGCAGGACATGTGTGTACTGGCGCTGCGATTCGTCGAGCAAGTGCTTACTGTCGAAGTTGCATAGCACGCTCATGTCGCCTTCATATATCATAACAGCTGTAATACATCCTTACTACCTGCTTTTTCGGTCATTGGAACTGCTCTCTTGCGTCACCCTCCTCTTCATGTACCACTACTATTTTCCTTTTACTAATACATATTTGGTTGTTAACAGATAGATACATTTGAGCTATTGCCCCAACTGCAGCACATACAACTGCAATTATTGGTGGAATACTTCAAACGAACCCACCAAATAGGTATTTCGGCTAGAGTCTTCTTACTTACATGCTACGCTCATTATCATGCCACTCCGAAGGGAAAACTTGTATATATATATGTATACCTGGTATATATTATATAAAAATACCTGGTATTATACTGGTATAGTATTTCCAAAGAAGTATCCCAGCCTAGACCTTTTCTCCTTTGGTTGTGCGTTTGAATATGTATTTTTATGTCAGTATTCTCTTATGGTAAGGAACACCTCGGCACTTTGTGAATCGTCCAGCGAGTAGGTACAGTACTGCGATTCGTTTTTTTTTGTTTTTATCGCGTTTAGATGCGACTGTTGCGGTTGTGACCGCTACTGCGGTATTGCCGAGGGAGGCGCTACCGGAAACCACCAACCAGACAATGATACGCGCCCAGACGGGGCCAGGCTTTGTTTGAAGGAACTACAACAGTAGCTGGGGCTTGAGACCGGGAGACAATGGGGCTAGCTAAGCGAAATGGTATGTCCGAAAAAAGGTTATAAGGTGTTTGCCACCTATTGGACGAATTCGACGTTGATAACGCCGTAGTATACGCAGGCGTCTACCAAAAAGATTGGAGTAACCTGTCAGTTGGTAGTGTCTAGGCGTGATAACAGCTATACACGTTTAGTTTTGTATCAACCGGGATATTTTCATCGTACCAGTGCCCGGGCTAACCTGGTCGACACGGTATGCCGTTGATTGTGCTCAAGAACACGATCCAAAAGATCCGTCGTAGATGGAGGAGTTCCATGCTGAACAGGTATTCTGGTAGTAGGGTATTGGGATATCGGGGTAATGTGTACCCCACCAATGCCACTCGTTCGATGTAGCTCCATATAAGGCGAGTCAGCTCGACAGCTCGGATATATAATATCAGATGAGTTCCGTGTTATTGTCTGGAGTCAACCACGCGTTCCGTGCCAGCTGCTTATATACCTTTAGCGATCAATCAACACACTAGTGAAAACCGGTGATCTTCTATTGGCAAGCGTAGCCGAGGCTAACTTAGAGAGGTGGCAACCTTCCGTCATGTTTGGTTTAGATGGCGTGCCTAGTTTGGAAGCCAACGTGGCAAATGAGTGGAATATGCACATCCGAAGCTGCTGAAGATCCTGAGAAAATCGAGGTCCTGGTGGAAAGGACGTGAGAAGAGAGACAGAAGATGCCGCACCAGAAGCAGCAGCGATCCCAGCAGGGCATAGTTTGAGCCGGACCTGGTAGATTCGCTTGGCACTGGTGGCGAAGGCTCTGGGGAGCAGCAGTTCCAGGGGCAACAGCACCTCTAGTAGCACCGTCAGCAACAACAGCAGTCAGAGGATTGCTGCGCCTGTTGCGACGATGAAGCGCACGCAGCAACCACCGTCATCGCCGCCGCCGTCACCACCGCCGCCGCAACCGTCGTCTTCGCTACCGCCGCTGCCGCCGCCGTCTTCTCGACCGCTGCGGAACCGCCAATGCTGCTACACCCCAGGAGAGCCAGGTATCTGCCTGAATCTATCTGTGGGTTTGTTTTGTGCTGGCGACGTAGAAGTAGAAAGTAAGAATATAAGAGAGGGTGAAGGGCGAGTATGTGTGTATCCGGGAGGAGCCGGGTGGAAGGTGGAGACCGCGGGAGCGAAACTGAAAGTGTTTTCGGCAAAGTCGTTTGCCTGGACTGCTGAAACCCAGCGCCCGCACGTTGTTGATTGAGGGGGGACGTTGCCCCCGAGGAAGGAGATAAAAGAGAGTGAGGATGGGCGCAGGGGGGGAATCTGCATCTGCTGTTCGGGATCAGCGCACGGGCGCGAAAGGATGCACTGCCCCAAGCGAGAGAGGGTGAAAGAGAAGAGACCGAGGCGCCACCAGCATAAACTTACGCCCGCAACAGCCACGTTTGAGTTTGTTGATTGTTTGTTGTTGGTAATTTCCGTTTTTAGATTGATTTTTTATTGATTAAAGAGTGGTAGATATTATCCGGACATTACGATTGAGAATTGAGAATGTTGGAAATTAGAATGAGATGCACAGACGTATTCGTATATAGCTTCCCTCACTGAAGTTATTTTGTAGACGACTGTAGGACGATGGCATCTGTCTGTTTTATAGTTGACTGTTCGAGGCCTCTGGTTGGGCATCGATGCGAGTGCGAGTACGAGATGTAAGTAAAGTATATGCGAAAGCGTAAAATTCGAGTTGTGGCTGAGGATTCGGGGGAGAATGAGTTTCGAAGACAAGTGCACAAAGTTGGCGCCGAGTTAAGTTGCGTTGATGTACTGGGCACGGAAGCCGATACGCGCTGGTCCTGGATGTTTTTTCATTGAGTTTGTTGCCCAGCACAGTACCATCATGCTCATCGCGTTCCTCGGCCCGCGGAGCGCCACAATGTCAAGATGCATCTGGTACAAGCATCTCTTTTGTTTGTGCAATTATTGAAGAATGAACAATGAGTTTTCGTTAGAATAGAACTTCAATCTTAGATCACAACCCCAGAGCGTGCTTGGTTGGTGCATCCCTGGCCTCTCAGAGCTCCCACTTCCAAACCGCCTCCTTTCATTACTTGCCGGGCCTTTCCAGCAGTTCTTTGTTTTCTCGGTCCTTTCTTCCTTTTTTTCTTCTTTCGTTTCGTGTGCGTGCGTGTTCTCCGAGCACGGCATCGCGGGAGGACCCGGCACCGTCGGGGGTGCCTGCGCGTGCTGGCGGGTAGAGGGGGGGTGGCAAGGAGCGCGGTCGCCGCTTTCGTGCCTAGGCTTCGCGTGTGCCTCGAGACACGAGGGATGCATGAACGGGCTTTGTCTGGCTTCGATTTATGATTGTTGATAGAGTATGTACGAGTTATTATGGAGGTTGTTCGGGAGGGCAAGATAATATTCAAGCGGTGCTTATTTTTGCGATCACGCTAAAGATGAAAGAGGGAGGTGTGCAGT
Source organism: Nereocystis luetkeana (assembly GCA_031213475.1). Classification (NCBI taxonomy): domain Eukaryota; class Phaeophyceae; order Laminariales; family Laminariaceae; genus Nereocystis; species Nereocystis luetkeana. The sequence continues at coordinate 6,082,750 of JARUPZ010000014.1, read as the reverse complement.
TTGAACACCAAGATTATCGAGCTGGCGAACGACGGCCACGGTGAGCACCAGTCTTCACGCGAGGCGGGCGACGGGGCTGATTGTGGCTGAGAGTGATAAAAGCTTTGCCCGGACCGAATGGGTAGCGAGGTGGTGGCGACAGGGGCGAGCGGCGTACGAGGCTGAGAGAGAAGCTCTTCTGTGCGATTTTTTCTATTCTTCTTTTCGACCGGGTGTAAGGTGTTCCAATCTGGCAAAAAAATGTTACACGAGAGGGGACGGGGATTTATTTTCCTTTCCGAGGTTTCGGTTTCATTTTCATTGTTTTTTGCGGCTGTGCCGTGCTGTGCTTTCGCTTTCTTCGTACATACAGTACGTACAGACATAGAGCATATCGAAAGAAGAAAACAAGTACAGACAGTAGTACCCTACCTGGGGTATGTACGTGCGTACGATATCCGCGACGCGAAGCGTATATGTGGCATCGTATATGTGGTTGATGTCGGAGCTGCTTTTTCCTGAAGCTTGGCGGCGGGACTCTTGGCATTATCAAGTCGCCGGTTTGCAATCACGATCCTTGACAAAACTAAACTCAATCGTGGACCATGTTCGCTTCGCATACGTTGATGCACTTTTTTCCTTCCCGAGCGAGCGTAGCGGGCGGCGTAGGCCGCCCGCGGAGCGAAGCGCCTTTTATTATCATACTGTTGTATGCCTGCGACCGATGCATGGCGTTCATTTTAGATGGCGTAAAAACGTATGTCTCTCAGCTCTTCCTTATACAACCCTTTTCCTCCCAATCTAGCAGTGAGTGACTGAGTAGCTCAGTGGTCAATTCCTTCTAGGTTACGCCGAATAAGTGGTCTAGCAGGTAGTGCTGTCTAATTCTCAAGGGTGGGTCGGGGGTTCGAATCTCGCCGAATTCGTAGTTTGTGCTTTTCGAGCGTGCGCGCTGGAGACAATACGAATGATTATGATAGTGTGCCTCTAGACACCAGTAGCGTTTGCCGAGGGGAGGGCCCCAGAGATCACTGACACCTAGTTGGGCAAATATGGGCATGGGATGCAGGTTACAGTATTGTCTGAGCCTCACGCTCACAGACAGGAAGAAAGGGATGCTGTGTATTAGAATACACCGTGTTTGGTTGTATAAGAGAGGTACGCTGAACCAGATATGATGTGAGCTCGATACCTGCACTAAGACACTTCGCCCATGTGCATCCTTTCGAAGTAATTGCATACCATATACTACAGTAAGAGGATTGAAGAGCTCACCCTATTGTTGGGTTTGGCATTGAGCCCAACTACGTACAGCAACACGTTAGTTTGCGGCATTCCACATAATATATATTTAGATCTTCATGTGCGGACATCTCGTTTTCGAGTTTTTAAGTTGATGTGTAGGACCACCCATGGTACTTGACACGTACCAAAAGGCGAGATGTTCGTATGCGAACGGGGTAATATTCAGTAAGAGTACAGCAGCAGAACTAGAATGGAAAGAGAAACATTCGGGTATATGTGTAGTGGTCGAGGAATGCATGGATTTGATGTGGGACCAGATATTCTCGTTGACAAGCATCTGTTTATTTGCAGTGGCATTTGGAACTTTTGTGGTAAAGAGGAGTTGGCATGCTGTTAACCCTTTTATAACCGCACTCCCATATGTGGGGACAAAAAACTCTAAGTATAAGTAGTGTGTCCCCAAAACGGGACTGGGGTCCTGAAAGGGGTCGCCACGGTGGTTCAAGTGGTTGACCTCGAATTCTACTTGTACTTGAGTCCTGGGTTCGAGCCCCAGGTGGGTCGGACTTTGACGATATTTGCAAAAAAAAAACAAAAAAAACATTTAATTGTTGGGAAGCGCCTTGCAGCGTCGGTAGGCACAATTCGATGCGAGTCGACGAGGGAAGAAAAGGCTGAAACCTTCTCGCGATCAAAATGATGGCACGTACCGTAGCGGGAAGGGGGGAGAAGAGCCTGCTATGTGACCCCGGATCTGAGTTACGAGTTGGAAGGAGAGAGAGAAGAAGATGGGCGAAGATAATATATGGAATAATATCACCTGGGAAGAGCAAAATCCCCGATGCAGACCTAATCGCTCGATTGCACGCCCCATCCCTTGTGTGCTTGTGTGTGTCGGATCAATACTGCGGAGGCGAGGCTTAATTCACCAAGGAGGATAAGCTGGATGACCCGAGAAGCTGCGACGCCGCGAGACCGGACGGAGAGGCAGCCGCGGCGGAGGCAACAGCAGGAGTAGTGTCTGGGGTATCGGGGTGGTTTTTAATGAAATGTGATTGCCTGTGAATCTGGATGAATGATTTCGTTGTTTTTCGTTTTTGAATTGTGTTTCAGGTCGATTTGGATTCCACGGGTTTTTTCGGTGTTTTCCGAGTGATCTTAATGTCATATTATTTCCTAGTGGGGAAACCTATGTGCTATCTCGCATTACCGTCGCGATCTGTGTATCTATGGCGGGAGTAGGGGATAAGGGGAGACTCTTGTCCGGAGGAATGCGGTTCCTCGCGATCTCTAGCGTTATATTTCTTGACTTGGTTTTATTTTGATTGGCATGACCATTCCTGTGGTATTTTTCCGATGGATTTTGTGATTTAAGTTTTGATGATACTGGAGAGAGACTAGGAAGCGCCTGGGGGCGTGTGCGGTCCACATGAAAAAAAAATCTGATGAGGGAAGGTTTGGATAGAAATTCGGAAAAATGATAAAGAAGTTTGTAGGACTGAACACTCAAATGCCAGGGGACGCATACTGTTCGAATTGGATGTTTTCGTTTTCGGTTTTTGATAACTAAGCCGCTGGTTATTCGTCGACAGGAATGGAATTTCTACAATTACGCTCGAGTCGAACTGTGTTTTAGTTCTTGAAAGTGGACGAATATATTCGGATCAATTCCGCGGGCAATGCCGCTTTACGTGGCTGAATCCCGAGAAGAATGCCGTTTCACCTGGCATTGGGTTTCGAGAGTTTCACTTTGGAACAGAGAGGCTGTGGATTTTGATCGTGTGAATAATGAGATGAGGATTTGAGTGTTGATTCGAGGATGTGATTTTTGAGCTGCAGATTGGATTTTTGAGTTTCAGAGTTTGGTATAAGGTGATTCTGATATTGAAGTATGGTCGGGTATAGTGAGCAAGGAGGATGTTGATTGTACTCAAGAACAAGATTCAAAAGATCTATCGTAGATTGAGGAGTTCCATGCTGACCAGGGATTCTGGTTGTAGGGTATTGGGATATCGGGGTAATGTGTACCCCACCAATGCCACTCGTTAGATGTAGCTCCATATGAGGCGAGTTAGCTCGACAGCTCGGATATGTTATATAAGACGAGTTCCGTGTTATCGTCTGGTTCAACCACGCGTTCCCGTGCCAGGTGCGTCTATACTATTATTTTACGCAAGTTGCATGTGTTGACGATGGATGCGATGCTTTTTTCCGCCCTTGGTACTTGTATCATTGAATCATAGTGTAGTCGGAATAAAACCCTGGAGTACGACTAGGAACCTGGTCGGTTGGGTTCTTCTGCCGCGAAACCCGTCAGCGCATACATGCGAAGCCTATAGTCACAACTCACTGCTTTGTATAAATGTTTTTTCGTTGTTTTATACATACGGCAACATGGAAAGCAGAGAAAACTTTGCTGTGCAACATCGCGTAAACTAAATGTTTCTCATACAAACACGACAAAATATTAAATCATGGTAATCGGGCTAAAATGAATGACCAAGAAGTATGATGCACAAGCCGTGACTCGCTTCATGTTCCTGTGCAGATAGTACATGCTATGTACATCAAGGTAACCCCTGATACACTGTTACGTGGGACCATATTGAATAGGACCTACGGTACACTCAAAAACCCTATAGTTCGGTATTTTTACCCATATTATTGGGTCCTATTAACTACGCCCCCCCGTCGTATTAACACTACGGTGCAGATCAATTCAGCAACCAGAGATTAATGTATGTATACAACTACGTAGATGGGACCATTCCTCTCATGTGTACACACTTCGGTGGTCGCTCTCTTTATCTTATCCCGCAGATATCACCGTCAGGCTCGACGGCCAATTTTCAACAGCCATCGTAGAAATAACGACACTTTGATTCCAGCAAAAAACCATCGCCATCTACATAAAGTGCCAATGGTCTAAAAGAAAGGATGCTTTTCTGGGAATGCTCGCTCGAAACCTAGCAGGCGCTAAAGGCACCAGGTCACACAACCAACCCACCCCCAAGCCGACGTGCGATGAGAGCACTACCACGTCTCTATTCGATACTGATCGGTGTTAGTGCGGCCCGAACGGTAGCACCCGTTATGCCTGCGTGGCATTGGCACAAATCTGGGAACACAGAAAGGGCAAGGCGCCCCAGTATGCTGTCGACCACGAGACGGTCAAAGTAAGTGACAGCGAGACGGAGACGTGCTTGTTTGACGAGCAACTGTTCGTTGAAGACGGTATCACACTCAAGGTATGTCATGAGATACCTACCACAAGGCCGTGCTCATTCACATATTGATGTGGTATGACCCTCTTCGTGCTTCAGAGGCGGAAATAGCTGCCGAAAACCGTCGATTGAAGAAAATATTACTTCGTAATTATTAAGTGATCATACCAAGGTTGTGTTCTGTAAGGTACATACCGAGGCGTACCAGCGGTAGAATACCCCCGGGATACCGGTACCGAGAATATCGGTACGTTCGGTATGATGTTCGTACCCGTACCGAGGACTTCGGTATGTTCGGTACCATATCCATACCGGTACCGACAAGTTCGGTACGTTCGGTACGATGTTCATACCGGTACCGAGGGTATACCCTGTACCGAGCATACCGGTACCGAACTGATCGGGAAGGTAGGCATGGTATTCACCCGGTACCGCGACACACAGCACCACCAGCACAGCAGTACGCTCTTCGCTCGGTACAGCTGGTGGTGCGTACCAGCCGCCCTCATGACACGATATATCTGGGCATTTTCCTGGTTACTTTTCGCGTGGGTGCACAAGTTCCAAGTGGTCCGTTCGGTACTTGCACTTGTACTTCAGTTGGACTCGGGAGTAGTTTTCAGTTTTAGGATTTGTTGGCCGTTTCTGTTTTGATTTAGCAACAGACCCATTCGTAGCTTGGAATTGAAGGTCAACAAATCGTACCTTGAATTTTCGAACACAACATTGGAAATTGAAATCGGTTTGTCGTTTTTGTTTGAATTTGAGTTTTGCTGGTCTCTCCTGTGTTCGACTTTCAATGGGGAGAGTCTCGGATTTAATAATAATATCAATTTGGATATTTTTTCTTTTGTTTGGTTTCATTCAATGGTTTCATTGTTGCCCGCACACATAAAAACATTCTTGTTTTTCCACGTTCACTTTGAAATTGACACTATGGACGGCCAATAGAGAGACGCTCGGCACACACACCGCCGGTATCGCCGGTATCACCGGTACCGGTATGGGCTTCCGTACCATACCGAGACGCTCGGTACGTTCGGTACGGTGTCTGTACCGGTACCGAGAAGTTTGGTGCGTTCGGTACGAAATTCGTACCTGTACCGGTGGTGCCGGTACGATAATCCGTACCGGTACCGAGACGTCCCGTGCGTTCGGTACGATGTCCGTACCGGTACGGAGAAGTTCGGTACCTTCGGTACGATGTCTATACCGGTACTGAAAAAGTTCGGTACGTTCGGTACGATGTCCGTACCGGTACCGAGCATACCCGTACCTCACCGAACACAACGTTGGATCATACCAGTTGATCGGCCGTGCTATGTCGGCAGAAAACATGTATTTTACTGAACCCTCATGATCGACCCGGGCCCTGTCGCTCCTTATCCTTGTCGGACTGTATCGTATAGTTTCATAACATTCGCGAAATACAAACATATGATTTTCGTTGTCCGAATTCCACCGGCAATTCATGCTGCAAGAGTTAACCCGCAAGCAGCTATAATTGACGCTAGCCTGAAACTATAAAATTTGACACGTGTATATATCGGTGGGCTACCATCTTTGGGAGCTACTTCGCGCTCACACGAGGTTGATGTCATCCAGACGGAGTTGAATAGTCCAAACCAAGTTTTCACTATCCACTCTCAACCATGTTTTTCCGACTTGGTCCTCGCATGATTACGTCCCTCCGCATTTAGTGTGCAATGTAATTGGCCCCTACAGTGTTAATATACTTCCGGGTGAAAATGTTTAAATCGTCTGGCGTGATCTTGCTCAAACTCGAAAAGGGTTCCGCCCATGTTTAAACACTGACGTGCTTGAAACAACACGTCGGTATCCCAGCGGGAGCACGCAGCAGCTAACAGACAAATCTGAAAAATGGGAACGAAGCCTAAAATGAGAACCAAGCCGTATCTCCAGAACCATGTGGTGTATCAGAGAACCAAAATGATCCTGCGAAACCCCTTGGCCAGCCCTGTGAGAGGAGCTCGTCAGAACGGTCATGCTCCATCTCGTGCCTTCGGGTGGGCGCAAAAAGCGATATACGCTGGCTCTATTGTGATTTCTCTAGATGCTGGCTACCGCGGCGATGCCGAGGACTTCCAGCCTGAGCGACAGCTCATTCGAAGGCTGCTGTACAGCCCCACAGGACTGTCAACTTTTTTTCTTGGAGTTGTACACAATTGGTTTGCTTTCTAAAAAAAACCGTCCGTTCCCATTTTTTGTTTCGTTCCCATTTTTCCGTTTTGTCTGTTAGCAGACGATTGATGTGTTCGCCGTGTTAGGGTTCAACAACAACAGTTCTCTGTTTCATTCAGCATATTGTCAAGGGCGCAGTTCGCCGTGAGGGTTCCGACCTCCTCTCGCAACGTTGTATGTATGTATGCGTGTTAAGACCTCACTGAATGACCCCGAGGTCTTAGGCTACAGGATCTCATCCTGAATGTACAACACTTGTTTTCTGATATGGGTCCTAAGCGGAGATAGGTCGGTTCACTCGACCGCATCAGCTCGCCCAAACCACGCAGGCACTCCTAGTAGTGTGTTTCCTTTAGAAGCCGTTCGCTACTAGGATCCGCGGTTTTACCTACACACTACCACCACCCCAGTGAGAAGAACGTTCGAGATTGCACTCCAGATGAAATTTTCTTAACATATTGTTCTCTTTACTTCCATCACTGGGGATGTGGGAGATAGTCTACTGCACCTGGTAGATGTTATCCAAATATACAACAATTGTGTTGTACGGGTCTTGACATTGCGGAATTCAGCCACAACTCTCCAACATAGGCATAAGTTTGCTAGGGGTAAGACTTGTGTCCACGGCAATATTATGTCCTCACAGAGCGCGCGACCTCACGTAGCTCTAAAAGAAAACACCAGGTAGTGAAATACACTCACACAGCCTTCGGTGGTTCGCGAAGAAATCGGTTGGAACCACTTTGATTGGGCTCTTCGTGAGATGTCTTCATGCAGAAATGACCGCAACCCATCGAACTCTTCTAAATATATAAACATATACCCAACCATTGAATCATTGCGGTAGAAGTAGCATATCTGGCCACCTTTTGCTTGTTCTAACTGGTTCAGTTTACTCCTCGAACGCTACATGTATTGTCGGAGTCATTTATGTTGGGGAAGCAATCCACAAGGGACGCCACCATTAGGTTCCGACCAAATTCTTCGCGGAAACTGTGTTGTCGTTTGCGGCTTGATATCTAGGGCCAGGATGAACAATGTAGTTCATTGGAACGGCAAAATGAACGACGCATCACAGTGTGGTCCACACGTGGATCCTACAAATAGTCCATTTGATGAAAAAGTCGCTCCTGAAAAGATTTTAGAAAACGAGATGTCCAAAATGACTGGAGTACATCCGTTCCTGGGTAGCTTCCCTCGATAAAGTCCTTCTTCAGCCAGGAAAAACTTTGAACCGCTGCAATCTATATTTTATCGACGCTCGTAACACTCAAGTACTCTTAAGGTAAACAAATATGAGAACAATTGTTAGGCTCTGCGATCTCGGAGGTTTTCCCGGGAACCTTATTCGCACGACGGTTGAAACCAACGGTAGACTCTTCATGATACCCCCCTTGGTTTGCCAGGAGATTTCTGGAGCAGGTTTTCGATTCTCCAGAGTCGCAGTTTGGTTTTTCGTCCATGTTGGCAGTTCTGAGGACATCATGGGTTAGACTCAAAAGCTTCAAACATGCACAATGTTTGGCTCCCGTTGAGACAAAATAATCATACTATTCTCGAGAGAGAAAACTGAACGGTTGCGCCTAAACTGAAATGAAGACTCTGGGGGAAGAGGACGTTGTTCAATAGAGCTCCCGGAAAGGTCCCGGGAGCATCCTGCACAGATTACCGGTGGTTTCACCGGCCGCGCCTAGTAAGGCGCGTATAGTCGTCCTACAAACTCGGTTGTTGGAGACCATAAACAAGGTTCCCACAGTCGTTGTTCTAAGCACAGGGTACGATTTCACGAGTTCGAACGAATCATATACTTTTGACTTTAACACCCGAAACAAATAGATTCCGTCGAGTGGAATACGCAACCCAGTTTTGCCTTCCAGACGAGGTTTTCGCCGAGGAATATGTACGGAATGTGTGGTTCTGAATACTGTCTTAGTTGGCAACGTTTGGTAGACACGTTGCCCCACAAACCGCTCATAGCGCAGCTGATACGAAGAAATCTACCCAATCCATGGGGTCGTGTTTCCTCGTCAATTTGAAAAACTATGTGGCGCTAGAAACGTGTGGCAACGAAGGGGAGATAGAGAGATTTCCTATCTCGTTCACTCGAGATTCGTTCAATACGGTGTGTTGAGCATCTTGATCTTGTTATCACACGGAACTCTGTTCACAACAAACATTGTTTTCCAACTTATTGTTGTGTCCTCGAAAAAATCGCTCGTTGACCACTTGCGTATCGGTGTGGAAAATCAGGAGGACACAGCCCAAACTATTTACACGTAGGCATTAGGTATGTGAATGCGTCAATGCCCTTCACCCCCCGTTTGTTTTACCGCCACGCTCTTCCCACACGGTCACGATAACTTCCGTGTTCTGGCTAACTGTCAATGTTCCACTAAAAGCAGTGGGTAGCCAGTGGAGCGAAACATTGACCGGGCGTGATGTAGCTGTCGGACCGTGCCGCAGTTTGTTGTTCTTAATGACACCTCCCGTACCATTTGCAGAGTAGCACCTGATGCGAACACTTTCTTCGAAACGGATGGTATGCCATCTCCTTGGTGTATACCTGGTATATTATAGTGTTGAGAATCTTAACAACTCTTCGTACGTAGCCTTAAAACCTTTGTCCTAGCGCAACCTATAATATGTTCACGAAAATGGGTAGTGTGAACAGCCCAACTTTACAATAATTCCCGTTCACGTGTTCACTCTGATATCTGGAACCTGTACCCCAACCGTAAAGGGCGATAGGCCAGTCTGAGTGGTTTCCTTGTCGAATACTGCCAACTCCACAAAACGGTACCTCCTTCCGTGAATTAAGCTACTGGTTTCTCCCAAGTCTGTTGTGGATTAACGTCAGAGCCTTCTTGCTGTCGTGCTCAAATTAGATGGCATCCCCCCAGTGGGAATAAATCGGGCCCCGCTGGCGTGTCATATAGTTGGAACAAACCAAGTACCACAAATGTTGCTATGAGCTTATTCTTGGCGACGGATCACTTGAAGATTCGAGCCGCTTACTCCCGCCAATGCCGGGTGCATCATATTTTATCACGGGGCTAGAGGACTGGGTTATCGTAACCGTCGAAAGCGTTGTCTGGCTCACGCTCGTCGCATTTTTCCCCCAATTGTCTCCTCGATACGAAAAAACTTGGCTGCCCAGCGTTTTCGACAAACCCTTTCACAGCCAAATCCATACCCAGCCAAACTCCCACGGCTGTACGTGTGTCTTTCCTTTGGAATATTCTGTAGAGTGGCGCTCATCCCTCGTCGAGCCCCGTCGTGCTCTGAAATGAGTGGCCTCGTGACACGGCATGGCAACGTGGTACCAGTATATCGTAGCTCTTTCGGCATTAACGACTTGTGGTATATGAAGCATGTTGCAAGTAATACATACTATACTGTATATCCCGTACTACCGTACATAGTGGTTTGACGTACAATTGCCGAGGTATAACAACAGCAGCAACAATCCGTGTGACACAGGACCCTGTTGGTCCAGGTATAGAAAAACAGCTTCCGAACTATCGCGAATTACGAACCAGGTACGTGGCATCTGGTGGGCAAGCTATATATACTACTCCAAGATGTTTTGAAACCGGACGTCCTGTTTAGAGTAGTATCCGATTCGAACGATGGATTGACGGGGGATACAAGTTTTATTAACTTTCCTTCGTTCATTCAAACAATCCAATCGTTCTTCAGAGTATGGCATTCACTACTCAGAGAATCGCACTGACCAATCCAGATTGACCTGTCTGTGCAGGGGAATAATACATGCGAGGCTGTATGTCTACGAAACATTCTCAGATAGGTATAGTCTAGACCCGCCTGATAGTCCTTCACACTTCAAGTCTTGTAGTCACGCTGCCCCGGTAGTTTATTTATCCTCCTGGGGATGTGCAATGCGTTCAATATGTCGTGTTATTTAGTGGTGTGACTGAGTGCCACTGTTGTAGAGGTTAGGCACGAGTACCCCTCTACCTCAGTGGACACAGGCCAGGATAAATAAATGAATGGCAAGTGCGCAAGTACGATAAGCGCGGGAGTGGAGGAACTGCCTGGAGCCTAAGCGGTTAGTCCAAGGCATGGGCATTACAAACCGAGGAGCATATGAATGCTACTTAACGATTTGGATGCTCTCAGCTGTACTGCTGTACACTACAGCATCGTAGTCCCCTAAATTACACATTGGTGATTACAATCTGTAAAAGCGGCTGCTATTTTCAAGTACTGGCAGCGGGAGGTAATGTCTCAGACGGTAATACTGTGCGAGATTATGCGATCCAATCTCTATATAAATAATACCAGGTTATACACAAAACTAATGCTGATATATTTGGCGACGAAATATGGCATGATTTTTTTTGTTACATGTTTCTGCGTTCGCCCGGTACCCAAGACAACAGCCTGGTGTAAGGAACAGGTACAGTACCGGTACCTGATATGTTTGTTTTGCTTGCAACATAGGACGCCCGAGCGTAAAGTCTAGTCTCAACATCACTCTTACACCGTACCATGTATTTATGAACGACATTACCTCAGGGTTTTCTGTATTAGAGAATAGTGTTCTGTAATATGGTGTACCCTACAGTTTCCCAGTATGGTCAACATGATCCACACCATGACATGACGGCTACAACCTATATTTATCACACACTATACCAAGTACGTTCAGTTCCTCGCATTCCCCTGCGGAAATATGTTGCTCTACACATCATGTTGACTGCTGATACAATACTGTTGTAACATCGCGTCGTAGGTTAACTCGTAGGTAGTTCGGGATCGACTAGCCCCCGAGCTGCGACCAGCCAGCGACTGCTACCCAGGGGTACTACACCCGCGACAACCGATTGGCAATCAATGCGGCCACTCGTGGTAGGGAGTAGGTACCCAGTTGAACGAAGTTATTAGCAAATTCGATTGATGTCGTAGTCGATACACTTCGCGACCAACGACAGGCGGGCGGGATGGTATTTTGCTTCCCAGCCTCTTTACACTTTGTCGTGTTTTTGTAGAGCTGAGATATCGCTCATGGTGGTGCACTCATTCACTGTCTGCTACTACAACCATGAGGCTCCTAGTAAACGTGGTCCACCCTGCTCCCGTCCCAAGTTTTCTGTTCCAGATTACTACCGTGAGAAAATTGTTTCAACGACCAGCGACCATTCCTACTGATCACTGCGAGTGTTGTGCCTGTCTCTCACGTTCACCTTGTTCGTGTCGCACCGTTGCCCATACCTCCAAGGTGGTACCGTCAAGGTCGACGCTCAGTCTCGATCCTGAACCGCAGATCAAACGATATGCACTTGTGCTAAACAGGAACGCAACATTAATCACGATGCCAACGGCCTTGGGAAAAGCTTCCCTTCTGTGGATGTATATAGCTTCGTGTATCGGGCCATGTCTCTCATGTTTACAAAACAATGTCGTTGTACTCTTTATTACCTCTCGCAGATATCATGGTGGGAATCGACGCCCCGTTGAAAACCACGATCGCAGAAGAGACGAAACCTGTTTTCAAAACAAAAAAAAACACGATCTGAATCAAGATGCGAATCGCCTCACGACAAGCTACCTTTCTGGGCATGTTCGGGGTCAAGCTAGCAGCCGCTAGATAGACACCAAGTCACCCAACGAGCCCATCCCCAAGCCGGGGTGCGATGAAAGCATTGCTGTGCGTATTTGATACCCATCGGAGTCTTCAGGCCTATATCTCAAGCCGGCGGGCAGTGGCACCCTTGGTGGCTGTGTGGCCTTCCTAATCGCTTTCATCGCTGATCAGGTGCGCGGTTCTTCGACCGGTCGAGATGTTGACGAGCTGCGTCTCCTCAAAACGAGCGACAATTTGATCAACCTGCGCGCTCACGGCGAAAGCCTCAACTTCCTACGTACCGAGGAAATCCCTTGCCGTAAATGACAGATTATCATATTTGTCGTGTGAAAGACTACAAGTGATATTAAAAGTTTCGCTTTTCACCGCGTAATGACTTGGCTTTATTTCCATGACTTTTAAACTGAACTTACGTTGTCTAGCAGCGGCTGTAGAAGATAACATGAGGTAGTTCTTTCCTTCGTTCCTCTAATTTACCTGCTGGTCCAACCCTGCCCTCACCGTCAAACCCATCCTGCGACAGGTATTTGCGTGGGATACATCCACCAACGGGCCCAGCAGAGATAACACAAGTGGTCGGTCGTACATCAGCACCGTGTGGAAGGGCCATCACCGACGCCAGCCAGACGTGCCACGGCAGAGCTATAAAAATCATCGGGGAGGCGCGGATGAACTTCGAGAACAGCGAAATGGAATATCTTGAATAGCATGGAAGCGATAGCTACCGTCTAACGTGGACGATGTGAAACGATACAGCCGACATGGGAAGTCGATCAAGGAGTCTCCCAGTTATATATTTCCAGATTAGGTCCTTTCGATTTCCGCCGGCCTGTATATTATGCCCGGCAAACCGTCCCTGGGGAAATCTTGTAGCCCCTGGTAAATTGAGTACCTATTATTCCTCGATCGCTAAGACGCCATCCCCTTTAGTAACGTGGGGGCTACTGGACAAGAAACACATTTAACGTGTTGCCCTCGCCATGAGCACGGATTGGCCTAATGTGGAATGGGTGTATCCAAGCTTCGATACGGCCGAGATTTCACTGTTGGCGGCACCCACGGGCACGCGTTACTATCGTCCCGCAGCTAACAATGGGACATACAAAATCCCAAACCATTGACCAGCCTGAAAAATCGAAAACACAACAAACAAATGAAGTCCCCATGAAATCCATGTCCGGTAGGCTTAGAACGTGACACTAGCTGCATTCCTGAGCTCACACCTGGCCAGAACAGACGCAAATTTTGTGGGCATGGCCGACTTACTGGATCCAGGATTTATGCAAAGGAGTATTCAGAGCATGCTCGCCCGCAGGGGATGCTCCAAGATGAGTGGTCTATGAATAGGTTGAAACCCTGACTTCCGACGAGACGAAGGTTGCTTGGATATCATTTGTTCTGTTGGGGCGTAGCAAGAACTGTTGTCGCCGCTATATGGGCAAACTCTGAAATCTTGACGATATTCCAAAGACAAGGGATGCTTGCTATTTATAACTGTTACAGGGGGGTGAATTCCGTCTAAACCGACCTTGTGCCCCCCTAATCCCTCCCTCAAACATGCTTTATGGCCAGCTTGCATGCACCGAAATCAAAGGCGGGTAAATATTCGCAATGCCCTGGCGGAACAGATTCACATGAAACTTTGCTCGTCATTTGCCGCGTTTGTGAACCCCCTGCATAACACCATTTGATTAAGAATATATCCGTGCATGGCGCCTGTAGGAACTATTAAATTCGAACGTATTTGGATACATAACCCGATGAACGAATAAAACGTGTGACAGAGGAAAGACGTACACTTCTACGCGTATTCCCACAGCCAAACCGCTTCTGGGTATGAACTCAAGCAGCCGCTAAGATGACAGTGCTTTCACCACTTTTAACGCCCTTCTATCCTGCTGTTATTACCTTCGGACGGTCCCTAACCGGACCCATAAACCATCTCACCAGGTCCGCGGGTCCTGTGTTGACAAGGGGAGCCACGACATGTTGGACGATATCTATGTCTGTAGGAAAAGTATTGACTCTGACATTCACCACACCAACTTCGGGGTCCACACGTACGGCCACCAACAGGGAAACGGGAGGAGGAAGAAGATGCACGACAACACGGGACACGGCTTCAACCCCCACGACGATAGCGACTTGTCGACGATCCACGACAACGAGGTCAACAATAACGGATTCCACGGTGTCATCACACCTAAACTCTGAAAAGGGGTGTCCATTAGAGTGCGGCCTGTTAGGTGGCATCATACTTTGCACTGCTATGGAGGCCGACCCAACGTGTTGTTGGGTCGTCGTCACATCGCGGACGTGAAGGACTAATCACCCGTGTAACGACATCGTAAGTACATCGGGAGAATCAAGGTTCGGTATTAAATCACCATCTTTCAAACCCCAACTGCTATTAGGAGTACTTGCCAGGGTAATCAAGGGATTGTCGTGTACCTTGGATAAGTTTGAATATTCTAACATTTGGTCTCACCAACTGTTTTACGTGGCATTCGTCATTTAGCAGGGAGACGAGGGTCGACGGCGGTAATTTGTCGTCTGCCGGTTTATCTCTTCACCGCAGCGACGATGATGCCGCTGTCACTGGTAAGCGGCTTCGAACATACGTAATATTTATATATATATATGCTGGATCGCTTTATGAATGTAAGCCGTTACACCATCGCAGTGAATCTTTTCGCGTAGTCTGGTACGAGTTCTTTGTATGAGGTCTGAATCGTTTGTATTTAGTTTGATGCTTTTTTAGTCACCAGCGAGCACTTTTGGAGTAGACGTGGGCCACGATTCCTCATGTGGGCCGTAATTCAATCTACAGAGTAGGGATGTAGTTGTGATGTTGCCGATGTAGGTTTCGGTGTCAAGCGGATGCGAACCGTACGCAAGACCAAAATTTGCAAAAAAGTGAGTCACATTTTGACCCGTTTCGTCGAACAAACGACCCAGGAGTCAATAAACGAGGAAGAAATGCAAAAACAAAGTGAAAGTGGTGACACTATGTAACCATGAGTGAGTGGGACTCGTACCGCCGGTGCAGCTTGTGTCACGGAGTGGATATATGACCGGCCTCACACAACGACATCCCATGTTACATTTTCGACAGGCAACTACGTCCACGACAACACCGACGCTGGACTGGCGATGATGGAGTTGTGCAACGGCGACGTATGCGACAACGTCTTCGAGAACAACACGTACGGGGCCAGGTTCTCTGCGGCATCTGGCCGCAATGCCTTCTCCAACAATGTCATCAGCGGCTCTGTCAGAATATATTATGGCCCATGTTCTTGCTCTGAACCACTCAGTATCAACCATTTCTCTCCCCAATGTTTACAAGCGCAGTCGCGATATCGTCTTCGTCTCGATTCGATTTTTGTTCGTCACTCCACGTTTTTGTTTTAACCACCGGTCAGTTCTAACAGGAGTGTAACTAGTCGCGCGATTTATTGGCCACGCCGCTGCATTGTATTAAAAAAAAAGCATCCTGGCTAGATACAACACCTACTCCTGCCTTAAGGCCGACCAACCCGACTTGGTGAAGTCTGGACCGTCCCAGGATAGCGTATTCATGGAGAACGACATCATTGAAGGCCTTGGGAGCATCAAGCTTTTGGAAGCCGACGGCACACGCGTCATCGATAATACCGTTGAGGCTGCAAAGGCGATACATTTCATTGACGCTAGAAAACCTTCATGTCGGGTAACATCGGCCTGACCAACAGCAAGCTGAAAACCATCATTGGCGACAATTTTGAACCGAGTTCAGACTATTGTTTCGAGTTATCCGCTAAAGGCTGTTGAGCCAGGACCTTTGAAAAACATGACTCCTGCTGGTTGACGGCGTACATTCGTGGGTGTTGTAGTCTCTCCGTGCTTCTCATGGACCGTGTAGTAAACGTTACCTGAAAATAGAACGCTGATACTGTCGTTGGCCTTCTTTGAAGATCGTGCTAAGGAGATTGCAGCGGTGGGTTTGGTGGTTTTCATTGCCAAGCAGCCCAGTATGTGTTGCATATTTGTTTGGTGAAGGTGGAAGGTGACTCCCTGATACCTGGTAGAAATATAATCTCATATCATCGAGCGTGCGGCGACAACACAGAAAGTTCGTAAGGCTTGTCCGAATAACAACAACAGAGGGCCTGCACGTCACACCCGCTCTGGACCAGACTCCGAGGGGGCAGGCCTCCAGCAAATATATGCTTATGTGTCTAGTGCGCAAGGGTTTGAGTGTTTACATGAGAATATTCGTAGAGCGTGGGTGTTGATGATATTCGGCACTGGCGTTGTTGTAGTGGTCGCAAATATACGTCGATATCGTTGTGTTGCCACTAATGTTGGTAGGTAACTACGACAGTTGTATGCAACAACTACGTACTGCACGGTTTACCCCTGTGAGGACGATCAGAAGCTGCAAGCGGACCTCCCAATCAATGTGACCGATATTAACTGAAGACATATGCGCCATTCGTATGTCTGATATATATATATGTGTATATATTTCATTTGTTGTCGTACCTCTGGAAGGTCGTTCACCTAAAAAAAGTGAGTTGTTAATAGTATCAGTTTTGATTATTTGGAACGCTGAAAGTTGTACAAGTGATTTCGGTGTTATTGGCAGAGTGTACCACTGGCAGAGTGTACCATTGGCAATTATATGTATAGTAGTGCACCACGTATGCCATTGCCCTGTTATCGTAGAGTATAGTCGACCGTACTCTTGTTGATGGCCTCAGCATGTATTAAAGGTGTAATATTATCAGTTTTCGTATTCGAAGTCATGTTCCTCGTGTATAGAATGAAGACGTGTGCTTGAGAAGTAAGAGAAACAGTCCAGTGTCGATGCTATCGGATACCTGGTTGTGGTTGCAACTACAAAATCACGACACACCTATTCAGGAGTAAGCGGCCCCAGTAAACCAAGAGTAGAGACGCCATGCCCACGGTGAATCAAAAAGGGAGTTGCCGAACTGGGAAGGAAGATACGCTACTGAAACATTCAATAAGGAGTGACAAGCAGAACGCTAGATGTACGGCTGTGTTTGTTTTTTTGTTGATTGTGCATGTGGCTGAGCTTGTATGCTCTGCACTCGTGGAAGTCATACAATTCCCTGTGCTTGGTGCCCAGTACTTAGAAGTTCACAGTGTTTAGGAGGCACATTGGTTGGTTTGTCTGGACTGTGTTTTAGATGGCATGTGGTTGTTAGAGTTTCGTTCCTAGCAGTGTGATGTCTGGTAAGCATGCGTCCATTCTATTCCGGGCGAGAACATTGAGCCATCAGGTATTCGCTTAGCCTGCCACGCTGTTCAGAAGTTGATACGCCAACTTACGGTCGTGCAAATACGTTGATTTCGATGGTGGTCTCCTTCCAACGCTGCCGTTTCCATTTTGCTGTACACCTTTAGTTTTGTTTTGAAGATGTCCTATACATTGTTGATGATCCATGCATTGTCGGAACCCTAACAATATCGTATCAACAGGCACCGCGCAACAGCGCTATGCGCGCGTTTATCTCCAAGCATCCAAGCCACAACCCGTTGAGCGCCTTTTGTGCGACGGTAGTCTGCTCTTCTTCAAGAGTCTTTCGGTTTTCGTTCAATGCCTTCGGCATTTCACTTTGTGGCGTGTGGTCTGGAATAGCACCAACCCAAACTCCGAGTTTGCGCAGCCTATGATTTGGCATCAATCGATTGGTATGGATTCGCCCACCCAACATGCATATCGTTGCGAACGTATGCCCAATACCCACGAACGACACACTTTACACATACTGCGGGGCGAAAAGCAAGATAGATATGTTCTAAGGTGCCTATTATCGGCGCGGGTCTCGAGGTAATAGATAGATGTTCCTCGGTCCATACGAGACGTCCCGTGAGATATATATATATGGGTGGTGCACAGCCAGAGAATGGGACAACATATTCAAATTCCTGGTTTCATATCATTGTACGATGCTCACATGGGCCGCGTAAAATCAACCCCGTTAGTTAATCATCATGCTTCCAGCATAGCGCGTCGGGTTGAAACTTGGTAAGTAATATGTTTCTGCGGACCCGCCAAACTGGGAGTAGTAGTTTCCGGAGTATCATTACCGAGCAACACGGGCGTTCTACACTACTATTCTACTTGAGTTTTAAACTTTGGGAAGGAAACGTTTCTGCACCACAACGAACGGCGTCTTCACCGGCCGCCAGTTAGCTGGGCGAGTGAGAATGTAGTAACTTGTGCTTTACATAGTTGGACATAATGCGTACGCACACGTACGAGATGTGTGCAGCATCAACCGTAGGTATTACGTCTGTCCCCGTCAAAATCCGCAGCATACCTTCAGGGGGCAGAATAGTCTCGGCAAAATTTGAATGAGCCTTTTTAGGGTAGAACGCATGAACACGAACATCGTTCTCCATCATACGGTAAACTGAAAATAAGACAACGCACGACGTACTGTAGTACACCATGTGCTCAATCTGCCTTCAGCATCGTTTTTATGATTATTATGACAAAGTCGACCCAATGTTGTTCACCAATATTTGTGGAGGACACTACAGCGGGTCGGCACAAGAACATTTGCCAGGATACTTGAAAGACACATACATGTGAGTAAGGCTTATATCGTCGTGCTCGCTACAAAGGGGGTAGGTGCCTGTTTATAAATCGTCTTGATTACTTCCAACAAGGCAGGGGGCTTGATGTGCGACCGCTGGGAACGAATCGGGATGGAAGCTAACACAATGAGGATCAAATGGGGTTGCCACCAATCGCCAATGTTTGCCGCGAGGCGAGAAACTTGACGTGTTTTCTTCGATGGACCGTATCGTCAATCATACATACTCGCCCAATGTTAGTTATGGGAGTCTCTCAATATAGGCTTGGGTTTGGGAGAACCAGTTGCACAACGGCGCTTTTTACTCTTATTTCGAGACAGTACACAGTAGTAGTACGCTATGCCGTACAATTGTTTCACATACCCGCCAGAATGGGTTTACGATCGGTGAATTTACGTCCGGCATGTAGACAAAGACATCTCCTACCTCGATATATGAAAAGTTTTCTTTACTGCTTAAAGCGTTCAGGCGGCCCATCGCACCTCGAGGTCGACCGTTTTTACTATAGAACACACGTTAGTGCGCTTTCACGGCGAACGCAGACCGACAAGAAGACTGATGTTATGTGGTACATAATTGTAACGACCTTCCTCCATATACCCTTCGAACTTCCACCGACAGGGATCATCATTCATTAAGAGAGAAGACAACAATACCCCGGTTGGTTCGGAAATGATTGGACGGTAGCCCTTCCGGTTTTGTTAAAATCACAGGGGATCCATGTCGGATACTTTGATTATTTAACGAGTAAATTATACAGTCCCTCCCCGTGAACACGGCGTTGATATGTCTGGTTTGGAAAAAGTCGTTGTTCTTGATGACAAAGCCTATTAATTCACCGGCGGCGATCCCTTAAGCCGGTCGAACTACGTGGGGATTGTATGAGTTCTCGTTAAAGCCAGAGAATAAATGTT
Source organism: Nereocystis luetkeana (assembly GCA_031213475.1). Classification (NCBI taxonomy): domain Eukaryota; class Phaeophyceae; order Laminariales; family Laminariaceae; genus Nereocystis; species Nereocystis luetkeana. Next base: position 6,062,963 of record JARUPZ010000014.1, on the reverse strand, counting down.
ATCTATTGAAGTAAGACCATGCCTCCTGTGTTTCCTGAAGGGGACGGAATCGAGAAGTTCATTCAGGGAAAGTGGTAATATTCGAATAGAGCCATGGTACGTCTAGCCCATATACAAACCTCTGTACGCACCTGCAGCAGAAACAACAATTACTTTTCCGGAGGCAAACTGGATTTGGACGGAGTAGGTGCGTTCTGCAGCCTTCGAATAAATTAGGTAAATTTGGTATCAGATATGTACTACTGTTGTGTCGACTGCCCAAACATCAAAATTGTCAGTACTCCGTGAAATTAGTATTTCCGAAAAGTTAAACATCTTGTGTCTGATGATGTTGCCGAGCCAGCTCCGTCCATGGGATAGACGTGTCTTGCTTCAAAACCCAATTCTCGACGTTTCCTATAGGAAATTCGCGATATATTTTTGATGTCGGAAAAACAAAGTATCAATGGCGTTAATTCGACCATTAATCTTGTTTGACAAACACTAGCCAAGAATAATGGATGGCCCGCATATTTGGGATTTATTTGATTATCTCACTGGACTAGCAGACTCGTCGTCATCGACAGACCCGACTAGAGTCAAACCAGTACCCAAATGTCAGGTTCGCTGACAGGGACTTCGGGTGTTTTCAGGAATTGCTTGCCCGTCTCATCCGTCGGCCTGGCCAGACTTCCTACGATACAGGTCGACATCTTATCCACGACAGTTGCTTGTAAAGATAAACAGAGTACGCATTGTTCTTCCTTCTACGTGAAAATCATTTTCTTATTCAATACCAGTCTGCAATTCTATGTAGGCTCGCTTCGTTTAACCTAAAATGTAAGCTTGTTTACTAAAACAGTCGAAAACAAGGCGATTCAAGTGTATTACAGTATTGTTTATATTCGTTTCAGGCTGCAGATAAACCAAGGGGCTTGAAAAATACATTGGTTGACCCGGGGATGTTGGGTTTTCATCACCCCATTACTCTCGGGAGTTCGCGCAGTTTTTCCAGTAAGGATTTTTAGGGGTCTTTCCTGAGCTCGTGCAGTTCTAAAAATCAAGATTTTCTCATCGGTTTCTAATATTATGGTGTTTTGGGTACTTTCATCTATCTATGTCAAAAACTGCGATTGATGTCCTCCTGATAGTGGAAGCCCCCCCCACCGGCGAAATCACAAAAGTTACTCCGAGTACTACTTGCGGTGAGTAGGCTCACAACGCGAAAAAAAAAAAATGAAAAAAAAAAATGTTGGTGAAAATAGCAGCCATACGATCTCGCCGGGAATCGAACTGCATAGGTAACGTTCGTACCCGTTTCGTCTGCTTGATATACTCAGGCAAGAACGAGCCTATATAAAATGCCAGACTGGTATATTCTACCGTTGTACGTATACACTGGTATATATATATAAAATAACAAACTCACGGGGTTGTCTTACTCCTCTTTTCGAAGGTCATGGTGTTGCTCCTCGGTTCCCTTGAAAAGCATCGAATGCTATTGAAAAAAAATACAAAAAAATGACGAATACGAAAGGTTTCAATGCGGAACAGTCGACGTTAAATTCGGGTTGCAGAAGGTAGCGTTTATCGTCAGCCAAAAAACACAAATATGACATGTGTGTATCATTGGCCTTGAGAAGCTACTTCCCGCCCGCGTGTGGTTGCTGTCGTCCTTGCTTTTGTTTTTTCCACAAATAAATGTTTCATCGCTACCCATTCCTTGTATTGTCAACCGACCCCACACCGCCAATCGTGTATTACACAGAAGGTATGCAACCCTGCGAGTCCCGGTAATGCTATAGCTGAAGGGGGTCTACACCCATGTACCAACACTGTTGCTTTCAAACGACCTGTGGATATCCCTGCGGCCGCACTCACCACACGCCTGCTATATTGGTCGTGTGAGGGTGCAATACCATCAGTGCTGTCTTTCGTTGTGAATTTCAGGTAGGCCTCGGTTGGCCGTGGGGCTTCCGAATTCATTATTCAATAATGCAGTAGTACGTGCATCAGACCACACTGCCCCGAGGTCCTGTGCTTGAGGCTCTACTGGTGACAGAGACATACCAGGCCGCTGGGGCATGCTGTAAAGTTCGGTGAAATCAATTACCTCGACCTTTCAGCTCGCTCATGTACGTATAGCTGGTTTTGTCTTAAGCCAGCTCCAAATGGGATTCATGTAATAATCTCCACACTACCACGACACCTATGGGCAGAATGTTTGAACGAGAACTCTTGAAGAAAAGGACAAGAGACGTTCTCGGACTTTGCTTGCATCTGTGCGCGTGAGAGAGCGTCTACAGCATACGCTCTTCGAATGGGATATACCCTACTGTGCGAGCAATGGCATCGTTGAATATCATGATAGCTGTTAAACAAGCCTACTTTCTGCTGCAGGGGGGTGCATGGGAGACCAGTGGCCCACGAAGATAACATAATTGCACAGCGCGAACAACCTCGCATCCCTGTATGAAAAAACTGAAAAAACAATTGGAACAACATTGGTATGTTTGGGATGTATTCGCTTGGAACCAACTCAGCTGGGCTTTTTGTGGTCTGTTATTACATAAACACGGCCGCAACCAATGGAGTCCTTCTAAGAACACGCCCGGCCCAAGAAGACGTAGGCTAGAAGTGGTTTTCGACAGTGTTTGTTCTTGAAGTTTTGGTGGGGTAGACTCTCAAAATTTCCGATCGGTTGAGGTGAGCTTTAGTTGGCAAATAGACATCAAGAATTTCACACAAATTGGCTCGGACCGAATTCTTCGAGAATACACTAGTACATATTTCGAATTCTTCCTCGGGCCACGTTGTGCGACGTAACCTGGACGCACAACAAATGAATCATATATCCTGTTGAAAGTCTGTCTGGCGAAAGTTGGATTGGACGAAGTGTTTTAATAAATATATTAAGAGTAGACCCGCATAATATATATCTAAACATCCAAGTCTGACGTAAAGTACAGGCTAAAAGTCTCTATTCACCGAGATAAATTAAACACCACTACAACATATATTTGTCCAGGGGCATATTACAATATCTTACCAATGAACACATGGTTGACGTGTATGAGGTCGAATGCAGTATGTACTTCTCGTTTTGAGACCTGGCAGTCATATCTCGTCGAGAATACAAGGCGGTCCAATAGTTGTTTTCACAAACTTGACCGAAGAGATTACCTCAAACAGTGTCCTTCTGAACGCTCGTTTAAATAATTGGGTAAGGCCTTTGACCCCGAAAAAACTCTCAAAAAGCCTTGAGTTCGAGGAATGTGGCCCAATCTATGAGGTAGTGTTTTTTACCATTTTTTTAAACTATGTGACGCAACAATTTCAGTCTTACGTCCATGAGGAAAAACCGAGATCTGATGTCCAATCTCGTCCCGTGCAGCTTCTTTCAAACATATGATTCGGCTATCTTGTTCTTTTTTTTACCGGAACTCGGCTAGTATATGACTCCCCTCCGATGCGTTTCCGTCTGCTCGACAACTCTTGTTGCAAATCGGCCAAAACGTTCCAATACATTGCCACTGTACAGGCCAAAAAATGGGCGTTTGAAAATAGGTATGAAAATGCGACATTGATAATCAGTTTCGATCTTTTTTACCACTCACTGCGACTAGCCCATGCGACCACAACAACCTTCGTTTTGTTGCTTACCTATCAAAAAGGCGTGAACTGCAGTGGGAGACCTGTAGGAGTCCGGTCATGGTATGGCACGGCAAACAGTTCTCGGTCCGTGCCGTAGCCTTGGGTTGGTACGTTTTGAACAAAAAACAAAGCACCATTTGTTACAAACACAGCAGTATTCGATTAGAAAGGCGCAACATGCACTTGTCGTGAAAAAAATACGTTTTGAGAAAAATAACATATGCTCGCATGTAGCCTTAATAACTGTGTCCTCATCATGGAACTTGTTTTTCTGGACATGAACGTCGTGAGCAGCCCAAAATTCGAAATTCCATTTCATGTACACGACTACATTTATTTCCCCTGTACACTGTAAATCAATGTGAAGAGGGATAATACATATGCTAATAAAGTGAGGCTTGACTGGAAATTCTATACTTCAACACGACGGTATTTCTCTTTCTCGGAACTATACAGCCGGCTTCTCCTAAAGGTGGTGTGGATTGACGTCCGTGCCTGATCGCTCTAACTTTCTGGCTGACATATTCCTCGTTCCATCCCGCCCGTGGGAACTAACCGGACAACCCTGGAGTCTTACATAGTTGGAACAAAGCAAGCACCACATATTTCGCTATGAGTATTTTCTTGGAGACGGATAACTCGCATCTTAGAGCCCCATACTCCCGCCAATGGCGGGTGTATCATAGTACGGGGTTAGTCGATCGGGTTAACCTCACCGCGTAAAGCCTTGGCCGACACACGCCCTTCACATTTCACTTCCCTCTGCCTCCTCGATACGAAACACCTTGGCCAGCGCGCACACCAAGACACTTCTCAACCAAGTCCGGACCCGGCCACTGCTGCGGCTGTACGTTTGCCATTACCTCTGGTTCTTCTCTGCTGTGCAGTTCATCCCTTGTCGAAGTCATTCGTGTTCTGAGGTGAGTTGCCCTTTGGCGCGACATGGAAATATGGCATAGTGAACTCTTTTGATCATCATCGAGTTGTTGTGGGATACGGAGCATGCTCCAAGCGGTACATACTACACTGCAAAGAGCATGCTACCGTACTCTAGAGAGTGCTTAAACTTATAATATGCCCGGGTTCAACAACAGCAGCAGCACCTTGTACGATACAACCCTTCATCCTGTAAAAATACGAAACAATGTCACGAGTAACGTAGGTGTACCTGGTATTCGGGATCTGGTATCTAAACCTGATTCCAGGTTGGTTCGAAACTGGGCGTCCTGTAGAGTGTAGTACGCAGATCGATTGATCGGTGAACCCGGAGCAAACATGTAACATTACACCATTCATAAAGACGTACCTGGTACAAAAAAAATATTGGACGGAGTTGAGTACATGGTAGTTATTACGCGTACTCAGAAAACCCGTCCTGAGTTTCACAGGTTAAAATGGTCGGGAAATGGGTTCGAGGTTGTATGCGTAGCATCGAACAACTACCTCTAGCCTGAACCAGCTGAGATTTCGTTCGACACTTGTAGTCACAAACCGTACATGCCCCGGTGATGGTATATATCCTCCGGGGGATGGCTATTACGCTTATATTTTTTTGCTTTTCGTACAAGTACTCATTTGTTGGCGGGGCATCCGTAAGGGTGAAGTGGCCACTGACATGTACGAAACATTCATCAGGGTCGTCGTGGAGGAACTGCCTCGGGCTCAGGGGTAGACGTGGAGCTAGTCCCGGAACTTGCAAGTCCCAAACCACAACAAGTATCAAGACTATCCAATGACGAGGATATATGCTGGACATCATGTTGCACACTACGGCATTGTGATGGCCTAGTCCACAAGAAACTGTTCATAGGGTAAGGCTACTGCATCAAGCGTACATGCTGAGGCACGTGAACTCTCGGGCGATGAATTTTAGACCTACGAGAACTGCACGGCAGAAAGCAAAGTGTCTAACTTGTTTTAAAAAAAACTGAATACCAGATAATAATATCAGATACTGCTGAACTGCACACCTGTGTGTTTGACTGATGCCATGCGTGTTTCGTACGTGCTTGTACGTTCGCAGTGACCTCAACATAACAGGTTACAGGTACAGTACCGGGCACCCGGTGGGGCGTAATTACCTGGCGCATACCACGCCCAAGCATGTGGCCTAATCACAGTGTAACTCTTGAATCGTTGCATGTATGCATGAGCGATATGGCCTCAGGGATATATCTGCATTGGGGAGCGTCGTTGTGTAAAATGGTGTACACTTTATTTCCCCACACGAACAAGACGGGATGCGCCCCGTGACTTATCGGCTATTGCATAGGTTAATCACCCCGTACTACGTACAGATCGTTCCTCGCGTGACCCTGTGTAAGTGAAACATTCTACAAATCGTATTGACTGCTGACATACGACTCAAGTGCCACCGACATCGTCTCAACGATCAGCATCAATTCCGAGTGATAATTGCGAGTGTTGGTTCTGTCTCCCATGTTTACGTTGTTCGGATCTCGCAGATATCAACGTCATCCTCGACACTCAGCCCACGCCGTCCACACGGGACGAAACAACAAGCACTCGCACCAACAGTCAACAAGAGCTAAATCAAGATGCCAACGGCCCTCGGCAAAGTCGTATTTCTGGGAATGTTCGCGCTCAAGCTAGCAGCCTCTCAAGACACCACGTCGCCCAACGAGCCCATCCCCAAGCCGGAGTGCGATGAGACTATTACCGTCTCGATTCGATACTCGTTGGTGTCTGCGCGGCTATACCTCGAATCGACGGACGGTAGCACCCGTGGGGGTTGTGTTTCATTGAAACATATATGGGAACATCAACGGGGCAAAGCTCCCCTTTATGCTGTCGACCCCGTCACAGGCGATATCAGTGACAGTGTGACAGGGACCTGGTTGCTTACCCAGGAACTCTTCGTTGAAGACGGCATCACGCTCAAGGTACGTTACCGCAGTTTGAATAGCGCAAAAATGCAAAGCGATCTACACTTTGTCTTCAGATATTGTACCTGTTGCTAGGACGCAGGCAACACCGACCGCAATCGTTCTCACATACATGAAATCAGTCGTGTTTTCCCACACTTACACGCTATGTTTTTGACCTTGATCCAATGTCACGCAAGCTGATATCGCTCATGTTAGCAATACGTTTCGAGGGCGACGGAACGCAACTTAAAGTTGGGCGCGAATAAGTTCCCACGCTCACATTCGTTTCATTTGTGTACAGGTGCACGGTTCTCAGGCCGGTGGCCACGCTGACGAGCTCCGTCTCCTTAGTACAAGCGACACCTTCATTAACCTACGCGCTCATGGGGGAAACCTCGACTTTTTGAGGACCAAGGTACGCTCTCCCCGTCGAGTGATAAACAAAAAAGATTCGCGTGCGAGCAGCTTCATCTTCCAGAGTATATATCACAAATGGTAGGGTGCCAAACTGGTTGCACTCACGTCGTCATGAAACGGTTTTAGAGGACACTGAGCGCTAACATATTTCTTCGTGTTTTTTTCATGAAAGGATTTGGAATCATCATCCTCCTCTTTCACCCGTCATGCGCCAGGTGTTTGCGTGGGACACGTTTACCAACAGCCCCGACACGAACGAAGACGATGGTCGATCGTACATCAGCGCCGTCTCGGAGGTCATCACTGACGACAGCCAAACGTGCAACGGCAGAGCCAGGGAAAACATGGGGGAGGCGCGGATGGACATCGAGAGCAGCGAAATGGGCTACCTTGGATACCATGGGAGCGAGAGCTATGGCCTGACGTGGAAGGTGCGACACGATATATACAACCTACTGATCGACGTGTGGAGTCGAGGCCCGTTAAAGTAATCTAGATTATTGACCCATAAGAATACCAGGTTTGGACGGGCCGAAACGTCACCCTATCCCCCGGATGACATGATCGTGAAATAGTTTGTCGATCGCCGACGGGAAACCAACTGTGCAGCAGATGTATACAGGCTGTCGCAAGGGAGACATGTGAGACAGACTGCCCTCACCGAGAGAATGGACCGACGCAAGGTCAATCTGGTGAATTAAGGCATTCCTACCGCCGTTAAGAATATACTACTACCCTTGCAGACAGTGTATATACAGCTCGATCAATCAATACCCTGCATCCAAAGTTGGTTAAAGCTAGACCGATCTGCGAGGGCGTAGCATGTACTGCAGACAAGGATCATACCTGGCAGGAGGTGAAGGTGGAAGGAACTGACAACACGCAAAGACGAGGGAACGTTATCCCATCCCCCTAGTGGGCTTCATCGTTTACAGTTCATACATTTGGCACGTAATGGGACTCATAATTTATCTGACCAGGTCCGTGGGTTCTGCGTGGACAAGAGCAACCACGAAGTATTTGACGATGTTAACGTCTACGGGAATATCTACGATTCCGACATCCACCACAACAACTTCGGGGTCTACACGTACGGCCACCAGCAGGGAGATTGGAGGAGGAACAAGATGCACGACAACTCGGGGTACGGCTTCGACCCTCACGACGACAGCGACTTTCTGACGATCCACGACAACGAGGTCTACGATAACGGGTACCACGGGATCATCGCCTCCAAGCGCTGCAACGGGGTTTCTATTCAGGTACGGCTTGCTTGGTGATGCCATGAGCAGTAGTGTTCACTGGGCGTCCGACAAGTAAAAATCACTGTATTCGATTAACGCAAACGTGAGTGTGTTCACTTCGACCGGATATCAACAATCGACGACGGTTATAATTTAGATCGATTTTTTATCGAAACGTTATATTCAGCCCCCCTCGACCAAGGAGGGTCTTCGTGGTCTGACCGTGTGCGGTATGACTATATTAGGCTAGCTCTACAGAACCATCAAACTTACCAGGTAATGTTTTATGTGGCTCCTGTCTTGATACAGGGAAACGAAGTCTACGGGGGTGCGTCGTCGTCTGCTGGTATATTCCTCCACAGGAGCAGCGACGACGCCATTGTCAAAGGTGGGCAGGGGAGAACACAGGGCACGTTACATTCGGAGAGGATACTCAGGCGTGGGTTGAGTAGATCAGGGGGCACGACCTCTTGGTGGTAATGCGATCCAGTTGTCAGCGCCTCGCAGGGTGCCGTTGCGCATCCGTTGTCGCGTGAGCCACCGATATGTATGAGGCAGTAGGAGCGTGCGTTACTCTCTATCCGGAGTGGAGTACCTCGAGACGTAAAGAGGACTGATAGGTCGCACATGTAGATGCCCGTGTCAGGCTGCTACGGCCCACGAGTAAAAACGAATGCGAACAAAAGTGACGTAGCGAGAAACGGATTGAACGTTTATATCGATACCCGACCAGACCACTAGTCCGAGATATGGGAGGATGTCCCCAACACAGCATTAGTATTAATTGATTTCTACTTAGGAGAACGAAGTGCATGTGATACACCTACGAGTGACGTAGTCACCACTTGATCGTCAGCCGTGCGGTTGTATCGTTGACCTTACGTGGCGAAAACCTTGATCGTCTTTTGCGCCAGGCAATTACGTCCACGACAACGGCGATGCTGGATTGGCGATGATGGAGTCGTTTAACGCTGACGTGTCCGACAATGTATTTGAAAACAACAAGTACGGGGTTAGGTTTTCAGTAGGATGCGGCCGCAACGTCTTCTACAACAACGTCATCACAGGCTCTTCCAAGTGAGAAAACCATCCAGATTTATACTCTGACCTCACGGTGTCATATATATGGTGTGTTTCCCTGGGTTTTACCATCAATACTCGACATCTCGATCTCCGCACTACGATCATTTTGTCCCAGCATCACCTCGGGTTTGCCGTCCAAGAATTACTTGGTGGGAGCGAGAGTGTGACTAACTGTGTGACGTATTGGCCACCACGCGACTGCTTTCTTCAACAATATTTTTCTTGCCCAGGTACAACACCTACTCTTACATTGGGTCCGACGCACCCGATGTGGTGGAGTCTGGGAGGTCGCAAGACAATATATTCCAGGAAAATACCATCATTGGAGGTTTGGAGAGTATCAAGCTCATGGACGCCGACGGTACACAGTTTATCGATAACACCTTTGAGGACGCAAGGACTATCCGTTTCAATGACGCTCGGAAAACCATAATGTCAGGCAATACTGGCCTCGACAACATCAAGTTGAAAGTCACTAATGGAGCTAGTTTCGACCCGAGTTCTGACTATGGCTTCGAACCGACTAGCTAGGTGTGTTTCGGCCAAGATTTTGCAAGATAACTCCATGTCTCTATTTCAGCTTGGAGATTGTCATCGTTCTATGTTTTTCGCGGGTGTACCACCATCCGGGGTGTGGTCTGTGTTGCCTCGTGGGGGGTGTAGTGTTTATGTATCGTTCACACGAAGTTCAAGATACAGTCAACGGATGCTGGCATTATCATCGTGAGCGGTTTGCTTCCGATAACGCTGATAAGACATTTTCGTAGCGTTTGAGTATTAGGTCACTGAGAGGTAGAACATTACATGTTGGGTGACGCGGTGGCTTCGTAGACAAATTGGTTTGGACAGGACCCACTCGATTTCGATTAACAGGACAAACCATGGACGGTACGCCACTCTGGCCCGATTTCTAATAGCACACTCGGGCGGGCTAGGGCACAAGCACAACCGGCGTCCGTGAACAAAGGTCATCAGATGAAGGTATTGTGACCTGGTCTCACGTGGATATGTTCGTAGTGGGGTGGGCGTTAGTCGGGGCCGTCTGTCAATGATAATGGCAAAGTGTACATGCCCATAGTGTGGTCTTTAGTGGTCTGGAGATAGCTTATATTCCTGTACACTGTGTCGGGGTGTTGGTTCAACAGAACCATTGCAATTATAGTGTTTGTTGTGGGGAAGTGGACTTGGATGCAAGTGGTGTGCGTAACATATGTAGGGTGGCGTTTGTGTGGGGCCCTCCATCTGAGAGGTAGAGTCGATTTAGATATGCGTGCGCTTATGCATTTAGTTTTGTTTTGTTTTCTGTGATAAGTACTTGTTGGGTTCATCGTGAGGGAAATGTCGCGGAGTAAGATTGACCCAAACTTGTCGTCCTTCGGTTTGTATTATGTGCGTAGATTATGCAGTTTTTTATTACAGCATAAAGTGCAGCATTCACACCACGATACTTGTAGCGTACACGCCTGAGACATTGGGACTAAGTCCACAGTTAAATAGGTAGCGTCAGTGCTGATAGATCGTGGGAAGCTACTCTACCGTAAGAGCAAAGCTTTTCGGAAATTATTTTGGTATGTATTGTGTGTTATACTGCGTGCCCCATTTCCTTTCCACAACTGCTGTCATACGTGCACCATCCCGACTGTCAACAGTACGTCCAGAGGCATGATCCATTGGTACTGTGGAGATGGACTCTCGTAATATGCGCCGGTTCAAATTCAAAACGGGTGGACAGCATGTACCGAACCGCAACGAAAAGCTTAGCGGCTCAGTGAGTGAGGGAATGGTGCGATGCAATAGAATGATGGCTCAAATAGGTGATTTTGTATCGGAGGGACGCACGCCGCAAGCTGTCCACGCACAAAATGAAGGTAAAAAAAAGCGGAAGCAACTGCTTGATTAGGAATGTGTTTGAAACGTTTGAGGTTCAGCGATATGTCGTTACTCGTCGACAAGACATACGCATCGTTCATGGGACACACTAAAACTCCTATGATGCACCAGGAGTGAGCAGGACATGCAAGGTATGACAAATGATATTTTCCCACGGCTGCGCTTGAAGCTACCACGACAATTTGAGCTATGCCTCTACATCTTACCATCGCGTGTCATCTCTGGCTAAGGGAGACACAATTGGTTTTCACTTTCGGTCAAGGGGAAGGGTGACTTCATGGCAAGCAGTTGCAACCGCACCCTCTTTTTTAACATGCTGCAATCATCAACCCGTCTTACGATAGAGGGGGCACGACGTGCATAAACGCTTTTCTCACGGGATGAATGTCTGAACTCAGGAACCTACTCTACAAAGTTTGAATCCCCGTTTGAAGTTATCAATGATATTATTTGTGTGCCTTGTGCATGAGCGTGTTAAATTGTAGTTTGAGTCACGTCGTTTTTTTTTGGGGTCGAGTAACAAGCTTGTCAAGTATGGAAATTCAACAATTTTATGGTGCGACCAGCACTGCCGCACGCGCTTCAACACCAAACGAACCACCACGAAGGGAACGGGTGCCCCGCACCAAAGAGCTACCTAGTACGAACAGCATCGGCCTTCTGTTCCAGTTGGTCTGGCCCCGCCCGGGATCCTCTGGTAATGAGTATACCACAGTGTGTTCGTTTCGTCATCTGTACGCTTTGCATCTCATGAATATTTCGAGAGCTCTTTTGGCTGTTTCGAGAATGGAACACTTGCACGATCCAAACGGTCTGTGCCTTTCGCAGGTGCCGTTGGGCTGCCTATCTTTTGTACCAAGAACGACAAGCTCTGGCGGCATTTTCTGGCGGAGGGCACGGTACAAACGTCGCTTTATGCGCCCCGTTGAGGTCGATGCACATCAGCACATTTTTACGTATGCTGAGGGTGATGACGCTTCATCTGAGAGAGGTATCTCATTTGAGGAAAAACCTTTTGGAGCTACCACGGCGTCCATACCGGGCGACACGTGAATATTGAGTATAAAACTCGCCCTCTCCGGTGTTGGGCGTAGTGCGTACGAACACCTACGTGTATCATCAGACGTATCCGTCTTTTAGATTAGGAGGACATACCGTAGTAGCCTCGGGACAGGTTCGGCGAACCTCGGCCGTGGAACGCCTGTGATGCACCTCGGGTCTATACACGCTCACTGTAACGATGAACTACGAGGAGGCCAGAACTACGCCACGTGTTTTCCAGTGGCGCGTGGAAAAGGATTGGCCTGTTCCCTGACCGGTTCAAGTGAATTATACGGCGTTTGGTGTTTTTCGTGGGATGTCCCCCCAAGACGACCTACGTTAGATCCAATGGCATGGGGGCGTCTAAACGAAACATACTCGGTATGTATTCAGGTCGAGCAATGTAATTACTCATGGCCACACTAACACGGTGAAGGTGATTTGGGTTCGACACACAGCTGCACACGTTCTATGGTCATCAAAGAACGTTTAGGTGTTTCTTCAGGTGTCAGGGGTTGGTGTGGGATATGCAGGGGGAAGAAATGGGTATGATATCCAAAGGTGCGCATTGGATGAGTACGTAGCGCGTCACGTGCATGTGGACGATACAAGGCTGTAACATGCAACATCTTTTTTCTTCTGCTGTCAAAGCGCGCATAACAGGCAGTTTGATCTTATTTCTTCAGGTATATTGTTCACATCTGGTGCTCGTACCTGGACGGGTTTACATATTTTGCGCACTCTCAAGCAGTCTGTTGGCTCTTTGTAGAACGTGATCAACGTGGCACATCAGGTCAGAAACCTCTATATTGCCCTGAGGCTTATTATACCGATCATGTTTGCAACTGGTCTACAACAACCAGACCCACACCAAACACACGAGGGAGCACGTCTTCTTCGGGTAACGGTACAGCCCCACTCTGCCCTGTATTGAGAGACCCACTAGAACTTCACTCTGTGTCAGAATGTACCCTCCGACATAAACGCTCCAAGTAAAAGTCGCGAAATAAATGCCTTGGAGGCAGGTTGTTTGTCGTACCGTCGTCGTCAAACATCCACCAGGCTGGGAAAAAAATGTATTCATAGACAGAGGAAGGCCGATTTCAATCCCGCGGTGATCAAAGTGGAAAACAATGTTTGTATTCAGCGTTTTGCGACATACATGGTGTGTTTCGTTTGTAGAATGATTGGGGTGCATATATATGTAGAGTCATCCGGACGTCCGCTTGACGCCAACAACAGGGTTAGGCATACACTCATATATATAGTTAGGCACGAAACAGGAAAAACAAAGGTCTTCTGGTAGACTCAATGAAACATGTGGCTTCATCCAGGGTTTGGCGTACACTCAAGGTGTAAAAGTCATAAGCGTCGCTGCTTTTATGGAAGAACATACTTTACTTTTGAGCATCGTTAACGAATGGACCAAACCGCATGTATGTTGTCTGTTCGGTTTCTCGTTCGAGGACGAACGTCCCAAGACCGCAAAGCAATGCGTTTTGAATTACAAGAGGAAGGGTATTATTTGCCGGATCCGAACTCGAGTCGATCTCTATGTATGTGGTCTTCCCTTGACGGACAGAGGTCGATTTACAACTAGTCCAGCATTTTATGCGCATTACTCTAGTAATCACGAGTTGTGGACAAAACGAGACCTATGTACTCGTTTAAAAACGAAATTCCGACAGCTGAGCTATAGTACAGCGGTCAGTTGTGAAAAATATATGTTTGACCATTAATTTCAGGAAAATGTATGTGACTTTGAATCGGAACAAAACATTTCTCTCGGGTAGGCGAGGTATATTCACCGCTCACGAAGACCGAACCATTTAAATAGTTTTCGAACAATGGGCACCTAATCGCGTTGGCTTCGTTTAAGGAAATACCAACTCACTGAATGAGGCCGGCTGAGGCGGAGAGTGCACAATATTACAGGAATCGCTTTGGATGTCTCACGGCGGCAGGGAGTTGATGATCATGAAGGCCTCGGATCACAGTTGATCCACCCCCTAACGAGCGAATCCCTGCTGTACAGATCATGTTCCAAAACTGTTCCGCTAAGTATATAGTACAACCCGGTAACATAGGCTCCTTTGTGTGCATGCGGATCGGTTGGAAGAGGTGTGGAACTGATGTGGACGTTCAGCCGAGTCTGACGTGGATGCGAGATTCCACGCGGAGGAGAGTCCGCACGGACCAAATATTACATGTGTGACAACAAGCACGTTAGCATCCGCCCTTCGGTGATGCGGAGGACACCTTCCACGATAGGGATAGCTTAGTAGTCGTAGTACGGGCTAAAGGGGTTCTGGACTTCGAAACTGCCCAACATAATTTGATGAAACGATCGAGATGGTTACAGGCCTGTGCCAAGGGGTTCATCACCGGGTTGAGTGTCAACATTTCCTCAAGGCGCTTATTGGATGATAGGGAGCTTCCCGAGTAGAGAGCCCCAGCCACCTGGAAGTGGCACGGCTGCTGTAGCATGCTCGTGAGTAGGCCGCGTGTGCACTTCTGAGTAATAATACCACCTCTGCACCCCTCTAACATATTCGCTGCCTCCGCAAGGCATGCTGCGAGGCATGCCCTATCAGGCTTAGAGCCTGTCGGATCGGACTTTTGGGGAGAGAAAGGCCGGACTCACCCCGAAGGCGTGATATAACCTCGCTGCAGTCGGTGGCCGCGGAGCTTAGACAGGACAGAACGGTTGGAAACCACATGGCGCGTCAGAGACGGACTCCGGCGGTTGCGCCTGGGGTAGGCAGCAGCGTCAGAGAAGCAATGGTCAACCGGGGCATTCATCCGCGGAGGTGGGCGCCATCACAGGCGAAACAACGGCACAGTCTGACTGCGCCGGCAGGAGGCTGGACCCGAGGACGAAAGAGGAGGAAGACAGAGCGTCGACGACCAGGGAGTAGACGGCTCAAACTTACCCTGCGCGATACAGGTCGTCTTCTAAATTAGCACTGCAAGCGCGAATAACATTTTGTTTGTGGCATGGGGGGAAAGGCAATGCCAATGAGAGCACGTCAAAGGAGCAGGCCGATTGGGCAAACGCGATGGGACGCCACGGAAACGGCGGCAGGACAAAACACGAAGACCCGCCGCCGGGGCATACACCATAACGGGAGCAGCAGTCATTTTCTGTTTATTTTTCTGATTTGCCTTACGAGGCAGTAGTATGTGCCTGTTCGTTACGTCTCTGGTATTTGCAACATTTCGCGAGTTTCATACCCTTCATGGGGAATAACCCCCGCAATTATCTGTGGAATGGTATCAGAGCTGTGTTGCACCGCATGTTTCACAGGCCGGGAGGACATTGCGATCATTGAAATCTGTAAGTTGTGTTTAAGAGTGACTGCTCTATTTCCAACGCGTGTCCGTTTGTCGTCACATTGATAGCACCCAACACGTTAGGCGGGTTTCTCTCGCTGTGTTCACGACTAAGGTACGGTTTTTGCAATGGTGGTTGCACTCCAGACAGCAACCGCTGTAGTGAGTAGCCACGAGTTTGTTAGCTGTGGGACCGGGGGAAACTCGTTGCTGAAGTTGAGGAGAAAACCGCGGCCACGTTTGCTCAGTTGGCACATTGACTTCATCGCGTGTGTGTTTCATTTACGTCTCGTGTCTTCTTCAGGTGGGAAGCGTCGGGCTTCCCTTCTAAATTCAATTTCTTAGATTTGTTTCGACGCTTCCCGGGGCTTCAACACCTTCGTGTGACCGCGGACCGTTTTTCCAAGAACCGGTGTCTGAATAACGGCAACAACAACGGCAGATATTGAGTACCTGCATTTCACTCGTTCTGGGCATCACGGACTGTGTACCGGCGCAAGAGAACTAAATGAGTACAACCAGATGAGAAATTTTTGTGGATAGGCGTAAAACGACAATGGTTGTGAAACACGAAGGAGATTGCGATAAGAAATCCGACTTCTGTTACGGGGGAGCCCGTCTGTCAAGACAGTTTACGCCTGTTCCCTCTCGCGCCTAGTAACCGAAGCCCGTCTAGCAAGATATGTCTAGTAGATTAATGATAACACTTTTGAATATTTGCCGGACGCTTGATGCAAGTCACGTCAACTCTGGTTTGTAGAAACCCGACATTCTTCCCCCTGGCGTAGTGATGCAAGGACCTACGATAGTACGACTGCAGCCGTCCATGACATCGAGTACCCCCCCCCTCTTCCGAATCATCGCCTTGCTGTCAAACGCCCGTACCCATGGCGGCTACATGATGTCGGCGGAGCCGACGTCGGTCATGAGGTTGAAATTTTTGCATCCACGGCTCCCACAAGTGTGGGTATTCGCCGCGTTTTGTTCACAGAATGTTACGTGCTTTGTTCATAAACAAATCCCCAACGACCCATGGCCGTACTCTCGACGTTCTCAGTTTTGGGGTTTAGAGCTTGGCCGGAGCTATCAACTGACTTGCACACGTTTTACCAGGACCCGAGGACGACCGTATCGATATTCCACACCTCTCATATTTTCGTTAACGTTCCCCCCGTCGAGTTTATTCTTCTTGAGGTATTGGACATGAAAGAAAAATCAATAGAGAAAACGCTCCAGTAGACACTTCGAAGCATCGACCTAACGCCGCACCGGATCGGTACGTACCTTTTAAGAGATGGTCCAATCCAAATACTACCTGCAACCAGTGATTCTGTTGCTCGGCCTATAACGTTGTGGCCACCGAGCCTGTATCTGTCATGGTTAGACGGTCGCCGTGCTGGATGTCTGCCGTTTCATGTATAGAACACACACAAGACGCACGCAAATCCTCACCTTCAAGCCTTGTTTGCTGCATCTCGACATAATTCGGTATGTTTGTTGTGAAAAGGGCGTCGTGCCGTGGCACGCTTAGGACGTGCGGTTCATAAATATATTGCACATCCTTCAAGGATTCCGTAATATAG
This sequence comes from Nereocystis luetkeana, assembly GCA_031213475.1. Lineage (NCBI taxonomy): Eukaryota > Phaeophyceae > Laminariales > Laminariaceae > Nereocystis > Nereocystis luetkeana. The sequence continues at coordinate 6,045,851 of JARUPZ010000014.1, read as the reverse complement.
CAAATATCGGCAGGTTTACTCGTCTTCCAACAGGATACGAATCGGTGGACGTGTGCTATTAAACGTCCGTCGGGACACTCTTGTTCTATGTATCTGCGAGATAAAAGAAGGACTCCCATAGGAACCGTCTGTTGAAGACGAAAATAACGCGAGACCCGCCCCAAATATCCATGTGCGTCTCGTGTGTCATATATTTTTTTTGCCATCTCAAAGATCATGAAATGTGTGTCGTGTACATACACCTGGAAAAGACGATGTAGGTGTACGTGAGCAGATGATCTTATAACTTGCTCCAGCCTCTACCCGTTGCAATTGACCGTCGTGCAGACATTGCGCATCCTCTGTTCGCTGGCGGTCGATCAAGGGAAATAAACGGCCCACATTGCTGCAGAGTGGTTTCGACCATTTTTGTTGTTGTTGAAATAGTGCTTGTGTTTAAGTGTCAGGTTCAGTAGATCGCTGGACTGTACAATGGTGGTGCTAACTAGTGCAAACGATTCGATTCAAACGCAAGGAAATCCGACGCCCAAAGGTGTGTGTATGCACCATTCAATGACGATAGTATTGACGTAACAAATGCTCGAATAGCCGAACTCTCAAAGTGCTCTAGGCGGAATTTCGGGTTCGTGCAGGTGCGAACAGCTGCACGGCAGCTAAGGCTGCACGTGAGGCGTGACTGCACTGGCGTGATTAGCTGCTTCCGGCTCACAAGTAATCCTTGGCGAAAGTACCTGTTCGCCAACCCAACCGCAAAAAAACAAAATGTGCCATCAATCCACTACATTCAATATGTATTCAGTATATAGTCCGAATTCGACATATAGCTGATCGCAGCAGGCTGACCGTATATCCATGAAACCTAACCTAGTGTTCTTCTTTAATAAGGTATTTGTAGTTTTCTAACCCACATGACGAATAGCGAAACGATGGCGCAGCCGGAAACAGAACTACCGTGAGCCAGATGGCTTTCGAGATATCAATTCTTGGTTAAATACCCATCACGATACTATTATAGCAGCAAGCCACAACATTGCAGAACAGTAACTCACTACCGGCTGTCACCAGCATCCATACATATTTTAATTTCCCACGGTCGACAGATCATAATTGTTTTGCTCGTTATAAAACTGTGAGTCGCGAACTGCCGTATACCTGTTCAGGCACGGCTCCATGCCCCCCCCCCACGAGCGCCACCAGCAATACTGTTTCCGGCATGCGTAAATATACGCTTTTCGAGTAATGAATTGTGATTATGGCAAACTTTCCGTTGTACGAAGTATGTATGGGTGTCGACCAGTACCTGCTGTGAAAGTATCAAAACCTCTACATTTCCTTCGAATTCCATATGCCAGGACGGTGGTTTTAAAGGTAACTGGGATTGTAGTTAAAAAGAAGGACAAGGTGCGGACAACCATCACAACGAGCAAGATCCTGTGGCACCAGTGCACGAAAGAAGTGAGAGGCACGCGACAAACTGCGTCGCAATAGAGGTAGTTTCTACTCTTTTTGTGACTCGTCCTTCGAGGCCAGCTCTATCCTGTACAAACAAAATGACGCTGAGGTATACAACGAATGGTTATAGTTTACGTTTGACGGGAATGGCGTTCTCACGATAATTGGCGGGTCTTCAGTGAAGGAGCCCCGTCATTTCGAATTTGTTCGACCACAACCTCTGACATTGAACTTGGATGTATGCGTGTATGACGCGCGAACCTATCGCTTCTGGCCCGTTGCACGATCAACGACCGGAAAACAGGCCCAGCGCGAAACCACGAACCCTCTATCCTGCTGTGCGTAGAACGTACCCGGTGACACAGAAGGTGGTCCGCGAGCCTACTAAGATCAGTTTTCGGGGTTCGAGTCTCACTGAGTGCGTGCACGTAGGGACTGCTTCTTGCATGTACGTTGTTTAGCGGAAAAGGCGAAAGCGCGAGTAAGCTACACTCGAAACACTTAGTGGAAATGCGTAACCCTATGGGCGATACACAACAAAGGCACGTACCGGCGCCGAAAAGGGACGATACCTGTGACCACGGTTTGTCCTGAACCAAACCGATAAGGGTAAACCTTATGGGGGTTAATCTGAAGAATAGAAGTAATCACTTAAAAAAAAAAACGTTTGCGATAATATAACAGCGCGATGGAAGCTACGTGATATATCAGGATTCAGAATGCGATACAAAATAACAGATAACACTCACTTACCAGGTGTAGACTCTGGCACACTATTTACCCGTCGTGACCTCAATTGCCTCCCACTCTGGCGATTTAGACGACTTGGGCAACAACAGTAACATGATCACACTACTCGTAGGATGTCGATTCCCTTGCCGCTTGCATCATCTATCCAGTTTCAATTCGGTTCGTATTACAAGGTTCCCCTTCGGGATGTGGGTGTGGCACGAAATCCGGGGGGTGTCGCAAGTTCAAAAGGGAGACGCACCTAAACCCTTGCACCTCTTTTCTGAGTAAAAATGATCTCGGAGTGAACTGAGTCATGAGTTACTGATTTGTTGCAAAAGCGAATAGTTACTGTGGTACTCAAATCTTGGATGCTCTCGCATGTCTTGGCGTACACCTAGTAGGAGATACGGACTGCGACGGTATTGCACAAAGAAAGGAAAAAGCGTATCACTCAGAAGGAAATTGGCAGGGTTTGTATCATCCAGGTATTTACCGCCTGGGTGGGATCTGCATCATTGATATATGTGATCCGCGATGATCTGAACACCTCTACTGGGTGGGGTCTGCGCGATCTGCATGAACTACACACACATGTTAATCGAACATACATGCGCCGTGATTAGCTGATGAATAGTTTAGCGTGGGTGGGTCCGCATGATCTGAAGGTTCAGTACGATCTGCAGGGTCTGCATAATGTAGATAGATGCATCACTCTTTTTTTGGCGGTGATATCTGCTAGGTCTTGATTTTTGCACTTAGTTGCGTGCGGGGTGGGGTGATCTGAACGCCATTTATTCGAGCATGATGTGGAGGATCTGCATGAATGACCCAAGGGACCGATTATCTACACACTCCAACCAGTTTGCCTGGAGAGACAGCTAAGTTCCGTACCGTTTCCACTTGTGTGCCAGGTGGGATCTGGCTGATATCAATGACAATCAAATGTTTTGCCGGTAAGGGATCTGTCTGGTCACAATTACACTAGATGTATGTGTACCTGAGTAGAATCTGTGTTATCTGCACAAGCAGTAAAAATTGACCGGGGTGGGATCTGTTCGATCTGCAGATCTGTACATCTTTAGCGAAATAGGGTCTGTGATATCTGCATGATCTACACATTTTTTTCGGCGGGTGTCATCAAGTCTGCAGGATCTGTATATTTTGCAGGATCTGCATGACCTACGTTAATGGAATCTGTGATATGTGGATGATCTGTACACCTTCACCGAGATTCGGTCTCTGTACGATTTGCAGGATCTGTATGATCTGCAGGGTTTTTGTATGATCTGGAGGAGCTGTGAAAGCTGGATACTTCACACTTGTTTCGGCGTGTGTCTAGCAACATCAGAAGCAGCAAGAGCAACCGCGTGGCACGGGCAAAAGTACCACAACGGTAGCCAAACGAAAAGCAACCTGTGCCAGCAACAGCAGGAGTAGCAGCTATACCGCGATTGTGTGTAGTAGCAGTGGCAACAGCAACAACAGGAGCAGCAGAATGGCAACCAAGCTGCGTGACATGGGCACATTGTACAAAAAGGGCAGTGGACACTCCGCTACTACTTTTGCATGCAACGCTATACGTGGTACGAAGATCAGAGAAAAAAATGATGAATCGCATAGAGATACTAAAAAAAAACTGCCAGGTATGTACGTGGTGGATACAAGGTGTTCTCACATATTTTGTGGCCATGCTGCCACGAGCACACGAAAACTCAGCAGCAGCAGCAACACTCTGCAGCACTCGAGCAACAACACTCGATTCGAGCTGCCCTTGTACGCCTGTTGTTGCTGCTGTTTTACTCCTGCGTATTGCTCGAGCTGCACTCGAGCGCACGAGTATGATGAGTAGGCTTCCAAGCATGGGCTATTGCACCGCAAAAAACAGTCACGGGACCACGATCACTCGATTGCTCAAGCGCAACGAGAACGAGAGACAAACACGAACACGGCGTGGGCAAGAATTCACGGGCACACGAGCACCCAGCATCAGCAGCAGGAGCAGCATCAGCAGCAGCAGCAGCAGCAGCAGCAGCAGCAGCAGCAGCAGCACTCGCCGGACCCAGCGGCACTCGAGCAACACTCGCCTCGGGCAGCGCGCGTACGTCTGTTGTCGCCGTTGTTGTACCGCTGCGTACTGCTCGAGCACGAGCTCGACTATTTATAATATCGTAGACAACGCAGTACGTGATACGAAGATCAGCAAATAAACGATAAATCGCACCGAGATACATACTAAAGAAATTCTACCAGGTATACTTGTGGCCAAGCAGTCACAAACACACGAGCACTTAGCAGCAGCAGCAGCAGCAGCATCACTCAGCAGCACTCGATCAACACTCGATTCGAGCAGAACTCTCACGCTTGTTGCTGCAGTTGCTCTACTGCTGCGTAGTGCTCGAGCAGCACTCGAGCGCACGAGCATGAGTATAGGTTTCCAAGCATGGCCTATTACACCGCGAAAAAAAAGTAGACGGGACCACGATCACTCGATTGCTAAAGCGCAACCAGCACAAACAAGACAAACACAAGCACGGCTTGGCCAAGCAATCATGAACACTCAGCAGCAGCAACAGCAGCAGCAACAACAGCAGCAACAGCAGCACCCACTGCACTCGAGCAACACTCGACTCGAGCAGCACTCGTACGCCTGCTGTTGCTGTTGTTTTGCTGCTGCGTACTGCTCGAGCATGAGGTCGAGCAGGACGAATTCGAGCATCACTGCTGTGTGTTGTTGCAGTTGCAGCAAGAAGTGAGGAGAACAAAATCTTTGCTGCAAAAACAAAAACGAAGATCCGGGTATGTTTTCAAGCCCCTGGATGGCTTTCCGGAGGTGGGACCCCTTCCCCTGAGTTGCTTGCTGGGTCACGTGACTTTGACCATGTGGGGCATGGGCCACGGAGCTTGGCCGGAGCCAACGCTTGCACCGTACTGTCCACGCCGCCCCCTATCAAAGCTCGCAGCAGGAAGCAGGAGAAATACCCACGGTCAAACAAGAAAAGTGAACTATTACGAAAAAAACGTCCATTTGATGCATAGTAATACAAGGTCCCCCTTCCGGATGTGGGTGGCATGAAATGCCGGGGGTGTCGCAAGTTGTAAAGGGAGACGCAGGTAAAACCCTTGCACCTCTCGGAGAAAACTGAGTCATGGGCTACTGATATATTGCTAAAAGCGAGGCGTAGTAGTCTAGCCTTCGATGCTCTCGCATGTCTTGGCGCATACCTGGTAGGAGACATGGACTACTGTATTGCTCTAAAGAAAAGTGTGGCACCGAAATTGAAGGGGTGTGCATCATCCAGGTATTTTCCGCCTGGGTGGGATCTGAATCATCGATAGAGTATAGGTGATCCTTGATGATCTGAACACCTCTACTGAGTGGCGTCTGCACGATCTGTATGAACCTAACCCTAACCCTAATCGAACATACGTGTGCCGTCATTAACTAACCGATGAATAGCTTTGCGTGGGTGGGTCCGCATTATCCGAACGATCTGTACAATCTGCAGGGTCTGTATATTGAAGATGTATCACTCTTTTCTTTGGTGGTGAGGTCCGCTCGGTCTTTATGATTGCACTTGCGTGACGGGTGGGATAATCTGAATGCCATGTGTGCATGATGTGGAGAATCTGCACGATCAATTATCTACACCCTCCGACTTGTAGTTTGCCTGGAGAGACAGATATGTTCCGTATCAGTTCCACTTGTATGCCAGGTAGTATCTGGTTGATCTCAATGACATGCTAATGTCTAACCGGGATGGGATCTGTCTGATTATAAGTTTCCTAGATGTGTTCCTGGGTAGAATATGCGTGAGTTGGGTAATCAGTACAGTTTGACCGGGATGGGACCTGTCCGATCTGCCGATCTGTACATCTTGAGCGAGATAGGGTTTGTACGACCTGCATGATCTGCACATAACATGTTTACCGGTGGGTGTCATTGATCTGCAGGATCTGTATAATCTGCAGGATTTGTATAATCTGCAGGATCTGTATGTTCTACCTGAGTGGAATCTGTGTGATCTGAATGATCTGTACATATTTACCGGGATACGGTCTGTACGATTTGGAGGATCTGCATGATCTGCAGGATGTTTGTGTGATCTGGAAAAGCTGGGTACTTCACACTTGTTTTAGCATGACTATTAATAGCAACAACAGGAGCAGCAAGATAAGCAGCCGCGTGACACGGGCGAAAACAAAATACGGGCGGCAGCAAGAAACGCAGCCTGTGCCAGCAACAGAAGTAGTAATAGCAGCTATAACGCGATTGTGTGTAGTAGCAGTAGCGGCATCAACAACAGGAGTGTTAGCAGAATATTAAGCAAACCGCGTGGCACGGGCACATTGTACAAAAGGCAGTAAACACTCAGCTAAAATAAAATACGCAACGCTCTACCTGGTACGAAGATCCGATAAAAGATTATTCGCACCGAGATACGAAAACAAAACACTATAATACCATACGTCGCTCAATGCGTACCGCGGCATTGATGGTATGTATCGTTGGTGGGGTACGGGCCAGGGGCCGACACGTTGGCGCTGGCCTCGAGGCCTGCACCGGCACATAGTTTCTCACCGTCGACCGCCATTGAAGTGCAAGGCCACAGCGTCGTTAGGGCATACAGCAGAACATGGTGTCTCGCAACGTGTATGGCATGTGTCGGTAATGAGGGACGGGCCACCGGCCGACGCGTTGGCGACGTGGTGGATACAGCGTGTTCTCACGTCTTGTGGCCAATATGAGCACACGAGCCCTCAGCAGCAGCAGCAGCAGCAGTACTCAGCAGCACTCGAGCAACACTCGATTCGAGCAGCACTCGTACGCCTGCAGTTGCTGTTCTTGTACTGCTGCGTACTGCTCGAGCAGGACTCGAGCGCACGAGCATGAGTAGGGGTCAAGCCAATTGCACCGCAAAAAAAGCACCCGGGACCACGACCATTCGATTGCTCAAGCGCAACGAGCACGAGACAAGCACGAGCACGGCGTGGCCAAGAAGTCACGGGCCCACGAGCACTCAGCAGCAGCAGCGGCAGTAGCAGCACCCAGCGGCCCTGGAGCAATACTCGACTCGGGCAGCACTCGTATGCCTGTTGTTGCCGTTGCGAACTCGAGCAGCACTGCTGTGTGTTGTAGTTGCCAATGCAGCAAATAACGAGAAAAAGTAAATCTTCGCGGCTCAAAATGCGAAGATCCGGGAAGCAATTTAAGCCTCTGGATGGCTTTTCGGAAGTGGGACCCCTTCTCCTGAGTTGCTTGCTGGGTCCACTGACTTTGACCATCTAGAGAATGGGCCACGGAGACCGGCCCAGGGAACGCTTGCATCGTACTGTCCACGCGGTCCCCCTGCGGGCCCCGCAGCAGGAAGCACGAGAAAGACCCGCGGCCCATCGAGAAAAATGAACTATTCCGGAAAAAACGTCCATTTGGTACGCCTGTTGTTGCTGTTGTGGCGAACTCGAGCAGCACTGCTTTGTGCTGTAGTTGCAGCTGCAGCAAAAAGCGAGAAACACAAAAATCTTTGCAGCTGAAAATACGAAGATCCGAGTAGGAGTTTAAGCCTCTGGATGGCTTTTCGGAAGTGGGACCCCATCCCCTGAGTTGCTTGCTGGGTCCAGTGACTTTGACTATCTAGAGAATGGGCCACGGAGACCGGCCCGAAAGAACGCCTGCACCGCACTGCCCACGCGGCCCCCCTGCGCGCCCCGCAGCAGGAAGCACGAGAAAAGACCCGCGGCCGAACGAGAAAAGTAAACTTTTCCGGGAAAAACGCCCATTTAATACAAAGTATTATGTGGCATACGTTCCACTTTATTTAGTCCCAAATACTTTTGATAAGCCAGAACTCCAGACATACGATGACTTTGCCAGAACGTTTGAGGTTCCTAGCACAAAAACGTTGCATGTGACATGCTTTGACGCCGGTGAAGGGCAGTCCTTAACACAGAAGAGACGATATACTCGGAATCTCGTTTGTACTTACTAATATATATGTGAATGCAGCTAACACGTCACACGTTCATTCAAACTTCATAATTCCCAACAGTCCAGGCCTTGATTTCATTGAAATGGTGGTAGGGTCCAACTATTATAGCACACCTTTTATTGCGCCACATGCATCAAGTTATACTCATGTTATGTACATCATCGCATGGTGGTTCGCCTATCTATGACATTTTCGATTTTGTGTGCTGCGGGGACATGTGAACGTTTGAAACCTCATGAACATTCCATCGAAGAGGTTCGCTCGCACTAAATTATTTATAGATATATATACCCGAGGTATCGCGAAGCTTTAGAACAAAGTTTGATTCAGCTATCAACTGTTTTCCTCTCAGCTGCCCTATATTTAAAGGAACAAAAACTTGCAAGTGTAGTATTCGCGCGTCACCGCTAGTCACAAATATACTACTGAAACGACACTCACTCGTGGGGACGGCGACTGCCATATTTTGGCGAGCGTGCAAATGACGAGGCAGGCAGGGCTTGGACGCAGTACTCGCTGAATGAGACATCGGCGCTGGATAGTTTGGGCGTGGGAACAGAAAAGGTCGACCCATATATATATGTGGGCGACGGGGCAGTCAACACCAAACGCCGGTCTGCCCGTGGGCCGATTGTGTAATGTGCATCTGCCGACCAGCAAAAATAGCACTGCTGTCTGTCTAAAAACCAAATCCGTTTTGTTCGTTTGGTTGCAACACTAAGTCTGGTACTGTTTTGATTTTTCATGACTCCCTGTCGTAACCGTTTCCCATTATTCTATTGCTTCTACGATCGTCTCCCTCTCGGCAATAACAAACAGCGCGAGCCACAGGAAGTCTTTAAGTGCAAGAAGGCAAGTCACTCCAACGCAATTTCCATATCAATTTAATACTTACGTCTGACGATGTGACCTCTGCTGCCAAAACATAACTTTGAAAGAACGGAAGTTTCTTTGGTTGTTGATACTGGTATGTTTCAGGTTTTGCAAGACCACGCCGAGCACTTTTTGAAGTGCGTGAACCTGCCTGAGTCTCTTGTCCGGCCGACCGTAGGGTCCTACGCAACCACGGTTGCGTTCAAACCTACAAATAACCTTCGAAATGGTCATACTTCTGCGAGAGTTTGTTTGGTGGTGCGAACAGGGCAATCACTGCCCTCCCATGGGCGTCCAAGGGCCGCAACCCCTCCCAGAGACCACAACGTCCACGCTATACCTTGGTCGGTTTGGGGCCTAGCATGGGAGCAACCATCTCCGGTAAGGAATCGCGATATTCTGACGTTCTTCTACCAAAACTTGAATCGCCGCCGTGTAAAGGACAAAAAGTCTCATTTTTAGAACACGAAAGTACTATTTTAGAATTTGGCCAACGAGGCCCCTTCACGCTTTTCGAACACCAGGATAAGATCAAGACTAGGATAACCTTAGCTTTATCAGATGTTGTCTAGCGGCGTGAGAGCCAAAACGTACGGGTAAGATCATGTTGCGATCGTGCCGTGCGCCTCCTTGATGTGATGTCAACTACGGCACAAACCATAGTATTATTATCCAAGCACAGAGTTACCGTTGCTGCAAGCGATTAATCCCATTTAAAATATCCCCTCCTTGAGTAACTGTTCCAATTGGATGAATCTCGGAAAATTCCGGGGGTTGGTTTATTGTCAAGAGCGCATATTTTAGCTTGGGCTAACACCATTCAGCGTTAGTCAACCAGAAACGACAGTGCTGTGCACCTTATCGGAATGAAGTATGCAATGCGCCTACTTATCCGTGTGTGGGCGGAGGAACACGCCTACTCCTCTCCGGCATCGGGTCGTAGTCACGACCAAGGCCATCTATCATCGGAGGGGTTTGTTTTTGAGAAATAGAAAAAAATTGTTAATTTTCGATTTGTTTGTACCGTTAACAACTTTGGAAGTTTGTAATAAGATACGGAGGCGTCCTATATTTTTTTGCATAATTAGCCCAATGCCATGAAGACTTTGATTTCACGGGTTTGCAAACAAAACAAAAAGAGCAAGACAAAAAAAACGTGATGAATCCCCCCCTGGAACTCCGGAAGTTCCTGAATGAAAAACGCTTCGAAGTTACATACCCCAAGGACATGTCAGGTAAAAGAAGGCCGAAGATCATGACTGATACGGAAAGTGCGCACAAACAAAAACATGTCCGGCCCAGAGGCCGACCGCGAAGGGCGAGCCCAGGCGGTGATTATGGGTAACATTATTAATAAAAGGTTTTACGGGACGAACCAACCGCGTCCTGGCACCCACCCGAACCACAGGTTTCGTTGCCCCATACGACGTATTTGTGTCATTGGCCCAGACTGCAGAACCCTTCGGTTTTCACAACTGCATGCCAAGGACGCCGTACAAAACGTAAACAGAGCAAATAATAAGAAACAACAACCTAAGCCGTACTCCATGTATACTAGGGTCCATACTACCTTCAGCGGGAATAATAGTCGGAGGTAAATAGTAGTGCAAGGATATATATTTATTAGTCCGCGTCCATTATTCTTCCATACCAATTAGTGTGACATTCTTTCTGTGCTGTGGGCTGGTACTATTGGACAGCAGTACGACGTAAGGGTACCGTACTGCCCTCAATCAACTTTCGTGACCATGCTGCGTGTACTGTATTCGATCTCACTCACGTGTTTCCACGCAATCTTAGTATTTCCCAGGGAGGAATTCATATCCAACGCAGGTAAGCTTTGTCTTGCGCATGCTTCAGCTCAGAATATGTTTTGCCACGTTGTTACGATTGTCAAAAACGCGAGCCCTAATGTTTCCACAGCCAACCTCTCAAGGGTCCCCTTCGGCTACAAACAAAAACAAACCGCTATCTCTGACGTGCTCGGTCAAAATAAAAAATGGCCTGCACTACTTCCCAAGGTCAATAAGAAAACGAATATAGTGTGGCTGCATTTTTATGCGAACTAAAATATCAAAACGCGGGTTGTGTCATAATTCTAGTTTCCTTTCGTTTTATTAGGTATTACAAGGCGCTTCGCTCCGCGGGCGGCCTACGCCGCCCGCTACGCTCGCTCTAAATGGAAAAAAGTACATCAAATTATGCGAAGTGACAGAGGTCCACGATTGAGTTTAGGTCGTAATTGCAAACCGGCGACTTGATAATGCCAAGAGTCCCGCCGCATGCTTCAGGAACAAACAACGCCAGCTCGAATGCCACATATATATGCGCTTCGCGTCGCGGATATCGTACGTACGTACATACCCCAGGTAGGATACTGCTGTCTGTACTTATTTTCTTCTTTCGATATACTCTTATGTCTGTACTCGTATGTAGGAAGAAGACGAAAGCACAGCACGGCACAGCAGCAAAAAAAATGAAAATGAAACCGAAAACTCGGAAAGGGAAAAAAATCCCCGTCCCCTCTTGTGTAATATTTTTCTGCCTGATTGGAACACCTTGCACCCGGTCGAAGAGAAGAAAAGAAAAAAAACGCACAGAAGAGCTTCTCTCTCAGCCTCGTACGCCGTCTGCCCCTCTCGCGACCACCTCGCTACCGATTCGGTCCGGGTAAAGCTTTTTTCACTCTCTGCCACAATCAGCCCCGTCGCCCGCCTCGCGTGAAGCCCGGTGCTCACCGTGGCCGCCGTTCGCCAGCTCGATAACGTTGGTGTTAAAACTGCACACCTCCTTTCAACTTCAGCGTGGTCGCAAAAATAAGCATCGCTTGAAAATTATCTTGCCCTCCTGAACGGCCTTTATAAACTCGTACATACTCTATCAACAATCATAAATCGAAGCCAGACAAAGCCCGTTCATGCATCCTTCGCGTCTCGAGGCACACGCGACGCCTAGGCACGAAAGCGGCGACCGCTCTCCTTGCAACGTCCCCTCTACCCGCCAGCACCCGCTGACACCCGCGACGCCGCCGGGCTCTCCCGCCGTGCCGTGCTCGGAGTACATGCACGCAAACGAAACGAAAGACGAAAAAAGGAAGAAAGGACGTGCCAAGAGAAAACAAAGAACTGCTGGAAAGGTCCGGCCAGTAGTAATGAAAAGCTGCCTGATTGGAGCACCTTGCATCCGGTCGAAAAGAAGAAAAGAAAAAAAACGCACAGAAGAGCTTCTCTCTCAGCCTCGTACGCCGCCCGCCCCTCTCGCGACCACCTCGCTACCGATTCGGCCCGGGTAAAGCTTATATCACTCTCTGCCACAATCAGCCCCGTCGCCCGCCCCGCGTGAAGCCCGGTGCTCACCGTGGCCGTCGTTCGCCTGCTCGATGACGTTGGTGTTCAAACTGCACACCTCCTTCTTTCAACTTCGGCGTGGTCGCAAAAGTAAGCACGACTTGAAAAGTATCTTGCCCTCCTGAACGACCTTTATAAACTCGTACATACTCTATCAACAAGCATAACTCGAAGCCAGACAAAGCCCGTTCATGCATCCCTCGTGTCTCGAGGCACACGTGACGCCTAGGGACGAAAGCGGCGACCGCGCTCCTTGCAACCTCCCCTCTACCCGCCAGCACCCGCTGACACCCGCGACGGTGCCGGGTCCTCCCGCGATGCCGTGCTCGGAGAACACGCACGCACACGAAACGAAAGGAGAAAAAAAAAGAAGAAATGGCCGAGAAAACCAAGAACTTCTAGAAAGGTCCGGCAAGTAATGAAAGGAGACGGTTTGGAAGTGGGAGCTTTACGAGGCCAGGGATGCACCAACCGAGCACGCTCAGGGGTTGTGATCTAAGTATGTAGTTCTATTGTTACAATTGTGCCTATAAATAAGCGAATAATAACGCTTTTCACACCGGGGTGCCTACGGGTTCCCAAAATGTTATTGCTAAGCCTGCTGCTGTGCGTACTGAGTACATACATGCAAAATCTGTGGTTTTCGCAGATTGCGACAACTCTACGTGGCGCAGTTGAACAAAGCAGGAATCAATAGAAGCGACCCTGCTCGCCGTTGTGTGGAAAGTGTGAAACCTTCTTTCTTCAAAGCTTTCTCGAGTTGGTGGCAGCCGCCGAGATACTGTGGGTGTAGCGGTGTGTTTTGCGTGGGTGTTTAGTGTGTCCGTTTTATTTTTTTCACCGCCTTGAATTCATTACTCTTCTACTACATTAGGAGTAAAGCTCCCGCCGTGTCGGTCCCGCGAATAGGTACGTAGTGGAGTCTTGGGCCTTTTTTTCTTTCTAACCCTGGTTCCCTTCGGAAACAACTTCGAGTCTTTGCATCCGAATAACGTACGTTGGTTATTAATCGTGCACTACTATAGGTCGTAAAGTTTGGACATACCATTCTTCCCGATCGAAAACAGCATGGCTCTATAACTACGCCTCAGCTTGTCGGCCGAGAAACGTAGTTAATTTCTGTTCGTGGTGGCCTACAGGAGGTGTCGGGATCCTTCGATCTGCATGGTATTGTACCCGTCCTGTTTGCGTGTACATGTTGAAACGAGATCGCACCGCAGCAGGAGATGTGAATTTTCTGGAGCTCCGGTTTCAAACCACCACCCACTGCGGGGGTGTCGGCGGCTAGCAACGCTCGCAGTAAAGTCCTGGTAGTGCTTAGCTTTGCCACTGAGATGAGTGTTGAACCAATGTCGGAAGCGTGAGAAACTTCCATATTTCGCGCTTGACAAAGGAATGCTGGCAGCAAGTAGTAGGTTTTTTTCCGAGAGAATTGTTTCGACAACCGTAAAACGTGAGGTCGATCTGGCAGCCGACCACAACCAATATGGCCTTTGACCCACGCTCACGTCACCAGCCGCCAGGGCGACACTTGGCGCCTTAGGACTGGATAAAGGTAAGGTCCGGTACGGAGTCGCGAACGTAAGCAAATACACTTTAATGATTGATGGTAGGGCACTGCAAAAAAAAGCGTAGACAATTTGTTGTGCCTTAAATTCGACCTCTTTTAAACCTAAACACCCGACATTTCGTCAGCCAGGAAAACTGTTTGCAATATCCTCTCATTCATAGCGTTGGCGAAAGTGACGGAAGTGTTTGCCAACAAACCACGACTCTAAACACTTGTCAGGAAAGGCCCATCTTAACGGGGGACGCTATTCGGGAATACATTTTTATTTTAAATGATTTTTTTATTTTATTTTAAAACGAAAACGTGTACGTATTCTATTTATCCTATTATCGGGAAACGGTGGATTAGTTGCCGAGCAAAAAAATAATACGGAGTAAACGCATCGCGTCGCACCACCGCCAGGCGACAAACAGCGAGAACTCTACACCATAGCGAAGGTTTGCGTTGTCGCGTAGGCGCCGCCCACATTTTTTTTTTTTTTTGTCGCACATAATAGGAAGGTGTCTCTCTCGGGGTATCTTGGGAGGGCGGAGGGAGCCCTCATAGGACACGTGCGGAACAGCAGCGGTGATGCAGATATATCGAGATCTCGAGCATATCCTGCGTTTTTTGGCTCGTTTGTTAGGTGTTCGTGATATTTGCCTGATCGAGCAGGCCGAAACATTGGGCTTGCGGCCGCCATGATAATGTCTGAGGCGCCACCGCCGAGGTACGATGTTCTATGGGCTGTGGGCGTGGGCGTGGCTATTGCCCCGGTCAGCTCTTCTAGCTGAGGTTCGCGTTTTAGCGCCTCGATCGTGGCCACCAAAGTGGCCAAATATCGCACTAGACTCCACCGTGGGTGTTGACCCACCATGAAAATGCTACAGCAAACCGAGGAAGTCCCAAATTCCAAATTGAAAAAGGTAAAAAACACACGAAAAAAGTCCTAAAAGACTTTTCACTCAAATTTCATTTTTCTTATTTTCCTGCTTGGTTGTTCCCCATTCGGCCAATCAGATGCATATTGAATTTTGAAAAAACGAAAACAAAATTGAAAAAAACAAAAAGTCCTCAATAAGATAAGCCGGGTCATGTGTTTCGAGTGTTATTTTTTTTCTTTTTTTCGTCGTTCCGGCCGGTTCCATAGAGAGGTTGGGATACCCAAGCATATTTCAAAGCCGGGGGGTTGGTGCTCTGTTGAGCCTCTGCAAATCCGGTCGAGTTTTGGTGAAAGTGGGCTATACACTGGGTAGTCCGAGAAAATAGAATAGTCCTTCCTGGCGATGTTGCCCTACAAAGCCCATTCGAAGTTTTGGAATCCGTGGATTCCAACTATAGAGCTGCAGCTTATTATCCCCTTACGACTGCACTCCCGTTTATGGGACAATGAAAAGCAGATTGAAACAGCGTGCTAAGAAGGCCTATTCTTGCTCGCTCGCGTGGTGATTCATTCTTCTTGTTGTTCTTCTTTGAACTCGCCGACCTCCTCGAGGATATCGAACGGCCCCTGCTCGTACACCCACACGTGTGGAGTACTACTACGGTAGATGGTCTTCTTCCTCACCGTGTCTACCCCTCCCAGCCTCTCTCTGTTTTCCTACTTCACCCAACTGCAACCATCATCAACTCTACAAACACCTTGTCCATCCCCTCTTTTCACGCATGCCTGCCAACCATTCAAAACCTCTCCCCTAACCCTCGATTTCCTCCGTTCATCATTCTTTTTTTTCCTCCGGACAGGTGAAAAACGTTCGCAAAAAGCTTTAGCCCGCCTATTACGAGAGACCATAGTTAATAGAACCTATGGTACACACCGAAACCTATACATTTACCTATTTTCACTTACAATACTTTGTTCTATTTACTATGGTCCCCCGTAACAATATGTATGTGAGTCCGGTGCTACCGCCGCACTACTACCTGCCAGTTTCTCTAAATCATCGGCTGATTTATTTATATATATGCCAGTCGCCCCGGTAGTCTAGTGGCACCCCCCACGAATGCTGTTTATAGTTCTTGTTGTTCGAATCCCGTGTAGTGTTGGACTTTTGCGTTTATTAGCAAACAAACACTAGATTCGAGCGAAAATGTTGAAAGAACCAAAAATAAGAGTAGTGTGGGCAGGCGCAATTCAATGAAAGTCGACGAGGGAAGAAACAGCCGTGAAATATCTCCGCGAAACAAAACACAGGGTACAACCGTAGTTGGGAGGAGAGGGAACCTACTTTGTGACCCTGTGCTTGAGTTTCGACGAGAAAAGAGAGGCTAAAAAAGCGAATGATATAAATGGGATGGAAAGACAGAAAATAGAAGAAACAAACATGACCGATTGCTTGCGTAGTCGTCGGGCTTCGATAATAACATATATATCGAAAATACATTTCGTTCACGCAATTATTCGTGTAATAATGGAATACCGCACGGAGTAGTTGAATATACCCATCTCGACCAAACCGTGAGTCCGAATCATGGTCATGACCACCACCGCCTCCCTGCTCGTGCGAGAGAGCTCGTGAACTGGCCCTCCTAGGCATTTCCTGGCGTGAACACGCTACGAAGATGGCAGAAGGCCGTTCATAAATCTTCGGACGAACGGTGAAGTATGACAGCCTACCCTATCTGTAAAAAATGTTGTGTAAAGCTTTCCACTTCTTCTTCTACCATAAATAAATCCGTCCACGCAATTAATTTGTGCACGGGGAGGGACCGAACTTCAGAAGCCCCACGTGTTACGGGTGTTCTGACTGGGTAATGCGTTCACAACACCGTCGTTTTGCGGATACTAGACCAGCAGCGTTGCCCCTGTTTTATTTATCGTGCCGCATACCGCGACCCTCAACCAGTTCTTTCGAAACTCAAACTGGTGTACTGATATATATATATATATATATATATATATATATATACCTGGTAGTATATGTATATATACTGTAATCTACTCCAAAACATGGTGTCACTGTCATGATGAACTACTGGATAATCGTTGTGGGCTGTTATGAATTTTCTCCGTTTTCTCTCGTGGCGAGCTCAATCACCGCGAACTGCCGCCGAAGTAAGTGGCCAAGAAGAATGAAGGCTCAGGGTCGCTGAGGATGTGGTAGAAACCAGCTTAAATTTTCACTCAATTTCTAGTCGTCGGACAGTTCACATTGTCCTGCCCGATTTTACCAACAACAACTGAATGGTGGCTGCATCACGGGTTGATTAAGTATATATATATTATATGTGGAAAAACGATTAACGAGCGTTGTCTCAACCTCACCTGCTACCCTCACAGCTCACTCAGCTTTTCCACTACCCCCTGCATTCCTAACGCCTACAACAGCGCAAGGGCGAGCCGCTTAATACCCAACTACAATTCCCGTCCTCTTGGACGTGTATGGTGTTTACCCCTGCTCCTGTGCCCAGAAGATCATATATTGGCGAGTCACATCTACTTACCAACGTGAGTAAATAAGCATGCCGATCCGCTAGAAATGAACTACACAGTCACTACAGCAGTAGAACGTCACGCTTTCGTGGAACTTCCCCGTGCGTATTTTGCAACCTCAGTGGTGGATACGGACGATTCACGTGCGTATAATAGTTTTAGCAACTTGGTCGACTCGACGCAATCTAACCCTACTGCCCGCCTCCCCGATACACCAACTACAGCAGCAGTAGAGTGCAGCTGGAGAGCTGCGTGCAGCTCGGCACTGCACTGTACTGCAGTACCATTCCAGACACCACTGATTGGATGCAGTTGCAAGAGAGTCACAATTTTACAGTAGAAGGGATCAAACGCAAGTCAAGGCGGCAGTTGCAAGCCTCTCCGTGCAAGCCGACCACATAAACAGGAACCATCCCGATCACAGACGCCACGTTAGTTGTGGTATATGTTCAAAGCCAACAGTCAGCATGATCAGAGAGTATTGGCCCCAGCAGTACGTAGACGGCTAAGAAAGGCGAACCGCCAAAGACGGGCGTGCTCGAAAATAAGAGGATCCCGACTAAGCAACTATTATTCAGTCATTGTTGTAGTATAGTTATGGGTATTTATTTTGGTGTTGGGTGTTCGCAAGATTATGATTATCATGTTGTTGGTGGCGTGTGTCGCTTCTACTACTGCTGTTGTGTTGAAAATATTGTTTGTCGTTGGTCTTGGTGGTGGTTGTCTACAGTCCATGTTGGTGTTGGTGTAGCTGTTGCTCTTGGTATTGTCGGAAATATTGCCTTTTTTGGTACGAGTACACCCAACCACAAACGAGCAGGACATCAAAACTTGGTGACTACCTTGCGCTATATATATGGCGCAGGGCGACGTAATGATGATGGCATTGACGGTTTGCAATCACAGCTGTGGTATGGCCTGTTCGTATACCCTGGTAATAAATACGCGTGCTCAAGGGTTACGACGCCATCCGACACAAAGCTTGGACCCCCTACATTATAAGCCATGTCACATAGAGTCATCTGTATTCGCTCGCTGTTGAGCTGGGTGTCTGTTTTCAAGTTTCTGATAGCATACACAAAAAAAGAAGGAATGTGGCATGATTCATAGATCCTGTAAAATTCGTGTGTCGAACACAGTATATACCCCACACGAACCTCTTCAAAGGTTGTTCAAACGAGGAACCAATACACGTCATTTGAATCCCAACATCACAACAACGAAAACAAACTATAAGAACAGTTTACTAGTGCTGTATACAGCACTACGGTAATGCAATACGATTTAGATTCATCCTTACTACAAAATAAGCAGTATTTTCAAACAGAAGAACAAGGCTCATCGGCGACCTAATTTGGTTGTATACCCTACCGAAGCGAACATCGATGGTGATATGCCACAGAGTATACAGTGGTAGATAAGCCCAAACGTTTCTTCCGTGGTGATTTTCAGTTTTTCATGTATCTCTCGACGACTATATTAGTACAGGTCAAACTCTATATAGTACGATTAAGAATGCAGAGAGTCACAGAGTCGCCAAGCAACGTGTGAAATGTACTCACCCACTAATTCGATTTTACATGGGGTTTATTTAGTACCAGGTACTAAATAGGACAAAAGAGCTCCACCAAACAGTTCGACGCGAGTCGGAGAGGGAACAAATGTCTGACGAGTGGTCGATGTTGTCCAAAGGTACAAACTCTGGTTGGGGAGCGGGCGGGGGAATCCTGCTATAGATACATGTAACATGTGTGACCCCTGATGTAAGTTGCAATTAGGGGGCAGAGAACAACAGAACCGCGAAACTAAGAAAATATCACTAACAAGTCAAATACATTACGTCCGAAGTAACTAATCAAGTAGGTCAAGTAACCACTTACTTACTTTCACCCACACACCTATACCTTCTTTTTTCGAAAAAAATATTCTCGTCTATAGGTAATGCAACTACTTGATAGTAAACAGACGCACAGTACGTACGATTCACTCAAGTATGTGACGAATTGTACTCTTGATATATGTATAGTTTGTTTTTTACAGGGATTCAAACTCCCAAAAGAGCCTACTCTAGTCCACGCGATATACCCGCTATATACGATGTTGCGTTCTACTCGGTACACGATAGCATCCAAAGAGTACTCAATACAGCAGTATCGGAGATGTTTGATTCGTTACATATATCGGTGAATCCCGGAGAACAAATATACCTGGTACCAAGCATACATACGTTAAAAGACTGCCAAGTAACTGGCACCACGTGCCAGTCTCCAGGATATGTTTTGAATAGGACAAGACAACAAAATATTATGATTGTTATGTAGCAACAGATAGATAGATATAAAAATGTTTAACACGCTTTCTATTATTTTATATCCAGCGTAGTATATATACCTCAAGAGACTACTGTAGTGTGTACAATGGATATATTCGAAAAACAACATATTTACGTCCTACCATATATTAATATATATATCGTAGGGCTAACCCTAACCCCATAATATAATATATAATATATTGTATATACTAGTACTAGGAATAATCAATCGTGTATCCTGTATATAGTGTATATACAAAACCCATTTACAAACAAGAACATAAACTGCCCATAAGCTTGACAGTCAGACGCCCCCCCGCATTCCCCCTACTACCCGCACAGATCTCTACATCGAAGAGACCTTCTAAAAACAGGAAAATAAGATGCCAACGGCTCTACGAAAAGCTACTTTTCTGGGCGTCGTCGCTTTGAAGCTAGCTTCGGCGAAAGACACGCCTTCGCCTAACAAGCCTATCCCCAAGCCTGATTGCGATGCGGATATCGCTGTGTCGATTCGATACAACGCCGGGTCTGCGCGCTTGTACGTCGAGTCGGCGGACGGTAGGACAAGGGGCGGCTGTGTGACATTGGAGCAGATCTGGAGGCAGCAGGTGGTTGGGGCACCCTTGTATGCCGTCGACCCCAAGACTGGCGACGTCAGCGACACTGCGACAGGGACTTGGTTATTGACCGAGGAGATGTATGTAGAAGACGGTGTCACTCTGAAGGTGTGCTTACAGGCTTCTTGTGGATATTTTCTCGCCGTCGTAAAGAGATTCAAAAATAAATGGAGAAAAAGGAAAAGGAAAAGGAAAAGAGAAAGGGAACGACCACGAGGAAGAGGCACTCGCTCTCCCACCACCTTCACCTTGTGGTGCACAGGAATCGTTCCATGGCTAAACTCGCGGAGCGTGGTGAACTGCTGCTGTAAGATGTTCGGTGGCGTCACGCTGCCGTACTTAAAAATTCAGTTGTGCGAAGCGTGTACCGCACAGAGGGATTGCACCGAGAATACTGCTGTGTAACGTTTATGGATAAATGTCATTAATTAGCAAAGTCCCCGTGAGCATGCGAAACAATCCTATCCCACAGAGGGAGTTGATATTCGAAGTGCACGCGTTCATACGCACCGAATCTGGAAGGTTTAGTCTTTTCCAGCACACAACAGACGATGGGTATCACACACACACATTTGTTCCTGGGTAATCCTAACAGTCTCGAGTTTCGACGCCCTGCGTTGTCTCGCCCCCGGCTCGTCCATTGGTGTTCAGGTGCACGGCTCGTCAGCGGGAGGCGATGCTGACGAACTTCGATTGCTTAGTACGAGCAAAACATTCGTCAACCTGCGCGCCTACGGAGGAAGCCTTGATTTCGTGAGAACGAAGGTAATCATAGGGCCCCTTCAGAGGACACCACGGGGTCGAATAATTAAACCTGTCTCTAAATGCAACTACTTGTAGCTTTGCCGAACGTACGTACTTTGCAGGGTTTAGAGTGTCCAGTTTCACTACCAGGGAACTTGTATAGCTCGCCGAGCTACCCTCTTCTCGCCTAGGTATTTTGTGGAACGGTCGTTCTTCACCCCAATCCATTCCACAGGGACCTCGCAAAAGGCCCCCTTGTACCTGGCGTCATGCCTTACACTCAAGACATGTTGTAACCCTATGATTATTCTGAAGCGTGCCTCGCAACTACGGTGTTGATTGCCTTCACGCGTCGCTTCCAGCGCGCTTACTGGCCATCGTCGACGGTTGAGTGTTGGTTTGTTGTCACCGGCGTACGCAGTGTCCACTCACGTCCGACGTAGTTTGCGAACAAAAATCCAGTCCCTGTTATCCGCCCTTATGTGTACGGCCATAGCGACGAGATGTGTGCTCCGTCAACTCTGACCGTCTTGTTCCCTCGCTGTGCAATATCGCCCATCGTATTAGGTGTTCGCGTGGGACACTTCGAAAAATGCCCCAGACAAAAACGAAAGCGATGGTCGATCGTACATCAGCGCCGTCTCGGAGATCATCACCGACAACAGCCAGACGTGCAGCGGAAGGGCCAAGAAGAATATGGGAGAGGCACGGATGGACATTGAAGACAGCGAAATGGGTTACCTTGGATACCATGGCTCGGAGACCTACGGCCTAACGTGGAAGGTAGGACGTACAAGACTTTCCCTGGAACGAACTGCTTGGTATACGTTTCAGTGTCGACCTGAGCTGGACCGGTCATCGTTCAGACAAGTGTTTAGCAACTATTAGTGAAGGCGTAGTCGTTGTACGGTGGATTCGACCATGATAATAAGATCATCGATACTCAATGTAAGTCAACATCTAAGGGTGTGCGGGTATATCTGAACCTACCGTTAGCGATGGCAGGGTTCGGACCGCACCCATTTTATAACGAGCGAAACTTGGAATGCGTAACCGATTACTAACCCACTGACTTTGCTACGGGCGGGGGCAATTGGTCAGTTACCAAGCACATGTAAACTGCCAACAACACCGAGATAAAACGAACATTGACCAGGTTCGGTTTCCCCCTTATCAAACAAGAAAACGTATCGTGACAGCAACCTAACCACGACTCGCGATTCAAATGACAGCAAGCTTTTTATTCACCCAGTGCTCACAGTCTTAACACGGCCTATATCCTATTTCATCAGGTCCGCGGGTTCTGCGTTGACAAGAGCAACCCCGAACTATTCGACGACGTCAACGTTTATGGCAACATCTACGATTCCGACATTCACCACAACAATTTCGGGGTATACACATATGGCCATCAGCAAGGAGACTGGAGGAGGAACAAGATGCATGACAACTCTGGGTACGGCTTCGACCCCCATGACGACAGCGACTTCCTGACGATTCACGACAACGAGGTTTACCGCAACGGGTACCACGGTATCATCGCCTCCAAACGCTGCAACGGCGTCTCCATCCAGGTACATTAGGGCTAGAGCACTGTGGCTTGCGACAGTAGGAAACAAATCATGTTCTAGGTCGTGTACGGAGCAGTGTTGCTCTCGGTATTAGGTCCGTGATTCGCGGTCAGCCACTGCGGACAACATACAAATAAGACGATGGAGATCATAGCCTCTGTTAAGTGCGACAGTTTTCACCAACGATCGCTAGAGGTGTGGCTCTGATATTTTATCACAAGGCGGTTAGGTCGAATTGTTCACTAACGCAGAAAGGGGGTCGTTTCTTGCTCCTACATTCAGGGCAATGAGGTCTACGGCGGTGCTTCAGGGTCTGCTGGCATATTCCTTCACCGCAGCAGTGACGACGGAGTAGTAAAAGGTGAACTCTCGCTCCAACTCGATTCGTTGTTTTCACTCTCAATATGTACCTGAACAAAAATAAAGAGAGCGGGGACGCGACGACACAACCCGCGTACGTATCGCAAGGGTTACATGCCCGACACATAGGTGTACGGCATCAAACGCTTGCGCGCCCACGTTTGCGCCCATTTAATTGAGATTGAGGGCGGGGACAGGTCCACGCCAGCCAACGTTGTTCAAGAAACACATACAAGAACTGATTACAGGACCCACAAGTGCTTACCCCAGCTAACAATTCATTTACAGCGTGCGACGGAGCGACAGACATATCAACCATCGCGGTCTTCTAATGTTGGTTCTGATCGAAGACGCTCTATCTTCATTTTGAACCAGGCAACTACGTTCACGACAACGGCGATGCCGGGATGGCCATGCTCGAGTCTTTCAACGCGGACGTCGCAGAAAACGTCTTCGAGAACAACCAGTACGGTGTGCGGTTGTCCGTAGGGTGCGGCCGCAACGTATTCTCCAAGAACGTCATCAGCGGATCGTCCGAGTGAGAATGCTGTCTAGGGTTTTGAATCCGTTTGACTAAACGTTCCGCTATTTCCCCGCTCCGGCGTCGGGCGTTTACGGCATGGTAGGGCTACTTGACAGTTATGCATGCTCTATTTAGTTTGGTTCTCTTTCAACTCCCTGAGGTACTTACACGCAACATTTAAACCTCCCAAACACCGAACATGACCGGTACCGATAGTTTCACTAACCAAGAGCTTGCTTTTGAAACGCCACTTCTTGGGCAGATTCAACACCTTCTCATACCTAGGTTCCGACGCACCCGAAGTGAGCGAATCTGGGCGGTCCCAGGATAACGTCTTCAAGGGAAACACCATCATCGGAGGCCTCGAGAGCATAAAGATCAAGGAGGCGGACGGCACGCAATTCATCGATAACTCGTTCAAGGATGCTTCAACCATCCGCTTTGTGGATGCTAAGAGAACGCTCATGTTGGGTAACACCGGCCTTGACGACAGCAAGCTGAAGATAGCCAGCGGCGCTTCTTTCGACAAGAGTTCCGACTATGGGTTCGAGCCCACAAGTTAATGTGCTTGGGCTCCATTCCCATGCGATAATGTGTTGAGACGAAATAAGTTTCACCAACACTGCTCCAGATATGCTCGTCTCTGTACGAAAATACCTTTTTGCGCCGATCACGACAACACCAGCCGACAATTAAAATTTCTTGTGTGGTTCCTATTATGCGTTGCGGCGTCGACGAGTTGCGCGGTACGTCGCTGAGCCTAACACCATAGCTATTTCCAGCATGTTACTACTGTACCGTCGCCCCCCTTTGGGGGGTTAGTGTTCCCAATATGTTCTGCGACGTATCCGGGGTTGGCAGGTTAGGCGGTATTTGTTGTTGTACGTGTGTTCGGTCTCTCTCGGTATCTCGTACTCAATACACACTCACGGTGCCTGAGTACTGCTGAATTACTGTACTTCGACTGCCGAGAGTCACGTAGGTGTTTGCATTTGCCTACTGTATTTCTTCCCATATAGTAGCGTCGACTCACAGGGGTAATCCCGAAGTGTTTGACTGTTATTTGGAAACTCATACCTGTGGTTTCATGCTGTAGTGTTAGTGATGTGTCGTTCGTAGTGGTGTCGTTCGTAGTGGGGGCCTACGGTTGGAAGTTTCAGGGCAATGACTGACGAAGTGGTGTTTAGGTTTTCGAGTTGTTATGAGTCCTATTAAATCCCCAAGAATTACTGTGTTTACGATATTAATAGGTGTGAGTGTGACGCGTATAGTGAGAGTCGGCTGGTATAGACTGGTTGGTGAGAAAATTGTTGTGTTTAGTTTTGAGTCATCCTTCCTCATATCATTGCAAAGGACATCGACTGCAGAAGAGCGAGGTGGTCTTTTCCTGCCCTTGCTCAGATAAATCCGTCGCTGTTGTGGTTCTCCGCCACGTTTAAGAAGGTGTACTATTAGAGAACATATACGCTGTCCCCACTCATTTGCTTCATGCGAGCGTCGCGGTTTTATATCTCGCCTTGGTGCTGTATTCATATCGGAGTTAATTGAGCCGTAGAGAAACACGACCGTAATGAAGGGTCTCCGGTAGCATGGTATCCGTCGTGTTATGCCTACCCATTCCTGACACAAACGCAGAGTACCCGAGCTATACAAACCTTGGCGTTCGTTGTGTTATGTACACATGCGTCGTTGTGTGTTCTGTACGAGCACATTGAATTGTTTCAGGTACATGGCGGCACCAGTAGCCAGCATCCTACCCAATCGTTGATCTAAAAAACAGTCGAGTACGAGCCTTACGCTGTCGACAATCAATGGCAAGAAACATGCGAAGCTGTTCGAGAACGAGCAATACTTGTGTCGAGCGTAGACAGTGCTAGCTGGGTGGACACATTTACTCCAATCACCTTCGCAAAATCGCTCGATATGTCCTACTCGCGCGGCCAACTTAGCTTGAACCTGTCACCGGCTATGTGTTTCAGGAGACACAGGATAATTGCCGTGGTTCCGATAGTACGACGACAGTTATGCTGAACCAAGACTCAGAACCTGCATATTATTGCCGATACGATGAAGCGTGTCAACATCCATCATTCCTGGCACGAGGGGGGTTCACTTGAGATTACCGCCAGGCGAGGTTTGCTCCCCTCGAGCAAGCCCGATATTTCATTGCCGTCGACCGTAACCGATGTCAAACCTTACGACGAAATACGCTCGACCACAGATCGTGTCTCGTGGCGAATACCGAGGATATACGATCCTCATCGTCTTACTGCAATCGTTTCGACCGGTTTCTCGAACGCGTCCCTCTGACCACACACCAAAGCCGCTCTCTTTTAGGCAGAATCAGCGTGTGTATGTTGCAGTCAGGCGGTCCGTACCATGACCCGTGCAGGGTAAACCACGGACCGAGTAGCCTACACCTCGTGGTGTTGATGAAATTCACCAACCCATATTTTGGAAAATGTGCAGTCCGTACGTACTGATGGGACTATAGGAGTGTCTTTGTTTGGATATCCGGGGTAGTGCAGTATGCGGATATATTAGGAGTCTGTACTGCACGTAGAAAGTGACACCGCCGCCAGTAGCGATGCTGAGAACGTTGTTTTTGAAAGAACGTTACTACCAATAGAACAATATGCAGCGCATTATGGGGAACAGTGCAGACTCCGGCAGCCGACAGAACACACCTGCCCGTAGCATGGGTATTTCACCGCTTGATCAAGCGCGGGTCAGCCCTACAACGAACGGTCACTCCTCCTCTCTTCTCATTGTCACTCGACTCTTGTCCACACTTCTAGGGTGCTCCATTTGGTCCCTTGGATCAGCCTGTTTTCCATACCGGCCACGCCCATTACAAACCATCGGTTTTCATCTTGATCACAAGTGATCTGCCCAGACGCGTCGACGTTAACTCTGCCCCCTACACTCCACAGGGGCAAATCCTCCACACATGGATATTTTCTTCAGGCGATTTTCGCATCTTCATATATATACACATCGACTGCCGCCACGGAACGACGTGTCCAGGTTGTTCGCGTTATTCGAAAATCTGGAATATCGCTCATCAAGTCTTCAAGTGCGGAGCAAAGGGGTTTTCACCCTGTCAAATAGAAGATCAGTGCCAACCTGACGGCGTCGACATCCACTTATCATCATCTTCGTTCGTCAGGGTTGCGAAAAGGAACACTGATTTCACCTGTTCACGCGCGAAGCGGGTAGGGAGACTGCTGGCACGATTCAAGCGCGTAGGAGGTACGAGCGTATGTGGTTCGGTTTCGTGCTCTCACGTGCAAAACTCGTATTATCACGCATCAACCTTGGTTTCATGCTGCAAGCGTACGGAAGGTGCATAACACAATCGTGTGTGTGCCCTCACACGCCAAGCTTTGTTTTCAATTCTGATTTAAAGGTCTACGCGCGGAACGCGTCTCGCAACGTTTCTTCTCATCACGGGCGATTATTTTTGCACTACTACATGCCTCTGTTACACTACTTCCGGACAAGTGCGAAACGAACTACGTAACATGACCTTTTCTTCGCCATCAAAATCGTTTTGCTTGTTCAGCCAGTTTTCACGCAGTCGAGCGCCTGATTGAGAAACAATACGCTGTTTCAAGTGTATGATTGACGACCGATAAGCGCTTTATCACGCATGGCCTGGTCGTTGACGGATCGATTGCTCATGATGGCGTAGAGAGAACATTTTCCCGCTGCATAAACGGGGCTTTCACGTGTATACAGGACCCCATTTGTCCCCAGCCATCTCTTTCACGCCTGCATGTGGGAGGTACGAGTTTTGACTCTGAAGACATAGTCATGCGTGACTGGTTTCGCTGACTGCGCAAGGGTATGAATGCGTATGTATACGAGTAGCAGTAGGGGTCCGCTCTCTCTACTCAAAGCCAAGTTATCGAGTTCAAACGTTCTTCTGGCACGCATGAACTTCGTGAGGGAACATCATTTCCCTGCGCTCAAGAACTCTTGGTCTAGCCTGCACCGAGCGAATCTCTAATGACAATAGAGCGTGTCTTGTTCAAAAGCTCGGGAGCAAACACGGCACTGGCTGCCACGTCAACTGCGGTCATCGAATGCCCAGGGTAACGTACCCTCAGACCGAACGCCACCAACAGCGATGGAGGGGCACTGCCTAGTGGCATATGATATATATATATATACCTTTGTAACACAACCCTTACTGTAACTGCAACAACTACCACGCGTCAAACGACTCGTACTGCTCGTATGATCATTGGCGCCTCGTCATAAACGTCATTTTCATTGAAGGGCTTTGAGTCAACACCAATACTATCACAGTCTCTTTACTACGGCAGCAGTATATGCATCACACATGGACCACTTCTATAGTTCACCCCACCGCTGGTCTGAGACTACAACGCCAGTACCAGTGTCAGTACAGAGCGACGGGCTGGTGTAACAAGTATCAGGCTCACCTGGGTTGAAGGTTGTACATTCAATAGTTTTCAGGCGTTTCGGTCCGTTTTTGTACGCCTAAATGTCTTTAAAAAATCATTTGTACAACATAAAATAGGCGGTGCGTGTGATGTAGTGGTAAAGGCTGGCCGCGTGGACTACCCTGCTACATCAACTGCTATCCTCTCGAGTGGTTGGAGGGAACGCCCTGCTGCTGTGATGGAGGTTTCGTGTCCACTACGTCAACGAAAACATTTCGAGCTTGTCGATCCGTAAATTTTGAACCAATCCGTCTGTAAATGTACGTACCGTTTTAGTGTTTCATTTCCTCATACAAGAAGTTAAAAACAATAATAGACGAAGTCATACGGATCTCGGTTATTCTTACTGTCTTTCTTCATTGTTTTTTTTCAGGGAAGATTTAGTTTAATTATACGACTTGGCTGTACACCTGGTAGCAGTCACGCGTACGGCAGTACCGAATCTGATCTGCTACTGCTTCGATGCCTCACGTGAGATCGCATCATCACCAGGCTCATATATTGCATGGTACATTGTACTTCCTGTTTGACAAGTTTGTTGTATACCAAACTCTGACGTCTCCCCACGGGTACATGCCTAAGGGTTTGTCCTTTACGTTACGACATAGGGTTTGTTGTTTACGTTTCAGCATATTGCAGTTCTCTTCTTCGCCTCTACTGATCAACTTGCGGAAGGTGTTCGATTAGATAAGGCTCCTGCCGCAAAGCATGAGGGCCTCGCCAGATGTTTGCCCGCGCTGATCGTTCAACGCGGTAGCAATAATAATCCTGGAGAAAGACTCGCGGCAAGGAAACAAGCCAGAAAAAATGTTGTAGTGTGGTCTTCATATTGTATGACTTCGTCCTGTTATGTCCTATTGTCGCCGGCTGGGCAGGGGTTGCGCATGTCTTTACGGTTTCCTTGACGAGCTCACATATGTTGGAACAATCAACCTGTTTCATTTTCGGATCTATCTGAATGCATTCTGAGACTGCTTCTCTACTGGGCCAGGGCTGATTGTAAAAGTTGATTCTACTCCGTATTGTATCAACAAACGTTGGGAAACCAAAAACAATTGCACGCGAAAGCTGGGTGGGCCGGAAGTCCGTATTTCTCCTACAATGTGTGTTGTCCGGCTTTGGGTTGGAGATATATAGGCACAATAATAAGGCGGATTCTTAACTCCACCTAGTTGTAGGTTCCATACTACGGAGCCATGTCCTTGCATCTTCTGACTCGTGCTTGTCGGGCCCCAAGGTCCCTACTACTGCAGCCTTTTGTTTAGTCTTTATCGTCCACTTCAAGTTATCATTGAAACTTATGACGTATCCTTCCCCAGCCGGTTGCCCTACCCTTAAATCGCAGTTGGCCTGTGCTTTGCCTTGTCAGCTTGATTGGGATCGGCGATCTCACTCGAGCTCTTTTTATTATATTTATAGTGTACCGTGGCTTGCCCGCGGTGAAGGGCCCGTGATAGTGGTAAATCAATTATTTTCGCGTATGTATGGATATATTTGTAAGTCTGCGCATAGCCACGGTCGCTCGTTTGACTAGCGTCCCGTATAGGGGCACCAGCGGTCATGCCAAGAATCATTGCATATTGCTTAGTTCATGTTCCAATCCCCAATTTTCATGATATCTCTAGACACCGGAATTGGCCGCGATTGCTACACAAACGCCCTACCCGAACGGATTGTATCGTGTATTGAATCTAACACAAGCAATGTAGCCAATGCTCTAAGGATTTGTAAATCGTCCCCCCTAGATCGGCCATCTTCAATATCGGAGTACTTATGCGCTGTAGCCATCGCAATGTTTACACGCTTTATCGGCAGGTAGCGCTATCGCACCTGTAATAATCAGATCGCTCTGTCACGCTGCCAAAGTCGTATACCGACGACAGATATACCAAGGCGTCGCAGGCCAATTCA
Source organism: Nereocystis luetkeana (assembly GCA_031213475.1). Classification (NCBI taxonomy): domain Eukaryota; class Phaeophyceae; order Laminariales; family Laminariaceae; genus Nereocystis; species Nereocystis luetkeana. The sequence goes on along the minus strand of JARUPZ010000014.1, from coordinate 6,015,963 downwards.
CAATGGCAATGGTCGGTGCGGCAGAATTCGGCCAGCAAGGACCGTGAAGCGTCCGTAGCAGCGAAGCGATGTGAATTGATCACTTCGTTCAAGTGTGTCCACAGGCGAGGAAGGCGTGTCAAAAGCGGTGGAGCCATGTATTTGTTGTAACTGCGACAAATAGGTTCGCGTAGGAGATAGATGTAACCTACAGTGAGTGGCGTACGCCGGTTGTCGAGCGTACTTCTCAAAGACAACGTACTCATTCAGAACATTGTTTTTTTAGGCTACAGTAGCTGCATTGGTACTCCGCGCAACGTAACGCCGTGCTATAACCTGCACGCGGCTGTATTCAGACATACTCCTAATACAAGATCATGCGTGCAGATTTCCTCATTCTTGATCACATATACAGCCGCGAGGTGGTGTTTGTACACTACAAGTACACGCAACTTCGTCGCAATATGCAAGGCATATTAAAATAGGTCGTGTCGGCCGTGTAGCAGCTGAAGAGAGCTATGTATCCACGGCGATCTGCGGGGGGGGCAACCCTAATATAAGGCGATCGCGTTTGGGTCGCTCCTCGCATCAACTGTGATCAGCAGGTGCCATTGACCAGCGGTAACCCATACCCCCACCATGACACAGCCGTGGCTAGAATACGTGACCGCCGTGAGGAATCTCCCATATATATTGCCTTCGATCAGGATATCAGCCGCCGCCATCAGACAGTCGTGTATGCAATCGCTTTGTGTATACCGTGAGGTGCTGGACAACCGATCAACGGCATGCCCACCGTCACTCTGACAAAACACTATTAACCTTTACTCCAAAACGTCTACGTTCGACAGACGACGATAGATAGCAGGCACGCACCACTAAAGTCTTGGTTAAGGTGGCAAGAGACCACAGTGTTGTCGTTCGGACGGAACGGAAGCGAGGGTAGTCCGCGTGTACATACATTTCGCGAAATATGTCCATAAATATGGATGACGGAGGGAGGGGTGAAGGGCACTGCAACTGCAACACCATGTGAAATGGACGAGCAGCTCTCGTGGCGCTTAGTTGGGACGGGCGCTTAGATCACTTTCGCAGCGACACTGCTTTGTCCGCAATCGTTATCGATCAGGAGTACATCTACCACAAAAATGACGCAACAAACAGTGCTGCGAGATAACATCCGCAGTTAGGCCGTTCCGGCGTACACTATCTATCAACACCGCGCGTATCAACCGCCACCCTGACTCAAATGTTACCGAAACAGATGTGCATTAACGATGAGCCCCGTGGGCCGCGACCAGCGTAAAATTAGCCGCGATCCTGAGACAGCGTGGCATCGCGGTGTACCTCGGTCGTGACCAGCAGTACCACAACCACAACAATACCTGACAAGTCTTCCGTATCACTTGATTCAGCAGTTAGTTCTCGCTAGAAATCCCCTAGAAAAGCCGCCCGCAATACATCAACGGCGCCCAGAACATAACCGTGTCGCTCAAGCTGGACTTCAGCAGTTGTTTTTAAGAGTGTAGAACTCAACACAACAACTGAACAAGTACACAGAAAAACCGTCCACGCAATTTAAAACACAAATTAATACATGAACAAGAACGAACAAGTATTTACACAGCAGAGCAAACACACAGTGCGTGCATCCACCGACGTAAGAATAATCATCTACTCGTTTTTCAGAACGCGAAATATATGCTACAGTCGTGATTGGATCTGCACCACAAGCAATACGGCCTCCTTACTCATCACTGAGACGACGAGACGGGGGAAAAGGGTCTCAGCGCTGTCGGTAAGGACATATATGAGAGCGCCGTCAAGCACGTGTACGCACTGGCTGTATTGCCCTATAAGCCAAGCAACCAAGGGGAGGGGGGGCGTCGTCTACCACAAACGCCACCCCGGGGTACCTCACCCGATAGTCGCGCGGGGGGAATCATGGCCTGGCGAGCATCCGCGATAGTAGCGAAAACACTCACGTTACCGCTTTCGCTGTGTGTCCGCGGTGTCTCAGCCTGTAAGCATGACCACGGTTTCAGTAACGCGTTGGTGCCCACAGTACTTCGAGACTACTGTATATCCAGTAATAGGAGTGCGACCGACTCCGGTTGGTCTCGGCATAATCTGTCTATATACAACGCATAAACCAAGTTCAACTATGACGCAACCCCGTCAGCAATTATTATGTATGATCGGCGAGTGGGGCGAACATTGATCGGCAGTACATCAATGGCGACCGTGAATCAACCGTGTTAGTCATAGCGGCGTAAATTCAACGCCACTCACAAGCGAAAAAATATCCGCAATGTTTCCCACGCTTGACAAATTCGTGTCAACTATCTAAGCTGTGCATCGACAACGTCTGACGCAAACTGAACATCGGTATACCAAGCCTAAGTTATAGATCAACTGTGAACCACTAGGGGGCACCCCACACGGTGGTTCCAGCCATGTAAACAATACCAGCCGCGGGGCAGGCAGTCAATAGTATCGTATTCGTAGTAGTGACACAGCCGAACCAAACGTTTGTAAACGGCAATCAGCAGAAACACAGTCATCGGTTTACGCGCCCCGCAATGAAACCCTCGTGCCGTATAAACATTAACCACAGCTACGACACAGCTACGTCGGCCGCAACTCAATCACAAGCAGCGGGTAAAGCTAACGGGCGAAAAACAGCCGAACTGATGACCCAGTCGCGAGCACTAGGGGAGAAAAGAGTTAGCAAGTGCCATGATGGCGCTGCAGGGTTCAAAACAATATGTCGCGAGAAGCGCGGCAACTTATGACCGATATGTCACCACAAACTATGTCAGAGCTTTGTCAGCAATAATTCAAGCACCAGCAGCGCGAAAGGTGATCAGTGGTATATTTATAGCAACCAACGTTCGGGCAACGGACCCGCGTAATACTAAACGAATTTATCACTAGCGTCTGCCACAATTACAGGCCGAGTTTCGTGAAAACCATTCGACGCTATACCAACTGCCTCAACCATGTCAGCAATAAATCAAGCTCGAGCGCGAGGAACACGAGCTGCTGTGTATCATGCTTGTATAGCATGGCTCTGACAAAGTCACGCCCGCAGAATATCGACCGTTTATGGCACAACCGTGCCGACAATATATTTACCTCGAGCGGTGGTAAAAGCCGGCAGCGCCAGATCAACTACAACGATGACTCAGGTATGTGAAAAATGTCTCAACAGCGAACGGCAGGAACTCAGTCTAGAACCAACCATGACGCGTACACAGACATGGCCGCCACACATCGATCGCCAATTGCGTGAAAACCAATCAGCGGTATAGCAAACACACCTAAAACTCAGCCAAGCCACCGGTAACTCAACCGCGAGCGGCGAGAACGCGAATCGCGGTCTTTCAACTGCAACTGTGGAACAACCATGATGGCAAAAAATCCACTGGCCCCGGAGAGATATCGAGAAGCGATGTATCAACCGCAACCATGACGCGACCCTATCAATAATTCAACAACCGCGAGTGGCAAGAACCGAGAACAGCCGTATTAAACCATATCTATGACCCACTCATCATCGGTAAATCAACCACATGCTGCAAGTAAGTATGAAGGTTATCGCAGGGACACACAATACAATGTGAGCAACAAGTTGAAACTGATCAATTGACAACCGGAGGCTGAAACAAAAAAAGCAACGGTATGTCAACGGCACTACTCTCCGGGCAAGTCAGTATTCACTCGAACATTCTAAATCAATCGTGACGACGGTATTTCAACCACAGCTACGCCATCGGAGAGTCAGTTACAAGGAAAATTATCATGGCGGTGACCGTGACTGCATCAAGCAGTATATATACCAGTTAAAAGAATGAGTTAGTGATGTAATTATCAATACATAGCGAGCGGCAACAAGTCGTCCTCAATTATTCCACAGTCGTGTTTGAAACAGATTACCGGCAAGCAGCAGGAAAAAGGCAACAGCGGTATAACAGCAGCAAGAAGTGCATGTATGTAGCTGAGGAAACAGTATCGTAAGTGACAGTAGCGGGAGACGCAATCAGTCGTATATCTACCTGAACTACGACAAAGGTCTGTCGCCCACATATCAAAACATCGCGCAGCGGGAAAACGACCAGCCAAACCATAACCACAACCACGATGCAGATAGTACAGAGATAATTCGACTACGTGCAACGGGGAGGCCGGTGACCAACACGTTATCGATACCAGTTATTACACAGCCGTATGAGCAATATATCAGCTGTGGGCAGAGTGTCAACCGGGCCCCGCCATATACAGAGCGCAACAAAACACGGCCGCGTGTGAAACGTGCTTGGGTAGATTTCGTACATGGGCCGGACCTTCACCACAGAGACGTGAGCACACAATCAACTGCAAGGAGCTGGCAGAGACAGAAGCGATATATCAACGTCAACATAGTTTACTAAGACCGGAAGCAACAGGAAGAAAAGTCCAGGTCCATGTTTACCGGAATCCCCGAGGTTTGTACACAGCGTCGTGTGTTTTCAAGTACGCGCTATCATATATATGGTAGCGCTTCCTCAACCCATTAGAATAGCAAGTTATCCTCGGAACGATTCTTCGAGTACGGGCGAGTCTTCGTAAAGACATAACGACAGCACCTACACCAACGCGACGTCGGGCCACTCCTACCTACATAACAGTTCAATAAGGATCGAATGTTTACAGGAACAGAGCCGTGATAAGTTGCGTGTGTGTCTGTGATAAACGAGGAATTCGAGAACGACGAGAATTTCCGGTCAGGCATTTCCTGACTCGCTCAAAATAGATACCCGAGCTCCTTCTTCTGTCCGCTGCATGCAGGAGAGTTGTCTAGAAACACGCCCCCTCTCCTGTTACGGTTCTGTTACCCGGTCTGACGGCTCCTTGACACGACACAAAATATGCTGTTCGTTGCAGTGTGTTGGTGTGTGACACGCATGGCCTGTTAGCGTTCTGTACGAATTCCCGAATACCCCTCGAAAAAAACTCGGCTCAAGACACGTGACCTAACCCTAATCTCTTTCGTGACGGAAGACCTTCCTTGACTCCTTCGGGTTTGAATTGCTTTACAGCGAAGACGCCCTGAAGTTTATTATTCGGGGCTGGCGCTTATTCGGGTATGAATCGTTTTCATCGAAGACGATATAACCACCGCACTAAAAAATCGTCCTCTTTGAATATCGTATATCAATCAGTACATCGTCACCCCGCGAAACATTTGTACATCGAAAGAAAGAGCACAATATTTATTTGCAACTCGTGAACGATATTGCCTATCTCGTGAACACTGCCTTTCAAATCGAGAGAGAGCGGGGGGAGGGGGGGGGGCAGCCATATATCGACAATTATGTTTCTATCTCCCGCATTGTCCAACTCGTGAAATAATCTTCTCGATAATAAGAGAACAAAGGGGGCGAGCAGATATATATATATATATATATATATATCTGTTTATATATATATCGATCAGTACGCTGTCGACTCATGAATTATTCAAATATATATCAATACATACACGAATGATGCTGCCCAGTCCGGTGAATCATTGATGCTATCACTCAGTCGGAGAGGTAATTGGGGGCAAAAGCAGTGGGCTGTCAATGATTAAGTATTTTTCTCGTGAACCTTAGTGTTCATCTATCTAGTGACCTCGGTCTGTCGAACAGAGAGGAGAAGAGGGCAAACAGCCGCATATCGGACGAAAACAAATATCAACTCGCGAAATGTTGGTAAGTCGATAACTGAATCGCCCATCCCGTTGATCAAACTGCCCATCTTATTGAACGTTGCTGTCAGACAAGGTGGTGGTGGGGGGCGAGCAGCTGAATACCATAATTTATATCGTCCATCTCGTTAACAGATTGGCAATCTTGTGAACACTTCTTCGCGAACAGAGAGGGAATGGAGGAGCGTGATCAGCGGTAAACTGATCAATATATTCGTCCATCCATCCCGCGAACACTGAAAAGAGGCAAGCAGCCGGCTAGCGACGAAATTAAAAAGTTATCCTAAACCATATTCTGCAACTACTCGTGAACGTCCTCATGAATAGAGATGAGGGGGGGGGGCGCGAGCAATTTTAAAGGTAGTTCAAACGAGGGTACTGCATGCATTTTCAAGAGTAACAAGTTCCGTACCAGTACGATTCAAAATATTTGATCGATCTTGAATATTCGCAATCCACCCCTGATACATTGTGATCTTCACGAGTGTGCGATGCACGAATTGCCCCCTGAACCCTGACCTGAACTTTCATACGCCGGGGCTTCACATCGATCGTACACTCTTTTCGAGGTATGTACGCATCTTACTACAGGAATTGCTGCTGTAGATAAAACGTTAGTCTGGCCAAAAGCAGGTGTTCTGGCGTGGGGTATGTACCTGTTTTTGGTATTAAACGGATTTTGGCCCAAACGTAGGCAGGTATACCTTAGTTTGGCGAAAATCCGATGGTTATGACCGATACAAATACGCCCGTTGAAACATCATACATTTTCGCGAAATAGCCATTCCGGCTCGGGTCACTTCAATATAGTGTGTCTCCCGAAATCCAAAAGGAGGCTCAATCAAAAGACCCATCTGACGACGTACCGTACATAATATAATATGTGTAAGACAGAGCCTAAATCATCCTCCGGCATCCTAGAGGAGGGGTCAGTTGAATACCGCACGAAGAACGCGTCTACGATAGAGATTCACCCCAAATTGTCTGAGGCTCCTCACTAAAGGAGCTCCATACCTCACCCGAAAAGTGACTTCAGCAAAAATCGAATGGCATCGCGGCGAATAATTCCATTGCCCGAGTCTTCAAAACGATGTTTTCGACATCAAGATTGGCATTTCGACGTCATCGGGTCAAGGAATCCCGTCTTTCAGAAACAAAATAGCGGAAATAAATGTGCTACCTCTATCTTAGAACGGGTCACAACCAAATACGTACGTACGCCCTAACATGTACCCTGGTACCACGTGCCTGCACGCACCTGGTACATGGTGTGTATATCGCACAGCAGTAGCAACTATCCTCTCACAGGTCTCGGGGTTCAATTCCTTATTTCAAGTGAGGGCAGTATTCTCTGGATATTTTGGGCGAAAAAACAGTTCATTTTAATGAGGCGAGCGAGCGAAGCGAGCCTTTTTTTACTTGGTTTTTAACCAAGGAAAAAAAAGCCTCTTCATAACGGCTCGGGTACGAGGGTAGGGTGCCTGTTTTGATTTTTTCTGTATGTGTGTGTGTGTCAGTTGGTGTGTGGATTCAACATTTTTTTGGTCCACCTTTCACCACCGCGCTCGACGTACACGCCACCAAACCCAGTCCCGGCGGGCTCTGTGCACGCACACACACGCAAGACACTTTCTCGTCCTAGTGGGGTGGAAAATCGTTCACAGTTCGTCAAGCTAGGTGCGGCAACGTGTGTAGGCGTATGTCCGTGCTGGGCCGTGTTCAAAATACAAAATCATAACGGTTTTTGTGCCTGTGCCAACAGCAGGCAGACAGCAGGCAGACTGTGCCTGCCCACAGCATGCAGACTGGGCCTATCCACAGCAGGAAGATTGAGCCTGTCCGCAGCACTCAACAGCAGGCAGACTGGGCATGTCCACAGCAGGCGGACGGCTTTTGTTTTTTTAGCTTTCTTCTACCTACGTAATAGCTAACGAAACCCAACTACGAGTAGTCATAGGCAGACTTCGCCTGTCTGTCCACAGCAACGTTCGGGCCATGTGCTGCAGGTGATATTGTCAGGCCTATCCTCTTCTTACTGACGAGGGGACGGAGAAACAGGAGAAGATCTGCTGTAGTTGTACAGCAGTCAGTAGTAGTGGTGGCACCTGCTACGAGAACCTCTGTTGGATACATGTATGTCATATCAGAGGTTGTAGATATTTCGTCTTCAAATTTTGAGGGTGGAATCAGGAACCACACACACAACATCGAGTACGGTGTACGAAGGGCACAAGCCGAGCGTACTGCGACGCTGACCCTGGCCTCGTGGATCCTACTGCTACCTCTGCTGCTGTTTTGCTGCTGGAGAAGCTCTTATGTAGATGTTGCACAGCTGCAGTGGTTGTGGCACCTTCTACGAGAAGCTCTTTTGGGCATGCCATGTTCGTGTTGTCGTCTCGAAAATATTATGCCGACTCTCGAGGTGGGAAGCAGGAAACATATAAAATACCGAGTGCAGGGTACGTACTACAGTACGTATGTGTATATGTACGCGTACAAAGGGTGCAAGGGTTAGACCGACAAGCCGAGCGTACGGCGACGCTGACCCTGGCCTCGTGTGTCCTACTTCTACTGCTGCTCAGCTGCTGCTGCTGCTGCTGCTGCTGTTATGGTGCGGGAGGCGCACTGCTGCTGTACATCAGTCCAAGTAAAGTTGTGGTGACACCTGTTGCGAAAAATAAGCTCTTTCTGTTGGACAAAACATGTTAGATGCAGATTTTTATTGTGCTGAATTTCAACCAGAAAACACACTGCTGGACAAAACATGTCGAGTGTTGTGTGTTCTTGACTCTTTCTACCCGTCGACATCTAGCACCACAGCAGTGTCCGTGCCGATTCCTCAATCCCTGATGAGAGATACAAGTTCTGTGGTACAGCAGTGCAGATTTCGTCTTCAAATTATTCTGCCGGATTTCGAGATGGAAACCAGGATACACACGACCAAATAAATCCAGTAGTACTTCTTCATATATATATATATCAAGAACCAGGAGAGGCCAAGAACATTTACGAAAATTATTGAGATGCACCCACGACGGCGTATAGTAGTTCCCCTCGCTGCCTCGGCAAGGAATGCTGCGAGGCATGCCCTATCAGGCTAATAGCGAGTGGGGTAGGTCTTTCTGGCGGGTGTAAGGCCGGACTCACCCTCAAGGAGTGATACCTTCTTGCTGCTGCCTGTGGCCGCGAGGCTCAGGCGGCAGTAGAGTTGGGTCGTACGTGGTGCGTCAGGCACGGAGACCTACGATTCGCGCGTCTTTTTTAGGCAGCTGCGGCAGAGCAGCAATGCTCAATCGGGGTGTCCGTGCGCGGAGGCAGGCGCCACCACAGGCCACACTACGGCACAGTCTATTGCGCCGGTAGGAGGCTGGATTCGACGACGAGGGAGGAGGGAGACTGAGCGTCGACGTGCGGGGAAGAGACGGATTGACCTCCCCCTGCGCGAGAATTTTTATTTTCCAGATCACAACCGCAAGAAGTACTTAGGCCAAGTATTATGGGAAATTTTTGAGACGTTATTTCTGTCTTTTTATTTTGTGAGTTTTCGGGCTACAGAAAAGTGTGGGTGAAAATATATAACGTGTATTATGGGTTCTGATTTTTAAAAGTGGTTTTGTATAGTATTGGTTGATCGTGGCTTCGTCTGAGGTGGGGTCCAACAGCTTGGCTTCGGCCTGTAGCATCTTCATCCAAGTTGATTTTCTGTAGTCTGGGCGTGGCTTGGCACGTCGCGAGCGTTTTACGGCAGGCGTCTCAGCGTCCTCCTCGTCGTCTTCAAACGTTGCGAAGGCAGCGGCGGCCGCGAGCGTGGTTTCAGCATCCAAACACGGGAGGATTAGCGCCGGCGACATCGAGTCGCCATCGCTGCTGCTGCTGCTGCTGCTGCTGTTGCTGCTGCTGCTGCTGCTGGTGCTGCTGTTGCTGCTGCTGCTGCTAGCGGTGCTGCTGCTGCTTCTGCTACTGCTGGTGCCGCTGTTGCAGCTGCTGCTGCCACCGCTAATATTGCTTCCATGTGAAGGAGAAGCCATCTCTCTTTACACAAGCGCCGTAGTTACCGCCCGCCGTCGGCTTGATGCTTTCGCGTGGTGGGTGACGGGTGGCAGGTGCGCAGGTAGGTGGGCTGGCAGTAGTAGTGAGATGTAGCACCCAAAATACGAAAAATCTCAGTTCTCAGAAATCAGCAAAACCTCTCAGAACTGAGCTCAGTTCTGAGAGGTTTTGCTGATTTTTGCCCCCTCCAGGAACTGAGATCAAAAATATCGATGATTTCCTGTCCCATAATAGATGGTTCTGATTTTTGGGCTTCGGAGATCGCTGAAAAAGCCAGAAATAACGTCTCAAAAATTTCCCATAATACTTGGCCTTAGTGCGAGGAGCATTTTGTTTTTCAGGATGACGGAGAAAGGGAAACGACTGGAAGGGAATGGCAACGAGTGCACGCGCAAAGGAGCGGGTGGATTGGGCCAAGGCGATGATGCGGCCATGAAGAGCGGCAGGAAGACGGTGCATGGAGATCCATGATCTGCGCGCACACTATCATCACGAGAGAAGCAGTCATAGTTTGTTTTTTCCTGGTATTGTTTTTCACGAGGCAGAATAGTATCTACCGGTACTTGTTATAAACGTCGTCACTGGTCTTTGTAGTTTAACGAGTTATATACCCTTCATGGGGAATAACCTACGCAATTATCAGGGACGTGGTATCATGACTGTGCTGCACCTTTTTGTGTCAAGAGAGTCCAGGAAGAGATGGCGATCGTTGATATATTCGTGTGGTAGAAAGGTTCGATTGCTCCTTTTTTCACTGCATATCCGCGAGTCTTCACTCTGACAGCACTCCAGATAGCAGGCAGGTGTGTTCCTCTTTCGTTTTCACGACTACCGTGCGTTTCGTACGGTGCAGGCAGCACTTCAGACAGCATCCGCTGTAGTCAGCAGCCACGAGTTGGTTAGTGGTGGGAACGGGGGTACTCTTCTATGTTATAGTTGAGAGGATATACCCGCGGCCATGTTAGTTCAGTTTTGCACATGATCCCATTGGTTTTATCTTGTGTGCGCTTTTTTCGTCTCGTGTATTTTGAGGCAGCCGAATTTTCGATTTTTTTCGTTTTTTTCGGATCTTCCTAGGGCTCCAGCACCTTCTTTGTGTGACCACGGACTCCTTCGTCAGAGAGTTAATGTGAGAACAACAACAACAACAACAACAACAACAGTAGTACAGTAGTCGTACGTGGTAGATATTCCTTCGTGTTCGTTCGTTCGGCACAATACAAAATAATCCGTATGCGCCCAGCATGATGCATCGCAGATATGACTACTACTGCAGGTATTACCGACGTCGCGCCTCATTACCACCAATTACTGGGACTGAAGTAGATAATCTGCGCCACGTGTACTGGCCGGTACAGGATGAGGTATGAGTCGAGTATACGTACACGAACTCCAGTTTGTATGGCACGCGGAGGTGTACGATTATCACACAAATCAGGGGTGCCTTGATGGGGGCCAAAAATAGGGACTGGTTGCATACTGGATCGCTTGGATTATCGCTGACTTGACGTATAAATATTTATGGTACTTAGTCCCTGTTGAATAATAACAATAATACTCTTAGTAATATCGTAGCAAGGCATTTCATTTGTTGATCGATGACTCGCCTCTCCGTCTAGCTTCTCGTGCCGGGAAGGGAATCACTGCCCACTGCAAAGTCAGTGGGACGCCAAGCGAAACAGAACGGTAACCGCAGCAACTGGGTGTCATGGAGCAGACAGTATGGTGCTGTGAAGAGAGTATTCTGCCTGGATGTCCCTGAACAGCCTCTACGTGGGCATATATATACCTCTCTCTAAGCGAAGTCCCCCCTTTCTTGATTGAGAGAATCTCGGAACCTGTCCCAGGTATCCTACTGTTCTGTTCTATCATATGTGCCGGTTGTGTGCGGTACGAAACTCAACCGGGTTAGTCCGGACTCCCACTTTAGTCCGGGTGTCGTCGTCTGGCCATCCTCCATAGACCCCCGCACTCTCGTACTGAGAGGAGTTTTGTAGATGGTATCATTGATAAGGTCTCCTCGTGTGTCCCAGTGGAGTGCCGTACGAAACTCTGCCGGACTATTGCGGGGGACCATATTTAATACCAGGTAGGACCTATGGTACACACAAATCCAATACTTTTCTCTCTTTTATTACTAACAATATATAGTTATATTTACTACTGTATGTAAGGTCCACTGAAATAGAACGGGCTCCCACCTAAGACCACTCTGGCACCCAAGCGTCCCCAAGTCTCAACTCATGAAGATTTATCGTAGAAGAAAAAACACATCGTTATCGTCACAGACAGGCTGCGTTTGGGACTTCGGCTGGCTCGTGCTTACCGGAGGACCACGGTGACTTGCTAGAGGTTCATCACACCAACGTTTGCATTTCACTTGCGAACATGTATAGCTCAGCTCAGGAAACTAACTACAGCCCGCGAAAGTGAGGGATGCTTGTGAGAGCGTCTGCGAAGCCGTCGTCGGGTGCTCCTGACTGCAGTCGAATGCCACGAGATTTCAAGGTGTTTTCTTGTGTTCAAAGTTGAGAGCGAGTAGCACACAAAGCTAACAAAAAAAACAACATCGTCGATGAAGAAATCGTTTTCACTACTACGGTCGACTATATAAATTAAGGCAGGACCTACTATTTTCACTAGAACCTGCACATTTCGCTATTTTACAAACATATTTGGTTCTACTTTCAGTTTTAATATGGTCCCCCGGAATAGAAAAAAGATGGTCTCCAAAACTTCGTCCACATTATGAGTAGTGAATGGGGCCAAAAACAGTGAAACAATATGGCCTAAAATGCTCGGGAGTCTTGAGTATTTGCGTCAACCATTCCGCGGCCACGAGATACGGACCTTGGTTGCGATTCCCTATCTCCATTTTCGAGTCGAATATACAAGTTGATGAAAGGTCTTCGCGCCAGTACATACATGACGACGCAGTCCTGATCGTGTTGGCGTCCACTTAAGCCCGAACTTTGTGGTCTGGTGACCCACCGTGATACTCTCACTGCCGTATATGGGGATTAATACGCACGTATCACGTGCGTAGTGAGATAGAGCTCTACGCCCTCCCGTCCGTGTCACCCTCCAGCCTCCAGCTAAATCCTACTCGTGAGACGTATATTATCTGTCCGCTTAGAACGTTTGTTGTGCGTTACATGCCATAGCCCGTGCCTACAACAGCAGATGAGATACAACTATAAGTGCACTAAACCACGCCCTCGTCAGCTACTGCTGCCCCCCCCGTGTTCCTCGCGCCCGCTCCACGTGGGTTGTTTTTATCCACCGCCCCGGTTCCGCTGCCCCCCTCGAGATTTGACTTTCTTTGATGGTTGTGTTGGGCGTCGGGCGCATATCGAACCCACGAGTCCGCGGAACCTTCTCCGGTACACGAGCGGGATGTCGTCCCTAGCGACTGCATCGTTCGCATCGTTAGTGTAGACTCGGAGGAGACGCTCGTCGCGCAACCTTCGTACTTCTCCTACAAAATCTGTTCTCTGGCTAGTGGTTGGTGATGATGTAGAGTGAACAAACATCGATCCGGCGCTCGAACTCCCAACCATTGTACTGTACTGTAGGTGTCCAGCTCCTGGAGGGGGCCCTTTGCATGTACTTGCTGTTTTGCGTTTTTTGTATTATTTACCGATGTTACTCAAAGCTGTCTTTGTTTCGAGTCCGCACGTACCTGTACAATACTGGTGCTGAATAGTAGTACGCCTGTTCCCTACCAGGTATACTGAACGGGCGCCCAACGTTTTGATATATCGATCCAGGTAGGTGCCGCGGTAAACACACAGCAGCCTTTTTTGCGCTTCTTGTCTACAAAATATCTCACTGGTACCCAAACCACGGTTGGTTTTTTTGTTGCTTGGCTTGCGAAGGATAGTTTCTAGTAACAAACAAATACTGTTCGCAAGGTTTAGCAACACATAATATCTCCGACCAAAGCCGCCATTCCATTCTAGTAACACCAACGCAAGGTGGTACAGAACACCCGCCATTGCGAGACTGGCATGAATCGCTGCAGTAGTGTACTGGGCGGCATCAGCGGTTAAACGGTTGTGCTCACAACACTGACGGTGCTGACAGCACCAGTGACTGGTGCGATGCACGGGGGTGACGCGCCCTGTGAAAGCGTGGCGCACGTGCCGATTTGGCGATTCTCAAATCGACGCGAACAAAATAACCGTCCCAGTTTCCCCAAGGCAACTGGCACGTACGTGGCTATACTCAGGCTGGAAGGCCTGCCGATCTCTGGGATGTGGTAGATGTGCTTAGCCGCCGAATCCGGGGCAGAGGATGTCGCCAAAAAAACGGATGTCTGTTCGACGGGGTTTAACTCAAATTTGAAGGCATTTCTTTTCTGACATAGTTTTCTTTGCAGACCCACTGACTAATTCCATTGGAGATACCAAGTTGCATGTTTTTTTAGTGTTGCCGATAAAGAGTGTTGAAGTTGTTTTGGGAAGACCTGCCACGTTTATGTTGCCGATATGGAAGAAATCTCGATAATATTTCATCTTGTCGATAAACACAACCATTACACCTAGCCCTACACCGTAGGATTCAAACCAGTACGTACACGCGTACGTAGTGGATATTGGTTGCGCGTTTTAGTGTGCTGACATATATCTTCAAGTGTCCACTGTTAATTGTTTTCGACTATTTATACGCACTATTACAGGGGACCATAGTTAATAGGACCTATGGTATACGTAAAAAGCTATATATTTAACCACTTTCACTAACAACATTTTGTCCTATTGACTATGGTCCCCCGTAATAGCATACCAGGTATGGTGCAGAAATATTTTCGTCCGCGCATACACCCACCTACTTTTCAGTTTTTTCTTCAAGTAGAACTCGCTTTTTCCGTCTCCCTATCATAACCGACGATCATGAACAACTGCGAGTAAAGGTTTATGGACGAATACAGCCATACAGCGATCGTTCACTCGACCAGTCGACGAGGGCTTGCGTATTATCATATTCGTGTCCACGGCCTCTCCATGCTGCCGGTGCCGTCGTGCAGGCATGAACACAGTGTACCATTCAACGGCACACATAATAAGTATATATATTGTTTCTACACTGTAAGTGTTACTGGGGCTGGGACTTCCTCAAGGCGGCGTGTTAGAAAGAAAACGATGAGATCCAGAAACGCCAATTTTGTTGGGCAGTCTGTGCGCATTCATCCGAGTAAACGAATGCCTTGGTTGACACTTCCGGGTAAATGCAATATGCAGACAGACGACGAGTCCGTCTCAAATAGTGGTTCGGTCTATTTTATATAAGGTGCAGAAGTTTTTTTACCGATGCTGGGTGTTTGTTGCATTACCGATTCTCTAACGGTGTAAAGAATACGCAAAGGGGGAAAAGCGGAATGCGACAGAATACACCTGCCTGTAGCATGGACACTGTAACGATCTGCCGAGGGTCAGTCCCACTTCGATCACTCCTCTCTCCTCCTTTTCCTCTCACGAATCATGTCCACACTTCTCTTTCCCTTCTCTTGGTCTCAGATATGAATCTTGACCAGATATTGTCCACAAACGTACTCGCTTTAAACCATATAGCTTCTTTATTATCACAAGCGATCTTCACAGACGTTTGGGCGCTAACTCTGCCCTCTCCCAATACAGATACAAAGCCTCAACCCACCATTTAGATTTTCCCAGTGTGACATTCGACCAAGCAGAAACTTAAAGCTAATGAAGGGGCATGATGTGTCTCTGGAAGACATTGATGATAGACTATCAAAACGCTATTGGAATACTTGTAACTAGCGGGGAAAAAATGATACAATTGACGATCATATACAACCCACATGTCGGTGTGCGTCTTGCGCGACATATCGACATTGTATATTCAAGTTCACGCGTGTGGGACAATCCGCCGCATTGGAATATTCTCACACCTCGTCCCATCTGTGCACGCTTATTCCCCAGTTGTATATGTACGTGCTGTCAGTGCACCAACGAACATACATGTATAATCAAACAGGAGTGTGGGTGTCCTCTCGAGATTGCAAGCAAGCGATATATGTAGCGACGTTTCGTTCCCGTCGCCATCAATATCATGGCTATGGGGGTATCGGCACGTTCATGACGACCATGACACGTAAAATTACAACATCATCGTTATCATCCCGCCGTCATATCCCCTATATCCCTACCTTCGCGCGCGGAGTCAACGACCGTACCGATCCTCGCGGTACATTGTTGTTAAACTTTCCTTTCGCTGGGATCCATCGAACACGGAGAATCATGGAAAAAATCGCGGGAACAACGCATACCGTGGAGGTCACAGCGGGCATACTCCCCCAAAAACCGATGATGGATCTAGACGAGCTAAGTTTAAGAAAATCTTTAGGAAATTGATGGGCGATGGGCACCCGTTGGGCAGAACCGGCTGCTTCTGACGAGCATTGTATCGTGTTCCTGTTGGGAATCAGAACCGGAATACCCAGGGAGCTACTCGAAGTAGCAATTGTGCTAACTTCCGTTTCGAGCCATCGTCTGAAGCCGGTTGGTCGCGCGGTGCCCAGAAAGACGGGCAGACCCCTGGGCACTCGTGGCCTGCATGATTACGAAGATAATGGAAAAATAGCTGTTCAGATCCTCAACAACGGCCGGAATACCGCAAACAGTCGGACTGTGGGATACTCTACGCGTGTTACGCTGGCCCAAGTGAAGCTACCAAATGACGACAAAGGATGGATGCACGAAAATATGTAACGATCGTTCACTTGGGGCGCATTTTACTGTCCTGGACCTCGCCTCGTCCTGGTGTCTTGTACCAACAAGCGGAGAGATGGTTGCCCTGCCCAGAGGGGCAGTCACGGACCCACACAAAATATAGATGTACGGGGATCTCATAGCAATAGAGGTGATTTATCCCTGCTGTGAAAAATTCCTACCTAAACGTGGTACCCGGGAAGAACAAAAATAAAGCGGGTGGCTTAGTACTTACTGTAGCTACACCACCCAAGCCCGTTGCGAGCCCAGTGCAATTTCCGAATGGACATGCACGCAACTGATGCTCACGCTTTCCCAACGTCAGTACTACTCTTGTACACCTCGTACGTATTCACAGTAGTTCAGACATCCAGCCTGCCGATGTTCAGCACCATTTTGCTACATTACACTGAGATAAGTACCTCCGTGACTTACTTGGCACTTTGAATGTTTTCGATAATGTCCGACAAAGTGGAAACATTACGTTGAACACAAAAAAATGTAGTCGAAATATCGGAGGAATAAATTATACATTATCCCAAAAGAGGGAGGTTTCAATATTCTCGAGACCCGTTCTACGATAGAGGTACCACATTTCCGCTATTTTGTTTCTGAAAGACATGGTTTCTTCAGCACAAATCGTCCGAATGCCAAACTTGATATCGAAAAAATAAGTTTTGTAGGCTCGGGCCATGGGATTATTCGCCGCAATGCAATTTGATGTTGGCTGAGGTCAGTTTTCGGGTGAGGTATTGAGCTCCTCATGTGAGGAGCCTCCAAAAAAAAAGGTTGAACCTCTATCGTAGAACACCTCTCGAAAGGGTTTTGAATATAGCGTGCAATGTAACAGGACGGCGGATTCCGTATAGTGGGGAAATAGACGCGATTGATCAGGGTGGCCTATGTAATCAGTGCGATTTATCACCACTCCGTTATAAAACGTGCCTAGAGACATCACGGCCGTGATTTTATCGGGGAAATTGTTCCAATACGTGCCTACGGACATTATGCCGGACACAATGATGAAAACTTAGACAGCAAGGATCGTCTTCCAAGATTAGATTTTGTCACTAATCTTCGTTTTTTGCCCTCCCGCATTGTTTAGACCAGTCTCCTACTTCATACAGCGAGTATCTGGCGCTCATCCTCAACAGCGCCCCCAAACTACCGCGCAAGCCCCCCTAAACGATAGCGACCCCTGCTTCCTCGTGCTCCAGGTATACTCCAAACCTGCCCTTGGAGCGCTTGGCATAGTTACAAGAGGTTACAGCGAAGAGTGCCATGCAGTAAATACTCTGACAAACCTAGCGCAGCGCTGTTGCAGTACTGGTTGAAGATGCTTAAAAATAAATGACGTTGCAGACTCGGGCGGGTCGACCAATAGAGGAACCGTTCCGGTGTCGGTCAGACGTGATATTCGCAACATGATAATGGTAATACCGCGGTCTCCCAACCCACATCAATAATATTGGGCTTTCCCCCAACAAAAGCTCGGCTACGTTATTGAAGCTTTAGAATTGACGTTCCCGCGTGTCGAGGTTATACATGGGGATGGTCCAAAACAAGTTCGTTCCTCGATTTTTTTTTCCGGCCCGGATTCACTATCTCAACGAGGCTCATAATCTGTCAAAGTTCCCGCGTCTTTCGCACTTTACAGAAATAAAAGAGGGATTCCTGTGACAGGGCCCACGGTCGGCGATAGTCTCTTGCCCCTTGGGGAGCGGCGGCCCGGCCGGCCCTGTACGTAGGTTCCTGGAGATATTCTGTGTATATATATGACGTAGAGGTGCTGTGGTTTGTGGAACGTATATTATAACGAATAACCTGGTTGAAAAGAAGTGTTGTTGGGAGTACACACAGAGGGGCAGTCGGTATGCAACTACCATTCACAACATCTGTACTCCAGAGCCACTCTCGGCTTGTGAAGTTATGACGGCTGACAACGCTATCGCCAGACGAAACCACGCCCAAATTTTGAAGGATCCGCATCACAATGATTGACATTTAGGGCAACGTAGTAGAAGTAAACTGCATTTCAAAGACCAATACGGGTGACACGGTCAAACTCACCAATGTCTAGGGTCGAAAATGCACTGCTCCTGCCATAGACTTGACGGTAGTTTGTTTTCTTTACCCAACAGCCCCGGCGTGTCTATATTCAATAGAGGAACTGTTCCGGTGTCGGTCAAGCGTGATGTTCTAAACGTCAGAATGGCAATACTACCGCCGTAGTCGCGGTTTCCCAATCCACATCGAAAATATTTCCTTTACACCAACAAAAGGTCCGATACGGTATTGCAGCTTCAGAATTTATATGGGTATCCGCGTGTCGAGGTTATAGAGGGAAGGTGCAAAACAAGTTCGTTCACTGAAATAGTTTTTCGGCCCAGATTCACTAGTTCAACAAGGCTCATAACCTGTCATGGTCACCGCGTCTTTCGCACTTGATATTAATTCGATGCTGATTTCTGTGACAGGGCCCACGGTTGGCGACAGTCTCTTGCACGTTGGAGTGCGGCGGCCTGGCGGACCCTGTTCGTAGGCTCTTGGAGACATTCTGTGTATATGACGTAGAGATGCTGCGGTTCGTGCAACGTATATTATATCGAAGAACCTCGTTGAAAACAAGGGTTGTTGGGAGTACACACAGAGGGGGAGTCGGTACGCAACTACCATCCACAACATCTGTACTCCAGAGCCACTCACAGCCTGTAAACGTATGACGGTTGACAACGCTATGTCAAGACGAAACCACGTCCATATTGAAGGACCCGCATAACAAAGATTGGTACTTATGGCAACGTACTAGAACTAAACTACCTTTCAATAAGACAAGTACGGGTGAAGCGGTCAAACTCACTAATGTCTAACGTCGACAATGCGGTGCTCCTGCCATAGACTTGGCGGTAGTTTGTTTTGTCTACCCAAACCCACCGGGTCTCTATTCGAACGAGCAAGCCCACAAAACAGTCATCCGACTATGTGGCTTTCAGCGTGAGTCGACCGATTTTTCGTTCTCCGGTCCCGTACCAAAGCATATTCCCAAGTTGGACTATCGCTGGTGTCTAAAAAATGCGGCATCTGGACTACCTAGAAATAGGGAAGATGTAGTCCTGCATTCTCCGGTCTTTGAACGTAGAGGCAACACTAGCGCCGCGAGGGGCGGATGTAAATGTTAAATTACCCAGTTACAGACTTTCTCAACGCGAGGACACAAACTACATACGTACAGACTACCCCGCAGAGCAGCATAATGATACCCAAGTCCCTTGCGTCATGGTAGCCTGTGTACCACTACCACCTACTTCGCACGCTCACCGAACGTAACATGGTGGCGGTTTACTACGATACTAATATTCGGCGTTGTAAAAGCCCTTTCGTTGACCCTTATCGAGCTCGCACAATATGCAATACTAATTGGCTAAACATACTGTATCGGCAGTATAGACTACAGCAGCAGTGGCGAGGTATTCTAGCTTGACGTCCGCATTCCGTTTCGGTAGCCGAATCGCTCGGTCCTTTACCTGCACTGCCTCTGGGTCACTTCATAAGTGACGCCCGTTTCTCTGTCGTGCGATCAAGGCCCGTCCTATTTTGCGCTCAAAACGTCTTAGTGATTGAGGGTAACAGCCAGGTTAAAATATATATGTATTCTAAATGGGGCGACAGACAGTACCCTCCTGCTGTGTGCCTTCGCTGGGTTTCGTTTAGGCCTTCGACATTGCACACGAAGCAAGTACATGCACCCCCTCCACGAGGACACCACACATTGTTCATTCGAAGCGTAATGATATTCCCAAACGATCGATTTTCGAGAGTGTAGCTACATTAAGAACGTTTAACCCTGCCCATGCTACGTCTCGAATGTGTGGCCGACACCATTCGCAATAACATAAAAGAACGCCGCCACCTCAGGCACGATTACCTGTGGTTGCCTCAACGGTCCTGCCGGCAACCGCGACTGCTGTCATACTCGATTGAGTTCACAGTGATAGATGTACGAATCAAACTATTCGTAGAGATTTCAGTGCCGGAAACTACAACCGGAATCAGGGCTACGCCACGAAACACAAAAACCTTCGACGTACTTTGCTGCGGTTTCGTCAATATGTCCTAGCCGTCTTAAGATTAAGCGCTAGGCATTACTCGATCATTTGTTTGTACCCTGGTCAAAAGCCCGAACACAAACGTGAGAGATCGGTCCCCTGTACGCCAGGCATTAGTACGAGCAGCACATATGCACCAGGTGTAGCAATCCCCAAACGCAGCCCTATGGCCATGACATGTGACCTCAACCACGGTTAAAATGCTAGTGTATACCACAACAGTGAACCGTGCGTGTCGTCTTCTGTCGTCTATACAGGAGAGCGAATATCTTCACTCATATCCCGAGCCAGGCAAGCTACTCAACTGGCTCGAAACCGTGATCAGATATTGCATTGAACGACGCACCGTTGGTGACCTTCAGCTTGATGCCATCGAGGCCCGTGTTGCCCAACATGACGGTCCTCTCAGCGTTATCGAACCGAATCGCGGCAGCATCTTGAAACGAGTTTTCGACAAACTGGGTGCCGTCTGATTCCTTTACTGTAAGGCTTTCTATTCCTCCGATGATGATGTTCTCCCGGAAAATATTGTCTTTAGACCGCCCAGAGACCAACACCTCAGGCTCATCGGATCCGAGATAAAAGAATGTGTTGTACCTGAGCAGGAAAAGGGTCAAGAACCAGTGATATTAAGAGTAGAAACAAGCTGAAACCATCAATTCATCGCTGTCCTTGGATCAAATGATACGAGAACTTGCAGTTCTTCGGGCGTCAAAATGAACAATCAAATACAAGAAATCCAGCCACGGCTGAGAACCCAACCCGGCGATGCCTGAGGAACAACGAGTAGTTTCATCAGTGTTTGTGAACCTCGAAAACGACCTCACTTGATGGACCCACTGATGACGTTTTTGGAAAAGACGTTGTAGGCACAGCCGACGGAGAACCTGACGCCGAAAAAGTTGTTCTCGAAGATGTTATCCGAGACGTCGGCGTTGAAGGATTCCAACATTGCCAGCCCGGCGTCACCGTTGTCATGGACGTAGTTGCCTGGTGCAAAACCCAAGTCAAGTGCCGTCAAGTAAGTGTGTTGTCGAGCGGGATCAAGTATTCGATAGCGACAAACACAGGTTAAGCCCACCGCGCGCGTTGACAACTACTAGATAAACTACGAGCGTTGACGCTCCAGCCAGAGTCGGTCGGCATAAATGACATGGCTGATTTTTCTCACCTTAAACGCCTCTGTGAGTAACTCATCTTCTAGGCAGCAGACACAACGATGCATATCTCTTGAAACACAGTTTCCTTTTCGTCTTCAGGTGAATATATTGCGCGCCTACTAGTGCCCACGGGGGGAATGGCGTGCGAACTGGAGCATCTACATGTCGGTTTAGGTCCTTCGTGTACTAGCAGGATACGTTTGTAAGACATCGTAGTTGTTCGCAATCGCGCAAATGTCTGATGCATTTTCGTTGTTTGATCGGAGTGATTTAAGTAGCTGCAAATTATCCAACAGGCATATGCGGTGGAATTCAGGCTCTCCCGAATGGGTTGCACGAAAACTTGTTTGGATGGTTTTCCAGGGTCAAGGCACACAAACATATCTGGATGGTTTTCCGGGGTCCAGGGAATGAGGCATGATAACCCCCTTGATCTCCGTACAAAACTCGTCGACAACTTTCATTTGAGACTTCGCAACACCATCTCCTTCGTATGACCCGGCGCCTCATAGCAAGGCTGAGCGGCGCATCACCCGGCGCACGAGTTGTTCCCTCCATTTATTTTGTGATGGGAGTTTTCCTGGTGCCGTTATACCTGCTCCTTAAATCCACCAAGAACTCATTGGGAGCAATCGTTGGATCACGGCGCGACAACAATACGCGTGGAATGTGCTGGCTTGGAGTGTGATTTCACGTACATTTGTTTCATATGTGTCCAGCAACCACATATGTTTTTGTGTGGCATTGTAAGATACATACATACCGCTTTGCACTCGGCTGCCTACCTTTGACGATGGCGTCGTCGGAGCTCCGGTGAAGAAATATACCGGCAGAAAATTCCGAACCGTCGTATACCTCGTTTCCCTGAATGCCATAAAAAATAAAACAGAGCACCAGGGCGTCATAATGGGAACAAGCCGAATAGTATGTTGATGAATGCCACATCATAAAGATCGTCGCTCCTGTTGAGAGCTACTGAAAAGTTACAGCGTGTCACGCGGTCGAGTGGTGCCTTGATTTAGATTGCCATTTGTCTAAGATGAACGACGGTGTGCATCGGCGAACGGTTCTCATGGACCAATGCTCAAAGTACACGACGACCCGGGGACCTTTTGGCTGTGCTGCAGTAAGGCTACAACGTGAGACAACAACATGTATTTCAAAACCTGGATTGACACCCCGTTGCAGCGCCTGGAAGCAATGATCCCGTGTAATCCGTTGCGGTAAACAACGTTGTCGTGGATCGTCAGGAAGTCACTGTCGTCGTGGGGGTCGAAGCCGTACCCCGAGTTGTCGTGCATTTTATTTCTCCTCCAGTCTCCCTGCTGGTGACCGTAAGTGTAGACCCCGAAGTTGTTGTGATGGATGTCCGAGTCGTAGATGTTGCCGTAGACGTTGACATAATCGAATATTTCGTGGTTACTCTTGTCCACGCAGAACCCCCGGACCTGGTTATGTGGTGGATAGGTTCAAGCGTGGGCCCACCACCGTTGTCAACATAAACACGGCGACAATATGCACTGCAAAAATGATGCCGGTTCGCCTTCACCGGCGTCGATGAAATGGGTTCGAGTAGTGAGCTGTGTGTTGCTGTGTCATCGTCGCAGTGTGATTTGTGAGCTACGATTCTCGGATATATATACAAAAGGTGGACAATGTAAAGGCCAATGGGTTCCTTTCAATTGACCCTATAAAAGGGGTCGATGGCTTGGGTTGGGCTGGGGGTGGTATGCCCGAAGCTGCGGTTCTATCGCGAGCAGCTTATCGATAAAACGGTGAATACATCGATGATCATTTCAGACGAAACATCATCACCCTAACGGCAATTCGGAAACCGTGCCAATGGCATAATTGTGGCTTGTAAGATGTGTTGCGAAACAATCGAACCATTTCCTCTTAGATTGGAGGTGCCTCTGCCTTCGGTATTTTTCCAGGCACAGCACGATGTGTTTTCTGGCCCAATAGCCACTGGTTCTGATCCCACCTTTATCCCACCTTCCACGTCAGACCGTATGTTTCGCTGCCGTGGGACCCAAGGTAGGCCATTTCGCTGTCCTCGATGTCCATCCGAGCCTCCCCCATGTTATCGTTGGCTCTGCCGTCACACGTTTCAAGGTCGTTGGTGATGACCTCGGAGACGGCGCTAATGTACGACCGACCATCGTCTTCATTTGTGTCGGGGCTGTTTGTGGTGGTGTCCCACGAAAACACCTTGCAGGAAGGGCGTTAGTTCAGAGATAAGCCACACTCTTGGAAGGCGCACAAGGCAAACAAATCGTAATTTCGTGCGACGCGCATGCAATGTTTGAACGAAGGCTGCGAGAGAGGGACGAGGGTCGAGGGAATGCCCCTCACGAGAAAATGTTCAACGATGAGCCGGACATACTAATTGAACTATATTGCAAGCGACATATCCCAACCTCTAACGAATTGTTCGGTAAATGATGGACGTGGGGCTGGGAAACGTCATGCAAGACTGCAGTATCTGTCGTGCTCCGATGTGTTATCGCCAACGCCCCATCTTGCTGCAGTATATTCGAGCGTACTCCTGAGGTAGGCACATCGTGCTGCTCTAGAAAGAGCAGTATCACATATGTTCTCTTTTATTGTCTCTGGTGAAAGCGTCCGATCGATCCAAGGAAATATACGCTTTCACGAGATCCTTGATTCTTCTGTGGTAGTGAAGAGCGTTGAGGGTACCGAGTCACCTCACGGTAGGGGTTGCACGTTTTGGGTCATTGGTTTCTGACTGACTGAGGTCCCTTAGTGAGGAACCAGCAGTTGGGATGTAAAATTTACTCGTATATTCGTTTTAGGCCTAGCGCATACCATTGCCGGTCGGGTGGCGCGAACAAGCGTCTCTCAAGTACTGTATCGGGTGAGATATTGAGCTCCTGATGTTAGGGGCTCTGGAACGTTTGGTGCGCCCCTACCGTGGAATGGCTCTATCTCCATACCAGCTGCGCAGTCGTCGACCAGACTAATTGTGAGCACACCTGTTTCCACGTCGTTTGGATCGGATATCGATAAAGGTATCATTGGATACGCATGTTGGGTTTACACCCGGTTCTTTCAACAATCGCCGTAGGGGTTAAATATTGTGTGCAAGCGATTGGCATCTTGAAGGGTCAACGCCGTGTGCCTACTACTTAACATCAGACCGATTTGTGACTCAACCCGGGTAGGGTACCTTTGTGCTCAAGAAATCCAGGCTTCCGCCGTTCGCGTGCAAGCTGATAAAGGTGTCACTCGTGCTTAAGAGACGTAGTTCGTCAGCATCTCCCCCAGCGGAAGCACCGTGCACCTGAACACGTACAAAACGGTGGGAACGAGAAAGTGCTCGTGGAGAGAGGTCAGAAATGACTCTCCGTCAAGAACATGTAACGCGCGAGGCTGTGTGTACATTACCCGGGCAGGTATACGCCCTTGACGCTTAGACGTATTGATTCGCCTCATAAGCAGGCTCCTACACATGCATACTGTTGTCAGCATTTCGCAGGATTGTTCTTGTAGAATCATCCATAGGTTCATTCTGTGGAATAGCTGCACCACGTGGACGTGCTCACGTCAACACCTACATGTCACCCATTGGAAGCGAGAGCAGATACCTACGTTCAGAGTGATGCCGTCCTGCACGAACAGTTCCTCTGTGAGCAACCATGTCCCAGTTACGCTGTCACTGATGTCGCCGCTCTCAGCATCGACGGCATACACAGGCGGCTTCCCCCGCCGCCGTTCCCAAATTTGGGTCAGTGTCACGCAGCCGCCACGGGTGTTGCCGTCGGCCGAGGTAAGGTACATCCGCGAAGACTTTGATGAGTACCGAATCGACACCGTAATGCTCGCATCGCACTTCGGCTTGGGGATAGGCTTGTTCGGCGACGGTGTGTCTTTCGCGGCGCTTGCTGTGAGGGTGAGCATGCCCAGAAACGCCATTTTCCAAAGTGCTGTCGACATCCTTGATACGTCGCGTTTGCACTACGTGGTGTCCTCGAGACTGTTGTTGAGAAACGTGGCTCTGGTTGGCCGGTCTGATGTCTGCGCGACAAAAGGGAACGTACGAGAGAAGCCGAACACGACGATAACGATGTTGTACGCGGAGGTAGTGAATAAAGGCCCCCGTTTTGTGATCGACTCCCGCATTGGGGCGGAAATTCGAAAAAATTCAATGCGCATCATAAAACATCATACCAGGCTGACAGACAAGCAGGTGGAGCATAAATGCTAGGTAGTGAGCTACCGGTGCTGTTCCGGCGAGCAGTATACGACATATGAAGGCATGTTGTGGACGTAATTTTCACAGTATGTTGCCGCTGCACGTACATTTTATGTTTTGCGTTGCTGCCAACGAAGCAAAGTACCTCATGTAAACGTCGTTTGTACCTTGATTGATCGGTTGTGTGACGCGTTCTGCGAAAGAGGTTGTACATTTTTGCCAAAAAATATTTTCTGAATAACGGGGTGTGTTGAAAACCAAACTCGTCGAAAGGCCAACATTGTTTAGAAAAATGACGTTTTTGAATTCTTGGACCACGGGATTATTTATCGGGATGCGATTTGATATTCGCTGACATCAATGTTCGGGCGATGCATGGAGCTCCTGAGTTGACGAACCTCAGCAATTTTATCGTAGAACGCCTCGTGTATATGAACTAATACTATCCGTTGTAGGTTTCGCGATCCACATAAAAAGCCGAACGTTTAGCACTACTACAGGGTGCATTGTTTCATAGATATCTGTATTCTTCTAGGTACCTAGGTACGGCCGATTCGTAATATATATCTGAACGGTGTAAACAACCCGCCCGCCGTTGTTGTCAACGATACACCGAGAAAACGTGGAACGTCGCGGTACTGTAAGTTCTTGTATTTGATTTGGCTCTTGTCGTATACTTCGAATGTAATGTTCGGTAAATATATCTAACCAACTGTTTTCGGGATGAAACGTCTCACGCACTCGGGAAATCTCTTTCCAGACACAGCATAGTGTTTTTCATCTCGGATTATTGTAATGATAATCTACAAGGAGGTTACGCTGGCGGCCTAGCGAGGGCCGCCGACGAAGCTATGGCCAGACGACTTGACGAGAATATACTACCAGGGGGCTTTCTCGATGCCAAATATGATGAAACGTGTTCATTTCGTTCGTGAAAGTAACAAATAATAATGCTGAGTTCAGCGGGCGACGTTATTATGTAAGTATACATGTACTCAGAATGATGTTTTCATATGAAACATATCAAACTTCAAAGCTACATAACCGTTGATCAGTACCTGTCGATCCCACCCCTGACCCGAACTTTATTTGTATATCGGGATTCGAGATAAGGTTTGGCTCGGGCCCTAGTCTTAACCCTAACCGTAGCATTCTGCCCGAACTCTCAAGTTCCTTTAAACAGGCGTAAATGCATACTTCGTATAAATACACTAAATATTGTCGTTCAGCGCAATACGCAGGAATACTTAGAGTAACAGCAGTATAACATTTAGGGAAATAAATACTAAGTATATACCAACTAATTCCATATATATATTGTTTGTTTGGCGCCGTTCTTTTTTAATGTAGCATCGCTGTGGTTGTCGAAAATCATCTGCGACACATATACACAAACAACCGTACTGCTATCGGTCCTGCAGCTCCTTCGTCCGTATGATCTCTCATCATCTCGGGACGTTCGCAGCTATGCCAGTCGCCGTTTACGGCATACTCGGTCGGCAACGAACTCGTTTTTCACGCCAGCAACAACTTAGATGATAGGCAACTCTGAAAACCTACACGCTTTTGTATAGAACGTACGATCGAATAGTCGCACCAATCGTGCTAGAATTGGTTGTGATATTTTTTCGATCTCACGACTGTGTTATATATATGCTCTCCCCCCTCTCCTCACCCCCTCCGCCCGCCCCCCCCCCCCCCTCGTCGTCCCCGAAAGTTCCTAAGAGGTATCTGGTAACATTGTTTTGTGTACTACTGCATGCAAATCCCTTTGTTTCGCCTTTCGCTCACGAAAGAGCCTGTGTATCTCGCTTTATTGAACGGATTCACTTACCGCCACGCTGGCACTCAAGTGTCTCTTAGTCCCCGGGTTGCTGAGTAGTACTCTAATCTCTAGCTGCTCTTTATCGGAACAGAAACATACATCGCTATTCGAACACGCTGATGTTAGATATTCGGCTGGTTCGTGCTTTCTGGAGAGCGACGGTAACTTCAAAGAGGTTTCATCACAGCCGGTTGTGTTTCTCTCGGGGCTGATCCACGGCAGGTTCTCAACAATGGCCTACTCCTCCACAAAGAAGTGTTGTCGTGGTCAACGTTGGTCGAAACGTTTGGGTGTACAGCATGATGAAAGTAAGACCAACCTCCAACTGAACGTTTGCATCCTCACCTACCTGCGGAGAGCAACAGCTCCCAACAGGACACTGCGCCCCGCGAAATTGAGGGATGCTCCTGATGGGGTGTGTGAGGGCGTCGAGCGAGCTAAAGGGCAGCAATAGGCACAAAGAAAAGTCAAACGAGGTGTTTCCGTGAACACGAAGTTGCGAGCGAGTAGCACCCAAAGCTCGCGAAAACCCGAAGCTGTTTAAGTTAACGCAACGGAGTGTAGCACATTGTTTGAGTCGCCACTGAGACAAAATGAAAAAAAATGAAAAAACAAACATGTTCTCAGGCGGATGATACACCCTTCAAGGAGTCGTCGTCCAAGATGCTGCAAGAAGAGCACGAACTTCGTTCCCATGATGTTTACGACCTTATTGGGTCCAAATGATTTATAGAAGAAAAGGGGCTAATAATATCAGGATCCGTGTAAATTTGTATGGACTATTTTGACAACGACAAAATACGGATATTGGTTGCAAATCCCCTACCCCAATTCCAAGTCGTATTATTTATGTGATGCAGAGACGCCTACCCGGGGGCACTCGTTGGCCCATTCCTGAGGGTTCTAGCGCCCCCTTAATCCTTTTTGGACTGCAGTTTCGATTTGAGGACAAACTATATGGAATCGACCGGTTTGCTCCGAACGCTGGACTGCATCGCTTTCAGCTTCAAATAAATGTCACGGACACGAGGTGTGCTGGAGGTCGACCGGTAGAATTTGATTGCCGTTGGATCCACCCATCGCGAAATACGTATCCTAAGTGCCGACACATATCCCAAGTGTCTGAAAATTCGTGTCCTGTCTCACGTATAAAAAACAAGCTGCCCCGAGATTCCATTTTCGGTTCAAACGATGATCGAGACCTCCATCGAGATTGCTATGAATCAAAACCGAACTACCTTCTTTATTTACACGATTTCATTCACCGATAATAGATTATGACTGCCGAGTTGAACGACTCTTCAGAGGATAGTTTATTGCAGAGCGGGAAAACAGCAGATAGATGGGTGTATCGTAATGTATAGGCTTGTAGCCATAAGCGAGGCAGTCGCTGCAGCGTCGGCGTATACGACACACGTTCGCCAATACTCCTAACCAACCAGGCCGCGAACGGGCAATCCGATAATTGTAGCGGAAGAGGGACAAGAGGAGGGTTAGGGTTAGGCACGTGAAACGATGGCCACCCCTTCAGTGAAGAACACAATCCCGACCGAATGGTCCCTTTGCCGGAACAAGAAGGAAGTCGGTTTGCAACCGCGTGAAAGGTCTCAGCGACCCTCTTTAGTAGTTGGTAGGAAAGCAAAGATGGTCTCTTTCCTTCACCTAGTTGGCCCGCAAGTAACTCGCAGTGAAAGCAACGCCCGACGCACGGGAACATGCCAGAACAAACACGAACACGGAAAACAAAATCGCTTCATAAATTGGAGAGATGGATGTCGATATACATCTACTCCACGAAACTATGAAGAACGAGCTGAGTGAGGCTGGGGCTCTGTGTCTGTTGTCACATGATATTACAGGCGACCATACTAAATAGAAGCTACGAGAACACAAAAAACTATATATTTTCATTTTTTTCTCACAATATTTGGTCCTACCAGGTACCAACCAGGGTATATATTATGGTCCCCCGAAAAAACCGATGCCTATTTGTTGACGTATTCCACCCACGAACACCACCAAACTCTAGCAAACAATATACTTGTTGCTTGTGTCGCGGCGTGCATGAGGGGCGATCGCGAGAACGCAGGTGCTAAGCTGTAGTTCATACCGCATTTCAATCTGGTCTAGCAGTACCATATATCGGGTGTTCCAGGCACAAGATATCTCCAACAACAAGCCAGACACTGTGCATCGTCTTGAATGAGGCACGGCATGGCGGGAAGAGGCAACACGAACGTCGCAAAGGGCAAATGAATACCATAAAATATCGAAACAATGAAGCGACGAAGTGAAGTGATCAATATCTGGACGGAGATAGATCTAGCTCAATATACCAACGGAGAGTTGAACTGAGATCTTATTTTCCATCAATTAATTGATATAAAAGAGCAACTGATTTTTCAGTTTCGACGCAACACCGCTACAAACGGTAGTTGTTGTGAGGGGCTTCGTTTTCTCTGCCGCGACATACAACAAGAATCATCCTACTGCACCAGGCGCATACGTATTGCTTCGAAAGCCGAAAAGTTTGTGTTCAACAATGATGATACCAGTACGTACGTACCTGGTACATATTCTAATAATCGAAAACATTCTATAAAATCAATCTGCAACAGAAAGCTCAAGCCCCCTGACGCATACGCTCAGCCTGTCATGACAGACCTCAAACAGGCCGAGCAGGGAAATGTCAAAAGGCTGCTTTGTATGAGGTTGAAAACCCGGTAATTACCTGAATTTAGGCACTGGGATCATATTTGGAGTACTTGGACGGCGTATCTTAGGTGGAAAATCAGGGGTTTCCCAGAGAGGCACGAGCGGGGTATCAGTTTCCGTCGTGCACGAAAGGAATAAAACCCCTCTTTCACCTCTAAGCGAGCAACACATGTGTGGGTACCAATGAGTACCGGCTTAGTAGGCAGACCGGCCCAGGGATACAAAACGTCCCGCATTCCATGGGATTAACATGTTGCGTCACTTTTCACTTTTCCATGCGTCTTCCTCGCCCACCCCCCGTCGCGGGGGACAAGGCGATGCTTGTTCGTTGACGACTTATTCCGGCCCCTTAAGGCTACGCCTTCCTTCCCCGTTTTTTACGTACTTTTCCGGCTTCGTTGCCTTGCCGTTCAGAGGTGTGGTAGTGGGTTTTGAGGAGCCGCATCTTCGACTCATGTTCTAGTTCGTGGAATCGAGGTTTGTTTGCATGATTTTCTCATAATTCGGCATATATGTATACGGCTCATCAGAGTGGGCTAGTGTTATTATACTGCTTTGTTTGAGGTTGTAAACCCGGTAAATACCTGGGTTTAGGCACTGGAGTCGTGTTTCTGGTACTTGGAAGGCGTATGTTAATGGAACACCAGGGAGTTTCCAGAGAGACACAACAAGCGGGGTCTCAGTTTCCGTCCTGCACGAAAGAAATAAATCTGCTCTTCTATCTCAAAGCAAGCAACACGTGTATGTGAGTACCAATGAGTACCGGCTTAACAGGCAGACCTGCCCAGGGATACAAAGTGTCCCGCTGTCCATGACCTTCACAGAAATCACATTTGTGTTTCTGTTTGTCTCGACGGACGGAGCACAGGACCCGAGCAATGATGCACCCGTCGGCGCAAAGATGACAGACAAGCGAAACGTAACATATTTTGCCGGTATCGCTCAGATTATATTAATTAGGTGTTCCACTCTGCAGTACATCATCCTCCTCCATTATTTCTGTTTCGTATGGTATCAAATATTTTTGGAGCTCAAGCTTTGCGGTCTATTTCCGAATTTTTTCTTCTCTCGCTGCTGGGCGCGAAAATAAAAAACGGCTTGTTAATTTAAAGTACATTCCAGGCACCGGGTTCACTATGGATGATACGGAAAAATGATCGTTATTCATAGTACATACCATGTATACTCGTACGTGATATTCAAAGTTCATAGGTGGAACTGATTTCAATAGCTGCAGGAGTTGAAATCTTTTTTATATGTGTGTGTGTGTGTGTGTGTTCTTCACATTAAACCGTTCTTTCTACCCGTCGACATCCAGCACAACCAGTGTCCGTGCCGATTCTTCAATCCTAGAAGAGATACAAGTTCTGTGGTCACAAAGCTACGCCACAGAGATACTACGTTGCCACGTGTGCAGTGTGAACTGCAGTGGGCAATGCAAAGCCATGTCATCATACTAGATACGACAGGCACGACATACGCAATCTATGAAATAGTGAAACGAAATAAACAATCAAAGAGAAAACAAAAACAAGGTAGACAAATCGAATAGAAACGAGTGGGACGGAGCAGGAAGTGTAGGCATACTGCTGTACGTGGTACAGGAGTATTGCAGGAGTATTAATACTTGAATAGCACACTGCAAGAGTAGGGATAACAGCCAAAAGTTATAGTACAGGTCCAAAAAATATAGTACAGCCGGTGGGAGCCCGCAGCTACCACACATTGTGTCGCGAGATATAGGCTCAGATCGTCAAGAACAATATAATGTGTGTGTGTGTGTGTGTTCTTCACATTAAACCGTTCTTTCTACCCGTCGACATCCAGCACAACCAGTGTCCGTGCCGATTCTTCCATCCTAGAAGAGATACAAGTTCTGTGGTCACAAAGCTACGCCACAGAGATACTACGTTGCCACGTGTGCAGTGTGAACTGCAGTGGGCAATGCAAAGCCATGTCATCATACTAGATACGACAGGCACGACATACGCAATCTATGAAATAGTGAAACGAAAAGAAACAATCAAAGAGAAAACAAAAACAAGGTAGACAAGTCGAAAAAGAAAAAGAAGAAAAATGAAAGCAAAATCTAAGAGAAACAATCTGTCGTGCCCCCCCCCCCGCAGGCGAGGTGGCCTACACTTGAAAAAGAACGAGCTGGAAAAAAGAAGAAATAACAAAAGACACCACTGCTTGTGAACAGAGTAAGACAAAGAACCAAGGAGAAAGTAACAAGGAAAAAATAACAAAGGGGAAATAACAGGCAGACCAAAGCCCAAAGCACCTTCTAGGTGGCGGCAGCAGCTTGTGGTACGAGTAGTATAGCCAGGTTCTCCCTGCTAATCCGCCTGGTACCTTGCTACCCAGACTGCCGTCTCCGCCCTGCGTTCGTCAACTATGCCCAGCCCCTTGGCGTCAGACAATACGAGCCGAGCAGAGCAGGTTCGTCTTCCAACCACGCCACACGGCTCCTTGAGTACGGCTTATCAATCAGAAAAGGAAGAGGAAGAGAAAAAATGAAATGAAAATCACGGAGAGTCAGCGCAAGAAAGAAAAAAAAACAAAACTAAAAGAGAAGACAAGGGAAGACCACGTTCGAGCCAGCTGCACCAGTTGGTAGCACTAGTAGTATGGTCATATTCTACTTCCTAGTCGACTTGGTGCCTTGCTACCCTGTCTGCCATCTCCTTCCTACTTTCGTCTACCGCCGTTTCCCTTCTACCCCTCCTGTTCCCCCCCCTCTCCGCATTCACTCGGTCGGGCTTTATGCCACTTCTCCTGTTGCCCCCCCCCCCCCCCGTTCCTTTGGGCACCAGCCACGGCGGATGCGCGGCGCTGTCTACTCATCTCAGCCTCAGCCTCGTGCCACCTCACCATGAACCGTTCGGCTGCTTCAAGGATCCCCCGGTACCACTTCCCCACCTTTTTGGCTGCAGTGGACCACAACGCGGTCTCAACTCCAAACACCAAGGGGGCAACTTCCGTTGACCCTTCGGTGGCTCGGAACTCCCTAAGGTCTTCGACTATGCATCTATGCCAAGTCTTACACTGTCCGCCTGGTCTCGGGTTCTCCCCACCAGCTATCGTCCCGAGCATTACCCGATTGGGTAATCGCTCCTTGCTTTGCCGTGCCACGCCCCCCGCAAAGAAGAGCCGCCGTTTGCGAATGGTCGTTTCGATGCTCTCGCAACGTGTCATCTTGAGGGCCTTCGCGTACGAGAGGGTGGCATGGTCAGTACGAAGTCGGCGCTGGAAGCCAATGACTCGCAACAGGACTTGGTGGTGAGCCGTTCGAAGCTTGGCAAAGTGTTCCGCTCTGAGGGTCCACGTCACACACCCGTACAGCAGGGTCTCAATCACCTCGGCCTTCAGCATTCGGACTTTAAGGCTAAGGGGGGCGGTCGTCCTATCATACAACTCCGGGCCGAACCGTTTGAAGCATGCTCGCATGAGGCGGATCCGTCGGTCGATTTCGAGCGAGAGGTCAGCGTTTTCGTGGATAACGCCGCCTAGGTATAAGAACTGGGTCGTCTGCTTATACCTCTGACCTGCCGCTTCGATGACGAGCGGTGGTGCGAAGGTTGTCCGGTCTGGTGTTTGTAGGACCATTGTCTCAGTCTTCTTTTCCGACACCGTGAGGCCTGCTGCTTCGAAGACAGTCACGATGACTGTCATCATTTTTGCGAGCCCTTCAGCCGACTTCGAGACAATTCCTGCATCGTCGGCGTACAACATGCCCCATACAGACCTTCGCACGCACGCCAATGGCTCCTCCTTCCCTGTTCGAACTACTCCAGCTTCCAAGAGTTGGACCAAATCCCTTACAATGGCTTCGTCTTGGCTGAAGCGTACTAGTACGACGTGTAACGCAGCAGCGAAGAACACGTTGAACAGTAACGGTGACAGTACACAGCCTTGCCGCAGCCCCTGCGTGACATCAAACCATTCCGAGAGCTCGCCGTCATCAGTACGCACGCGAGCCCGCATGCCATCGTGGAAATTACGGATAATTCTCAGCATCTTGGTTGGTACGCCAAAGCGTGTGAGTACCTTCCATAACAGCTCTCGGTCGACAGAGTCGTACGCTTTCTGCAGATCGATGAAGCACACGTATAAGGGGATTTTCCTCTGTCGTCCGAGCTCTTGCAGCCGGCGCACGACGAACAACATATCAATCGTTGATCGTGCGGGGCGGAAGCCGCACTGTTCCTCGGGGAGTAGTTCCTCGGTCTCGCAGTAGTTGCTGAGGCGGGACGCGACGATTTTCAACAACACTTTGCCTGCGTGGGCAACAAGCGAGATCCCTCTATAGTTGTTGCAGTCAGTTCGATCCTTCTTTTTGTGAAGGACCTTGATGATCGCATCTTTCCATTGCTGAGGGACTTCTCCTGTTAACCAAACATTGACAAGGATGTTGTGAAAGCGCTGGGCGAATGCCGGGTGGTCGATTTTTAGGAGTTCGACCGGGAGACCATCTGGCCCGACAGCTTTCCAATTCGACATCCCCTTCAGTGCTTCGGTCATCTCGTCTATGGATGGTTCATCTTCAAGCGACAGTTTAGGCGGTCGCGGTGGCAAGAGGTCGATGATCGTGGGATCGAGTTTCAGCGACTTCGTGTTCAAGAGTTTGTGATAAAACCCCGCCCATCGTTCACGAATTCGCACCTTATAGGAATAATTGGTGGGGAAACACAGATCAACAGTGGGACCAAATAAATCTAGATCTAACACAACAGGGTGTAGAGCCAGGTTCGAAAAGCAAAATTCCATTGAGCCTGGAGACCAAGTTGACGAGCGCCTACTGCTGTAGTGATAGAAATTGGTGTACCGTACCGTAGAAATACCAGCAAGCAGTGCAGCACTACCGACGTACATAGCACTACGACGAGTAGTGACAGTATGAATAGAAGTCTTACTATTAATATTAATAGCACACAAGAAGAGTGGCAGCCGTAAGTACCTGGTGTAGGTTAAATCGCTCCATAAATTGCTGCTACGCACGACATACATGATGTTACTCGTGGACCGCTCAGACGACTGCACAACAAATGCCCCAATACATACGTAGCACTTCCGCTAATAATGGAATAAGCCAACAACCAAAAGTTATTCCTTTCGTAGCAGTATTCCTTCCGGCCCTGTCACCAACTATCTATCTATGTCGTCTGCATGAAAACTAGAAACGATGACTCACTGATTAGTACTATTGAGATTCATATTGATATCAATAGCCATAAATAAATCCCTTTTTGTTGCAAATAAGTCTTGAAAAAACACCTCTCATCACGCAGTATGAAGAGCAGCACAAGAGGCCGGCGACCGAAAGAAAACAAATGAAATCCTTCCACCTACGGGTATTGATTCAATTGTATAAATAACTTCGAAACCTGTTATATATACGTCACATCTACTTTTGTTTTTCCAACAGCTATTAATAATAATCTGTACCGCTTGCTCTGGCCATGCCATCCTACCATCCACGTATTCAGGGTAGCCCAGACTCCAAGGACTTCAGACATGAAACGTATTCCTACTCGAATGATATACCTCCATAGTTGAGGATAATGTTCCTATACAACCCCCCCCAACGGATAACAACAACAAACTACAGTATGTTCTGACTCCTACCCGACCCCTCACGTTAAAGGATCTGAAAGGACGGCCTCTACATATTAGGCTTTCTCGAAATTGTAACCAGGGTACGAAACAAATCAACGGTCAGTACATCCGCCGTCAAGAAACATTGTATCCTCGAACTAGATTCCCTCCCCTCTACAACGAGCACCTCGCCACAAAAGATCTAAAATCGATCCTTTTCTTAATACATTTCTTCTGTCCAACGAATGCTCAACTACTCGGTGTCTGTATGAGCCAAATAAATATCATCGTTGACGCATCTTGCACGCATTCTGCGTTCTAAGTCATTGGATTCTTCGAGTAGCTTTCCTTCTATATATATCTGGGCATCAGTAGTACACTTACTTGGGATAAAATGGCCAGTGAGTGTGATTTTTTATTAATAATGTTGTTTACAGAATGTTTGCGTTAAAGTGTCGTCAGAAATTAATTTATTTCCTCCCTGTAACAAAAAAAGTCAATTCCCTTACTGTACTTGATTCAGTATGGTTGCCGACCAGTTGAACGAACCAAATCCTGCAGGCGACGCCTGCGAAATTGAGGAGGGAATAATAATAGTAGGGATGTGTGGCAACGAGGCAATTAATTGATAATGCGCCCTGCTCCGCCGCCGCCGCCGCCGCCGCCGCCGCTGCCGTCGCCGCCGCTGCTACCGCTGCTACCGCACTATCTATGGTGGAATTGAAAATGATACCCGAGCTACCACGCTGTGGCGCTCTACATGCAATTCGATACGAGCACGAGGGTGAGTACAAGTATGGGTCCTTTCGAGACGACACATCTTCCACGACACCAAGGAGGCGAGAACGCCCTGTACTAAGGGGCCACCAGCGGTCCCCATGCATGCGCGACCTAACGCCACTCGTCCGCGTCACAGATACGAGTCTCAAACATGTGTGGTTCCACCGTTGTGGTGTTGTGTACACCAAGTAGCATTATTGTGCGTGGAGGTATGCAAGATGCTCGGTGTTTGTTTCAGAAACCAATGATATAGAGGGCATAAATTGTACTGCTGTACCTTTCGTCAAATTCTTCACTTACTTCGCTAAACTGTATTTTGTGTCCCTTTTTTTCAACAAGTGTATCACACCAGGTATGCTACAACCGTCCGTGTTCATTTCGGCCAAGGCAAGTAACACAATAAGCACCTGCGAACGTACTTAAACCTTAAATTGTTCGGCGCGTATTCTAGAAGTAAACGAGGAAAGTTAATCCCACACAGACCCATACCGTTCCCTCGTATCCTCCAAACGAATTGTTGCCATCCCCCCTATACTACTCGTACGTAACTCAACTTATCGACTTAAAACTTTCGTCGACTCACACTAAAAGCTCATCATGCCGTGGTCGGCAATAATGATGTTTTTTTGTTGTCGTGACCTCTGTGCTCATTTTGTTTAGTTTGTTTTGTGCGCTTCGAAGGAGTCAACTACTAGTAGGTTTTATTTTTGCTACCACTACTGCCGTCCTGTTTTGGGGAAATTTTACATACAACTTGAGTGACTTGTCCCAAAACGGGACTGCAGACCGAAGTAGGTGCGTTTGTGTTATACAGCAGTAGTAGCTGGTGTACGCGTTGTTTTCGCTCCAAAGTGGTGAAATGTGGTATCGTACCCCTCACGTTTTCTTTACCGACCCCTCCTCCCTTTTTCTCAAAGACGCTTGCTACGTACGGCGGTAGGGGTACACCAACGAAACTACAAGACGGGGCTCACTTCAGAAGGAGCTTTCTGCCACGCACAATAAAAAACGACCAAACACATACGTGTATCACAATGATGGACAAATCCCACGGCTACTCTAGGCAATAATTCAACAGTAGTATCATGGTATTGTAAAAAAAGGAAAAGTGTGATTCCGAAGGTGTTGGGTGGTTTCCTCCAGCTTTGGCGCGCAGCGACCGAAAATCGCTTGAGCTAGAACAGGGGGCGAGCTCTGTTGCCGAAATATCGTTTCCTAGTCATGTATCTATCTGGAAGAAATATTTCCTTTCGCGCTCACTCGAAGAAATGATATCTTCCACGATACACATCATCCAGAGATACACCCGTGAATATACCACTAGTGTGATATCATTATCTATACCCGTATCATATATATATATGCCGATGCATCAATTGACCCTTTATTTCTCGCCCAACCCCTTTATATCTTGTTGGAAATATTTCGTGCCCACCCACTCACTGCTCAATCCGGCCTTTGCCGCTTGCGTTTTCTGCCCGCCATTTATTTCGACTGGCCGAAGCGAGACGTCCCGTCGCCACCCAGGATCCAACGCCGGCCTAGGCCATCGGATGCGTGCCACGATACTACGGGGGCGGAACTGGCAGAACAGTTTAGGTAAAACCGTCCCGATCGATGGAGCTTTTCAACACAAGAACTATACTATTTCCCACCATCGTTGATTCGTACTATTTACGGGGGACCATAGTTAATAGGACCAAATATTGTTAGTAAAAATGGTCAAATATATAGGTTTTTATGTACACCACAGGTCCTATTAACTATGGTCCCCCGTAATATTGATAGCATGCTCATGGGGTAGCCCATCGTTGGGTGACGTGCACGTTTCCTTGCGAGCCGTCGTTGGGTGACAAAACAGAGGCATTTGCTCCGCGAAGAAGCTTCAGATTATTCGTAGGTGGCCGCACATTCAAGGACACATGCTTGCCGAATCTTGGCCGTGGTCGTGGAGCGGAGAGAAGTCGTCGACGAAGACTGCTTGCGTAATGTTTTTGAGTAGGCCCATCGTACGGGTGGTATCGTGTTTTCTGGGTTCCTTATGTCAGGAACTCGATATATCATCCGGAACGTGTCCTCGAAGCCATTTCTTCGCTCCAACCGACCAGCACTTCCATACTTTTCGAGGTCCTCCAAAACAAACTCCTGTGCAATATTGCTGTCGTATTGTGTTCACCCACTTACTTGCGGAACTCGACCAGGAGCCACCAGACACCGAGGAGAAAAAAAAATGGCATCCCTAGGCCGGGATGCGTCTGTCTGGGCAAGACCAGGCAACGTGTTAAATAATAGTTGCTTTCACAACATTATTTTGCACTTTTTGCTTGTTTTGGGTATCCGTGCGGGCTCTACCCTCGGCGACCTCCTTGATGGGCCATATTCACAAGCCTCGCACCTTTTCCCGTCTGGAACATTTCGCAGAGTATAAATACGCACTCAAACTCCCGTTTCTGGTCGGTTCATACTGAATTCTGCAAACTGTAGCCCTCGCAGTGTTATTATCACAACAAGCAGACCGACTTTCAATGGTACAGGTGCCTTGTGAAGCTAAACACCAGCCGCCACCACCTTCGGCAGCACCGGGGAAAGATATACGCCTGGATGTATTCAGCATGTAATGTAATCTACAGTACACACTCATAGGTAAATTTTCTTTGACAAGCACTCCTTGTAGAAATGATGTGTGTCATGATACTTTCGTTCAAGGTGGGCACCGATATTACTCAACCCTTGACTTAATAAAGTTCGCGATAATAACGAATTATTAAGGCTGTCGTACTCCCAACAGCAAGCTCCGTAGTGCGTAGTATCGTAACGTTGACCGCAGAGCAACCGCACTAAAGCCCCAATGACTCACATCGAAAAGCGGGGCTTTGGAGGGACGAACCACCGGGGACAGGACCACGCACAAAGGTACAGCAACAAAGTGCCGCCGTGGATTAGTCGGGGTGGGTGTGAAGTGTCTCGGGGCGCTTGTAAGGGCTGGCGCTTAAAAATGGGCTGAGAGGCGGCATAGGTGGCGGAGAGCTCTTGGGAAAAAAAAAAGTCGCCGAACGACACCAAGGTGTAGTCAACTCACCACTGGCGACTGAGCAGAACCCGGCGTGTATGGTGGTACTACAGTACTGCTGCGCCGTACCAAAGGCAAAGCACTTACTACGCAACACGCCTGAGATAGTTAACATACTATGGACTTTACATCGCGAATGAGATGTTCACCGAAGATATCCCATGCTTAAGTTTTGACGTCACCGTCGGGCGGCGGTATGTTTTATTAATACTCGGCACCAAACAGGAATAGACAGCAGTTGCATCGGGTCGGCGAAAGGAACATTTAAAGAAGTTAGAACAATACACGGCAAGCATTCCATGCTTGAATGGGTGATTCTCCTTCGAGCCTGATGTTACAATACAACGTGTCCCAAACCTTTGCGTGTACTAACTACTTGCGCGTGAAGCGAGCTAGGACCGTAGCAACTAAATCGATGAGTGAGGGAAACTCATTATTAAAATATACAAACTAAACGCTCAACGGATACAAGATTGATATTTCGAGGATATTAGCAAGAAGTTCAAACGTGGCTGAACATACAACATTCAATTTTGAGGGCACGCTCCGGTCTTAGTGTGAAATTATCTCGGGGTCAAACCTCCTGCACCGTACTACAGGTACCTGGCAAATCGCTACACCACTATTGGATAGGTGCAGCATTTGTAGCTGTAGAGGAGTCCTACGTCGTGGCTACCATATTACACATATATATATACGCTACCGATACAAGTCGGGGGTGGCCATTTTCTATATCGATAGAACAAACGCGTACTTTCCAACAAGCGTTGGTGAGGACAATGTGTCAATCGGTAACCATTCCCCATGTGTTCCGCGCAGCTCCCTACATTGATGCCCGTCGCATACCACGTCTACAGTCGTATACGAATTGTGCAGTCAGCACACCATGATTTCCCCTCATTTTGTAGGGTCTTGCCATCCCTGCGAATTCCTCACGGGTAAGGCTTATCAGTCCCTTGTATTGACTTGTTGGTTGATCACGACGCACGAACACCATTATTACCGTGTGTACAAGAGCCGTGGAGTCGTCTTGCTCAATCTCTCGTGTAAACCCGTTCCCCGTGTTTCGCAGCTGTGTTGCGCCTAAGGAAACCACGTTCACAAAACTGATATTGTCGCAGGCTGTGGCGAAAAGTGACGAAAAACAAAATAACACTGATGCCAATCGGCCCCATGAGCAAAGTCGCCGGAGTAACACACCGTTGGACATGTCCAAACGCGTGAGCAGCTTTTGAAAAACAGACTTATGGCCAAAACTAATGCGGCTAAACAAACGTTTCAAGGCCGTTGCGGCGTATCAACCTTCTCCTGTTGTAAGTACAGTGATGAGAGAAGGAAACGTTTATATCACCAGCGCGACGTCTACATGTCGTGCGTCTCTTCCGGCTGCACCTCGATCAGACAACCTGCTTCAGCAACCACGCCTTGTTGGTGCAGCCGATGATGCTGCTGTAGGCCTCGCGCTACTCCGATACACCCCTCGTCTCGAGTCTCACAAGGGAGGTCAAACAGACCGGGCTGAACTTGTGTGTGGTGCTTGCTGCCGATACTGTTGCCGCACGCGTGCGAGGTTGGCCCTGTCTGGCCCCGGGCTGTTTGTTGTATGTATCAAACCATCCGCTTTAGACTCGTTCGCCTTGCCACTTGCACCGATCCGTCCTCGTCCTTTCCTGGAAAAAAAAAAAAAGTCGCTCCGCGTGTAGGAACTACAAAACGGTAAGCACGAAACACAAACACATTGTGACGTAACTCTTGAACAAAAGCGTTTGGCTCAAGCCACTTCTTTTTGTGTTTCGGAATGCGGTAGATTCAACCTTCTTGTATCTCCCAAAGCCGCTAGATCATGTGCCTGTAACTCGTAGGTCATATCCGGATTTTCTTCCGGGTACAGGTAGCTCCGAACGGAGTTGACGGCCACACTGAGTACTCGAAGGCACGATGGTTTTCTCGTGAAACAACGCGATCACCGACGACGTCATGGGTCCACACGCTCGATCGAGGCCATGGCAGGTGGGCAAATCCAAGACCTTACTAATCACCTTTTCAACCCACCTAAACCCGCGGGAGGGTCTTATCCAGCTGCAGTACGTTCTGTGCACTCTGCGCGATTGTTGATGATGTTTCCACACGGGCGTCAAGGGTCTGAAGTTTGAGTTTGCCCAAGTCACGTGATAACGCATGGGTACAAACGGTATCAACGTTGCGCACGGGCGGACTGGTTAACCCACCTGGAGAGGAGACGGGCGGGGTGCACAAACTATATATTTCAAGAACCATGCCTGGGGGCGTTTGCACCTCACGCGGCAACGTTTTTTTCCATAACGTGGTCACGCTTCATTCACTAAATACACCTGTATTGGTTAGGTAACGAGCAACACCGCATGCATGCCTCGGATAGACC
Source organism: Nereocystis luetkeana (assembly GCA_031213475.1). Lineage (NCBI taxonomy): Eukaryota > Phaeophyceae > Laminariales > Laminariaceae > Nereocystis > Nereocystis luetkeana. The sequence goes on along the minus strand of JARUPZ010000014.1, from coordinate 5,973,595 downwards.
GTCGATCGCTACTCGACAACACAGATGGTGTTGAGGCAAATAAATTCCTGATCTGTATGGTCTAGCTGATGTTCCCGGACGGGAGCTATACACTACGCATGCTCTACTAGAGGGCATGTTTGACTGTGTTGGATCCGTTGTATACATTTCGATAGCCGCAATTTCATGGGGGGAGGGTACACTACAGATCTTGGGGATCTCAATATTTTTTATGTATCTGGAGTGTATGACAGCCCGAACTACCAACACAATTCCAGTCATAGTTTGTGGTTGAGTCCACGAGGAGAGTCCCGGCAGCCTGAAACTCCGTACCCCACGCCCACCTTTTAACACGGGCTTGAACGCGGCAGGTCCCGCTCTCCCAGCAAGCGCCCTATACACAAACACGACTGTAGCCTATTACTGTGTGCGCCTCCCTTACGCATATAAGAACAACGCGACACAATACGGATACCAGCCACTGGGTGTTTATTGTTCTATGGACGGCGACCCTGCTTTGGTGATGGGTTGTGTTTCTTGTGTACGGTAAATAAAAGAACGATGCGGCAAACTATGAACGACTGAATCAAAGCTTTGCGCACCTCCCGATAGCCCGGGGTACTCGAATAAGCGCATCTGCCCGAAGCGGTTAACTAGCTGATAACGTCATCTTAAACTGTTGACGTTTACACACAGGGAACATATAGCGCTTTTGTCGCCTCTGCCGGACAGCTGGCCAGAATCAAATTTGTGCCACACTGCTGTCCTTCTGGCGCATCAAACCTATACGAAAATTGTATGTACAGTTCTTCGACGTGAGCAAGGTTTTGAGCATAACCGTCGGAGTTCCGTTACTCCTTCGGGGCTAGACCCCCTCGCTGTAAGGAAATCACCTTGCGTATCCTTAACCCGGCCGGAAGTATTTATTATCCAGACGAGGCCTGTACTCCGTGGGCTAGTCAGACGTGCTGTAGCTGCTGGTCGAGCTTCTTGAGTATGTTTCCTGCTGGAGAACGTACCCTGTAAGGTAGCTGAACACATGTTGCGGATTCGCTGGCTCCGTCGGTCCCGCAAATCTTTTACAAATGTGCCCGCAATTGCCAACCCTAAGCTGGTCGAAACCTGGGACTGCGGAGACTTCGTCCACCATCCAGCGGCCTGCATCGAGGAAACACAGCAAGTGCATCGGGGCGAAAGCAGTGTATCTGTTTCATCTGAGTATCACTCACACCCCGAACCCATAATATCCCTATCAGCTGTCCAAGCGATGTCTGGAGTGCCACCAAATAAATGTCTTTATTCCACAGCTCGTGCGGGCATGTTTCGTTGGATCTGGATGCCACCATCAGACGTTTCCAGCCTAAGCCGACCAGTCCTCTCTGCGCGAAATAACTGTGCTCCGACTTTGGTATAGGTTTTACGCCAGCGACGACAAATAACCATGAGGGTTATGGTTGTAAAACGAGGATTTATCCAGCTTTTCGATGATATTTTGTCATGGCAAGTCAAAACCAAGATCAGGGAACAAAAACTGTCAGGTCAGAATATTTTTAGAGAGCGCCCTACATCCGTAAATACTATATTATTTTTGCCCAGACCTATTGCGACATACGTGGAGGGGTGGGAGGGGGTCGTACATCTTTGTCGCGCACCTTACTCGTTCAATCGTCGGCTACCCGTATGGTGTTCGAGACTGGGCACCGCTTCTATTCAGAACATAAACAACGCCAACAGTGGGAAGGTCAGAGGGGCTACAGGAAACACAGCACGTTCAAGACATGCCGGACATTCGACTGTTTCGATCGGTTTTCCCTTGGGCCATTCGGCCCCTTACATACCCTACTCGGGTATGGGGGAACGGCCATCATAACAGTTTTTGCCGCTACTAATCCTCTGTATTTGACACATAAAGCGGGCCCTTATGCCACTGCTAATATGTAATACTAGTATCTCTATTGGACACAAAATGAACGAGTGGAGTGGGCGTCCGCGAGTGACCAAATGCCAGGGAGACCAAAAAGCGGGGAATCAAATATGTCACTATATAACTGAGGGCTATGTGTCCCGCTTAGAAGCGATGCGAACGAGTCAGTTTGGCTCGAGCAGACACAAACCCCGTAACCCTTCCGGGCGTGAAGTGTGCACATGCGATGCCCAGCCACCGGCACCAGGGGGGAACCTTCGTCGTACTACTATTATACCAGGGTCGAAAGAAGTTGATACATCGCTCCCAACATTATACTCGATCGCCCGCGGCGCAGAGGGGGGAGAGACATTCGACCAATACAGCCACAGACGTCGCCAACACCGGTGTGGCATATTGTAGAACAGCAATGTGCTTCGTTGCCACGACCGCCACTGTCATCCCCTCAATCAAACCTGCCTATCTATGCCATCGTTTCACACACAGTGGGCGTTGTCGGGACCACGAGAAGGCCTGCTGCCGCCGCGGCCTCCACGGCCGGACAGCTCGCGTCGTTCGGGCCGGGGGTGGTGGGTGTAGTTTGATCAGAGCAGTGCAGGGTGGGTCGTACACGAAACAAAAACCGCCAAACCTAGGATTGTAGGGATCAGCGGCCAGAACGATTTCCCTTCGACGGCACTATACGACAGGTTTGGCAACTTTTGTTCACACTGTTTAGATTGCCGGACGGCGTTTTCGATATCGACGAGAATGCCCACGCCGAATTCAAGTCGGCACACGACGCCAGAGGAAAAAGTGGATTATGGCGAGTATACTTCGACAGTGGAAAGACGAGGAGAGGAGCATCCTTACGGTTTAAAACCAGACACCGTAAACGCTTCGGGAAGATATCTTGGTGATGATGCGTCTGATATGCATACTATATTATACCCTATTGAAGCGAAGTTATCCATGGTCCAGGTACACCTAGAATAAAACAAAATATTTGCAATGAGGTTCGACAGAAACGCGGAACATCATCGGGTTAAATGGTTGAGGAACCACAATTACGGTATACAGAAATAGACGAAACCGCGAACACCTCTGCTTTGAGACTATCGCTCCCAGAAATGTTTTTGAGCAATGTTCAGGTATGCGCAGGATGTGGTCAGAGTTCGTTGATGTAGGCGTAGGAATGGTGGATTATCATCCTACTTGAAGTGCATGCCTCATTCAGCCTCTTGGGAAAATGGAATTGATAGGCCTCCTCGGTTGCAATCGTGAACTGGGGTGCAGATGTATTAGAACTCTTAACCAATACCCCTTTGCGCCAGGAAAATTGCGGATGGAGGTATCAAGGTCGTTCGTTTTTGTGGCTAGACTTGTCTGCGGCGCGGTGGGTGCTTCGTGATGCTTCAAGATATCGAATGAAGCTATTACAAGCCAATGTCGCATACAAAAAAATAACGTTGGACCAGCTTCACCGATACATAACATAGATTTGAAGACGCTGAACAACTTTTTCGCCTGATTGAGAGCGAAGTATCTGATTGAGAGCGAGAGCCAAATAAATTGAAATTTCGGGTCCAGACGCCTCTTGCCGTTTCTTGGTAAGCAGGGGACGGGCTATTCCAAGAAGCGGCGCAAATTGAAGGTCTCGTCAGCAGCGTCACGAGCATATGCGTGTCATCGTCATCGGATGCTGCAGCTAGGAGCTAGACAAGTTGCTAGATTTCCCCAGATTGGCTATTCCTGCCTCAAACTGTTTCGCCTCGGGCGGTGGGCTCTACTGTAGCTTCTACTCCCGGCTGTAGCTCCACAACGAGAGCCTCCCACACGATGACCAGGGTAGCGGCTTGAAGCTACGGGCTAGCCCTTCAACTCAAGCTACACAGCAAGCTCCACCTCTCAGCGGTAGTCCGGCTACAGCGTATCGCGCAATCTCGCTCTCAATCAGATACTACGCTCTCAATCAGGCGAATATGTTGTTGCTGATGGTATCGTGGACAGTTCTCACCAGACGATGGGTTGTGAGACCTCCCCCCCATCACTCACCAAAACCTAGAATAAAACGTTGTTCCGGATTCTTGGCTACGGCGGGTCGTTTTCGTACGGTTTTGTTATCGCCAGCTGTGTGAGAGGAAAATGACAATTTCCCGTATGCGCGAAACCAATGGCCTTGAACGGAGAGATTGACGCGTGGCATTTTAAGAGAAGGAGGTTGAGACAACATACTACCCGTGTCCTGGACCTCATCATTTGAGCAGTTTATTCATTTCTCGAAACCGATCTTTTCACCCAAACCGTACGGTGAACTAAGACTCTCACACAAGAACTTGAGGTAGGTATTAGCCGACTGCTTTTGTATGAATTTACTTCCTAGGTCTGATCGAACGATACGAGGTGCGGCAGCCTTTAGGGTTCAGCAACCCCGTCCATGCGAATCGCCAAGTTCACAGAGGCAACCCATACCCTGTGTCACGGGTCGATTATTGTTCGGGGGTGGTTGCATTTATCACTGCCCAATAAGTACTACATTCTCAAGACGGTTCGGAACCAAGCTGGTTGTGTGCGCAGATGTTATCTGTGATAAGTACCTAATCAATCGGCAAGAGGTTTGAACTCGGTGGGGCTTTAAAATGTGCAACCGCGTGTATGTGCTGGCTCCATACGACGGAGGATCTGGCCGCGACTTTTACAGTACAGGGCGCATATGTCCCGCCGCTAGACAAACACAAAGACGTGCATATGTTCCTCTACGTTAGGATGATTATTATCTTCGTAGCGGCACGTCGTGAGTCGGTGCGTTGGGCGATAGATGCATGACAGGTGTAATTTCCTCTGGGAATGCCCACAAAGGGTGGGTCTGAACCAGTCCCACACTAACGCACAACACCCCTTGCTGAACGATATCGTCATTGGACTACCTGCGTTACGTTGGATTGGCAGCCTGCGGGCCTTTGAAAACATGGCACTATGAGCCTGATAGTTTCCCTACTTACTACTTTTATAGCTGCCATGTGAGTAATTCGTGCAGGAGGGGGGGCGCTCTGAACTGGTTCGAGAAGTTACTCTACAGTACTAGTAGTGTTTTGATGCTGAATGCCTCACAGCACCTTACGCGAAGTTTACACTTTGGAATACACAAAAATATTTTGAGTGGTGGGGGCGCAGGGCAAGGTTGTCCTACATACTTGGGGGCGATTATCTCAGCAACTATCGCGGAGCATTGTCCTAAAAGCAACACGCATCAAGCCTTGTTTTCATGTATTTCGGTTACTTGTACGACATGTATGTACAAGGCGAGACCATATCTCAACTTGTATATTTCCTGTATATATATGCCGCATTGGGTTTATCCAACCGACTTCCCAATGCTTGACAAATCGCGATGGTCTTCAAAGGAAGAGTCTGGTGTTTGGATGGGGCACTGCGCGTGGTGTTGCCATGCATACATCACGCGGCCGAGTAGATAGCTTAACACATTCGACTATGGTTCGTCGTCGGTGGTCGTTCTCTCGCCTAAGAACTGCTCACAAGAGTTTGGGTCGTGGAATATGCGGAGGATATATTTCCAACAGTGTGGGAATACCGGAATGGATGAATAACTATCTACGGATTTCCAAGCCACCCGTCCTGGAAATGTTGTACAGCGTACCGGGCGGTATGTTCTCATCCCAGACCGTCAGTTTCGCGTCTGACCTTCTACGCTACGCAGTACTTATCGGGGGCACGGCGTTTCTGTGGACGACGTTCCCGGTCTTCGATGTGCATTTTCCCCTCCCTCCCAGTCTTGGATTTCAGTTATTGTTCATTTTTCTCCGGGACAGCGCTGATATGCGACAGAACAGCACCCGCACGCTCGGTTTTTGTCTTGAGCATTTTCAGGCGCTTCCAACGTTAGGCTCTTGTCCTGATTCAACGCCGCCAAGTGAGCGAGAGTGAAGGCTCACGGACACCGACGGAAAACAGAATTTGGGTCTGGCAAACGTTCGAAGAGTGGCAAATAAATGAAGAGTATTTCCAAAGATGATCAAAACCACAGATATGTGTTCCGTGTTGAGACCGGAAGACTGAAGCCCATACCACTTTTCAATACACGACCGTAGTTGCCAGAGGATCAAATCCTGGACCCAACACGTGCAGCTAAAACGGAAACAGCTATGGGTTCTGCACCTCGATGCTTATCGTCAAGGATGAACTCTGGGATGATATCTGGCACCGAGTTGCGTATCTGACTCTCTTTGTGGGATGTAGACACCAGGAAACTACTTGCTTCTCTTCGTTTTCTAGGTTGGAACGAGTGCGTTCAGCCCACACGATGCTGGCGGTATATCACGTCTATATTGAATTATCTTCCAGATAATATCCTCTTCAAATCTCGTTACCTCAGGTACGTCTGCCTCCGCCACCAATGTGGACAGGCCGGCAACCCGTGGAAACAAATAAATGTATGCGTCAATCCGGTTGCCCTGAACAGGACATACAGAGCCCCCACCCCCGTCCCATTGAAAGCTGTACACGCCAATTCCTCCCCGGCTGCAAACCTATGAACCGGCAACGCGTTGATATCCGTCATGACCTCCGTACAAAACGTATCGGGTGCTTCGTAGACCAGGTGTGGCGATTTGTGTGTTGGATTGTGGCCTGAAGAGTAGATAGTACGTTCGCATGATTAGGTGTTCGAAGCGATGGGGTATCAATCTTCATGGCACAGGCTGAGAACTGTCTCCGTCGTACAAACTGTCCCCGCCGTGTCATACGGAGAGGGAGGTCGTTTTTTTCACCAATAGCACGAGGTGGTGTCAGCCTCAACACAGAAGAGAGAGAGAGCAATGCTATACTCGTACGGGCAAATCAACACAAAAGGTCCTTCGTTACCATTGTTCGGTGTACAGGCCTTTCCGACGCCCACGTGAACGACGTGCGTCTTTTTTCAATACCCAAAAAGACTACCTACACGAGGAAGGTGCACGGTTGCGCTTGCGGAAAACCAGGCTCGGTCGAGATATGCTAGTAAGATGCAGTTCGAAGAGGGCGGCAATGGTTCGTTGGCTTCTTACCTTCAGCATAACTCCTTCACAATGCCCGAACAAGTCCAGTACAGCGCACTGAGGAATCTCCATATCTAGACACAATGCGCCCAATCTTGCAACGAGCTCTTGATAAATCATGGAGCATTAGCATACCTTCAGCGCGACGCCGTGTTCCTAAGAACATCTCCTAGGTGGGCAAGCACGTGTCGCTATCCTCGCTCTCAGGGCCGACGGTGTTCAATGGTTGCCTTGCGCCGTACGTGCTCTGGTGTCTCCTCTACCATGTCCCCCAGAGTGCTCATGACTCCGACCATCCTGCGATATCAGGCTTAGACGTGCCCGCGCAGAGGAGTGTGCTGCTGTGACAACAAGGTACTCTTTCTACACCCCTGGTTTGGCGGTCTACTCCTTTGGGGGAATAGGCGCCGTCGTATGGTCTAGCACCACTTACTTGACATCCAGCATTCTAAGAAGTCTGAGCTTGTCCTACGGCCCTCGATGTTTCCAAACGATGTTTGAGAAAAGGAATGCGTTGTTTCTCGAATTGATTTTTGGCGGCGCGTCAGTTGACGTCCAATCCAAACAACGGTCTTCATGAGAGCAGCAGGAATAATTTGGGGTGGCGAGGAAGGAATGTCGCAGACCGAATTTACTATTGGCAACTACAATTTGACAGGGCGGGGAGTATGTAGTCAAACGCCCTTGATGACCACCCAGCGTTGGTCAGAGACATTTTCCGTTCAAATAAATGTTGATATATGTATGCAACGGTGATGAACCCAACCAGAAAACTAGGGATTTTTGGCTCTCGTTCCTCAATACAACATGTATGTACTGAATGTGCTCTTCAGGCACAAATCAAACCCGTCAAATGCGGTAGCCTACCTCTGAGCAAGCTGCGATCACGTGTTCAATACAACACCATTTTTGAAAAAATGCTCCACCCAAGTCTACAGGAAAGGCACGGGTCTAACATATCAGTTGCAAAATGGGACACATGTCCAACAGGATTGCCCACTCTTTCAATGCAATCTTTGGTTTCACAATCCCGACCGAAAACACACAGCAAATGTCGCGACAGGAATTGCGCGCCGGGAAATGCGCACACTGACCTGCTTGCTGTGTGCATGGAAGGCCACCACCATGCCTTCAAGTCTCGTCTATGGTCAAGTTTGGTGTCGATATTTCTGTGGATTGGATTTGCTGGTTGCCACAGAAGTCTGGCGTCTGTTCACTGTAATTATGACCGAAATGAGTACAAAGTTTGAAGTCGTGAACAACACAACCAGACCAAAGAAAACCTTAGATGGGCCTCAGGGTGACAAAGTGTTCCCCAACTTCATCGTAAGCATGTACGACGAGGAAGAGGCGCACAAACAGGGACACTGCACATTGAAACTCGCTATGTTTCGCCACGCGATATTCTCATGTTAACGGTAAACAACTCGCCCCACGTATGCCATAGTGGCATCCGACGACCCACCGATCCGCCGGCAAGGGTCGCCGAACACAAATTTACACACTGTGTTTCAGATGGGTCCTCTGTCCACGGGTTGGGTCACGAAGTCCCACATATGGTTGTGTCACAATAGTCTGCGTCACTGCCACATTTTAATAGTGCCGGAGACGGAATACATACCTTTTATAGTCAGGAAAGCACAACAGTCATACTGATACGACATAGCTGCGAGTAGCATGTGCAATCACAACTATCTCCCTCCTTCTGAGATAAGGACAAATACGTAGCGTCAACAAATTAAATGTCGATTGAAGGCGTCGTCATGGCCCAAAACTAAAATGACGAACATTTACCCCAGGCAGACACCCGACGCGCACGGTAACATTCACCATCTTAGTCCGGCACAATCGCAGGCAATAATGCCCACTCTATCGACAGCATCCGTCGGAGGTTTGTTTCGTGCACGGGCTTTCGGACACGTTTCCGCTATGTGCGCTGGCCTGCAGTACTGCACGTCGTTCGGGTGACCGGACCCCGCCCGCGCCCGGACCAGGACACATTGATATATCAACGTGCTACCTCCACTCTCTGTAACCGTTCGGTCCACCCTCCTGTAGTCGCGTAGTGCCGGATGGTGGCTTTTTCGTCACGGCGGAACCCTCGTCCATATCGCGTTCCTGATCCATCTGCTTTGTTGTCGGAGCCACTGACAGATATATATATAGCAGCGACTTGGGAGTTTCCTCGATGTAAGAAAGTGTCACGACGTTGTATGCATATGTTGGTTTGGGCACGTCGATACCCGTATCCTTCTTGATACTTGGTAATTCGTGCAAGCGCCAGTTGAAGCTAACGGCGTCCGGTACACGCACCAGTCAGTGGGGGCGGCACGTGAAGCCTTCTAGCTTACAAGAAAAACCCAATATGAAAATATGGGCGACACCCAATCCCGTATCGGTAGCAGCAGCAGCAGCAGCAGCAGCAGCAACACCAGTAACAGCAGCGGCAGCACCAGCAGCAGCAGGAGCAGTAGCAGGAGCAGCGGTAGGAGGAGCAGTAGCAACAACATCGCGGGACCACTCACATCAGAAGACGGAGAACACGATGATTGGCGGGTTAGTAAATACGCTAGACGAAGCTTGATAATATACAGAACAGTAGCAAATCGGCTCTAATAATAATGCAGGACGACGGGTGAAGTCGGGTCAGTAGGCCTTCTTGGCGCAGCGGGCGTGGGCAACACGCTCGCTGCCCACAGCAGAGGTCCATCGTGATGACAGGGGGAAGAGGGTGTCAAGAGTGAGCCCGCCGATGGTTTTAAATATCCCCCTACGTCAGGAACGACAGCCCACAAACTGAGGCTTTCCCTGCGTGTGTAGAGCGCACGCAGGGTACATTGTTGTACTTTAGTACTACTGCAGATTTCCAGAACCAAACGATCTACTCTTGAAAGGTATCGTTTCGTAAAGAAAGATAAATCTAGGGACGTGAGCGCAACAACCGGAAACACAAGGAGTTGCGATGGCATTAAACTGAAGGGGTTGTGTTGTAATAACCGTTTTTCGTAATCGAGGTTTCCGTTCCTCAGGACACAGGTAGGTGGTAAATTTGATTTTTGTTTTTTCAAGAGTTGTGCTTTCCTCACAGCAAAAACGTCACCTGTAATATATCTTCATTGACAATATAGTAGTATCGATCCTATAAAGGCATCTTACTCACACTCAATGAAGGCAACCAAGCTCGCAACAAAAAAAGATGCAAGGAATATTATATTTACGGCGGAGGTGCCTTGCCCATGCACAAGGACTTTCTTGAATGATTGATATCTATCTGGACATTTTCAGCATTGTTTAGTTTGATTGTTGGTTTGTGTCATCGACGGCTGTCACAGATAACAGCATTCTACTGCCGTCTGCGCTTCGATCGCCAGGGAACTCCATCTTTTAAAATACCTACATAGAGCAAACATACTTCCCGCACCAATCATATCGCTAACTTTAAAGGCATTTCTTAAAGAGGGCTATCGGCTGCACTATTCCCCAAGAAAAAGAAAATCGGCCCTGGGGCATTAGTTCGTGTTTCGTACTACATGCGCATACACAGCAGTCCAGCAGAATGGTGCCCTGTAGTGTGCACCGGGATGCGAGTACCGCTTGGTAGTCAGACTCATGTCCGAACGGCCCTTGCATATCGTCTCCGAAAAAAGGCCATTCTGGTGCGTCAAACGAAATATTTTCAATTCGATATCTGTAAATGACAGAGATCCTTATACAGAAACAACAATGATCCAACTATTATTCCAGAACAGATTTCTACCAATTGTTGGAATTCGTAATGTAGCTCGAGTAGTGCATATATCCATCGACAGCAGTGGCGCTTTCTTGTTTCGAAGGGCCATTGAATGAACGTAGGTGTGTGCTTCTTGCCCTCTGCCCAATGAAAGGTAGCCAGTGACACCATATGGAGGGGCACGGGTCCAGGTTGACCGGTAGGAGCAAACAGGCATACATGATTGTGTACGAGAGCTGGGGTTGGGTTTGCTTGACGAAGGCGAGGTACCCTTACCAGGCTGTAGATAACGTGGGCGATGATCTCGGTTTGGAGTACGAGTATACATACAAGGTATAGTAACTCGTATACCTCGAAGTACATGAGTGCTCCTGTTTGGGCGCATTCTACTGCTGTAGTTACGTCACTTCTATTGCTTGTAAGTGATACTCCATTGTTAATAATAGTATGAATTGTCGCAAATATCGTGTGTGCCCGTGATGAAAATATAAGCATCATATATATTCTTGTATAAACATCAGGACTTAACTCACCTCTTGAAGACTGCAGTCCCGTTTTGGGGTCGAACTACTTCGAGTTGACAGGTTTGTCCCAAAAACGGTCAGTAATGACGTCTGTGCCTACGAGGTACCTGGTACAGATTAATCGTGTACTTCGAAGTACAGGACTACTAGTACGGGGGACCATCGTGTATAGAATCTATCGTACCCACAAAAACTACTCTATTTGCCTATTGTTACGATCAAGATTTGGCCCTAGTTACTGTGGTCGACCGTAATACTGCTGTATGTAGACTGCTGGTTGGGCAAAATGTTTGGTAGCTGCGCGACATTTATACATATTGTAACAATGGTACAATATTCTTATGAACGTGAATCGCCGCAAATATCATATGCGCCCGAGATGAAACAATTGCATCCTACGTATTCTTGTCATCACGTCTTGATGTCATTAACACACTGGGGACTGCAGTCCTGTTTTGGGGCCGGACTGGTTGGAGTTTCACTGGTTTGCCCTCAAAACGGGGCTGCGGTCCTAAAACAGTTTAAACGACAAAGGCTGTTGGAAATATTTTTTTGTAAAACTGGAAGTCGATGCTGCAAGCAGACAATCGGCCGTGCGGCGCCTGAGGACAGCCAACGTTTGTCTTGTCTGACCACCCGGCGTGACTCCTGTGCGCACAACCTGCTGCCTTCTCCATCATCGCACGTGCTGTGATGTGCTTCGACCCCTCTCGGGACTTCAGGCGGGGACCAACACCAGTTACACCAAGGAACTCAGGCTGCCGGGGTAGAACATGACCAGTTTAGGACTGCAGTCCCGTTTTCGGGTCTAGCTACCTAGAGATTGAGTGATATACCCCGAAATTGAGACTGCAGGTCTAAACAGATGCTCACAACAACGCTAATAACGACTACGCGTATGGGTCTAGGACTTGGCATATACACACACGGCGATATTCGCACTGCTTCACGTTTTCCGTTTTCTTTCGTATACGCTTCTTGAGAGCCGCACTCACCGTAGTTTGGGCCGCGCGCTGCACCACAGGATATCCACCTTGCAAGAATACGGTCGCAACAAAAGGTATCGTGGAATACGACTTTAGATGGTGTTCACGGACACCGACGGTGCACGGTCATCAGGCTCGAAACACGGCAGCGGGTGCTGTTGCGATATCAAAGCGATGTGTTCAACTGACCAACGCGTGTATGTCAATGCGCACAACGAAAAACACTAACGTATCGGTCAAGAGAGACATAATATATCAATACATAAATGATAGGGTACCACGCGGCGAACATTGTCTCGCGCTTCTGTCAAGTAAGTTGATCCAAACGTTGGCGGTCCCAGCTTGAGTTGCAAGGGGCGACCTATACCCCTCAGCTCTTGCCCCACCTCGGACCAAGACCAAGCAGGATAAAGATCACCGGCCGTATTGTAACGTTGTGCGTGTGTGCCTGTTCGTTTTGCATCTCCAAAAAAAATCGTTTTTCGTCTCCTATGGCAGCATATTATCCACAACAGTTTTTCCTTTATATCACTGTCACCGAACGAGTCGAACAGGTACACCTTTAAACCCCCTTTTCGTGTTGGTGTCGACTACCGACGCGCGCGTTGGCAAGTTATCATACAGTAGTAGTAGTATTGTCTTTCCGTTGCAGCTAGTGTCCACGTGTTTTCGTTGCTATATATCAGGCACCAGGTACGTGATGCAACGGCCCCCGTAATATGAGGCGTGAGTCGTTTGCATCCAAGAGCATGAGTGCACGTAAAATTGGAAGGAGTGTTTGGAATCGACTATCAAATTGGGTTGATTAGGTTTATGAATATTTTGTGTATATTTGGGTTGATTAGTCGTGTTTTTTTTTATTATAATCCTTCAAGCGATATTGATAATATATAAAATAGTGAGTGTTGATTGATTAAGCATGACTATTTGTTTATCTAGTGAAATGGAACGTGTTTCCATGCTGAGATAACGTTGTTTGCGACCACGACACACGAAACCCTTGACATAACACCCCACATCAAATTTGGCGCACCCAGCACGCGGATGTTGACCATATGAACCCACGGCGGCGGTGCCTTCTACAATCGAATTGTCCTGAGTAACGTCCGCAAGCTCAGAGGAGCACCGAAAGCCACGAACGCGTCCAAAGAATCTGAAGCCTCCTCGATCGAATGTCCAGCTTCGGGGATATATGGCAATGTTGATCGTGCCTTCAGCGACAGCGACGCCGGGGGGATGGGATGCGACAAGCCCGGTGCCGAGCAGCGCTCTGGCCTCGACGACGGGGCTGAAAAGTCACCTGCCGCGGAGTGCGGCGCAACCGCTGTGTGGCTTGAACCGCGGGACCAACATCGAGCGTTTTGGCGTTCTTCCTCCAGGGCACGGAGGAAGGGGAAAAAAAGGGGCAAATCGCATAATTGAAGGCTGCACAAGACGGTCGCATTGGCGCAGACAACGTCCAACGTGGCGCCGCACATGTCCGTCCACCACCCGGACCACCCCGAATTCGTCGGGCACGTCCAGAAGGAAGGCCACAAGAAAGTGGTGATGACTGCACAACATCAGGATCAACAGGGTATCGTATGGTACCTAAGCAAGGACGAGTGGTGGTCATCAACGAGTGAGGGGCGTACAAAGTCGCGGAGGTCACCAAAGAGACAGTGGAGCGCCCCAGTGACCCTCTCACGTAGTGGTGGTAACACGAGCTGTTGTACCCTCACATCGCCAAGCTGGCTGGCAAGTACCTTGTGACCCTGTCCTCGTCGGTAACATAAGAACTTCTGTTCTCGCAGGCCGGCCTGATGATGGCAACGTCGAAAGGTAATCGCAGGTCGGGGAAAACAGCAACCGCCATAATGTTCCTCCATGGGAGCATAAAATATGTTGTATTTTACTGTGACGACTTCGGTGGTGTGTTAAGCTACCGCGAGCCTGGCTTAGGCAGGTTGTTAGTTGGTAGAGTAAAGTTTGGAGGGACGCCGTAAAGGTTCCGCTTGTCGACACAAGCTAATATGTTTGTCGAGCTATGAGCAGCAGATGGACGGAGAGTAACGCACATTGTATTGTGCAATTCCCTTACTCTTGGCGTCCCATGAGCTGGGCCGTCACCTCCTGGATGATCGTCGTCAGCAGACACTATCGGCAGTGTAGATGGAGGGAGGTCCTGTCGAGCATGAGCGATTTCTTGCGCGGCGACTCGCGCATAGCCGCACAAAACCTGCAACGCCGTTTTCTGTAGCATATATTGGGATGTGCATCACTGTAACACTACTTCCTATCCAGGTTATACATGACAATGAGGCGGGCATCACCCGCTGTTCCTGTCGTTCTGACGGGTGCTTACTGCAGTGTCGTGGCGGTAGGGCACGGAGCGTGACAGTAAACTTTATGGAAAAATAAAAAAAACAGATTCAATATAAGTTGATTGATTATTTATGATTTAGTTGAAAACATCAAACAGTCAAGCCCGTGTTGACGTGATTAAGGTTTTCAAAACGAAGTTTTGCCAAAATCAGGTCTATTATTATGTGGCCACTTTTCGGCCAAAACAAGTTACAGGCTAAAGCAAATACAAAACACACCCCAGGAACCCTGCTATTGGCCAGGCTGAAATCGTGTCTGTGATTTTGGCACGAAAAGGCCAAGGTACACCTGTTTCGTTTTACTCGGTCTAGCTTTCAACTGATCTTGGCCACCTTTGAACCTATCAGAGAGGCCATACGTACGCTGTTTTGTCTCCTCTGCGTATGCGTCTGCCCACCCTCGATTGAAAAAATTATGTCTTACCGTATACCTGGTAAGCTCTACTGGAACGTCGTACGTGAAAGAAGGTATGTATACATGCATACAAGCGTACGCTCGTATCACTTTTTCTTCTTTGGGCTGTTCGACGTCCTGCAGTTATTTCACAGTTAGTTGTTGTGATATATACGTACTTTGTTGTTTTCTATGGTAACAGCGGTCTGTACAGCAGCACCATGGTCTTTGTCTGCACCAACCCGCGTCGAGGTGGTCTCAGGTTTGGTACAACAGGATAATTTCATGCCAATAGGCGGTTCCGCGAGGACAGTCTCGATGATTAACAGCTGCCAACGGGGGGTGGGCGCCGAGTAAATTATTTTATCGCCCCCGCCGTGGCGAAACATCTGAATCCTGTCAATAGTGACTCTCTGCAGGTCCGAGTAGAGCCCGTGGTATCTACACCCTAAAAACAAAACAAAATACATTTGAAGGCCATGTGGCACGCTTAATGTTTTAGGCGCAATATTTTTGGAGTGGATTTTCGTGGACAGAACACCGCTCGTGGCGCTCGTTTTTCACTTGGTTTCAGTATTACCTGAGTTTGGCTCATACGGATCAGGTATATATACGTGAGTTTGGTATTTGCTCTATTGAAAATGATAAGTAAAAAAATATTTTAACCATGATGTTTTGCTCATTCCCGACACTATACTTCGAACGTGAAACGTAACTGACAACTTAGCCATATATATACCAACAAAAAATGCTGGACGTGCCCTGAGCTACCCCTCGATACATCGTTTCTCTGGCGAGAAGCCTAGCGAGCTGCTCCTGCACATGCCGCGACAGACGTCGTGCATAGACTCCGGCATTGCTCCTTTCCCATGTATGTGTCCAGTGATCTCTATTCCACCGGACTTAATTTCGCTATACATATATATGCTCTGCCGTTGCCTGTAACTCCAGGTTGTTTTGACCATCGTGTGTGCGCGTGGAATACTTATAATATAGTCGTGTACTTCAAGCAAGATCAAGGTATCGTGAAACCCTTCTGGCTATGAAGGTGCTGAAGTAGTCGGCTTTCACGACCACTGTTCGACGCGTTCTAGTATAGAGAAAGCACATTTCCGCTGAAATGTTTCCGAATAACGGGGCTTCTAAACCCAAACTCGTCGAAATGCCGATCTCTTGGTTCGAAAAAATCATATCTTTTATACTTGAGCAATGGGGTTATTCGTCGGGATGCAATTTGTTTTTCTAGAATCTGCCAAAGTGTGTTTCCGGGTGAGGTGTGGAGCTCTTCAAGTGAGGAGCTTCAGAAAAAATATTGTGAACCTCTATATCGTAGAACGCCTCGCTCCATCTACACGTGCATCTTTGATCGACCTCCTCTGCATTCTCTATGTTATTGCCAGAGAAGTAATTTCTCTACACTTCCGTAGCTCAGGTATTGAATTTACTCTACTCATCCAACCACACTAAATAAGTACATAGGTCGGGTTATCATCTTTGTTGTCGGACCCAACACTGTTGTACGTGTACCTAGCCGGGTATTATAGTTAAGACGCATGTTTAAGAAACGTCATCTGTACGTCAAGGTTCAGTGCCTTAATTTGTAGGCACAATCTCTGAATAGCTATATTTCTCAAGAAGGCGTTTCCCAAAAAAAATACGATACGTCGCATGTAATAGGTATTTTAGAGTTAAGAACTTCGAAAGGCTGAGAGTATTAGAAATGGTTTTTTTTACAGCTAAGCCTCGGCTAAGCAGATGCGCTATGTGAAAAACGCCAGACTAAAAAGCTTTGCACTAGGCACTTTAGTCTATCATTTGATGTTCCAGTCACAGTTAATCGCGACCCTTATAGGCCAGAGTATGAAACTCGTCCGTGCCGTCAAGGACTATAACTGCTCTCCTCAATTACTGATGTTCATTATCTCTATCAACTGTCGAATACCATTCTGTGCAGGCTGTCTATAACCAGTCAGACTTGTGTTAATTAGCTTGTCGTACACACCACACCATGCAATAGAGACAGATATCTTGATAGATTTTGCCCCAAACTGTCAACGTGGCCAGCTCTTCTTCCAGCGATGCGCGGAACAGCTCCATCACACACAGAGGATGTAGGGTCCCCGCTGGGGCTGTCATCACACGAGACGACGGTAGGCCGAATCGCGAGAAAAGTTCAACTGAGTATCCACAAACGAAAGCACTGAAAACGTGTGGGCGCTGGGGACTCGAACTCAGTTGGAAGATATTTGATCAGGACGAAGGAAGGCGAAGGACGCCCGTATCAGTAAGGAGCCTCCGCGCTTTTGAAACGGGTTCAGGGGTTGTTCTACGCTACAGTTAGTTATGTATGTGGTATAGCCCGCGTTTCGCGTGTATTCGGCGTCTTCTAATTGAACTCCAGCAGTTTAGATTTATGTGGGGATCGATTGCTGCTGTTTTCTGGGCTGCCATATAGCTTTTTGTTGGCGAGTTAGGCTGGATTTCTTCACAACAAGAGTTCCTGCTTATTGGTCCGTGAAAGGCTGAGACTCAGTTCCTCACTGGGGTATTGCCTTGTAGCCAGCCTTAACAAATTATCTATGTCTTTTGAGGTCTTGGGTTGTAGTACGTGGTTTGAAGTAGCCGGCCTACTTGTCATTCCAGCCGCGAACCATAGAGGGGAGTACTTAAAGTATCCCACGTAACTGTCTTCACCACTACTGCCGCAGTGATTTTGCGAACGAGCTAAGGGGGATCAGTGTCACATATATATATATATATATGGTGGTTTTTGACATGTTGCACCACCCTCCGCAAATAGTGGTAGTCCATTGCAGTACGTGGTTGGGGCCAGCTTGGCCAGGAAATAAGACCTGTGCGTCCCGATCCAGCCACGAAACGAAGCCTACGCGTAGAACGGTGGGGCAATTGACGAGAGAATATCGATTACTTTCGAGACAAATCCCACACGTACGTGCTGTACTGCAGGCACCTCTCAACCCTGCAACGTACGTAGATAGACTTGGTTCCGTAAGAACCATAGAAATAGACGAAGCACTACTCGTAAACGCATTCGCAAGAGGTTCCCGAAGGCTGTAGGTAAAACATGCTCGGAGTAAATGTGACAGATATATTCACAGTTCTGAAAGGCGGGTGTATTTCGTCGTTTTTCCCAAATACGGTGTCCGCCCAGCCTCGAGCCAAGCACAACCCTGAATTTGCATTTGTGGCGGAACCGACCACACACGAACGAAGTCATCACGATGAAAGGCCGTGCCAGTAGCAACATCTCGTTGATTCGCGGTGACGAGTTCGTGCATGCTACCGTTCCGAAATCAACGGGTGCCCTTGCGTCCAACACGATGTGACTGGAGGGCTTGTTGAATGATAAACGACTACCGAACAACTTCTACGTCTCATTTTGGACCTCCTGACCGACGAGATTACTCGTCAGATACAGAGTTTCGCGTGTAAAAAGAGTCTTCCGATCGTACTATTCGCAATATTGTTGTGACTACGTTCCCGTGAATTAGTTGTCCACGAGGAACGTATTAGGGCAAGCCTCACGCCAGAACACAACCAAACCGAGCTTCCGTTGGACCCAGATACTGCCACAAACGAATCAGGCCTGCACGATAAAACACCTGGCAAATAGCAGCAGCTTGGATGTTTTCAGGGACGAGTGCAGTCATGCCATCGTTCTGTTCAGGGGGGTGGACCAGGTGGACATTAATTGACCGGTGGGGCTGCGCAAACGATACCTATGTACTTTCTGTATTGTTTTTTTCAACTCTTTTGATTACTGGCCGATAAAAATACTACAGGTTATTGCGTGTCAATCACGTGGGACAAGCGGGATCTTCGCGACTGCATTCGTACTACATTCTATGAAATAGTACCTTTCGCGTACATATTTTGTTCGCGATGAACGCATTGGGTCCAGCCTCACGCCTATAGACGAACCTAACTCATGTCTGAGATCCAGAAACTACCACAAAAAAATATATATATGCACGACGAAAGGCCCGGCAAGTGGCAACACCTCGGCGATTCATAGGGGCGAGTGCGGCCATCCATGCAAAAAAATGCTCTATTATAAGATAAGGTGCCTTCATGTGCCACACGAGGAGACAGGTGGGGCGGCTCGAACATTAGCCAAGTAGGTGTTGCCTTATACGTTACCAGGTATGTTCTTTCAATTCCTGGCCAATGAGGCTACTTGTCATCTAAAGGGTTTCAACGTGTAAGTATACTATGTAATCGTGCCATACACATATACAGGTGGCCTGCGACAAGCGAGTGGTGCCCAGACTCACGTCGATCCACAAACCGACCTCTCGTTTGACACATACAATACTTGTAGAATATGAAGCTAGCATGAATGATGTGAAAGGAAGGGCCAGTGAGAAATGCTCGGTTTGAGTGGCTGAATGCGGTCATCCGACCCTTCCGTAGGCGTGGGTGCCCATGAGTCCCGCACGATGTTCCTGTCGGGTTCCTCAAACAAGGCGTTCTACAATCGAGGTTCGCTCCCATTTTCTGAGGCTCCTCACTTGAGAACCTCCATACCTCACCCGAAAACTGACTTCATTGAATGAATATCAAAATGCATCGCGGCGAATAATCCCATGGCCCGAGTCTAAAAACCTATTTTTTTCGAAATCAAGACTGACTTTCCAAAGATTGGGAGTCAAGAAACCCCGTCTTTCACAAACAAAATAGCGGAAATATGCTACCTCTATCGTGGAACGGGGAAAACGATAACAATCTACTAGACCACTTCCTCGACAATTTCGTTGAACTCCTGGCCGCTGAAATGACTTGTCATCTACAGGGTATCGCGTGTAACTAATGACGCGTATCATAGGGGTTCCGCGACGAACGAATTGGGCCCAGCCTCGCGACAAAATCGCAAACCGAGCTCAACATTGGACACAAACACAATCGCATTGAGTCCGCACAAGGAAATGCCGCCCCATTAGCAACAACCCCACGATTGTGGGCGACGAGTGCGGCTTTACGACCGTTATGTAGACTTGCGGGCCTTTGAGGTCAACACGATCTAACTGGCGGGGCTGTTCAGGAGGTAACCAACTGCTTGGTGTCTTACATGGTATCTTATATACTTGGAATCCCCGGCCGATGAGAAAAGTTGATATCTGCAGGTTGTCACATGGAAGTACGTCTTGGAACCCTTTATTGCGCGATTTGAATTGAAGAAGACCGTCGTACATGTCCCGTACATAGGTTTCCGCCACAAACTGCACAATGGGATTCACGTCACATACAACGTTCGACGTTCGCTGCGAGTAATATAGTATTTCAATATTGTTATGCTCGATTTCATTCCGCCTATATCCTACAGTAGTACACCCTTCCCGGATACGAGGTTTCCGCGATGGACGAATAGGGCCATCCATACGCCAACCACATAACGAGCGTAAGCTTGACCAGTTCGGCTTAATGAAAGGCCAAGCCAGTGGCAACTGCTCGGCGACTCGCGAAGACCGAGTGCAGCCATGCGGGCGTTCCGTAAAGGGGGGTACGTTTGGGTGTAACACGATGTGACTGATCGGGCTGCTGAGTCGACGGCCAACTACTTCATGTCTTCTAGGTTATATGTGATGAACCCCTGGACAAAGAGACTACTTACAACCTTACGGGGTGTTACGTGTAACTGGTTCCATGTAGTCGTGTTTGGTGTGTTCATATAGTTGAGATTTCATCCTAGGTCGGATTTACGGTAGAGGTACGTTTTATTGCGTATGAGATTTTTCTCGTCGATATGTTGAGCCTCTCGGGATTGTGTTTTCTTTAACATGGTTTACACGAAAGTTTTTTTTTCAATCTCAAATACGTGTTTGTGGTCTGGTTTCGTCATCTAGCCTATGCTAAAAATTTTTATCACCGTCATGTTCCGAGTGGTTTACAACAGGACAAATAATTCACCAAACGCTAGGTATCTCTTCTGGCGCGCGATGACGCGAATATACGGCCACCCGCTCGCTCAGAGACGACAAAATGATATGTACGCGTACGGAGAAATGCCCACGCCGACTTAACCACGTGGTTGAAGGGCAAGGCACACCATAGCGGCAGCGTAGTCGTGAATGCTGCTAGGAGATCGCCGGGTCCACCTCTGAGGAAATGCTTGTGAAGGGATGGCATACATCAGCCTGGAGGTTCGGACGATCGAACGAGGTCGAGAACGTTATCACACGGAGGCAGTACCAGACACGTGCTCACAACCAACGGGTACTGAGAATGACCGAGTATGATCTACTTGAAAGCAAGGGTATCTGTGGCTGTTGCACATGTTGTCGTAAAGAGGTCACCCCTCCACACACTTGAAACCAATGCGTAGGGTGGACACTGTGAGCCCCTTCCGAGATATGGAAACAAACGCAAGGAGTACTCTCCGTTTGCGTACTAGACGACGTCTAGCTATTGATCGCCCTTTCTTCTGCAGGGGGTGGTATCTACTGGACAAGTGTTCTGGAATATCTGAGGTTTCTATATGGCTAACCGTCTTGCTAACCCTCTTCAAATATCAGGTGAAGTCTGCACAACTAGCAGGTGTATGCTATGATTGACCTCACGGCTGCTGTATGTATATATATTATACACATACTATGGTGCTGGTACACTTGATGTACACACATTCAATAGTATCCTAAGCGCATAAATAGCAGCCGTGTATTAGACTTCTCCGCCATGATGAATGAAAATATGGTGTGATCTTCTTTTTTGTAAACATGGTATCGATCGATTGAATTTTACTATATGTACCAGGCAACAGGTACGCAGCAGGAAGCCAAGGGCGCTTGACCTTGTGCCTTGTACTTGATGGGCCCGCGCCAAATGTGTACACTCACCGGGCTCTGGCTTTTCTATCTACACAACATCTGAGCACGACGTACGTGGCGGTGCTTTACAAATTTGACGTCACGTCACATTTTGGCTAGAATTTAATTTTAATAGCAGGTATGACAACTCGGGAGTAGTTAATCTCGAGCTCGTGTACTGTGGTTAGACAAACACCCGTTTCAACGAAAACCATTATAAAACTGTTTTCCTGTTTGCCTTGGTATGAACAAATGGTCTTTGCTGCATAGTACTTGCGGAAAACCTGTCATGATAGTCCCCACTGTTTACTCGAGAGCTTACCGTCGGAGGCGTATACGCAGTACCAGGTACGTTGCGCAATGCTTCGCATGGACTGTGAAAGGATTCAAGGAGCGATTCTTGGTGGTGTTTCAGGGGCCCTTATCCTCTGCAGCCAAATAAGAAAGGTACGGAAGGGTCACCCGTACCCGTGAACTGGGTAAACAACTAGATTCGGCCAGTTGTAGGATACGGCATGCTTCGACGTTGCCGATGCATCTCCGGGCAGGAGTATATTGAGAGTACTAGAAATGGCTACGCTCCGAGAATCTGCCCTCTCGTAAGACAAGTAGCTGAATGTAGCCTTAGACAAATGACGCAAGTATAAAGAACTACGTAGCCTAGGTACACGACTTGTATATATAATTTGAATTATGATCAGTCTACCCGCGTCTCACTCCGCCGAAATGTGGAAGTTGGCGTACCATCCCGATTTTTAGTTTCTTACAAGGTGGCCGAACCCATGTCTCTGGTATCTTGGAGCTCACCGTTTCTAAGTGAAACAAGTATTAAGCCTGGGACAGTGTCCAGGTTGAGTTAATTCCTTTATTTTATACCACTGAATGCAATAGCTTCAGGTGCCCTAATCGTACAACGCTTTACGTCACACCTTGGCGTGCACGCGTCTGAATAGTGGTAGGCAGGCTTCCACTTCGAAAGGCTTCTTTTCAGAAGCGGAGAGCTTAGTTCGGACGGGAATCGTGGTCCACCCAGGACAACCATCAACGATGTTAGGTTGGTACGATCACGGGCGAGGCCAGCGAGAGCATGCTCGCCGCTCGCTGGGTTTTAGCTAGTCCACAGACTCACATCACCGTCTTTTATGTTCCGGCAGTCTCCGTTCCCGTTGCTGCATTGTGATACACAAACGAGTGAGTTGCCACGAAAGATGCGTTTTTTTGGGAAATTCGTGAGACATGTCAACCCGTCCGCGAGAGGGTTAACGTACCACGGCTATGTGGCTTGCCCGACCGTGGGTGGGTGGGTGGGTAACGAACGGTGGATGCCGTTGTATGTAATGTACGATTTACGGTTGTTCCCACACACGAACAAGAAAGCGTAGTTGTGTCCTTCACGCATCAACACTGTCAGGATGAACGGTGACAAGCAAGAACGAAGCGAGCCACGTGCGCCCCCGATGTCTGTAACGTGTATCGTTCCCCAACTGCCCTAACGAAACGAACGCACACCGGTTTGTCAGCGCACAATGGACGGTGCACTTCCTATCGGGCGTACCCCGGTTTGAAAAGGGGCATGCCGCCTCGTCGTCTAAGAGGAGACGGTAGTGAGGTACATGTCCTTGTATCACGGGTCCCCAGGAAACCTGAGTATTACCAATATCTCACAGACAACGACGCCAGACACACACGTACACAAGTGAGCTGTGTTCGTAGGGGATCGGGGCACCCGTAATGGGCGTGGAGCTAACAACGTGTCCTGCGAACATTCGGGACCCAATGGCACTAGTATACCGGTCCTCTACCCAAACCAAAACGGATACTGGCACAGAACACATCTCTTACTTCACTAAGGGCTTGTTCCACACTAACTCCGTCATATCGACCGCAAAATATTGTGCGGGCCCCAAGAGAGGATCATTTCCGGCAAGACTAGCCTCTAACGTAGGGTCTGCACACAGGAATGTACGCCTGCCAAAACGTGTGCACTATCGGTTGTTGCTTCCTAATAGTTGCATTGTGTTCAGATATATATTGGGTTCAGCATAGTTAAAACAAAACAGCGAGCATCACGTTTTGTTAAGTTAGACAAAGTCAAGGATATATTACAGACTAATTCACGTTCCGAATCCGTATGCTTTATATTAAAAAAACGCGTCCAAGGACGTTCTGGGCCGCAGAAAACATGAATGCGTTCGCATTACTATAGGTGTCTCAGATGCAGAGCACGGTTCAGGTTAGCTGCCTGACACTGAAGGCCTCGACGTGCAACGGGTTCTCGAGACAAACAGGAGAGATAGATTGACATGTACGTCCCAATTCCATGTGGTCCTGACGAAGCCCCCCTTGAACGAGGTCACTGGCTATACCAGGTTCCTGGGTAACTTGCACAATCAACCCACAAGGGTGCAACAAACGCTCCTTCGAGGCTCCTATCCGACGGCCCTCGCTATACCGGACCTCAAACCTGCTTGTGATGACCAACGTTGACCCAATCGCATGACGAGGGTGTCAAACGAAACACATTTTGAACACACAAACTATCTTCCAGCGACATGGGGTAGCTCCACGAGTGTGGAACCTCGTCGACCAGACATCGCTTAGCCGACACGTGCTATCGTACCCCTACGCGGGGCAGCTCGCGCAACGCGATGTACTTAAACTCCGAACACATATTTTACTTCTTGAACCCAAAGCCGCAAAAGATGAGGACCGGAAAACGGGGGGGTGGTTGTTCGAGCGCTACTCGCCGCCTCGGCATCCATAAGCTCGTGGTGACAGCGTATGTACCATCGGCGACTGACGGGGCGGTGGTTGACACACGAAAAAATCAAAGCAAAAACACGAACGATAGTCACGTTTGCTACAATGATGCGAAGTTATCCGGGTACCTACTGGAACTGAACTACTGTACACTAGTTTAACGCCACGGCAATTTTATAACTACAGCTAACGAAACACGCTACTGGTAAGATCCACATCGAGGATCTATACTCCCTATGCCGATGTTGCCAAACACTCTTCTCACTCATTGACCTATTATACACATGACTATCGGATGAACGTATAGACACCACACCGACCGCAGCGTTTACGTACGCCCTGAGTATAGCTCAACCATTTGTAGCGTATCGACTCAAAGAGTGGATACTCGTTTCATGCGTTATCAATAGCGAGACGCGATCGGGTCCGGCTACCGAGTGCCATCGACCAAGTACACCTAGACTGCACGATCGGTGGAACGAGCTGATCAACTCGAGGCACAGGCATCGGGCAGGGCTTAGCCCGTTCGCTCTTATATGCAATATTGTCGACTTTCAACATACCGAACACGAACCACTATGCAATATCTTTATGCGAATGCCGAATTGATCGATACCGAAATTCCCCTCGGGCGATGCACACGTTGTGCCGACATCATAATGAACACTGCGGCACAGCGCACACAATAGGACGCTGTTTCAACATGAATGTATCCCGCGGCATGTTTGAACGCAGGTGCACTGTATTGTGCCCGTCTAATTGCATGACAGGTCCGAGGAAACAATCTGACGTCGGGTAAAGTATTCACCCT
Source organism: Nereocystis luetkeana (assembly GCA_031213475.1). NCBI lineage: Eukaryota > Phaeophyceae > Laminariales > Laminariaceae > Nereocystis > Nereocystis luetkeana. The sequence continues at coordinate 5,948,267 of JARUPZ010000014.1, read as the reverse complement.
TATTCCTACCAACCAATGCACTAAAATACTTCTGACCTGAGTCTGCACACGTAGAGCATATAACACGTATATGCACAGCAGCAGCAGATGATGACCACTCGCTAGCATAGAGGTCGAAAATCTAAGTCACAATGTCACTCACTATTGGCACACAAACGAAAAAATCGACGGAACAAACACCACATCGTACTTCACGGTTACCAACAAGGGCCCTGAATACAAACAAGTCCACACATCACCAAACCACAGACGGGGGTTCTTCGCAGACGCTTTCGCCCCCCTACACAGATAGAACAAATGCGCATGTCACTACTCAGTCCAGCGTTTACATCTCACCAAAGTGCAACATCTACTCCACCCTCAGCTGGGCAGAGGGGTACAGCGATGCGTGGTTTGTAAGGTTTCCAACCTTCGCGCTGATGGACCACAACAACCGTAGGCGCCATTTCCATTGCCAACGAAATATGACAAGACTATCCCGATCCACCCTTATCGTGCCCAGCCAGCTGACGGAGATGTATCACCACCACTCCAGGTGGTTCGTAGCTGACCATGCTACGATCTCTCTCCAACCCCTCGGCACTTGCCGTTTACAAAGTAGGGCATATACGCACACGAGAGAACACTTAGAAACTGAAACCTAATCCATACCAGGTACTAGATAAGCGGTGTAGAAACCGCTCGATAGCAAAATCATTCCTTCTATTCGATAGAACGAGGCAGCAGCTGTGTTGACGGGCGATCTTCAACCCAGAGGGTTTATGGGCGGGCTGTTAACCGATTGGCTCAAAGCCATAGTCGGATTTCTCGTCGAACGAAGCTCCGTTGGCCACCTTTAACTTGACGCCGGTCAGGCCCGTGTTTCCCGACATGGTGGTTTTCGTGGCGTTATCGAAGCGGATCGTCAAGGCCTCGTGGAACGTGTTGTCGATAAACTGTGTCCCGTCAGCCGTCGTGATCTTTAGGCTCTCCTTACCCCCGATGAGCGTGTTGTCCCGGAAAATGTTGTCCTGGGAACGCCCTGACATCACCACATCGGGCGCGTCCGAACCGAGGTACGAGTAGGTGTTGTACCTGTGTGCGAAGGGGAGACGTTCAAGTGGAGGGGTTGGGGCTAACCTATGAACGCTCGAAACGAACCTTGGGGGTTGCGCGAGTACTGCACGATATGGTGATTTCGTGCCCTTAAGTTACGCGATCGGTCTAAGTATGTACCGGAAGGTACTGATCTGGTGTGGGCGAAATACGTACAATATTTTATATAGCCTCTTAGGATGCACTACATCCGATGATTTAAAACAGTTCGGCGAACCTCTGAAAACGTTGACACACTTGGGACCCAATTGGCGAGGCGTTTGGTCGACAACGTAGTCACGGTGTCTCACTTGGCAGATCGTTTGATGACGTTCTTGGAGAAGATGTTTCGGCCGCATCCTACAGAGAACCGCACACCGTACTTGTTGTTCTCGAAGAGGTTGTCAGATACGTCGGCGTCGAAGGACTCCATCATCGCTAATCCGGCGTCGCCATTGTTGTGGACGTAGTTGCCTAGCGATCCCAGGGGAGAATTGCACGAAGACGTGACGGCAACAGGGAGTGTTGTTACATCGCAACGCTCGAAGACATGTGACCTGTCGGAATCGGGTTTTAGGGCTTACTACTCCAGGTTCAGCTGAATGCGATGCCTGCACCTGTCGATGAACTCAGAGTTATCTGCCGTGCCCTGCCTCTCAAACCAGATGAGCAGGCATGTAGCTGACTAGATTGTGTTCTGTTGCATCTATTCTGTCAGAACTTGATTCAGCGCACCCTCTTGGGCTTGACAAGTTGAACAAAAGTGTCGACACCAGTAAAAGGAGGATGCCTCTCGGACGGAGAGAACCGATCTAACGGACTCGTACCACCTTCGGCAAGGTCGAAAGTTTAGACCATATTCGTCTCCATGTAATCAGCGCCTCGACCATGCGCGAACGGCTTTCTGCCGACTATACTGCCACATGCGCTCAGGTGCCCGAAGTACACCCGTTGCGGAATTTGGTAGCTAGTGTAGGAGTATGTAATCAGATATTTACCTCGGACAACGGCGTTGTCGCTGCTGCGGTGAAGAAATATGCCAGCAGACGTCAAGGCACCGCCAAAGACCTCGTTTCCCTGGACGTCGGAAAAGGCGAAAAGCGCTGGTGAGTTTGAGAAGCTCTGACCCAAGACATGTACTGGTAGTCATCACAAATCACCGACTGGTGCCCTTGGCGGGTCAACCCGTTGTCGTCCTTGTATTCGTGAGTGATTCGTTTCTATACTCTGTGCATCCCATCCAACATACGAAGAAGGGTGCTGTGGTAGGGGAATAGAGTTTAAGTACCTCTACTTCCGAGCCGATCGGAGTGATCTGCCTCGATTGGCCGTCGTAAGCATTGCCACTACGGTACGTACTCAATGTTTCTCGCATTCGTCTGTCGCGGTATGCATGGCCATGGTATTGTGTATTTCTCTGCGTCAACAATCCGTCCAAATTTCCTAGTTAGAGTTCGATACAGAGCCGCTCGTCCGAGTGGTGTAAACGCCGAAGCGAAATCGGGGGTACCCTTCATAACATAGCACCCTTAACAATCCGTATCTGGTGGAGAAGAGTAATCTGCATAACAGCGTTTGGAAAACGCCGGTACGACAAAAATTCACAATGGAGCCCATCACTGCTACACGTTGAGTACGGCCATACCGGATCGTACCTGGATCGACACGCCGTTGCATCGCTTGGAGGCAATGATGCCGTGATACCCGTTGTTCCAAACCACGTTATCGTGGATCGTCAGGAAGTCGCTGTCGTCGTGGGGGTCGAAGCCATAACCCGAGTTGTCGTGCATCTTGTTCCTCCTCCAGTCTCCCTGCTGGTGGCCGTACGTGTAGATCCCAAAATTGTTGTGGTGTATGTCGGAGTCATAGATGTTACCGTAGACGTTAACATCGTCGAACACTTCGTGGTTGCTCTTGTCCACGCAGAACCCACGGACCTATCCAGACGGTCGTCGGGTTCGAGCGAGAAGTCGAACAGGCGTCAACATGTGAGTGGGTACCGGAACAGTTACAACTAGACGGCTCGTAGCTCTGCTTAACACCGGCACATGAAACGTTGTATGAACCCCACGCACAAGTTCTCGCAGGCATGTGAATTGCGGTAAAAGCAATGACTAGCGACATCCGCAGCATTGCTCACAGCGAAGGAGTTAGTTTGCACCAAAACACCAAACCTCCCACTCGCGAACCACGATCGTCTTGGAACAAACAATTCTATCACGCAGACGAAACGTTTTTCGTCATCACACGTAAAGGATGTTTTCGTCGGTATCAGGCCACATTCTTGGCACGTTGCCATACTTGTCAAATGGGTGACCGGGCGCAAGGAGCGCTTGCACACGTTTCAACGGCTCGGTATTCCCCTGCTTGTTCAGGTGACCTAAAATCCCCCCACCTTCCACGTTAGGCCATAGCTCTCGCTGCCGTGGTATCCAAGGTAAGCCATTTCGCTGTCCTCGATATCCATCCGCGCCTCTCCCATTTCTTTCTTGGCTCTACCCATACACGTCTGGCTGGCGTCGGTGATGACCTCCGAGACGGCGCTGATGTACGACCGACCATCGTGTTCTTTCACGTCGGGAAAGTTGGTAGAGGTGTCCCAAGAGACGACCTGGCATTGACACCGCCCGTACAATGACAAAAAGTATTGTTACATGAAGAACGCTGCGGTGAGGGGTGCGTGCTTTTAGCGCTTCCATGCTGTACGGTCGGAGTTGCCCCGCCGAGACGAATTTTGTTGTCTTCCGGTGACGCTTGCGTTTCACGTCTATTCTCGTCGAGCAGGTGGCGGAGACAACTCTGCCTCTTGAACAATGATGTCGTACCAAACCTTACGTTGATATACTCACCAATCTAGCATATTCTACAAGGTGTCGACATACCCCTGAATTCGGTACATGCCTAATGATGTACTACATTTTTCAATAAGTTCACAGGGACGATATGTTTCGCGCCCACATTGTGCGACGCAGGGGTCCTGTCCACCTGTGAAGTCGCCTAGCAAAAAAAAAAGGTAATTTGAACGAGCGTACCTCGCGGATTTTGTCAAATTCGTATGTTGTATCAAGCCTATTCCTTCATGTCGAGGTGCTACCCCTGGCGTAACACAAGTGATTTTACGGTCGAGCACCAAAGGAGTTTCAAACTGATACCAAACGTGGGCATTGGTAACACCGAGAAGAGGGTAGTGCAAACACGATGGGCCATAGGAGTACGATCCGCCACAGGGGAGGACATAAATGAGCTGCACAAACAAGTACTGATATTTTTGTTCGGACTTCAACGACATCCGAGAGATGATACCGAAATCAGCTTCTTATGGTAGACAACGGGCAACGGAACAGCTACCGGTGAAGCAGACGTGCGGCTCGACCGTGAAACTGTGTGCGCGTGTGACCGAGATGCACGCACCGTGATTGTGTTTGAAGTTTCTTGTTTTTCGTACTTCCAGATGACACGTGATTACGTTGAAGCGGTAGAAAGTATCATCGAACGACACCGGCACGCGTATGTTGGCCTCCGTTCGACATATTCCCAACCTATCGTAGAACGTCCAACCATGAACAACAAAACTCCGATCAATGCCCTATTTATCTCTAGTGTAACGGAATCGAGCTGTGGAGGGTCGTCGCTATCATCGACGGTCCACGGGTTACGTGCTCGAACGACCGAAGCGGATGCTGCTTTGGCCTAAAGCGATCGGTCCTATAATTGGGCGACGGGGTTTGCCGAGTGTATACAAAACAGCATATGACAACAAACACAAACGTCTTGAGACTACAGCGATATGTTTGGATACTAAATTTGCACTCCGACACGTCTGAGAACGAAATGCATATATGCAAGAGTCTAGAGTGGTGTGGCCATATACAGCCGTCTTTGGGGCACAAACCACTGCTCACATTTACGGGCATGTAATGTTACTGTCCGCACTTACTCGGATACATCGACCTAGTGATTCAAACTTTATTTATGAGGACCATAAATATTTGATGAAAGACGTGAAATCATAGGTTATTTAGAGTACTATAAATAAGGCTTCTACCCCGTGAAACAACACATCTATCATTTTTTCAATTTATTTGTGCTGCTGACTCGCAGCATGCTACCAGTTTCTCCAAAAACCTCGATAATCGTACCTGGCAGTCTATGACTACAGCCTGGCGCCCTCGGAACTTTCCGAATACACCATAAAAGGAGCGCCTCGCTTTGTCTGGTTGAGGTTGAATGAGAGGAGCTGAAGCGGTCCGCAAGTGAAGTGCCAGCGTTCGTTTTGGGGTCGAACTATCGTCTCGGTCTTTGTGCACGACTAATATCGTCTAGTTTCGACCCCTTCAGCATTCAGAAGCCGAGGTGCAGATTTGGGCTGCGAACCGTTGATGGGCAATCCGACTATTCTCAAACGCTTGGGAGAGTAAAATTCTAAGCTCATACACTCGTTGTCTGATGAAGCACCAACCATGGGTCGGAGGCCCAAGTGCATCGTTTCAATATTACGACTGATTGTTTTTTTCCGGAGGGAACACCTAGACATTCCAAGCAACACGGGTTTGGGAAGTGGATAGGATTTTCCACAGCCTCGGTTAAATCTCACCTCCCAGCCCCCAAGGCACAAGACATCGAGAGAAACGCTATCCAATGACGTTATCCGAGGACCGCACCGTATGTCCTTTAAGAGCGGTGCGTAAAACTGGAAGTAAGATAGAGCACGGTCAATTCATTCCTTAGGAAAAGGCAGTGGTCAACCGTAGTTTTCTCCGAAAACAACGATATGTATGGTCCAATAGCGGCCACTGCTTGGTCACTGAAGAATCTGTCGACATGAACTTGGCAACGGCGAATGAGATATCGAACCTTAGCGGTGAAGAGTCATCATCTATCTATGGTTTGCGACCTGAATCCTGCAGTCCCCTGTTAATGGAATTCGGAGTTAAATTGGCAAACAAAAACAAATGTACACCTCACCTTGGTGCCAACGAAATCGAAGCTTCCACCGTGAGCCCTCAAGTTGATGAACGTCTGCTCCGTGCTAAGGAGACGTAGCTCGTCCGCATCGCCACCGGCCGACGAACCGTGCACCTAAACACGAAAGGAGGGTGTTCTCTTATAAAACTCCTCTTCCATAGTGGTTTTCTTGTATACGAGTCGAACTATCTCTCTTCCGGCCCCGCCTGGCAAGAGAAAACTAGAAACAAGTCTGTATAACGTGTGTCGAATACCCTCTCAGAACGCGAGCAATGGGGGTACACATTCTCTACGCGGTACGCACACACAAATATTACCGCACCAGTGCACCACATGCCTACGTACCTGGAGAGTAATGCCGTCTTGTACAAACAGCTCTTCTGTCAGCAACCACGTCCCTGTCGCGCTGTCACTGATGTTGCCGCTGACTGGTTCCACAGCATATAAAGGTGCCTTGCCTCCTCGATGTTCCCATATTTGACCCAGATTCACACAGCCCCCCCGGGTTCTACCATCCACCGACACAACGTACACCCGCGCGGAACCCGACGAGTACCGAATTGTCACCGGGATGCTGGCATCGCACTTCGGCTTGGGGATAGGTGTGTTGGGCGACGGCGTATCTTTCCCGATGGTGAGCTCGATAACAAGTATCGCCAGAAAAGCTATTTTGCTAAACGCTGTTGCCATGTCGATAGGATGGTTCTGAAAGATGGAGTCTTCCCTGGCTCGGTCAAAAACTGCTACTGAAGACGTTGTCCACGACGCTGAGATCTGCGCCATGAAATAAATGGGTCAAAGAGGGCGTAGGGACGGCAACTGTAACACGAGCCTGTGCAACGCCAATCGGTAATATCATAAGAAGGGTGAGGTATTCGCGAATACTCCGAAACTCTCGGCAGGGCTCTCTATCGGTTTCCCTGCCATTTGCAAGCGGAATACCGAATGAGTTGTTATTTACAGTCTCGCTGACTGCTTTTCTACCGCTCGCCAATCTGATGCGACCAGGCCGTCCCTGAGCTCGACCGGACGTGAAGTCTTCGGGACCTGGGTCCACCAGGACTTTACATCACCCGAGCCATGCCAACTGCAAACGGCCACACGTCAGCGACAAAGCGGGGGCTGTTGAGGCTTGCTTAGATAAGGGGTCACCATGTCATAGCCGAAATTCTTAACTGAGAATGACTTCGTCGATGAAAACCAAACTCGACGTTCGGACTACTTTATATGGGGCGTCGGCAGCAATTCCCTCGCGATTCAATACGTATCCCACATAGTATATTAGGTAAATATGTGTGCATATGAGTATTAATGATGGGTATCGATCCTACAAAAAAACGTGTTTAAGCGCGTAGGGTTCTAACATAGGGGATCTATACCTCACCGACATCACCGACCTCATACAGGTGCTTCGATAAGTATTTCAATCGCACGTACATTATGATCAATATACCGAGGTACGTTTCCAGTTACATAGCAGGAATGTTTTAGGCATTCCGCGTACTAACGAATGGTGTACAAATTGTACAGTAGTTAATCGAGTGAGTGTCCCCGCCAGTTAGACATTGATGGGGCCCGGAGTTATTATAGTACGCAGGAGGCCCCGTAACTATATCTACAGTAAGTACACGATACAGGCACGCTTCAAAATGTACAGAAGACACAATCGTAAAACACTGTGTAATTCCTCAAAGTGAGAGTCCCAACTCTGCCACCCAGATATGTCGGAGCCCAAACATGCGGCCTCTACCGCACTGTAGAAGCACGGTCCTTGGCAAACGCCATATTTCAGGCTGGGGCCGGAGCGTTCGTCACACACATTCCAAGAAGAAGTCGCTTAACCCCAGGAATAATCACTCCCCCCACGTCAGTAGCGTTGAGACCCAAGGTACCTTCAGTAAACCGAGTCACGACTGGCTCTGGCCACAAGTATTCCAGGCTGGGGACGGTGTGTCAGGAAACCAAGCGCAAACCACGTCGCCCTGAAAATAATCCCAGCCTTGGATAAATAACAAAGCACGTGGACTAATTTACCGGTTGTCGATAACTACTGTAGTTCTGGTCGAATCAAGAGGCAAACAGTGCGCCGGTTTACACTCCATAACCTCCACCTGCTTAGGTTGGGGTATAGAGCGTGTAAGTAAAGCAGAGGGCTCGAATGCTACATGGTTCAAAGAGAGAATTGTGTATTCAGGTGATTCGTCTTCGATTCGATTACTGAGCCCTTTGAGAAAACGCGAGCCTGGTCGGTCGTCTATGGCACAGCTCAGGCGACGTGATACTGAATTTTACTGACTGCCCATGCGGCATGACGATTTCGCTCACGAGGCGCGGCGTGGAACTTCTCGATATAGCATTTTTTGTTCAGTTGTAACCAACGTTCGCGCCGTCATGCTCGAGAGAACAATCAATAGCAAGGGCAGTCTGCTTGTCTCTCCGCCTGCAGCGCCTTAGCACGTTCGATGGTGCGAATAAGTACTTTCAAACAGGTTTGCTCAAAACATGCTTGCCCTCTTGGCGAGGGGTCCCCCACTGCGGTCACATTCAATTTGTGAGATCGGGAACACGTCCTGGTCAAGTGTGTCTCACACCCGGCAGATAAACCACACCGACGATCGTAGTACTACTGATATCACCACTCCCGACGCTTTTCGACTACTACTACAATTAAATACGAGCACTAATATATCATTCTAATACCTAAAGTACTGCGAACTGCGAGTCTTGCTGTGGTGTGTATCTATCTGGTATACTTTAATACGAATATCAAAATGACTGCTATTTATTCCAGAAGTATGACCACTATTATTAGCATATTATACGAATATACTGCTGAGGTCCACAAACTATAAGATGATAACGAGAGGTCAACCAGCATAATATGTAGTACCCGGCACCAGGTAGTCTACCTGTGTATGTACACGTTCTAAAAACGTTAAAATTGTCGTTGTTTTTTGTTCCAATACGAATTGTTATCAGTGGTTGTCAACAAAGAACAACACCAGCCTACCCAGAAGTGCAAGTCTCTCCGTAGGTGTGAAAGTATCCTACACGAATCTCAACCCAGCAAACGGTATACCGGGGGTGTAAGGACAATACCAGGCGGAACCTAAGGTTGATAAACACTCGGTCTACCTTCGTATATTCTTCGAACGATAAAGATACCCGGCTTACATGCCGCAGATGTGATACGTGATACACAAGGGGACAATTGCGACAAGCTTGCGACATCCACACCTACGTTGACCCCTGCAACCGAACCTTGACCCGCTAACGCCTGCACATACATACAGCAATGGAAAAACGTACTTGCTTCAGTACCGTCTGCGTTCCCCACGACATGGTTGCCGTACGTGATTTCGAGTTCACCCCAAAGTTCGGAAAGGCTTTGTATTTATATAGAAAAAAAAACGAGGGTATAGCAGGTAGACTACAGTGTGAAGTGCAAGAACGATGAAAAGTTACACCTGTCTCAAGTTGTGTCCGAATGGCTTCCGGGAAGAAGAGCTAAAATGGTTTATCGCACAAACGCACGCAACGGGCGGCGAAGAATTGGTGACAACCTCGACGACAAGTAGCGCACACGCTGCCACAATACCGAAAGGGGTTGAATTACGTTTCTTCGGTCAACGCCCATGGGGCCTATGCTCGCACACCCCGGCCAAGCCTTATTAACACAACAACCCGATGGTAGCCATCCCATGCTTATCCACACAAATGCCCGCGCGGCTCGCTACAGGAATTACCTTGCTTTCAACAAGTGATGCGTATTGTATAGGTGGACTCGTACATTTTGTGTCGTTCATTGTGGTCGGTCCAACCTGGGCATTACACGAACCGAAACCCTAGGTATCTGCTCTACCCAAGCTGGGACCAAGCCGCTAAGTCAACTGGCCTGGGGCACACAACGTATGCGGTTCTGCCGTGATTCTTCGCCCATCGCCAGCGTTTTTGTCTGGGTTGCCCGTTGCGATAGTAGCTGTGGATATCAGATGTGAGACTGCTACTACTGCTGGCGGCGCTTTGAGCTTGAGGCAGCCCATGAGCCGAACAATCGATACGCTTGTATTCACCGGCTTTATGCAGTCTTGCCCGACACTTCAGTACTGTCGTTGTGTTTTGTGGTCATGCTGCTGCTGTAGACGGGGAGAGGAGGTACTTGTAAGCAGGACACAGACCTAGGGTTCGACTCTACGTCTTGTCTACCGTTCGTTTTAGAAACCAGGCGAAAGCAGGTTCTCCACCAACAAGGCCAACAAGCTAAAAATCACTCACCTCAGAACAATGAACACGCGGGCAGAGGGAAGGATGAAGGGGCGGGCACAGAACCACGCACTCAAATGATGCGGTAGGGCTGCTGCTGCTGCTGCTGCTGCTGCTGCTGCTGCTGCTGATGTGACGTGTAGGGGCGCAGATCCCGGAGGTGTGGGGCGATCAAGTGGAGTGAAGGAAAAAAAAAAGAGTGAAAAGCACGGGGTGGGCGGCAGGTGGTTTGAACGATACGTCGGCCGACTCGAGGGGGAAGGAGTAGTAAAGAAAACGCATCAGGATCACGTGCGTGTGCGGCGTATACGGGTGTCGCAGATACTAACCCAACCGATGGCAGAAAAAACCCACCTATTATTTGAGAATCTAAAAATACTTACAAACATGCACATTCGCTGTGAAAAGAAGGTCTCCGGTAAATCTTTCTCGTCGCGGGCTTCTCTTTCATGGGTTAACTTGAAACTTGGCAAAAAAATAGGGCCAGTTGCACAACAAGCGAGAGTGGCGGTGGACTAGATCTAAGAGTGGGCCAACTTGGCCGTGAACACAGTGACATACGAGGGTTTGGGCTGGGTGTGGTTCGCCAAGGATGCCCGAAGGTTGTAGGAGTACGAACAACGTACACTTGTATACGAACTGTACAGCAGTAGTACTCTGGCACGTGGTGTTTCAGAAATCCATACATATTTCGACATAATTATACGAATACCTGCATCCATCGACTAAACGTACACCTTGGGTACGCACGTACCGGGTATTCATTTTCTTTTGGGTATTATTGAACTTTTTGACATTTATTTGAAGTAATTCATGTATGTGTCCCCCACTGGCTGTCATTCATACTTTGGCGATTCGGCACAGCAGTATCGTCGACCACGTGAAAATACCAAAGGTACTGGTATGATGTGGGCCTTCGGGGCTGCTATTGAAATACAAGCTGATAATCGTTTGTGGCTCACAGACTCACGAGTCTGCAGATAGATGGTGATGACGTCGACCACACTGGCCATCCATGATCGAAAACCTTGGGAGAGCCAAGAAGATACTGGCAAGTAAGTATACCAAATCAAATAATACCTCATCATAAATGCCGTACGTACGAGAGTTCTAATTGGGTGCAACATGTGAGTGACCCAGGCGACAGGAAAATGTCAGAGACAATATAAATATGTCGTTTATATTTATTTGCCAACTGTGACAGCTGTCGCCGCGTATACTACAGATAATATATAAAAAATATATACCCCGTAGTACCTGGTATGTATGCGTGTATGTATTCGTACCATGTTTTCTTTGCGATATATATACCAGGTACTACTGTGGATACCATTCAGTCGTTCCCCTAAGCAATACATATGCATACACATATTAATAGTATGCGTTTTATACAGCAATATGACGGCCTGCCGGTAAAATATTGATGCTGCTGCACGCATGACACGCCCAGCCGAATCCTGGTGCTCGGTGTGTATACCTTATACACAGCAGTCCGTTATCGAGTACCATGCACATTTTTCTATACTCTAACTCGTGAAATATATTGAACTAGGGAATTAAAGGCCCTCCCGCCCCCACGGCGCTCGGGCCCGATTCCTGTAGATAGATAGATAATAAAGGAGCTATCATAGGTGAGCCAATCAATGCGTACATAGGATGCACATTACTTTTGGCCCCGTGCTTTAATTTAATGAAAACCACTTTGTAAGTCACTTTATGTAGGTCCTCAATAACCGGTAAAAAAAAACAATTCAATAAATTGACCTCGGTTTCAATTTAATTTTACTTTTTCGGACTGGGAATAGAGGTAATTTATTTATTTCCCGTCTTCGGGCACACGAAAAAATTCAAGAGAAGAACAAGGCGCACACAATAATAGTTCAGGGTTTGCCTTCGATATCGACGCGCGCGTTTCGCGCTTGGTTTGGAGATAACCTGTTTCAATGGCCGTGCCTGACATCAGGTACACACTAAAGAATAGCACATCGGACGGGCTTGTGGGTGTGTACTGATGAAGCTGGGTAGAAAGGACGATTTAATATGATATCGATACTGGAAAGGTAAGTATATATTTTCCGAATTCGGGGAGACGAAATGGCAAAATCTTGGAGGAAAGCTGTTCTTATTTTTTTTCCGGTTTGGAAATAAATGCTATCTGACCAAAACAATTAAATAAATTGACCTCGGTTTCAATTTAATTATTTCGTACTGGAAATAGAGGTAATTATGTATTATCCGTCTTCGGGCACACGAAATAATTGTGCAATATCTATTATATGTGCTTGATCCCTCTCTAAAATATCACACTGCTACTTTTTTAGTCGTTGGCTGCAGTAGTACGATGCGATTCAATTTACGGGTGATACGATAAACGACCAGCAGAGGGACCACACTCGGAGTATCTACTGTTTCCGTATCGAGCAAATTTCATACTCTGAATGCTGAGATTATTAGGGTGCTTGCGGCCTCAACATTGCGAGTGACAGGGAGTGTGAACAGTACTCAACTTCAAAATTCGAAATACTGCCTGAATGTTACGAGTAAGTGCGAGTGTGAGCAGTACTCAATATCCAAATGCCACGGGTGCAAGGAGTGCCGGCAGAGGATCGGACGCCGAAATATCCGAATGAACGGTCGTCAATATTATCACTTTAATCGAGAGGATGAGGTGTGTCAAATCGAGGTGACAGAGCAGAGGTGAGACGACCGTGCTGGTAGGATAATGAAATGAGAACGATGTAAAACGTACTTAATCGCAAAGACGAGGATGATGGAGACGGCAGCAGCAGTGGTAACGCAACATTTTCCTGCCGTACGAGACGTATCTGCACGAAGAACGGTGAAAATTATTGTTTAATCGACAGAAGAGTGTGTGCCGGATTGGGTCGTCCTGAGCAAAAAGGCCAGACGATGCCCGTACGATATCAATATGGGGAGGTGCTGATAGAGGCTCCGAGTACCTTGGAGTAAAGTAACGAGTATCGGAGATAAACTACTTCAGGTACTTCGAGTATTTCAGGGCTCGATACTCCGGGATACTGCTCGTGCTCGGAGTATTTCGGGTATGATCACTCACAATACTGCTTGTACTCGGAGCATTTTAGGGTTCGATACTCTGAAATACTGCTGTACTCCGAATATTTTCGGGTTCATTGCTCTGGAATACTCGGAGTATTTCAGGGTTTCATATTCCGAGGTACAAGCAACACTCGATGTACTTCAGTGTTTCATACTCCAAGGTATTCCGAGTTGGTGTATTACTCTTTCACTTGGATGATAAAGTATTCCTTGGTTCAATACTCGCGATAGTCGGAGTAGTCCGAGTAAACTAGATGTTTGACTCCGAGTACTGCTTGTACTCGAGTACAACTACTACTGTCCATACTTCCAGCACTCGGAGGTTTTGGCCCGTCAGCACTGCTCATACTGCAAGCACTCCGAGTATTTTGGCCACCAGTACTCTAATACTCGGAGTACTCGGAGTACGAAAATTACTCGATACTCCGAGTAACGAGCATAATCCCCAGAAATCGAACGCTTTCGAGCTCCGAGCAATGTCGGTAAAACCCCCAAAACCCTCCAAACCGGCTGCTGCGCAGGTGATATAGGACGAGTTTTGATGTCCTGAAAAGCGGTCTAGGATCATCGTGATTCGTATCGATAGTAAATTAGTAGCGGACCTCGAGCAGGGTGCCCACAACAGCCTCAAACGATGGCGAACCAACAGAAAGAGGAGCAGCAGCAGGAGCAGCGTCAAGCCGAGTGGAAAAATCAACGGGGATCAAACAAGCCGGCACGAGCAAACGTAAACCGACGGAGGATGATAAGCGAACCGCGCATACGCGTCATTCATCCGATCCTGCTAGGAGAGCCAACGTTATTCGCACTTTGTAAGCGGTCCGTGTTGTCTCACCACAGGTGCTGCAGGCAGGCTCTTTCCTTCCGCTGCTGTACGCCGTTGAGTTGCCTTTGCTCGGGGCAAGGTCTTCGTGCCGTAACTCATCATCATCGACACGGGCCACCAACAACGCGGTGTAGCGAGCGTCGCTTCTTATCCTCGCTATTCGGGAGGTAGGTGTCGATTGGCTAAAAAAAAAAATGGCGGCGGGTTTTCGGTACGTAACCGCAAAGTAAGTAGTATCTCGACCAACAGCTCGGCGGGACAAGCAGATAACTTCTCGTGTCAAGCGTGCATGATTGCGTGTGTACACCAGTTTGCTGTGGTAGAAGGAGATGGGGACGATGATTTGGAAATTGGGTGTTGTTGCAGAGCTCATCGAGGAAGGTACTGCTTTGTTGTCTGCTGTAGTCCAGAGTGCGGCGTATGTAGTGTACCAAAAAAAGACAGAGAGGATTGCGTGAACCCCTCGGTACCTCGAAAGACATTTTTTTTTTTGGGCTTCGGGTGAAGCGGCGGTGGATGACGAGGACCGGATATTCAAAGCGCAGGAGGGCAGGAACAAATACATGCGTGTTTCGAAGATGACGTCGCAAAGGACAAGATCTTGGAACGTTACACGATGGCAGCTTGCGAAAGGTGGTTTTGGAGTATGTGAGAGATACGCATTTGTTTTACGTTAGTGCACGAAGGGAGCTTAGACAAGTAAGTTGTGAGTACATAGAGGTATATATTTTTTCAACAAGTTTGTATTAAAGGCAATACTATGATGAAATTATACATTGGGCATCACGCTGTCTATATACAATTAATAGGTACTCGTACAGGTTAAATGTTGCTTCTTATTATTGGGACACGCCCATACTTACATACAGCAACAAAAATATCGCATATCTTCGGGGTATCCAAACTATGAATAGCTATGATATCGCTCGTATATATCTGGTATTCGCTTTTTTACCGGGTACGTTTTCGTACCATGCTTTCGTTGAGATATACTGCTGTTGTGGGTATTACTCCATCGCCACCCGAAATACAATACGATTGTAGCGAAAATATGTTTTTTATATTATGCTAATGATAAAACAAAAGTACTGCCTGGTATTATTGAGACTGCTGTACGCATAGCCCAACGCTGGTGTTTGGTGTGTATACCTTGTCTGTATGTACGCAGCCCATTCTTGAGTACCAGGTGTGTGCGTGATATGATACTCCAACTCGTCATGTGAGGAATACGGTTCAGGTTGGAAGTGGCTTCTTGTTGAAACTCGACCGTACATGCAGCACATATCGAAGGTGAGGCCACTGTAGAATGGCTGCCGCAGACATCGCAGATCGACGCGTAGGATGATGCACACACTACCACCGTATCATGAGAACATTGATTTGTGCACATCCACACTACGAATACATTGTTCATGGGATACATGGCGAGCGCGCTGTTATCGCACCTAGCCGCACGGCGTGAGTTCGTGGGGAAATACGATGATTCTGCTAATAATAACCAATCTGAAAAAGCGCATTCAAGAATTTCATGGGTGAAAACAAACTCGTTACTTGTAGGCTCTTGATCGCTTTTGTGACTGAAACAATTTGTTTTTTCAGCAGACGACATTGGGGTTATCGATTTTACATCACTGGCTGATACATACGTATTAATAGTCAACAAAGAAAGGTGGGTGACCACGAATCACCGTCGAGCAAGGAATTATTGGCTATCCGGGTGAGACGTCTTAATAAGTGACATGGATTGATATCCACATTTTCAACAGGTCCGCATGAACACTGGTCTAGCAGCTCATAGCGCAGCGAATGAATCCGCACCTACCTATCGCATACAGATTCCGTACCGACGCAATCTGGCAAACTTTCCCTTCAATTACGAGTACTAAAATATATTAATATCAGGTACCTGGCGTTGTCACGTATAGCCCGCAGCTCCACCAGACTACACTAGCAAGAGAGCGGCGCATCACCACCACCAGTATTGCGCCCACCCGTATCGGGGCGTTTGTGCCCGTTCGGTCTTTCAAAGTGATACGATCTTCGTTTACCATATCTTCCTCTTCCAAACTTCGTGGTGGCCGAAGGGGTCCTTGTACCCGTATCTCCCTTTGGGACAGCAGTAGTCCCGTTATGGGGACAAACTACTTGAAACTTTCTCTCGTCTGTCCCCGATTTGAGACTGGAGTTCTAAAAGTTCAAAGGTCAAAATGCTACAATCGCGGTTTACTTATCTTCCATATATTATCCCAAAGTGAGATGCCAGGTGCCTGCCACCGGCGGAAAAAAAAACGATTGCGAAAATATGGACTTCTTGTTGCATTGTGTGAAACATTTTTGTGACAAAATTGTTGCCTAACTACCACAGTACACCCAAAATGAAATGGTAATTATTCCATGTCAGGGGGATAACTTTAGACATACATCCTGCGTTGGAACTGCGAGATCTCCACAAACAAACTAAACAACAGATCTGATGCGTATACGAGTATGTATGTATCAAGATCAACAATAAAATATGTGTCTTACAACATTCTTCTGTACATAAAAGAATGTATAGATAGATAATTAAAGGAAGTCGACAGAGCAGATAGACATAGTAGCTTGTGCATTCTGAGGTTACCATTTTATGCGGGGGTTTCTTCTTTCAGGAATGTTTTTCATTGATGAACATGGAACGTGCTGCTCATTATAGTCGGACATATATTATGGCATGCCTAATGAGAATAAAATAGCGAAACAATTTGAACAGCCGATATATGAAGGATTTCGACGAAAATCATATTCTTGCAAGCTGTGTGGGTGACTTCGATCACGCGTACAACGCGTTTTAGGTGTGGTTTCATGCAGTATATACAGTACTTGTTGTACGTGTATGAGGAAGGCAAAATCTACAATATAGCTGCTAGCTGCTATGCTGCAGAACTCAAGAAGCAAGTTTTGTAATTTACTACGTGGTTGTAAAAAACATTTTTTTTTTCCGAGGTTGCACGCAGCCCTCGCCACGACTGGGAAAGTTATCCGGTCCGGTGTGTATTCCATACCTATGCCTAGTATTACTCCCTGATAAAAAAATAACAGTGCGCGTATATATATTGGGAAACTATCGTAGTCACTGCCTGGCATTACTGCTGTATGTAGCAATTAAAAAACAAGGATCCATTATACCAATATGCGTCTTTTTACAGCGAGAATAATTGAAAAAACGTGTGAGCAAACCATACTCCACTCACGAGGCAAGAGACATGTATGTATGTAGCAATTACTTGTAATTCACGTGTGACTTTGAATTAACGTGGGTTGAATTCTCCGGCTAAAACGCGGGCCGATACATGTAACGTATGTATGATAAAATATCTCTTGAAAGTACTACCTGGTATATAACTGCAGTAGAGCTTCATTCAGGGCTTGTAGGCTAATCGCTGTACGCGTACTCGTGTATATATATATATATTATTATATATATATATATATTATATATACGATATCCCAGCTGTAGAGCTCACAATACCTACCGTACATTTATTTATTGATGAAATGTTTTTGCGGCCTTTGTCTTTCCCAGTTCAACTTGATACTTATTAACCGTCAATGGCTCGGGAAACCAATGAGGAAAACGACGTCATTATTTCTAGTGTTACTAGTATTAATAGCTCTATTAATAATAAGACAGAGAGGGCTGTATTTACGTACGGGGAAAACGAACTCGCGAGTTGTTACTGTTCACTGCAACGATAATAATGCAGAACACACCGGTCCTGTTCTCAAATACGGAATTCAGCTTGGGCCACAAGTCACCTTCCCCTCTCATTGCGCTTCCTGTGCTCCACCGTCAGTTACCCGGCTTAACCCCTTTAGAACCGCAGTCCCGTTTTGGGGACAAACTACTTGAAATTTGCCTGGTTTCTCCCCAGAACGGGACTGACTGCGGTTCTAAAAAAAGCACGCGAGTAAATTATAATGGTGCCCTTTTACGACTGCCGTCGCGTTTCGAAGGCAAATTACTCAAACTATTTAGGTACTGCTTGCTGTAGTGTGTCCCCAAAACGGGACAGCGGTCCTAAAAGGGTTATGACCAAATCGACTGGACCCGCCTAGACTACTAATAAGAATGTTGAATATAACCCACTGCGGTGCGTGAAGGAGAGAAAGCTCATTCAATTTGGTGAGAGAGATATTTGGGCCTGTACCACGTGGTATCTCTTACGTCAGGGTACCTACTACTGTATACATGTGTAGGCCGTGCGCGATTGTAGGTGGGTGCTTGTACTCGCACTATTATTATTACTACTACTTCATTAGTTTTTCCTAGATTATACGTTGATGTATTATGTTCACCTGAATACCATCATACATACATACCTGGTACCTTGTATTGAACACAAGTGCAGAGTACCTGATACATATTGCTGTAGGTGAATCTGGTTAGGTAGGCCCAGGCGGAAGTAGTTTACGTAAGGGAGATGTGATACATCACATGCAGAACACACGGCGTACCGCAGCAGTGCAGCAATGTCTGTTGGACAAACCGGCATTTCTGTTACTGGTCAGCTCGAAAATATAACAAATAGCCGTACGAGTACGGGTCCGTGGTTTTCGTCATTCTAGGTGCTTAAGAGTGAGCAACGTTGAAGCTCATGCCACACTTATTATCGAATATATATTATCAAGAATATAGATAATTTTATAACTACAGCAAATATCGAAGGGGCTTCGCTGGCGGCCTGGGCGGCCGTCGGTCACCGCGCAGTGTGCGTCCCATGACATTTATTTGCAGCGTAGCTGCGAAGTAGAAGTCAGACTCAATGCCAAGATTTGAGAGTGTATGATACACGCCACGCGCGTCATGTGGGAAATGAGAGGGATTTTTGTCATGTTTCTTGTGTGATACGATCTTCATTCAAACATCCGATATACATGTATACAGTCTGCTACGCCGACGTCGTGGAGGTCCCCGACCGCCGTCTCCCCTCCTGCCCACAAATAAATATCGGAACCACAGCGACCGCCTGCGCAGATCCTCCGGGGCATGATGATGTGTAAAGTCAGCTACTTCTGTAGCTTCGTGCGAAAACGCACACTATTAATAGAGATGAAACGGGTACGCGCGTTACACTGCAGAGAGCATCATCAGAAGTGCATACATTTCGATTGGTTCATCCACGACGTTTCTGCAAACATAATACACACGACCCTGCGTGAGATAAAAGCAAATAAATGCGAAAATACTTGTAAAAACTCGCATCTGCTAGCTGCGTGCGAGACTGCAAACAACGTGTGTTGAAGTAAATCGCGTTCGGTGGAAGGGAGTAGGAGGCTTGAACTAGTGGTACTGATAATATAGACCATACGTCAGGATTCAGTACTGTTATTGTGTGCTGCTGTTCTGCGAGCACTCGAAGTAGTTGTGTATCCGAATATAATATGTTGGAAGTCACAGAGTGCGTCAAGTATTTCGGATGTTGTAAGTGGACTGAAGACACTGACCGCTTAAGGTCGGGGGTTACGTGTGGTGCTTGTTTGACCAGTAGATTATTCGCAGTATGTTGGTTCTCCTTGCAACCATGTCCCCTTATCGTTCGCAGTCCAAACAACACTCGATACTCCCAGTACGCCACTGCTCGAAGTATCTCCTCGTGCGTACATCACAGGTGTACGAAACATACATGTGTGTAAGGTGCTCTATAATGTACTGGCTCGTGCTCCATCATATTCTGTACCTGGCGCGAACTATATGATCTTGGCTCACACAACCCGATGCCGTCCTACCTCGGCCTAATCCACGACACGCACAGACATCAACAACGACAGTGAGCAGGCATGATATTTTATGACGGCTGCACAACTGCTGTTGCGAGTGGTTTTGAGGCTGCCGAGGTCTTTTTCTCGCAATTCCGGCTGCGGGGCCGTGGTTACATTACGACGCATCTCTGGATCCCGGCCAAGCACCGTCACGGTGCTCGGTGCATTCAACGTTGCTGAGTCGGCTCTAAAATTCAAGGGTCTGCATTCCGCGTCGCCGAGCCGAGTAGGTACCATGGAAAACCTCACACCTTAGTTTTAGTATATTTCCGTAAATAGGCCGCCACCCTCGAGCACTCCCTCTACTGTTAATATGTTTTCAATATCAGCAGAAGCAGCAGCAACAACAGCAGCAGCAGACATACAGCAGCAACAGCAGTACAGATCTGTCAGCTGTCCTGTTTGTTACTCGAAGCCGTTTAACGTGTGGTGTACACCTAACACCGAGAACGTACGTGGCCAGAACATTCCGTCGACCCGGGAGAGGTTTTACACCCAGGTAATCGTTGCATACCTAGCGAGATATCCAGTCGCAAGCTCTTAGCAGCAGGCAATCGCAACGGGCAGCACAGAGCCAGGTCCATACCGCCTCCCGCCTCGCTGTACTACCTCGGTGTGTGCTCACGGGCATGACCCACACTACGCGACGTCCCGTCTGGATATTATAATAGAGCTAAAAGGGCCGTATGATACGAGCGCTTTTAACAACAACGGCAACTAACTCCGCTGAGTTTTCTCTACGTTGAAAAACAACAATTTTGAATATTCCCGATTGTCCAGTTTTGGTTGTTATCAACCTCAGTAGCGGCGGCAGCAGCAGCAGCAGCAGATTCAGCGACAGCACTACACGTCTGTCGCGAGTCATGGACGTTTGAGCTATCCCTTTGGCTTACACCACACACCTCACATCGAGAACACAATGCCAGGCCCATCCGGCCTCCTGTATCACTGTACTCCTTCGGTGTTTGCTCCCGGCATGGCCCACACGACCAGACTGCCTGGCTGGATATTCTATTTAATAAAATGGCCGCATGATATATGAGCACTTTCAACAACAACTATTTTCTCCGCTGGATTTTCTCTGCGTGCCCCAACCGTACGTATACCTGTACCGGTAAAGCAATAAATACATACGAAGCCGACGTCTCCGGTGCATTGGTAGGTGGTCCGCGTGCGTATCAAGATCAATTTCATGGGATCAAGCTTCACCGAGTGCATGCTCGTGGCTTCTTCCTGCCAAAAAGAAATTGATGAGCGGAAAGCACGAGAGCGTGAGTTAGCTACATTCGATGAAAATCGACGAGCAGTGGGAATGCTGAACCCTGCGCGCGCCAAAAACAAAAGGCATCTACCGGGCGGGAGAAGGGATGACACCTGTGGCCATGGCTTGTCCAGAAACTCGTTGAGGTTAAAACATCCCACGAGCAAGGCTGGAAGGTGAAAGTCACGGTAAAAAGAAAAAAGAAAACAAAGAGAAGCTACTTCTTGCTAGTATTATGATGGATGTTTTTGAGTGTTTTGCCTTTGAGTATGGTTGACTCTGTTTTGGACACGCAGGGTAATAATTTCGAAGCAGTAGTTAGTAGAAGATTGCATAATAGGTTTAATTGCAGTATGAATAGTAGTCCATGGAACCGAGTGCATACTGTTTCTTTCCAATAAGAGTTTAGTACTACCTGTACAAAAGTGGTACCAACAGACGTAGTCGCTGTGGTGTCCGCTATTGCTGTTCTTGTCCTCAACCGTATATAATACGTATCCTGTACATTTACAATGATTAAAAGTAGTCGTAGTATTCATAGTAGGTACTACTACTGTAGTATAGTATTGATCCATGCTGATTTCAACTGAACTGCATTTTTTACGTAGTCCTGGCAGTGGTGTATAGTGTAACAAAGTATAGTAGTCATACCCCCGCTCATGGTACCACCTGGTTAATTGACCTCTCTGTTTACGATGAGGTTGTCTGTTTTGTATGAGCGATCGGTAATTTTCTAGCAGTAGTACTTGTAGTATAATTCGTAGTTAGTAGTCGTAGTTATAGTAATAATACGGGGGACCATGGTAAATAGGACCAACAGTGAGCACAAAACCTATATATTTCCCGATTTTTACTCACAATATTTGGTCCTATCTACTATGGTCCCCCGTAACAGTAGTGTTCCAGGTAGTATTTTTGTGGAATACATGCAACTTCTACCTGTGATAAATCTGCGTAGTTGTATAGTAACAGTGGATAGAACAGTCAACCCATATGGTACCGCGTGCATGTAATGATCTATTCGCCACAGAAAGAGTAGTACTCAGTTTCTGCTGACTACTACTACTGTACTACTATTTTCTTCGAGCAATACGTTGACCCATGGCTCAGGTGTCCGCGAAGAACAGCTATACGCGTGTGCGCGAAGAACAGCTATACGCGTGTTACCTGCGACTCCCTTTTCGCCTTGTGACGCCTTCGGGATTTCACGTTACCTAAATCCTAAAAGGGAACCTTGTACTTTGTATAACTTGGCCATTTTTGCTGGAATAGTTCTCTTTTCTGGTTGGCTGCGGTTACAATAGGCTGCGTGGCACACAGAGATGCCGCGTGTACACCAAAGGGCAAGTGCGAGGCCAACGTTCGTGGACCGTGCTCTGGGTCTTCGAATTAGCGATTTTTTGCAAATAACTACGGGAAGTTCTTCCGACCAGCTGGAGTCAAGCAGGACAATGGAGAGGAGACTCCACGGTTTTCTGTCCATAGTCTTGTCTACTGATGCTGTATTATCATGTCTCATCGGGCCGACTCTCGGTCTCTCCACGGAAGCCGATACAGTACAGCAACAGTGGTTAAGGAAGCCCTCCCTTCTGTTACGGCCACGGACACCATATTTCTCGTGTGCGCGCGTGTGGGCCGTAATTTCTGTCGACCTAGGACGTCGGGAAGAACACACAACATAATCTCGAGAACAGTAAAAACAACGGGATGCTGCGCAGGGGCGGGTCGCCGATTCATACGAACTCTCACTTCCTCCGTATTTTAATATAACAGCACAGCCACGGTGCGCACAACTGCAGCAGGAGCAGTACAACAGTAGTGTTCGAATAGTTAGTGGGTGGGTGCAATGTTCACCAGGAGACAACAACAGCAGTGAAGTTTGGAAATACAGCACAGGCGATCAAACGTCGTCTTGTCATACAACGGTATACGGTGGTACTCGGAGAAAGTGGGCAGGACCGACGACGATGCTGCTTCCCCCAATCTCAACTTACGACACCCCCGGTATTTCAAGTCGACGACACCCCCAAGGGGGGGCTTGTACTGCTATGTCCAACATATTTTTACCATAATACTGTACTTTTCTCGTCCGGCTGCGGGTCTTCTCTCGTACACCAGGCTGCGTGGCACGCAGAAAGCCCGCGTGCACACCACAGCGCAAATGCAAGTCCCCATCGAAGTTCGTGGCACGTGCTCTGGGGCTCCGAAGTCGCGAATTCTGGCAAGTACCTACGGGCAGTCATTCCGACGTGCTAGAGCCAAGCAGGACAATAGAAACCCCACAGTGTTCAAATTGGTGGTCTGACGCCGGTCGCTGCTGTATTAAGTCTGATCACACCCATCCCTCGAATTCTCCACAGAGGCAGACACGGCACAGCAACAGTCGTTCACCAATCTCTCCCTTCTGTCACGGCCACTGACGGCGCGTTTGTGTATGTGTGCGTGTGTAGGCCGTAATTCCTGTCGAACTAGGAAGTAGAAACGAGCATACACACAATATCGAGAAAAGTGCAATTGTAGGGACGCTGGCACCCAAGCGCCCGCTGGTTCGCGGGTTTATGGTGGCTCTAACTTGAAGATGTTTATCGGGATAAAAATAAACTTCGCTATCTTAACGCGGTCTGTTTAGAACATCGGCTGGTTAGTGCTCACCGTAAACCGACGGTGACTTCTTAAACGTTCATCACAGCACCTCGTGTTTCTCCCGAAATTGATCCTGGCGGGTTCTCAACAGAAGCCTACGTGTCGACTATTAATAGGAGTTGCTCCAGTGGTCGAAATTTGTCGAGAACTGGGGTGCACAAAATGAGAGAAAAATCAACACTTGACTGAACGTTTTCACTTCACTCGCGTACAGCTTCAGGTCTTCACAAAAATCATACAGACCGCGAAATTGAACGATGCTCATGATTGGGTCTGTGAGGGCGTCGGGTGTGCCAGACGGCAGTCGTAGGAAGCGAGAAAATACTTGCGAGCAAGTAGCAACAAAAGCTCGCAAAAACGCTGAAATAAATATGTAATTTCACGCAGGGGAGCACAACACAATGGCTGCATGACCGATGAAGAAATGGCCTTCGCTAGAAGCTTATTGTTCTTGAGGCTAGGGATATAGATCTCAGGCGGTCGTTGTGGAAGGTGCGGGTAGGCGCGAAAATACGTTCCCATGATGGGGAAAAGGGTAAGGTTCTACGTCCTAAAACGTGGAAAGATGTGCGGAAAAGCGCATGATTCTCACTTCGTCAACTATTATAGAGACCCCGACATACGGAGTTTGGTTGCAATTCCCTACCTCTAATTTCAAGTCTTATGTATATATTGATGAAACAGTTACGATCGGGTGCTTGACGACGCATTCCTGGGCGTGCCACGTCCCCGAAATTGAGTGCGGCGCAGGGCCAGGAGGACGATTTTAGGAACTCCAACTTCCTCGGTACTTCAAAGGCAACCGTGCAGCCACGGTGCGCACTACAACACCAGTAGTAGCAGCAGTACAACAGCGGGGTTCGTATAGTATGTGTGTGCGGTGTTCACCAGTAGTAGTAGTAGTAGACAACAACAGCTAGCTATGCAGTATAAAAGTGCAGCACACGGCGTCAAAGCTCGTCCTGTCACACAGCAGTATACAGGTGTACTCGAATTAAATAGGTACCAGGTATGACTTACGATGATAATGCTCAACCCATTTTTTCTTGCGTCAGCCCCGAGATTTAACGTCACCGACATCTATCTCCATCGGGGGGCCTTATAATAGTATGTATTATATCATACGTATGTATGTGTCTTAGCTCACAAAAGAAAGTAGCATGTTGGGTCACGACCTTCTTCATTATACCAACGCAAGGTTGTCTGAAATTACCTGCCGCTGAGTATATGCTGCATGCGGGAAGGACTTCTGCACCGCTTCTATTGTGCATAGCTCCGTATGCTCCTTCCTGGGATCACAAAAACCGAAGACGTAACCACGCTTGCTTGGAAAAAACAGGCATCGATCGTCAAACGAACCCTCGAAATGACTGAACGATTTTTTTATAGATCCTCAGGCCAAACAAATATTGGATATCGA
The DNA here is from genome assembly GCA_031213475.1 of Nereocystis luetkeana. NCBI lineage: Eukaryota > Phaeophyceae > Laminariales > Laminariaceae > Nereocystis > Nereocystis luetkeana. The sequence goes on along the minus strand of JARUPZ010000014.1, from coordinate 5,922,938 downwards.
TTGTGAACGCGCAGGGCACTGACATAGCTAAGCAGAAGGATTCGGGGCGTTCAAACCCTGCCTCGACATTTTTTCACAGTAATAATTATTATAATAGGTAATACGTCAGCTGGCCGTTTAAATACAGTAAGAAAGAGTCGATTTATTCAATTATAATTATGCAAGTAAGTGGAATAATACGCCTGTTGTTCTATACTTGATCTATAGTAAGGGGGTTACCCACATTTTAGGATGTTTTTATATTATATCGGAAATAAATACTGGCCAATTTTACAAGTTGTTCGATAAGCGTTTTGCGCCGTATCTACTGTATACCAGGTATGTAATTCCTTGATACGGATATTATAGGCCAGCGACTCCCGTGGATACTATCCGGATCAACAACAATATTTATTTGTAGCATGATTTATTTACGGAGGTGGTCTCCGTCCTGAGCCCTGCTACGTACGAGTATTAATCGATCCGTCGCTCTTGCAGTCGCCTAAAAAAAAAGGATGTTTCGTATACTCTCATCTAAACATACATCTGATATATATCAGAGAAAAAATGGCAACGAAATGAGATGGCATTTTTCTGGCGGAGCTGTGATTTCAGCCGAAAAACAGATGACGTACGAGCCCCCGTTCATACGCGCGGGCAGGGCCGCCGTCGCCCACTGGTTGTGCTGGGTGTCGACGGGTAGAAAGAACGGTTTAATGTGAAGAACACACACACTGGCGATGTAACGTTCGAGAGCACCCATCGAGAAAAAAACGAGGGAAATCGCTGGGCACTAGTCACAGAAGGCGCCAAAACGCCAGAGGGCGGCATTTGATGGAGGTTTCGTCTCTGACGGCACACTCGGGACGCGTACGAGCGGAGCGGGCGGATCAACCGGGACAGCCTGAGCACACGAGGCGGGGGCCTGCCCCGGCGAAAAAATACCGACGAAAGGTTGCCGACGGCGAGCGTTACCCGCCAATTCGATGAGCCTGATGTCTACATAGTTTTACCTATATTATATATGTATGATGACCCATCGAAATTCGTGGTCAAGAGTTTGAACATTTTTTTTGTGCTACGGCTTGAGCCGAAAACGATCTATCTTCAGGTGATTCCCACCTCTCGCTACGCTGTTTGCTGCATGCCCTTCATTCACCGTACGCCTCCGCCCGACCCTGGCAGGGATGGCCTCGGCCGATTCGCACTGCATCCCCGGGCCGGGCGGTAATATCGTGTTATGAACCAAGAAAACTGTTCCTATTTTAAAGGTATGTCTCTTACATTTACAAAGACATCAGTTTATCGCATCTTAAATCAGACGCTGATTGGGCCCACGAACGGTTTTGGGGCATTAACCCTTTTAGAACCGCAGTCCCGTTCTGGGGACAAACCAGTCAAATTTCAAGTACTTTTGTCCCCAAACGGGACCGCGGTTCTAAAGGGGTTAAACTGGCGCTAGCCCTGGTCTAGCCCGCCATAGCTCGTGTTCTTGTGCTCCTATGTTAATGTATATATTGTTGATATGCTTGCCTTCCGACAATATAGCGTAGAAAAATATGTTAGATAGACTTCGTGTATAGGTTTCCTTCGTATACAGAGATTTCTTCTTTCAAGAAAGTTTTGATTGATCAACGTGAAATCTCATGCTGAACATTGTCGGATGGCAAGCCTACTAACAATATAGCGTAGACGCTGTTCCCATATAAACCGCGCATCCTTCCGTAAATCAGCTGTATCTCTCATACGCTTCTCCGCCCACCGTTTCCCAACTTATGTTCCCCGCATCGTTCCATTCGTATATATATACTGGCGCCTGTATTGACTATGATGCTGCTCCGTTGTTTGCTGTTGTTGACAACAACGAACGGTGTTTTAGTAATAATGTTGTACTATATCAGACGACGGGAGCAGGTATGTTGTAGGTAACAAAAACCACACAATCTCCATTATTTTTATGTATTGTTGTTGCTGCTGTTGTGCGAACTACTGTAGTTCCAGCAGTACTACTGTAGTACACGACGTGACCGTGAAGTAAGCCCAGGGGGGGGAACGACAGTGAACAGATGAGAGCGATACCAGATTCAAAAAATAAAACCGTTTGAGCCTGCGTCTCGTGTATTTCGTCTGCAACGCTGTGTAGTGCATTGTTTGTGTATTGTTCGTGTTCTATACGCGCTGTGGTCTAGCCCGGCAAGGGAATACGAACGCATATATATAGAACAACCCGCTGAAGAGCAGATTTGTTTCACTCCACAAGGGAGGTAACCTACAACCAATACATCAATAACCCAAATATATATATTATACTTTCCCCTTGTGAACACAGCGCTCCGGTTGGTTCTTCATTCTGACCTCTGAAGGTGTTGGGAGTGAGTTTCCCCTCTTCACGGACACCTTCGCGCTAAGTGGCCAAAAGGTTTTGTGAATGGCAGCAATTGTTTGTTGTGTGGTTCATTCAATATCATTTCAATATTTCTACCTCTTCACTCAGGCACGTTACGTTTTGATGTACCCCTTGGCAGTGCTGTCGCGCTTACGGCCTCTCCATCTGCGAACGCTCTCGGTCATTACGGGTATGCACGGGGCTTTTTTTATGCGTTTGTTCATCGAACCAGATTCCATTGGTCATCTTCTTTCTACTCAAGTGTTTTGCTCGATGATTGTATCCCTTGACGGTATTGTCACCTTTGCGGCTCCGACTTGCCTGCGTCTTCGGAAATTACGGGCATGCGCTGAGGGAAAGCGTGCATCAGCTCGCCACGACAACCCCCCCCCCCCCCTTTTCCTGGTTGGTGTAAACGTGTTTTAAAAAACGCACAACAACGCCGAACGAGAAAAATGATGTTTGAATTCTGATGAAAGCGTTCTCTGGGTACTGCTTGTAGCCCCGTTCGGGCTCCGGAGGGGAAATGCGTTCAACGTATACATGTCGTTTATCATGACAAAATATCACTGTCGTCCAAGCAGCGCAGGCATGACGTAGGTTTGATTGAACGCGTACGCACGATGTATGTATGCTATTATTGCAGTATGCGAGATGTGTTAATATTTCGATAATTATGAGGTTCAGCCTGAGTTGTGAGCTTACAATAATTCAAGAATTGGCAGGTAGGTATTAATTTCGTGCTTAGCAAGGACACCCCTCGTACTCCTATATATACTACCGAGAGGTGTACAAGGCCTGTGCTCAACGTCGACATCACAACATGCGTCGACCCTACGCTAAGATAGGTGATTATCAACTGTTATCACGTACTGTAACAAAAGCATACAAGAGCCATATGACGGTGGAGGGTGAACTCCTCATGTCATGCATGTGGCCATGCTGTAGTCGGGGGGGCATACCCTCTCCCACTTGTACTACGGCAGGGGTGGTGTGGTGCTTGTTGGGCTGTCTACAACCAAGCTAGGTAATCACATAGATAACTCTATCCGAGTGGTACGTCACACTGAAAAACATAAATATTGAAATATATTGCACCGACGAACAGTCCTGTTATTATTGCTGGCTGCTGTAAATCTTCTACTCGTACACGCCTACAAATATATCTCAGACGTAGTTTAATGTACGTACGGGTACCACAAATAAATAAATTGCCTGCAAAAAGATCGACTGCAGGAGTCCCGAGAACCGCCTTTTCTGTAGGACGTGTTCTGCCCCACCGACAGGTGTAAGCACTGCCCAAGTTTCGTAGTAAAATACCAGGTAACGTATATGGGCATACAAGGTCTGCCTCAATCCCATCCTTCATGAAAACACAGCCGCAACGTCTCGAGCAGCAAGCCTAGGCTCACCTTCGTCTGGCCTAGGAGAAACACCGGACGTCATACACATTTCGACGACAGCAGTAATTGGCCACACACCACCACAAACGATAGTAGTAGCAGCGGTTAAATAGTATTCAGTGCTTCTGTGGCTATGTTCGAGGCTCGTTTTGCTCCCTTGCCCTGTGGGTAGTAGTGTCTGCGCTTGTAATGACACAAGTCGAATTCGTCAGGGAATCATTACCACGTGATACACGCGGGTATTATGGGCATGCTCGCACTGAGTAGGTAGGATCCATTGACAGCACTGAACAGTATACCCTTCGCGAGAACCGCGGGAATCTCGGGCCCGTTTTTTTATGCGGCTTGCAAAAAATAGCATCGATAAATCCTACGAACTCATCACACACAGGTAAAACGTATATAAATTAATATACCAGCAAGTTTTACTTGTAATGTATTTTCACGTACTATACTGTAGCAGTCGCTCAGTTGGAACCCCGTACTGTGGCCACGTCGGTAGATAGATGTAGAGGTGTCTCGGGACAAGCGAGTAGCATCATACCCCCCGACCTGCTTCATCTGCGGGTCTACTACGTACACTGGACGGCAGACACGGCGGATATTCTGCAGTTCAGGCGATACAGTACATTCTGGTCGTCGTTTAAACGGTTTTTACGGGGTTGTTTCGAGGAGTATTTGAGTCGGTCCTCATTCGGGGAGCCAAGCCAACTCCAAATAGTTTGTTACGGAAATGCGAACTCAATTTTAGCGCTCGGCTGTTGAACGTTTTTGTTCAATCAGCGAAAATGGCCCCGACCACGGTGCCACTTACGTTCGGCAGGACTCCTAGCCTGAAAAGACGGAAGACACCAAGTTTACGTCCGAACTCATACATGAAGCAATCGCCTTGCTGTTAGAGGCATATATATGTATAGCCAGCGGGATGTTCCTCAGTCTGACAGAAAATTGTTTTTTGGCAGTGTTTGGGCTTTTAGTGATAGGTCTCTTTCTCTCTACAGTACGTAATACTGATGTATGAACGTCATGCTTTCCGCAGCAAGTACGCGCGTTGGCTTTTGTTGGTCAGCCTTACATTTTTGTTCGATGAACTAAATCACTACGGAACAGCGTATATATAACACATTTTCTGTGCCGGGTATGCTGCAGTGTTAACGAGGTTTCCCCACCAGGTTTGCCCTCCGCAAAGAAGACACTACGATACTGATGATGCCAGTGCGGAAGTGCTCTTGTTACGCAAACCTATACGTAAAGGAAACCGGTCGTCGGGGAAACACTAAAGCGAGGAGGGCCGTCTTTTGGGGCGCATGCTACAGGTGGACCCAGATTGTTCGAGGCCATTCTACACGAAACAAAAAGCATATATATATATATATATGTATATATATATATATGGAAGATCTCCCTGAACCAACTTGAACAAACTGGTGCGCTCGATTCGACAAACAATCACACGGGCGAGCCACAGTTACAAAATACACCCCAAGGTTTTCATCAGACTTCTACGATATTTAATTTTTGGAGAAGGTCCATCAGATAGATATTTGCCCGGGTCATAGCACCCGCACACACCCCCTATTCCCGCGTGGCTCAGACAACCTACCGTAGGCCGAGCTCCTGCGGCGCAGTCGATACAACCTTCTCGCACCTCCTATGTTAATGGTGTGGTATTCACACTGTTGCGCAGGTTTTGATATTGGGTATATTGTTGCTTTACATGGCCCTCGTGTTTAGTGAAGCGGCACAGCTTCGCCTTGGTGAACATATATATATATATATGTGTCAAACGCTGCTATTGGGCCTTGCAACTGCATCAATTTTCGACGTGACTCTTCTCTCCAATGGCGCTCAGAGCTCCTAGCACGTATACCCCGAGTCACGATCCGCACTCCTATACCATGTTTGTTAAACGTGAGCGTACTATATGCGTCATGCTGATGTATCGTGGGCGCCTTACTGTGAATACCTATAACCTACCTGGTGGTACTGACAGTTGGTGAGACTCGCGTAAAAGCCCCGCTGGACAAAGCGTATCATCCATAATTATGACCTGCCGCAATAGAAGTTTTCCTTCGTGCCCATTGTTTTGCCAGGAGAAACAGAAGTTAACATCAATCACATGGTAGAAACTTCATCCCCATTCGCGCCCTGTTATTTCGTTTAGAACAGCGAGTGTTCTTCTATACTGTAGTTTAGACTGTAGCCCTACCGGTTACCAAGAAAGGCTGTCCCCTGCTTCGGTTCTTGCGAGCAACGCCTTTTAGTCCCCCAGGTGTATTGGCCCTTCGAGCTACTGGATTCCAACGTGATCATGCGTTCCTCGTTGACCCACAAATGGTACCGTACATTGTGGGAGGTTCGCCCCGGAGATCTTGGCTAGCGCGATCAATCTCGGATTTCCAAGGTGTGCGTTTTGTCCGTGAAATGGAGCAACACTACCTGTTTGGGGTGCTTGCGTCACATTTATACGGGTGTGTGTTAAAGGGAAGGCCCCCGTGATCAATGCTGCGTGACGAAATGATCATGAAACCCCCCAGTATGGCTTCGTTTCGACGGATTTATATCTGGTTGAGCTATACGATCCATCACCGTGGCTCTGGCCCAACAGCTTGGTGTATCTAACAAAACAAAATACACATTTATTTCGTGACTGAAGAGGCCGCCCAAGAGGTACGACAGGGGTCTCATCAAACGCCCACAAAGTGGCACAAAGTGGGTTACTCTTTATTTCCTCGTTTCCAAAAGGCACCCTTCGCCACCTGTCAGGACATCTAAGAGCACCGCAAAATCATTTTATTTTGATTTTACTCAAGACAATGATCATGCAGAAAAAGACGCTGCGGACGATAATCGAACAGTTGTACATCCGGTGTTGTTCATAACGCGCTACGTACCGACCCCTTGTATCTCAAAAGGAGCCTCCTGTTCTGGGGAGCGCAATCAATATTCACACACGTTATGTGCGAGTTCGAACCATGCCGGCGTCGATGTTTTATCCCTGCAGTATATGTTCTATATCAGTAACTACTGTGATTGTAAGGTTGTTCACCCGTTTTGGTACTACTACTGTAGTTACGTGGTGAGGGCAGTGCCCCGTAGATCAATGCTGAAAGAATCATGTTCGAATCCCTACGTACTGCAGGGTATCTCTTGGGTTATTTCTTCGGCCGGCATCGGAGTTCGCTTGGTGGATGTTCCTGTTGACCCCCTGGGGCAGTGCAGTCATCTAGCGACCAGGACAATCCCTTTGCAATTCGAAGCTGATTTGATCAGCATTCGTTCGTCTGCTGGGCACGCCCCTCGTCACGTAGTGAGATACATGTGATACGTCGAGGAGCACAATAACCATGAATAAAAAGTACACGAGGTCCAAGAACCTTATTTCAGAGACAAAACCCCCCCCGCAAACACGCGATATCCGTACTTACTTGTTTGCTGGGCAGTAGGCACACGACGCGGCGTAGGGCTAGTGCTACACCGCCAACTCGATGTATACGTCGTGGGGTCCAATCAATCATAGCGAGCCTTGATCTTATTCCGATTATAATGATATCATGGAAATATGTTGTGCTGGGACCAACCATAATCCAGTACATCGGACAGCAAATAAATGCGAAGACCCATGTGTTGACAAGAGGGGACGTTTGAAAACCAGCGATCGGATACCATCCGTGCTCTTAAATCTAAGCACTGCTCAATATATATATGTAGTTTCGTGTTGACAAAAAAAACAAGCAACACCAGAAAAAGCTGGAATGGTTTTCGCGTATGTATCCGGAAAACCGATATCTGGTACGTGGTCTAGATAAAAAGCAAGTCATGTACACATACATACATGCGTACTTGTGGCATTACTCTTCTTTGAGCAAACAATTGTAATTACCATCTCATTTGGCCTGTATACCGATGGTGTTCAGATGGAAAACTAACTCGGGCATTAGGTGTGATACTGAATAGACAACGTGGACAATGTTTGTAACCACTACGAGAAGGTAACAGTTTCCCCTTCAGAAAATATATATGTGGATGGTATGATTGGAACAATAGTATTGGCCTGAATTCACTGTTGTTGTCGAGCAATACTCTTTCCAGCATATTGATCACGGTTTGTATAAAATACGAATGTACATGCCTCGTTGTATACCACTGCACAAAATCGTCTATAATCCAGTGTTTAGCGCCGTACCCATAATAACCGAGAACTAACCCCAGTTTTTATAGCGTCGTTGGTCCTCTGTTGTTGTTCAAGTTCAATGGACAAAACTTTAGTAGGTGCTTTTCGCAATAGTTCAATATATATTTATATTGTATGCTGAAATACCAGGCAGAGTAACATTTGTATAGTTTTCGACTTCGGGCGCTTGCAAGAATACAGTGTAGGCTCGCGGTTAAGAAATTACCTATTAAGAACAAAATGCTCACGTTTTGTAGAACGCTAAAAATAACGGGTTTGGGAAAACGGCTCAGTGATGAACTCTACACTACATTATAATACATATATCTATAATATCTATATATATATATATGTATATTTATTTATTTGCCTATGCGCGTCAAGGTTGTTTGAAGATGGCGCCCCAACACGTTTCTCAGGCTTGTCCAGGCTAAGGATTTCGTGATGGCGGGCCCGTACTCGATGAAAAGCGTTTGTACTCGTACAGAAGAATGGCATGCACCCATATTAATTCGATATAAATATATATATATATATATATCGCTCTTCCAGACAAACCGAACGGCCCTGTTTGACACATTGTAATTGGATTGGGTTGTTGATACATTCCCCACATTTAGTTGGCATTGCTTGTGTGGCGGTAGTTCCAGACATACTATCTATTGACATGCAGTGATAGTCTTTCAATGGGGGCAATATGCGCCTGCCAAGCATACCGGCACTAAGCGGCCAACGGCACTAGAACTCCGCACACTGTCCTCATCGTGGCCTATCCCCAATACCAATTGACTCCGCAGGCACGATAGCGGGCCGCCAGCATTGTTACACCGGTACTACATATATATAGACGGACCGCCCCCGTACAAAAAGGAATCCATAATATGATAAATAAAAACAACGATGTCAGTAAAAACCAAAACCAAATATATTCAAGACATTCATAATTTCTTTCCAACTCCGAGGTGAAAGATAGATTGCGGCATATGTACAAACAGTACGTACAATATGCACATTGTTTTTCTCATTGGCAACCGTTTCGTATCCGGTCAAGTGTCGTTTATCGCGCTGTTAGCGGCGGGGTGCGCAGTGGGAGGCGCCGGTATACAGGCGAGCTGGGGTCGCGGCCACGCGCATTGGCACGCGGTCAGGGCATTGCCAGTCTTGGTGAGCACTCTTTTTTCGCGGAATCATTTCCTCCCGAACTAAGGGTAACGAAGCGCATGGAAACCCTCATGATTTCAAACCTTTACGGTTTCGCCTCAATGCTGCAATGTACCAGTATCTGAGTACAATTACCAATACGCTGTATTCGTTGAAACGGCCACGGCCGACCAGAACCCGCACGTTGGGCGTTTGCCGGTGTGACAGCCACGAACTGTGCTTCTACTTGACGAGTGGGTGTGTGTGATAGTGTGTGCCGTACACGGGTTCCACAGAAAGTTGGAGGAGCTATTCGTAGGAACACAACGTGGGGTTGAATTTCGGCCTGGATCTGTTTTTTTTTCGCTCTAGGCTGCTGCTGCGGTATGTACGACCACGTCTCGCGGGCTATTATTGTACATTGTGTCAGCCATGGTACAACCGCAGCCGCACTTCAAGGTATTCCCTCCGTGACAACCACGAACGGTGTGTCTGTACTAAGTCTTGTACGTGTCTGTGCGCATGTACGCCCCCCTGAGGACATCCTGGGAGAATCAAATCAACACTTCATCTGAACCCCCAAAACACCCGTCCAGTACGTAGGCAGCCTAACCGCCGCGGTACACAAAAAGCGTATCGCACGTGGGTTCAAATACGCGTCATCAATGGAAGTGCCTGCGTTCGATAATCATCATTATCAACCTGCGACACTTCCGAGGTAACAGGTCAGCCACATCTCCAAGGAGAGCCTTGCGCAGTGTGCTGCGCCTACCGGGAGAGCCAGATATCAGAAAAGGAGGAACTTCACGAAAACACGATATTAGATAATCCAAAGACCAGGGTATGAACACCGCTGTCGACATCTGCAACTAGCTGGGGCTTTCACGAAAGACGAACGCTACAGTAGGGCTGCATCCATGGTGTTCCGGGCCTCCACGGTCGAGGGTCTATATACCTCGCTCAAAACCTAACCCTGACCAACTCTGAAAGCGCAAACCAATGGGCAACGAATGTCATGGCCTACATCAGGCGGCTTAAAGCACGAATGAATGGTGATCCAGCGGTTTTAGATTGTTCCGCAATTGAAAAGCCTCGTCTTTCAGAAACCGAAAATGAAACGGCCAACCCTATCGTAAGACGCGTCACGGCGGCCTAGAAAAAAAAAACACGTTTTTAGATAGGGCGTCCGTTTGTAGGATCGCATTCCATTTTTCAGCTCAAGCCACCTTAAAATGAAGTGGTTCGTGCGCGAAACGAGACTGCAGTCCAGAGAGGGCAGTAGTACAAAAACATAACGCAGCTATACTCGTACAGTAGCTTGTTCTAGGTAAACACGAGAAGTTCGAATATAGAGATAGCGCTCAGGGCCGGGAGCAAGTTAAAACCCACAACAAACAGAGCCCACTGCTGCAGACTACCAGGTACTACCAGGTGCTAGCCTATCTATGTTCACTGGCGACAGCTGTGTGATAATTAACGCCTGTCATCGAAATTAATTGACGTTTTTTACGATACTCGTAGCGCCCTCTGTAGTATTGTGATTCGGGTTGTCTTACTGAAGAAACACAAACTAATTTGCCCGCATTATTAAAAGGTGGGAGAGATTCACAGCCCCACACAGGCTTGACCGGTACGCACAGGCTGGGACTAGCGCTGATGACATCATCACTCGAATCGGAAAGGGGGGGCGTATAGACTGCCTGGCACGGGCCCAAGGGGTACATAATCCATTGAGCAGCGCAACAGAGCTCCGTCAGAGCCGGTTGGGCGATTAATATACCTGTTGTGGGTGTTGTCGCAAAGCGCTGTGTCGTCGACTGAGCTTTCGGCCGTGGTCTCTTGTAGAGCATGTGTTGTCAAATTGGCTGGCCAACAGTCCACTATCCAGCCGCCACTGAGCAGAAACTGGAGAGTGTGGGTGCGCCATATCGAGGCCAACGCGTGTAGGTTTTCATCGATAATTTCAGCGTGTTTGATATCTGTTCTTGTTAAACCTGTTGCGTTTTTTTGTATGGTGGCGTTGACGCTGGCGTGTGACCTCAGACGTAAGATTTTGTTAAAATAAAAGGAGAATCAGCGAAGATTTCGCATATATCACTGCAAGTAGCATTCTCTCTCACTTTTCACCAACTCCCAACAATTGCAGTACTAACTGAATAATGAATCCTACAGTTACTCCTCCTCGGCCACTCACAAAACCCTATGAACACCCAACAAGAAATTAAGTGAACTTATGGCCGCGAGAAGCAGTTGAACAGCATATAATGTTCTCTGGCGTCTTCGCGTTGCCATATATATACCTGGAATAGGTAACTCTTTCTATATGACCCTTGGATAAGTTGAACCCAAATGCCAGGTATTCGCTGTGATACCTCAACAGTCTACAGTTAGGACCCTTTTAGTAGACGTATTGCTCACACTGGGAATGTAGAACTGTTAGAATGGGTCTACGCAGTACGCACCTACACCCCCGATGAGACAACATCCCACATGTTTGTTTTCGTCACTAAGGAATTCAATTTCAGGGAAAAAAAAACAGTTCGGGGTTCCCTGCCGGCCTTTTATCTCTCACTCCGCATGCCAGTCCTATAGGCCCTTCGTACGGGTTGAGGTTCTTTCAAACGGTCGTATCCTCGTCATGAGTCATACGTAGGCATCTCCAATGGGCCAACAGTTTATACAGGAGCCTGGGATAAAGGACCTCTTCTGAATGAAGGCTGCAAGGCCTCCTATAGAACAAGGTATCTGCCGTTCATCCACATGTATGTATGTGTTAGACAGGGACTACTGTGTTCCCAGAAACAAATGGCGCATGAGACCTCACCTTCGGAAACGTTCTTCTCGGCCCTCTACCGCATTCTTCGAAGTACCGCTTCTATCTCGTCCCTAAGAAAGACATTTTGTTAGTCTACTGGGCGAAGCGAGCTGTTGTGAAGACGTGTTGCGTGCCTATTGGAACTACGGCGCACGTATGATATCATACCTGGTACTAGATTTTCGTAGGTCGGGGTTGTTGTCCCTTTTAAGCCTGTTTAGCGCGCGCGGGCTGTATATTTCAGCGAACCCAGCCTGTGTGAGAGGACCACCATCACCATCGTCATCATCAGTATCCGGGACTATACAACTCTCGTTTGTTTTCGTAACGTAAATACCTTCCCATCCACTATTTTTTTCAGAGACGAAAGTAGGCTCAGACGAAGGGCGTATTGAACCACTCGAACGCCCGAGAGGAGGAGTGCCGGCGAACAACCCGTATACCTTCAACTCTACATGCAGTGGTCGTGGTCGCGGTAGACACATGTATTCCGCCAGGCCAGAGAGTAGGGTCGCTTCGGCCTCAGTCGTAACCCTAACCAGGCGTTTCCTTGTGGTCCTAGATATTCACGAGAGAATACTGCTCTCAATACTGTAAACGAGAGCATGGTTGCGACCCACACAGCTGGCAAAACCTGCGGCTAATTTCAGAACAATGGGAGTTGGCCAGTGAAACGCTAGGATCGTTGCCGCTGGTGTCACTCGAGAAGACGGTTCCCGTTTGGGTTACGTCGGAACTATTTCGTGGGGTGCACCTTCTGAGCTCCACGTATCGGCATCCTACATACAACCTCACGCTCTTCTCAACCCTTAGGCTATTTATTTTTCGGTTTGTTCAGATTCCATGGCGGCATGTGCCTTACTGCACCAGTAACACATGCACTGCCACGTGTACCAGACCCACACACCGTTCAGCGCGCGCGATCGAAGTGTCACACGTAGCTTGAATGATGAGGTTCGAGGAAACATATATTTCACAGGTGATGTACAGTTTTGTTTTTTAACGAGAACAGTGAAAATTCGAAACTTTCCTTAGGGATAGGGGCCAAGCGGGACCACGAACCTCTATACTGACTCTCCGACCAACAATCGCGTGTTTACCGAGGCCGTTCTTTAAGTGGGAACGCATTGAAATGTTTAGGGTGCTCAGATATTCGCCTACACAAAACCAGGTGTAGAGGCAGCCCCTAAAAAATGCAACCGCCCCCAGGTCACTACCCTCTTGCAGTCCCATACCTCACTGCAGGCCACGCTCAGAACTGGAAAGCTTCAGTCGTAGGCACGCAATGCAGTCTTCAAACTCAACCCTCAGCGTGTAACTAAGATCAGGCGGCCGCAATCTTGGCATCCAGTGTCAGCCACATATTGGATGTAAGAACGACGTCCCGGTGTAGGTGAAGATGTATGTAGTGATCGACCACATTCTTGCAAACGTTTCGGGATATTCCTCCTTGGTTGAGCCTCTCTTTGTTTGGTCGCCCAGTATTGCCCGTATCACCGCAGATGACTTGGTACGCGCGATCGAAGCATCACGAGCAGCTTGTAAGATTGAGTTTCGACGAAATCCTCGACCTCGCAGCAAATATATGCGTGTTTATTCGTGTGTTTTGGTGAACATATACTAAGGAAAACTAAGCTGCGGCAGGGGGGGGGGGAGTTATTTGGGATTATTGCATATCCACCAGTGCTACCTACGGCAAACGCCTCCACGAAGTAGACAGGAATATAGAGATATTATATATTGTTCTGCTGAGATGTCGTGTATCCCACGCATCAATGTGCCTCCTTTTTTCATTCAGACGTCCTTTGAGGCGTGCACGAGATCGTGAAGTCTTCTGCTGCAATACTTCATGCAACCGCCGTGTATGCGTATGAATACAGTTTATCCATACAGCAGCCACCCGAGTACCAGACTACGATGATATACCTGTTGTTAAGTTTCAGGAACAGTCCGTTCGCCATATTCGTCCAGGTTTTCACACACACGCCGTGGTGGGAATGATTGCTGAACCAACAGTGACGTAGGGTGTGTATATTGTATCCCATAACACACAAAACATGGATCATAAAGCTGACTGCCGCGCTACGCTGCAGTGGATCACCGTCTAAACGCGCAACGTACCTCACTCTCTGGGTTGAAACACAAAGCCGGTTCCCTCCAGAACGAAGGGGACCCACCCCACGAACATGGCCAATTGGGCGAAGCGCTTGTCGAGATCTATCCATTAATGCTTCGCGCCGCGTGCGCACTCTCCCCGTCGTCGTGAAAACTCGGCTCTGAAATTTGTCAACATCGACCGACGCGTACGTGCGCCCGAACGCCTTCTGTCTCCAGCGAACCAGCGTTGGTTCATTGCCGATTTCCTAGGCGAAACAAATCGTTACAAGGTCGTCTCGAGATGGTTTGGATACAATCGCACCAGGATTATCTATGCTTCGCCAGAGAGTCAGAAATGGTGCCACGTATGTTACAGGCTTGGATGCTAGGGGTTCATCAAGCTGTACATTGGGCGTCCCAGTTCGTCGAGCAGTAGTTGTGCCGCAATGGAGTTGGAATGTTGGGAAGAAGAGGTTGGGCGTTGAGTAGAGGTGCGACTACTGGTGAAGAGTTTTCGTAAGAGATGAAGAGGAGCTCAAGTATCGAACGCCCTAAATCTCACTACTGTCCACCCTCTTAAGCGCTGCCCATTCATCGTGATGTAAAATGGCTCGGCCCGAGAGCGCGACGTACTGCTGCAACGCTACCGTCACACATATCCCCATTAACGCCACTTGCGTCCGTCCGCGCACTCGTGAAGCAGCTCGTCAACTTATATATGGAGCCCCATCCGGATCTGCTTGACTAATACAAGGAGGTACCATTGGTGCGTTCTGAGCTCACGGCAATCGATGAACCCATACCCCGTCAACGGTTGGACGATCTCGTGAACGGGTTTAATGCCGAATACAATACCACGACGCCAACGAAGTACTTAGGGCGATGCGCCACCTGCACCTCGACAACCTGTCACGAAGATATGGAGCCAAGGGAAGTAAGCCTTCATTGCAGGAGCGTCAAACTATTACGAGAAGGACACGCAGGGGTAGTAGCCTCAATTTTGTGAATGGGCAACGCGAACAGCGTCAGTATCTAATTTGAGGTCCAGAACAAGCAGGCGGTCGAAGAGGCTTCCGTGGGCAGGATAGAATATCGATGGCGGAGCTGAACGAAAATGGGCTTATCTACGCATGGTCTGAACACGTGGGCTAGGTTATCACCGCAATTCCGAAGTGTTATGATGTTGTTGTTCAACGGCGTGTCCGGAACACTCAGTAGATGGCAAGCGAACTGCGAGAACACGGCACCCCATGAGGGGAACAACATATCTGAATGAGCTCTGAAAACCGACATCGTTATCACCGCCTGTATCGATAACGTGTTGCGACTGCAACTGGTATCCTCTGGATATAAGTTATCGAGGTAGCTGGCCACTCCGTTTAAGGGTGGATCTCCTCCATTTGAGTAGCCGTTTCAGGATCGGGGCGCAGGATGTTTTATATCATGAACCAATGGAACCAGGGGTGCAAAGCATCCCAGAACCAAACAATTATTACCTCTTGGCGGTCGACAGCAACTTTTGGATCTTGCTCAATGAACACCCTAAACGAACTGTTTATGCACGTGTGCTAAGCGTCGCATCGCGTCGATGGCTGTACCTATGGAAAAAAATACCAAACTAGGCCGGTTAAAGGCCTGACATCAAGGCCAAACACAAATGGTCCAGTGATTGTAATGCACGGTCGCCTTCGGTGCTTGCCAGGTGCACGCTAAAGCACTGCGGTGGCACCCATGACGGTATTATTGCTATGTAGAGATGCAGCGCACAGGTATGTAAATGCAGAACACACTGGTTGCGAAACAATCCGCCCTTCGGGAGGCAGCAATCTTAGCGTCACGAAACGGTTGCGGAGACGATATTGAGGGCCGGAATGCCATGGTCAGGGTGCGGAGGACTGCCACAGGCTTGGTTCATGACGTTAGGAATCACGCCTTATACATGCCCCGGGAAGCACACTTCCTGCTTCGCCCGTGGTTGCATGTTGAGTTTCGGTGGGCGTCCAAACCAATCCGCTGCATTGCTCGACTGTCAGTAGTACTGTACGAGAGTCCGTCCAAACCTCGAGGATACCTTGGACAGTACGACCACTGAAGGGCAATCCAAGGTAAATTCGAGGACAGGGAAAGTTCTACTGCAGGGTCTCTAGCTCCGAGAAAGTTCTACTGCAGACACTGACGCCCGCGCTGGCCCTCATGTAAACCCGCGTGATCACCAAATGCTTCTTGGTCCTCCTCCGCCCCTTCAACCAGCGTTACATCTACATCGGCGCCAACACGAAAGCAGTGACGTCATTATCGATTGTGGAGGTGGCGCTGACGATGGAAATTACCTTTACGATGAGGTGTTTTCACACCTACTCAATGCCATCATGAAGTTCAACATCGCGTCGTTGTCTGAGGCAAAACGAATTAATCACATTTCACGAATTTTCAATGCCTGCGTCCACGCTTAGGAGGTTGTAGCCACAGAAAGCGTGACAACACTGTACTGCTTTTTCGGCGCTGTAAAGTGTAACACGTTGGGTTCGCTCGGGGCTGGAAAATATCACTTTGTGGAGGCAACTATTCCATTGTTTGCAACCATTCTCGTCGGGCCGGAGGCCGGTCGCCCCGGTGGTTCAAGTGGTTAACCTCGAATTCTACTTGTTTGAGTCGTGGGTTCGAGCCCCAGGAGGGTCGGACTTTGACTTTATTTGCGAAAATAAAAAAAAGAGATTCAATTGTTGAGAGCGCCTTGCAGCGTGGGTAGGCACAATTCGATGCGAGTCGACGAGGGAAGAAAAGGCTGAAATCTTCTCGCGATAAAAAATGAAGGCACGACCCGTAGCGGGAAGGGGGGAGAAGAGCCTGCTATGTGACCCCGGATCTGAGTTACGAGTTGGAAGGAGAGAGAGAAGAAGATGTGCGAAGATAATAAATAAGATGAGAAAAAAAAAAAAAAAATAGCACACGCCCATACATTCTACTTGTGTGCCAGATATTCTGGGGGTTTCACTCAAACCATCATATACCGAGCAGACGTACGCACAGTTATGACAGAACATCGTACGTTTATGTCTGATGAATATGTCAATCCCCCCTGGTCAAAATAGCAACACAACTTTGCCCTGCCATAGAGATACGTATATATATATATGTATCTACGATATTGTCGGCCCTGCGCCCTCAGCACTTCCCAGCGTTTAATGGACGTATGGCGTTCTTCGTACTAGCGTTAGAAAAAGGGTAAATTCCGGGACGAAACTCTCTCATCGTGATTCCCGACCCCGGCTGTGTCGCGGGCGGCCTCGGAAGTGCTTGCGCCGTGCGCTGGCGGCCGGCTGGCCAAGTGTTGATACGTCAGCAGCGAGTGGAATCAGTTGAGTGGTCAAGGACTTGATTTATCACAGTCTCGAGGCCGACGATTTTGGTCTTCGGACTACCTTGGTCACGTCAGATCGAGCATTCGCCCGTACAACCCTCTCCGAAACTGTTATAGTTTCTCTTTTTAGGATCCCCTTGACAGCTGTGACCGGGTGTGCAGTGCGCGTTTCTTGATTAAGCTATTTGATCAAAACATCAGCTGTGAGCTGGATGAGTTCAGTGGTTGATACTTGATTTACCACAAACCTCGTTGCCAAAGACTTTGTTTGGCGGCCCTGTTGCGAGTACACCTTTGCTCTCTCAGGCCTACTTATAGCAAGTCAAACCCTCTTCCAAATATGTGGTTTCTACTATGAGGATGTCCTTGACCGCTGCCAAATGTATGTGCCGGGAACCGACATCTATGCTCTTGAAGGTCAAAATATTATGTCTCCGATGCCAGCAACCAGATAGGACCTCTTCTCCTTCGGCCGAAACGAGAGAGGCCGAATCCTACGCGGCTTTCGACAGCTCATGCCGGCAAGAGTGTGGGGAATATGGGTTGGAGATCCTGGTCTAATGCTCCGCCGTTTCACTTCTGCGCTGAGGGTTGTTAGGTCTAGAAACGAGTGTCGAGATCCCGATTCGGGCTATTTTTTCGTGCGAAAGCACGAGTATTGCGCAAAAATGTTGATATTTGTAGCCTACGGCGTGGTCGGAAAACAAGCGTCACGCGCCTATTCGGCTGCTGTGTACGCCGGGCGTCAAAGGACGGGGCCTTGGGCCCACTTCCATAGGCTTACCTCCTATGGGCAATTACACTCGGTTGGAGCGAAGTGCCCAGAGAAAATTGCGATCATAGCGACCAAGTGAAACGCAGCAGTGTGTACATGCTACCAATATTTGCGAGTGTGTCTGCCTGTAATAATAGTGTTTGTGCATTACCTATTACCAGAGTGGTACGCTGCCGATTTCCACAACCCCAGTATCCGCAGAAGCGGGCGATCTTGAGAGCACACGTGGTACTTGTCTCATTGCAGGCATTTCGAGGTTGGCGTGATTTTGCCGTGGTGCAGGTGTGTTTTGAGTGCAGCAGGATTTTGTTTTGTTCCCGGTTTTTCCTGACGAACGCACAACGCCTACATACCGCATGTACCAGGCAGCCTCGCCTCGTGTATCTCAATACTACTCCTGTGGTACTTGCCTATTATGAAGGTTTGGGGGCACTTGTACTTGCACGCAACAGATAGGTTGTGCACTCTCTCATTCCTATCTCGCTCCAACTTCAGAACTACAAAAGCTTTTCTTCCCTGTCTTCCTTGAATTAATTTTGAACTGGTCGATGTTAGATATATATTATGACAACATCACGAGCACTCATCGTTAGTGAGCAGCCTTCCTACGGAGTGAAATGAAGAAGTCTAAAGGAGTACGAGTACGTCCAGATGGAAGCCTATGTATGGTGGAAACACAAAGATGTGTCAATTGCATTTTATCTTGTACGTGGTACATTTCGACTATATCGAGCAGTTGGTTTGCCCCATAATGTGCTTATAATACTCTGTTTTTACATTATTAATGGTTTGCCCCTCGACAAGAGCAGTCGTGAATCCTATTTCGTTGGACCGCGCAAAAGCAGTCTTCGTCGATCGCTGCTCCTACAGCCCCCCGAAGCATACAAAGAGAAAAACATGTGTTTCACATATTGCTCAAGCGCACCCCGCCCGTGGACTCATGGGGAGTATATTTACAATAAGTGCGAACCAATTAGGGTTCGTGGAAACATTGATTAACCGAATGCGCAACACAAGAAAACACCATCATCCTGTTGTTCTCAAGGGAGTAATAGCGTCGGCTACACGAAAAATATGGAGTCAATGCCTACGCTGCACGCGTCGTGCATCATAGAGTTTGATCCTAATTTTGATCTGAAATATGCTCTCCAAATTGCCCCCACGGGACACACACCACTATTGCTTGTGCGACCGGCTAGAATTGAAGCCCGCCTGGTGTGTTTCGTCTCGGGCGCATCCAAGCCGCACCGCCGATTGTATTTACAAATCTCGTTCTTCTCCGTCGTCCGTTTTTTTTGCCGTTGCAACGCGCGTCTAGTACACGACAGTCTGTATTCCCTCCCACCTTGTGATCCAAACAACTGAATATGGTGTTATTATAATGCCCCCACTGTCCTATACAACCCGGTTGATACCACGTACGGGCAAACGTGTGAAAACCCCGTTGGTATTGACGACTGCACAACAATACTCTGGTGCCCCCAAATAATGTGGAATAGCTTGATGTTCTGCATACTATCTGTCCAAACTGAAGGTCGTCGGCTTATTCACTGCCACGCGTGGCGCCCGCGGGACCTGCAGTGTCCACGAGAACATGCAGTTTGTCCTGATTGATGGGCGCATAGTTCTCTCGAATGGGCCTTAGCGCTTCTCTGCTGATGCCTGCGTCGGCACCAGTGGGGCGTGGGTGTGGGTAACACATGTCATAGTTTTGGCTGCTTCATCACCTCAGGGTTTCGCTCGAGCACCCGGAACGGACACGAAGCGGGACGGGTTACGTTCGACGCCTTAGCAGTACGCCTCGAGGTGGCCGTCCTCGTCGTTCAAATTTAAGACAATCGCAGTATGTTTCCGTTTCTATATTCCCGACGACGGCGTCATCTTCAACGATGGATGCGGAAAGTGTACAGCGCTCCGTCGGTACGAGGAGCGTTATTAAAGTGGTGTTGGACTTGGAGAGTGGCCGATACGTTTTACTAGGGTGGCAGGCGACTCGAACAAATCGGAGTCGGAACAACCCCGGTCGAAGGGTATGCATCAAACGCCAGGACTGCGTAGTAGCATAGGTACTTTGGTGACATAGCCCCTCAATACTTCCCGCACGTCTGACATCCCGTACCTCCCGCGCGTTTTGCATCCTGCTATGGATCACTGGATTGGGCCCCAACGTCACAGTAAGATAGTGTGGAAAGCTAGTCCGGCTCCGTCGCGTTGGCAAACAGCACGAAGATTTGTCTGTTACACGGTCGAGTACAACCCTTGAAGGTCATAGCAAATATGGCGTTCCAATGCCGGACCGAAACCACTGTATTAATTAACTGGGAACACGTGCCGAGAGACGACGCGGCACCGTATCCAGCACTCGATCAAACTACTCCTGCATGACCCCGTGTACCAGCTGCTCATACCCCCATTAAAGGGTATGTTGTGTTCCTGCATTAAAGGGATGCGAGGGTTTATGGTAGTACGACTGAGGCCACTCATGATGTCGAGTGACCCCCCCCCCGCTCCTTACGACAGTAATATCAAGATCGTGGTGATCAACAGCTGGCCATAGAACCTCCCTGCATAACGAGCAGATGCTTACACACTCTTCTTCGCCATTTGTACCGCAAGCACTCTGAAACACTAGAAAGCCAGCCGCAGAATACTGCCTTACCTGGAAATTATATTGCCAGCTTATCGGAATCAGCCAGTCTGTCAGTCCGTCAGCCCTGACGGGCAGCCTCCCTCGCTTCCTCCCTCAGCAAATAATGCTGGCTCTTTGAGCAGATTGACCCACCAAATGTGCCGCCGATGATAGTATAGCTCAGAAGAATATCCCATCATGCTCACGATGACGCGATCATCCTCATAGAGGCGGCAACGAACAAGAATAAGACAAAGCAGTAGGCGCAACGTCATATGTTGTGCTGAACAGTCACAACTTACTAGAGGGGAAACCCAGACAGGATTCTGACCACGTTGTGGCGGTATATTCACTCTGTGTAACACGGCACTCGACGAATATAAATGGGATCTACTGTAGTCACACACCCGACGTTAATTTCACGGATCGCACCGATGAAGCTCATATTCGGTACGTATAAATGAGGCGGTGCCACTCCCACCCATTTTTCATGTCTACCCTGTCTTGACTCCTGACATTGTGGCGGAGAGTCCACTCCACCGCCTCGAATTCGTCTGCGCTTCGTCAAAAACACGCATCTCCCAACCATAGAAATACATGGATGATGTGCGCCGTAGGTTTCGGGGGCACGCTTTTCGAGAGCCCGCATGTCATGGGTGAGCTTGAGGCGCACACACACAAAAACCCTTCATTGTAGCCACTGGGGGATAAGGAGTCATGAATAGATTTACACCAAACTTGTTGTAGAAGAAAAAACGTCACAGACTAGCCGATGGAGCCGCGTGAACACTGCTGGCGCGACCCATGCCACCGTATGCTAACGTGCCAAATTGTCGCAGAATTGCAGGTCAAGGGCGTTTGGTGCAGGCGTGAGCCCCAAAGAGCAAACGGGTAAGTAGAGGGAGCTGGCGTAAAAACAAAGCTCTAACTCACTGGTGCATCCAACTGCAGAGCTGGATCCAACTTGCCAAACCAAGAGGTCAACCAATTTTTGAAATCCTGATTGATGCCAGCGTTACGCACCTGAACCGGTTTTTCCTCCTCAGCCTCTTCACTGAAAGGGTCGGAATTCATGCCGTCAACCTTGTATTCTTGCTGCCCATGACCGTTCGTGATGTCACCCCCCCCCCCCCCCCCCCCGTCCCAACCCCTCGACGTTGCACTCGCGACCGCTGCCGTGACTTCGGCGCAGTGAGCTGCGACTCCACCGGCGTTTCGCGCAGAAATGTACTGGACACCGGGAAGATTTTCCCCTTTGCAAACGCCGTTCTTCTCAGCTTATTTAACGAGCCGGGCAGGTGTGGCGGCCTTTACAGGCCTCTAAGAATAGCACCCGTACCACATCGTATTCGCGACGGTGCGGTGTTATGGACATGGGCCCTGGCTTGTGCTTGCCCACGCCACCGTCACCAGCCGTGGCATTTCTTTTTGCCGGTTCTATTACATCGTTCACTATTGCTAAGTGTGATGTCCTCCGATATCGGTGATCCTCTGTTCAGCAAGACATTTCCATTGTGACCCCTCTCTGGCCGGATGCCGGCGGTGTTACAGTCGTCTCTTTCGCCTGCGTGCACAACCTGTGCACGACGAACGAGGACCACGTCCTACAGTGTACACCCACCACCGCGTGCGTTTTATCTTGTGACGCCAGCGTGCCGCCTGGTGTTGCTTTAGGACTACTGTAAGGTGTAATTTCGTCAGTGTACAAACAATACCGTCAGTACCTACAGTATCCCCCCTCTGCTCCACCGAAGCTGCAAACATGATTGCACACGTTTTTGTCAACTGCATGTACGATCAATATAATAAATGTGATCGTATTCTCTGTGGCGCGAAACAATGCAGACAACGATTGCTGCCGAGTGTCGTAGTAGGTAAAGTGCAGAGAGAGCTCGTGGGGTGCAGGCAATAGCCACACTGGAGGGATTGCTGCGCAGATTAGGTCTCACCGCGGGTGGTGCGCGCCTGATTGGCCAGACCCAATGGGAGCCTTATGGTAGCACCCAATCAAGATATTTTTGTACTTGACAAAATAATGGTACTCTGGGCTTCAACATAAGGACCGCTTGAAACATTATATTAAGACCAAGCGAACCATATGTTTTGCGGCCAGAATCGTAGGGGCGTTCAGGTAAGACCATGAGAGTGCGGCCGGCGTCGTCGGTTTCTACCGAATCGAATGAGTCTGCGCAGCGGGGGGAGCGATACAGGTGGAGGCACAAACGGTTTCTACGATGCGTTTGTTATTTACACGCAGCAGGCAGGAGCAGCAATGACAAGGATTGACATCAATGAATGGGAATTACTGTAGTAATTGCCATCAGGCACCAGCAATTCAGCAATGGCAATAACGAGTACTCGTCATCGCCGTTGGGCACCAGTATCACATGAGGTGTGGAGTTTCGGTTGTATTGTGAAGGCGTTTATATTTTTCATCGTGTAACCTTCTAGCAAACTCTAAAGTCATGAACATGTACCAGTTGCGACGAGGTACGACTACGACGTCGAGCTTCCTCCTCGTTCTCCATCGGGCTCCCCTGCCCCGGCTATGGTGGCAGGGGTGTCTCCACATTAATGCTGAAATACGGACCCTCGAAATCTGTTTCGAAAGTTGCACGAGTACCGCTTTGGAATTGATATTTTTGTGGCGACTTGGCGGAGGTCTCGTGCCAGCGGAGCTTTCTCATGCTGCTGGAGTTTGCTGTTCTTGCTTGCTGCTGCGAGGTTGTTGCCCCAACGTAATAACCGACGTTTCGTACTGTAAATTAACTCGATCGACTGGTGCTCGACTAAGTGTTTTGTATCTGTATGTACAGGAAGTATACAGTACGGACGCCAACCGTCTCGCACACAGTACTTTGTGGTGTTGCTTGCTGTTGTACACTCGGGTCACATGGTGAATGGCATTGTTTGCTTTCCTCTTGTTTGCAGCAATTAATTTCTCATCACTCAAAATTGTTTTTTGAATGCAACCCTTGGCGGTACTGTCGCACTAACAGCCTCGAGTTGCATACCGGTACGCCCTTAGCCACTACGGGCCTGCGCGCAGACGCAGGCGGGCGTCAGCCCGCCCCCACGAGGCCCCCCTTGTAGATATAGGAAATATATTGTTGGCTCTGTGCTTTCAGCGCTCCTCAGCGTGTCTTGACCGTATTGTGTTGCGTTGCTCGTGCTAGCGCAAGATGAAGTAACATCGCGAGACAAAACTGCCTCGTCGGAATCCCAGACCCCGACTTCGTCAAGGACGGCCTCGGACGTGGTTGTGCCGTGCCCTGGCTGCCGGCTGGCAGGGTGTGTGTACGCCAGCTACGATGTAGACCAGTTGAGTGGTCAATACTTGATTTGTGACAGTCTCGTGGCCAACGAATTTGGTTGACGGCTTTATTTTGCCCCATCAGGCCTGCGTTTGGCCCGTCAAACCTTCTTCGATATAAAATAGTTCTCGTCATTATTAGCATGTTCTTGACAGCTGTGGCAGGATGTTGTGCTAGGATCGTTTCTTCCAGAATCGTTTTTTTTATATCTCAGCTGTGTGTTGGGCTAATTGAGTGGGCCATACTTGACTTATCACAGTCTTGTGGCCAAATAATTTAGTTGACGGCATACCTTTGCCTTGTCTGGCCTACCTCTTGCCCGTCAAGTCTTCTTCCGAAAAAAGGAAATTTTGAGCGTTGGAGCGTCCTCGACGGCTACCCGTCGAGGGGAAAATGAGCCGTCAGCCGACATCAGTGCTCGCTTGTGACGATATAATATTACGTTTCCGATGCCAGCACCCCGATTGGACCTTTTCCCCTTTGGCCTAAACGGGAGAAGCCGCATCCTCTGGGGCCTTTGACTGCTCGTGACGGCAAGAGTGTGGGAAATATGGGCTGGGGTGGCGGGTGTCACGCTCCGCCGTTGTATGTGCGTTGAGGGTTGGGGGTTCCAGAAACGAGTGTCGTGTTCCGATTCGGGCTATTCTACGTGTGAAATAACGAGTTTTGCGCTCAACTGTAGATATTCGTAGGCTATAGCCTATGGTCGCGAAACAGGCGTCGCGAGCCTCTTCGGCTGCTATTCACGCCGGGCGACCACACTCTGTAAAACAGAGAGGACGGGATCTTGGGTGTCGGCCGAATTTGATCAGCCCACACCGCGGCGGGAGCCGTAAGGGGGTGAAGGTACAAACGGTGTCCACTAGAACAATTTTGTACACACAGTACTAGTAGACAGAAGTGTCACATGCATCGTGGAGGTTTCGTTGTGTTGCGAAGGGTTTTTATTTTTTCGTATACAATTGCCAAGAAAAAAAAAAGAAAAAAGTATGAACGAGTACGTGTATGCATATATGTGCGCGGTACGCTCACGCTGCAACAAGTTTCGTTTCTGATCCTCGAGGGTATGATTATGCCTTTCCTCGCCATGCGTACTGCTGTAAAGGCGAATGAAGTACGCACTCGGCGAAACCCCACAACGTCACTGTACTAAGGACGAGATTCACCCAGTAAAAAGTAACTTCATGGGGGACGCCATTTAACCTTCCCTCGTCGTACCCCACGGTGCTTCGCTGTCTCAACTGCTGTGCCGAGAGCGTCCTCGGGCGTGCGTGATGTGCTACACTGCTGCTGTTGCTACCGCTGCTCTCCTTGCGCTGCTGCTGCTCTGCTGTTGCTGCTGCTGAAGCTTGGCTCAACCGATGTGTTGACCTGCTGCTGTTGTTGCTGTTGTTGCTCAAGTAGTCCGCCTCACGGAGTAGGTCGGCCCGGGATATAGTATTGTGCCGTTCCTCCTCGTGCGTGACCACGGGCTCCCCTTCCTCGGCTAATGTGCCAGGGGCGGCCTCGGGCGTGCATGATCTACTACTTCGGCTGCTCCTCGAGCTGCTCTGCCGCTGCTGTGGTGCTGCTACTATGAACGCGCTATGATGTGCTGTTCTGCTGCTGCTTTTGTCATGTCTGCGATATTTTTGTGATGCTTACCCCCGTAAGAACAGTTATTATGCAAGCCACACCCCCTGTCTCCGTATCTTGAAGTTGATTGACGGACCCATCTACTTCGGAAACTGTTCGAATACCGTCTCGTAATAGACATTTGTTTGGTGTCTCGGCGGAGGTCTCGTGCCAGCGTACGTTTCGTAATGTGTGTTCCTGTACGCTATGCTGCCACTGTTTCTTGCTACAACAGAGTTTGCTGCACCGACGTAGTCGCCGGCGCTTCGCACTGTCGATTAGCTCGATCGACTGTGGCTCGAGTAACTGGTTTGTGGCCGCCTGCACACCAGGTCCTAGTATACAGTACGGACATCGAACGTCTCGTACGTGATACGGTTGTAAACAATTTATGTTTGCCGCTGTACCAACGAGTAGTGAGTTGTTGTGCCGGATGCCGGATGGCACTGGTGGGTTTCCCTGTGTTTCTTGCGTTTTCGATCATTTCAATCAAAGTTGTTTTTACAATGCACCCCTTGGCAGTTCTCTCGCACTAACAGCCTCGAGTTTCATACTGGTACGCGTCCAGCCATACGGGCATGCGCGGAGCCACCGGCGGGCGTGAGCCCGCCACGGCAAAGCCCTCCTTTCATAGATCTCAATATCTGTGAGATAATAATCCCCGCCTCAACTATCAATAGACCGATCGATAAGATTGGAAACACCACAATGCGTAACGCTTGTTCTAGTCATACGGTCCACAAAATGAAGAGAACACATAGTAGAATATGATGACTTCGATCTTTGTAGGGGCTGTCAATCAGACCTGAATGCTCAACCAAGTAATACATTTTTTTCATCCCCCCTAATTCCTTCTAGGACCCCAGTCCCGTTTTGGGGACAAACTACTCATAAGCAGAGTGATTTGTCCCCACATATGGAAGTGCGGTGCTAAAAGGGTTAACCCCGCTGAAGCCTATCTGACGTTTGTTTCACCGATCACTTGTCGAAGGGTGACTATTACGCATATCTTACCACTCACTTCTGTGTTGCATGATGCATGTTTTGTTGTTTACGATATATACCACAGACGTAGCGAGGGGGTGCTAGTCAAAATAATTTTTGCCTTGAAAAACGTATCATAAATATTGTACGTATTTGGTTTGACTGTGTGCAATTTGATACGCACTGGGCCTGGCTGTGTTCAGTTTGATCGGTACATGATTAACATTTTTGGCGGTGTGAAATTAGATACGCAGCTGATTAAAAGTTTGAACTGACTCGAACTTGATACGTAATTGACTTGCACGTTTGATTGGCGACTTCCACCGAGAGGTCGTGCCAGAGTTTAGAGATTGGCGGGTACGGCAGTCGGACCAGATAGTCAGAGTTCGAAGCGTACCAGCATGGCTCGATGTGTATGACCTATCACAGCACCATG
The DNA here is from genome assembly GCA_031213475.1 of Nereocystis luetkeana. Lineage (NCBI taxonomy): Eukaryota > Phaeophyceae > Laminariales > Laminariaceae > Nereocystis > Nereocystis luetkeana. The sequence goes on along the minus strand of JARUPZ010000014.1, from coordinate 5,895,831 downwards.
TAACCGCTAAAGCTTGTTATTGATAGGGTGCTTGCTATTACCGTAGACTTCGGTCTACCGCTGTTAACTGTTGCTGAAATGTCCGTGCGTATCTGACTTGACTGCCTGCTTTCGGAGTTTATGAAGAGAACTCCAAGAGCTCGTTCCTACATTTAATTTGGGGTATCAGAACGTACGCAGAGCCGTCGATCTGCGATCTTCAAGATATTCGTAGGTATCGTAGAGGGTGTTGTGCACGGCTGTCGCCAACTCTTTTGTTTCATGTTTTGATTAATTTATCTCAGCTAACAAATAACACCACTCCTGGCCTAGGCTCATCAGTGCCACATCATATTCAAGAAGCTCAAACTCACTCGAGTGCCGTTCACAGGGACTCGCGTCTTTGCCTCCCTACCCGAGCTGTGTCTGATCCGGCTATGTCTGAGTGTATAACCATCGCCTAAAGCATACAAGCTCCTCGTCGAAAAACACGTCACACGCCAATATACCGGTTGTGACAGAAGGTTTGCGCGTAGTCGTTAACCCTTTCAGTACCGCAGTCTCGTTTTGGGGGCAAAATACTTGAAATTAAGTGGTGTGTCCCCACAACGGGACTGCGGTTCTAAAGGGGTTTACTTGTTTTCGCTATTTTCGCTTGCAATGCAGACGCATAGTTATCTCACCACAGGTATGTGTTGACCCGACGAAACTGGACGCTCCGTGCCGTAGCAAACTGATAAAGCGACCCGCTCGTTGTGCTTTTTTTGCGCTCCATCGTGAAGAAAAGGAATTCCACTGCCGCACAATTTTCTTGTTTTTCTATAATGACTCCGGGAGCACCTTCAGCAGCGCCTGCCGGGCCTGCACTCCCCCCCCCCGCTCGGGGTTTCTCTCAACAAACAGGAAGACGGGAGCAGTAACATATAGTCAACGTCATCCTACTCGATCCAACTGGAGTCAACCTTTGATATGAGTGGGTTGCCGTTGCAGCGGCATTGCTCGTGTGCCACGGACCGGAGGGATCATCGAAGACATAATAAGGGGACAAGTTGATGAATTCCTACGGATTGCAGGTTCCCGCTTCAGCCTGGCTGGGGATGCCTACACGGAATGTGACCCCGTTTTCCAACATTCGATCGTAGTTTGCTCGCGCCGCGGTTGATTTGGTTCATCTCGGCCCTCTAACAGTTCTGGGAATGTTGCGACCACTAAACTGCTGACCGGGTCCTGGTATATACGGGGTTGTCTACCTTCGGTCTACACACAACATACATACCAAGGTAGTAGATAGGTACTGCTCAACATATTGCCCTATGGCCACTACTTCTTATACAGTCGGATTTGCAGTCAGTGGGAAATGGTGCTATCGGCACGTTCGCACGAGCTTTTGCCCCAAACATGTGCGAAACTGCTGTTTCTTGCCTCAGAATGACTTGGACTTTTCTCCAAGACCTATCTAGAGCTGTTTTCCGCTTCTCCAGGAGGTGGCCAATTATTGCAGGAAATTACCTCCGGTACTTTTCCGATCCAACGGGGTCAAGTACGATTGCAGTCCGCGAATGGATCGGAAAAAACGTTTGTTCCGATCCGATCCCTGATCGTAATCGTATTTGACCCAGTTGAATCGGAAAAGTACCGAAGGTGATTTCCTGCAACTGGGCGCATGGAGAAGCGGGAAACAACTCTAGATAGGTTTGGGGAAAAATCAAAGTCATTCTGAGGCGATAAACAGCAGTTAGTTTCCCACATTTTCGGGGCAAAAGCTCTTGCGAACGTACGTGCTGATAACACCATTTCCAACTGACTGGAAATCCGACTGCATAAGAAGTGGCCTATGGATAGGGAACGTCCCCTGGCTACGCACCATATTTGGTTGGATCTGATTACTATGTTCGTCCGTAATACTGGTACGGGTAGTGGAAGGGAGAAAAAAACTCCCGTCGACGATGAAATCCGAACGCAAGGGGGCTAAGACGCCCTGCTGCTGGCCGTCATTTAACCTCTCGGCCACGTCGACGCTTCCTTAAGGGGACGACCGAGAAGTGGACGATCTATTTTTGATCATTTTTTGTTATGTGTATTCCGTGTTCTATTCCGTTGGGACTCAGTACATACTACCCTGGCATGCGCTCGGGTGTTTTGCTCATGTACGACGCGTGTTTCTATGTTCCGTTGAGTGTTTCCAATGCGGGACTTCTCACTTTCTGCAAACCTCATAGCATGAATAACAATCGCTTTGTAGGTTTTGGGTGCTGTGGTTTTCCTGCTTGCTGCCTAAACGATAATGGACAGTAGTTTAACACGTCGGACAGATAGTCGATTGTCACATACTTTACGGAAGTACTTACTACAATGCAGTTACGTTCCGCATCTATCTATTTAGGTGATATCAAGCTCACGTTGCCGGGTGGGATCGGTACACTCGGCGCGATACGAACCAAGGCTGTTTTTCTGGGTCAAATCACCTGCGCGGCACCTGATCGCGGCAGGTTGTGAAATGTGCATGATCTACGTGCTGTGCTGTGCATGGCGATCTGTCCGATGCGTGATGCGCAGTGTTTTTTGTGCCAACAACAAGGACGACGGCATCTACAGCGTCAGCAGCAGCAGTAAGTAGTAGGCGAGTAACGACGTATCTCCTCGAATTGAATCTTCGCTGATGAAAAATATCGAAAAATAAACAAAAGGGTACCGTCGACGATGAGATTCGAACTCACGCGCAGGCCGTCGCCTTGACCACTCGGCCACGTCGACGTTTCCCTGGTCAGGAACCTTGTGATATCGCCTTATTATAGTACTGTATATCATGTATGTATCCGTATGTTTGTGTGAAGTTTTCGTACTTTTTCCTACTCTCTTCTTGTTATGATCACTCTTCGGCAAAACGCTGAGTACCCCGACACGAGAAGCCCGGCCAAAGACGTTGGTCGAAGCTTCGGCGAGATCAGTGAACTCTGGAGCGCGATGCGGGCGCTTATTATTTTTGTCTGGTGGGACTGTGTATGACAGTATCCCAGGTTTCTCAGCATCTTCCCCTTTCACGAGCACACACCCACAAGACATATATATATATATCCAGGTTGACAGCAGACAGCAGGCAAAGAGCACAACGTTGCTACTCTGGAGTGCTAAACCACCAACAGGCAACGTCGTTTGACACGCCCATCTGCGCTGTACTGTTGTGGCTAGTTGTGTACATCCTCGGAGCCTGCGGTACGTAATCCGCTATCTATCTGCCTGTATTTGATGCGGATGTGAGTGTGGCAGATCCCCACACACGCTCTCGACGGACATGTATGTAATGACCGTTTGGATTAAACATACGTCTAGAAACTTTTGTTATTTATGTCGTCGACGTATACGAGTAGTAGTGTTTCTTGTAGTAGTGTTGCTTTTCGAAACCAGAAAGATTTCGGTTCAATATGGCCGAAATAACTTCGATAACGATAATTATCGTTACCGTACCGAAAAACCCAAAAAGTCGATAACGATAACGATAATGGAGGCAAACATCGGTGCACAAAGCCCGTAAAATACGCCCGCCCATATCACTTGTTGTTGTTGTTGTCGCGTGATCCCCACGAGACCCTGGATGATTAGCGTCTCAAGCCTCACAACGTCTCTACCACGAGTTGCATAGGTCCTGCCGCTCTGAACGGCACACGTCGACGGGTGCCGTGTTATCATACCATCCAGCCCAAGTGCTGCCAAAGCGGTAGATTGGCCACGCCTCGGTCAATACTACCTTGTATCCAAGACCATTAGCATGCGCGTTTTTCACGGTGTTGATCATCCACCAAGCCACAAATAAATGGAAAACAAGCCCTGTGTTTCGTTTGATATATATATGACCGATACAAAGATCTGGAAAAACATTAAACTAAAAAAAAAACGACAGGAAGGCTCATTCTTATCGGAGAGCGTTTTTTCCAAAATTTCCAAAGTTTGGAAATAATTGGAGACATGTATCGATATACGGAGGCGTTCTGTCACCATTCGTGAAATTCTCCAGAAACAAAAATATCAAGTTCGTTAACTTTCCAATATTTGGAAAAAAAACAAAAACAGGAAAATATGGAAGACTGAAAAATTGCGCGAAAAAAATGTCGAAAATATGGACAAAAAGCACTCCGATAATAACTTGTCTGAAAAAAAGAAAATAGGCTCGTGTTCCGTTTGTTTGCATATTATTAGTACTGTACGTGCAAATAATACGAGGTCAATTTTTCACGCCGAAACTCGCAATATTGAGCGCAGAAACGAAAGCGATAATTAATTGTCGAATGTATTTGTTTTACGTACGTATGGAAATTGCGTGTAGTATGCAAAATCTCTTGATGGGTGGTGAACTGGGCAATGAAAGTTGAATGTCGGCCTTCTCGTAGGGTTTTCGGCTGACACTGAGTCTTCGCCAATTTTCGCCCTGATCGGGATAGACGATTCCAATAATACCAATTTGGTGTTGAACAGTTGGTAGTTTTGAGTTTTCGCCGATATCTTGCCGAGATCTCGTCGAAGAACAAACACGTCATTTTTTATATACTCTAGTTTGGCACATAAATACAGTGTTTTGTGAGAGTTGTTAGTGCCTCCAAATTTCAAGTCCTAATTCGAAGTGGCTCGCGAGACACGGCCTTCGGATGGTTTACCCATTAAAATTTTTCGACTGGCCCAGCTCGTACACATTCATAGCTGATTGAGGTCGGGTGCGAAAAATGGGAAGTTTTTTATAGATAGATCCGTTCTCTTAGTTGTTTAAGAATTAGTTCGCAATATGAGGTTACGATTCCGTGCGCTGTTTCGTGTTCGCGCCTCACTTTGCTCGCCCCTCCCGTCTCTGCCAGGGATAGCCACGGCCGCGCCCACGTCGGGTCCCGGGGGGGGCTGCTTTTTTTTGTACTTTTTTTGCCAATAATAAGGGTTGTTCCGACGATGTCAACTAACTGTCTCATCGTTCTGTACATACATAGCTACCTATCAGTCTACAGTAGGTATTATTAGTCATAAATAAGATATCAAGTATCAACACTGTTGATAACTTTATTTCCATACGCTCCACAACAAACAGGTCAAGGGTTCAAAACCACGACAGATAGCTGTTGTTAGTTAGTTGTTGTTGAAGTGTGCGCTTTTTTCGGGTGCCATTTTTTTGTTAAGAGATCGTCAACTAACTACACGAAAGAGGCGTGCCCTATCCAGCATCAACATTCGTGTGTCTCTTGCCAGCCTTTATATCTGCGCTACCTTCACAACGCGTATATAGCAGGTAAGACATCTATTTTAGAAGAACATAGCAAAAAATAACACGCTCCTAATACACTCCAGCTGCGATGGTACTGGTATAAAATATCGGCACCCCCCTAACATACCTGGTATGTAGCACCGGGTACCTCCCACATTTATCACCATATCATTTGTCAAATAAATGACAGCAGTGTAAGTAGAGTAGTGTTATATCAATCACACCATCCACGTATAGATGGGTAATCATAATTCAACGACTTCAGAAATGACCAATCAGACCAGGGATACAATTAGCTGTGTGTGTTGCGCTATTATTGCGTTGGCGCATCAATTTGGTAAAAATGACCGTTTTCCTGAGCCCCTTTGAGTTCGCCACAGGCTTTACTTTAAGCCATTTTTCCTTAGTAGTAGAACAAAATACGTCTAGTTTCTGATCCCGATACACGCCATTTCGAGGTTCGGGAGGCGTTTAAACACACTTTTTTACCTGCCATTTGGGCATATATATACTCGCGCATGCAATGTTTTGCTACGCGCACCAGACACCGGACCACTGCTTATACCCCTGAATCAGACTAGAATACTTGAAGAAACTAGGCCAAAATTAAGGCAAACCCCGTCATGAATATCTTCACCTGAACCTGTTTACTGCAATCATTTATTATGCCCGCCCTTTCCTTATTCCCCTGTGATTTCCGCCACCCCCCTGCACTTCTTACCACCCTGGTACCTGCTGGTGCAAGAGCTGAGTTGTCCCCTCTCAAATTATTGTAAAAAAGGGGGAATGACAGAGTTCGCGGTTTTAATACATGACCAGGCATTTTTACTGCAACGCCCACAACAAGGTTGTTGTGCGTTGCAGCTGCCCAATTCTGCTTCTTCTAAGTCGTACATATATATAGGAGGGTCTTCCCACAATGTCCTGCTTCCTCTGTATGTAGTAGTAGCCGTATTCCCTCTCCACACCACCCCTCGCCGTGTAACTAGTTCCACTTACATAGATAGATAGGATGACACCGCTATCCACCCATCGCAATAAAATTGTCCTATTTCATTGGCATCGAACGTACACTCAATAAGAAACAGGAAAGCTGGCTCAGGATGAATAGTTTCAATGTCATGAGAATGGGCGCGTTATTCTCATCTCACCGTTCTATAGTAACGAATTTCAATGTTTCTTGCTAGTCTCAGCCCGTCATAATCATTCTCGTTGCTCGTTTTCTTAGTTTCTATAATAATAAGGCATCCTGAACTCAACTGATGTGCTCGGTCCTACTACTACTATAATATACGTATATATGTGTATATATTATATATATATATGAGGTATAACTCAGATGTTTGTTTGACGCATTATAATATGTATATATATACAGCAAAATATATTTTTGCATGCCGGTAAATACAACAACAACATCATCAGTAGTATTAAAATTAGTAGTTTTTTTTGCCAGAATCAACGTACCATCTATAATATATAGAGAGGCTGCTGGAGACATACTAAGAAGCAAGGAACCTGGCCCAGGCTGATATTTTTACTCAAGAAAGGGGGCGCGTTGTCCACTAAATCCAGAAATAAAAGACTCCCTAATTTCCTAAAAAAAAAAAAAGACGAGAAGGGGGGCGGGCGCGTTATCCACCATCTTCTTAATCCCAGTTAAAATATTCCCGAACTTCTTATTTTCCTATCAATCTTAGTCTTCCTTTCTTAGGGCTCGTTTCCTTATTTATTATTATATTATTGCGTACCACACGTACATACATACACACACCTACCTGGTACTGAATACTTCAACCAAGTAATATTTGATGGTGATATACCCATCCATGCATGGCCTGATATTATACGTGGAAACCACAGGTTATAGTGCTGTGTGATCCCGTGTCCCCTATCGCCCTGCCAGGCGTTCGGCCTTTTATTATTATTTTGCTGGCCATCCGACAATGAATGGAGCAAATACAGCAAATAGAGTACCTGGTAGACAAGCTGAAAGTTGGCACGGAAGGGAGGTAGACTTGGTGCATGGGTTTCCTTTTGTTTCCGAGGTTTTCTTCTTTCGGGAAAGTTATGAGTGATCCATGTTGAAGATCATGCTGCACATTGTCGGGTGGCAAGAGAAATAAAAATTATAATAATATGTGCAGTGTGTTGTTCTAACAAACGACTACCAGGTAACAGAAAGACTTAAGTGAAGAATCCTCCAAAATTCGGCCTTTTATCGTTTTATCGTGTATCGTTGTCGTTTATCGAATTTTCGAAACTATTATTATCAAATTAAATACCGAAGTTTTTTCGGTTCGATGATTTTATTTTTCAGAACGATATATCGAAAGTTTCGGGACGATATCCAACACTATTAATAGTTTCTCGGCCGAGTCACACCCAAGAAATATACATGTAGACATCCGACAACCTGCACACAAAATAACCCAAACAAACAACGTTACAACCCCGCCTATGATAATAGCAGCACAAGACGAGAAGTATCGGGCTACACCATGCGCGTACTGCATTGGCTATGGTAGTTACTTAATCGGCGAGCGCGGTCCGTCCTGGATGTCGTCACACCACCTCTGTCTCTCGTGCCGGGCTCTCCTGCGCATGCATCTGTGTTTGTGGTGGGTTGTGTGCGCCGCGAAGAATAAGGGCGGATAGAAAAATAATACGTGGTATTTGTCAAGAAATAAAATGGTTGCGGTGCCAGATTTTGGACGAGTTCGATCCTTCAAGGCCTGCAGAAATAATGTTTTGTTTCATCCCAGGTACCAGGTGCCAGGTACCAGGTACCAGGTATGATACTTGCTTGCGGGGGTGTTAGCCAAGATCAGGTATACCTTGCCACATTTGGGCCAAAATCAGTTACATTTAAAAAAACGCACAAATCACACGCCAGGAGCCCTGCTGTTGGCCAGACTGATGCCGTGCTTGGTCTTGGCTCGAAAAGGCCAGGGTGTGCGTACTTGGCTTTGTCTACTATGTGCTCTGTCAAGCTTTCAACTTTTACCTGATTCTGGGGAATTGTGAACCAATCAGAGAGGCCATACGTACACTCACCATCATGTACACTACTACTGTTCTTTCTCTGCCTACGACTGGCGTATGGGTCAGCGGCCCCTCGGTTGCTATTATTCTTGTGTACGGATACGTACGTAGTACCAAGTACGTACGGTTTATGTTTGTACACACAGACGTTCGTTGATTTCACTCTTTTTTCTTTGGTGTACAATGGGCTTCAGTAGAAAATGGTACAGTTCAGTACCAGGTGCCAGGTACAACAGTAGTAGTAGTTGTTGTGATGTGTACTCTGTTGTTTCATAACTGGTATGGTCATAGGGGTCAGACTACAGCGCCGTGGACACCCATACGGCCGTTGTTTGTCTGTCGATATGGTCTCGGGTTTGGTACGGCAAGGCATTATTTATTAATAACATTGCGATTGATAGTTTTCTGTCGGCAGTCCGCGGTTCTGTCCCGGACACAGGCCTTCTTCGTCGTGAGCTCCAAGACGAAAAAATGCACACCCTCATACCATCTTTGGCGGAATTGTTTTTCTCGACAATCTATCTATATGAAAAGCGATTCATTCAGCGCATAGGGACAGTTCCAGACTCTTTCCATGTATGCTTTGTAGGAGGTGCAGTTCTAAAAGAGAGTATTTTGTTGTGTACGCCTATATGCACAGCAGCAGTAATATATATGCAGATATTTCGTCACGTGTCCTAATATTTACAGCATACATACCCGAGAGCGCACGCAGACCGGGATTTCATACACCCCCCCCCCCCCCCCCCCCCCCGGATGGGCCGAAAATATTTTTCCCGAAATGTTTTTTTTTAATTAATAGTATGTGTCGCAGTACTTCCGAGCTGCCGAAGAGGCGCACGCACTCCTACTCTTAAAAAGGCGTCGTTTCCCCTACCAGGTACTCGAAAACCTGATATCAGATACAGCAGTACCAGGTATATATATATATATATTATATATATATTTTTTTTCCATCCCATTCATTATCTTCGCACATCTTCTTCTCTCTCTCCTTCCAACTCGTAACTCAGATCCGGGGTCACATAGCAGGCTCTTCTACCCCCTTCCCGCTACGGTACGTGCCTTCATTTTTATCGCGAGAAGATTTCAGCCTTTTCTTCCCTCGTCGATTCGCATCGAATTGTGCCTACCCACGCTGCAAGGCGCTCTCAACAATTGAATCCCTTTTTTTATTTTTGCAAATATAGTCAAAGTCCGACCCTCCTGGGGCTCGAACCCAGGACTCAAACAAGTAGAATTTCGAGGTTAACCACTTGAACCATATATATATGATATTTTCTATGCACCAGATCTTAGTACTAATAGTTTTTTTTTTTTTGCTTCTTGACTGTCCACTGCGTCGTCGTGTGGTTTAACAGGCACACATATAACTGACATGTACGTGTAGTTCAGCGTAATCTTTCCGTTCTACGAGCAAGCTGGGCGTTACTCTTCTTGCTCTCGTCCGTCGCCTGTGACTGCTTCGCGGCGGCGACTGGTGCGAAGCTCTCGTCCGTCGCCGGAGACTGTTTCCCGGCGGCGACGGGTCGGAAAAACGATGGCATCTTCCTCATGCTCTTGCTCGCCACCACATCCCTGCCGCCGACATAAAACAGCATGGACGAAGAATTTGGAGTCACCTCGTTCCTACTGGGGTGCACTGCAACCATGCCACTACTGATACGGTCGTCAATAATAGCATCTCAATGCATTGTCGTTTGAGTGCTATGCGGATCAGGCGCGTAAGTACATACTTCGTATATACATAACTTGACCTGTCGTTTGCCTCACTTGCGGGTCTTCGGGCTCACGTGCTGCTGTACGTGTGTACGCGCAGGTCCGATAGTTGTTTTGCAAGAGCAAATCCTGTTGCCCTGGGCGTTCTTCGTGGCGATTTCAGGCTCCTGCAAAGCGTCATCCTGTTGCTGCTGCCGTACGCTGCTCGTTCCTAATTAGTCGGAAACATCAGAGCGGAAAGTATCATATTAACAGTGCAGAAGGGACTTGACGGTGGCGGTGAAAACGTGCACCACGCCCCCAATGATTATATAAAAAGAACGACCGGCATAGCCTTAGCGCAGCAGTGTTTGCACAGCAGTGCAGAATGCGTACGACCGGGGAGGACCAGGTACTATTTATTTGGTGAAAACAACTATTGTACGTATCATACTCTACACAATTGTTACCGAGATAGCAGGTGGCTCGTGCAATGCAGCGCCAACATCATACACCGCGCCAATATGTCACACGCCCAGCAACGGTTCGTAGTGTTGTACCGCTGCTACTGTAGCGCTGGAAACGAATATCGTGTCTGCATGTATGATGTGCCGCTTTCGGCCTGACGGTCTCGGATGCCAAGACGGAGATAATGTGTCTGCAAACGAAAGATGGGGGGAACGTGCCGTTCACCGTCACCGCCGCCGGCCAAGTGTACAAACAAACGACCGAGTTTGTGTATCTGGGCGGGGCTATCAGCGCAGATTGGACGGGCAGAAGTGTCGAGGTAACGCGTCGACTCCAGAGGGCATGGGCATGCTTCGGACGGTATAATATGGAAATTTATGACCGCCCGGGTGTGCGCCTACGCCTGAAGGTGCGAACGCTGAGAGACGAGGTGATCGAAACGTTGCTCTACGGTTGCGTTACTTGGAGCCCGAGCAAGACTGATTACGGTAGGCTACGGGAGGTCCACCACGAGATGCTCCTCCGATGCATCGGGTGGCGAAAACGAAAGCGCGAAGACTACATTCTATCCTATGCTAGCGCGCTTCTCAGGACAAAATCTGAAAGCGTTGAGACGACGGTACGCAGACGTAGGCTCTTGTTTGCGGGCTTTGTGACACGAATGGGAGAGAAGCGTCTGCCGAAAAGGGTGCTGTTTGGGGAGATGGTTGGGGGTAAGGGTTACTCCGGAGGACAGGAGTGGGACTGGATGAGGTACCTTGAGGAGGACCTCAAGGAGTTCGGCATCAAGTTCGAAGGGTGGCGCGAGGCAGCACAGAAAGCCGGCAGATGGTTCCGACGGGTCGAGGAAGGGGCGGAGGCCTTCATGCGGAAATGGCATACATATGAGAAGGAGGCATCGGCAGAACGGCATAGAATAGCTGCAACAACGACCACAGCCGTTGACGCCAACGCGAGTGTGCAGAATGGCAGGGAAGAGGGGGGGGGGGAAGGGGGACGAGGGGGAATGGCGGGGGGGGGGAGGGGAGGCGGTCTGCCCAACAGACTGAAGCCTGGTTATGGCCATCATCGTCATGATGCACTCCTTTCTTTGGGACCCAAGTAACTAGCATGGTGCCATCTGGGCAACTTTGCGTGTCTGTATGCTCCAGTGCCTGCCTTTCGTATTGTCTTTCCCCCCCGCCCGTGATTATCGCTTTTTTGTCCCTTCTTTTTTCATTTTTCTTTCATTCCCGTTTGTACCTCTTTGTGTCTTTGTTAGTATGGTCCGTTTTGCCTTTTTTGCGTTTTGCTATCTATCTGCGTCTGTTTTCGTTTTGTCTTGTTTTTTTTGCTTAGCTTCATCTTTTTTTTTAGGTTTTTGTTTGCTATTAATAGTCTCCTTTTTGCTTTCCTGGTGTCCGCAGTGGTGGAGTGCGTATGCTTGTTTTTTGTTTTTGCCTCTGTTTTACTTGAGGAGGTATTTCTTCCACTCCAGAGTTATTGGAGCCTGTCCTGCGACCACCGACTGCATTGAATTGTGAGTTAATGTGAGAACAACAACATCAACAACAACGTCCAATCTGGTGCAATATATATATAAATAAAAAAGAAAAAAACGCCAGCAGCGGGTAGGTCTCTCAGTAATGCAAAATACAGCAGTACTACAGTAACTGTAGTACCTCGTAGTTAGTACCAGGACCGCCAGGCAGGGTAGACCGGGTCAAACTACTCGTACAAGTGTTACCGATATATTATGTTACTGCCCGCAGTAAGAGGCTCTCCACACGCAGCAGTAGGAGCCTCGTGTTTTTCGGCATGCAAGCCCCCCCCAGCGGCAACATAAACTCACAAACCAACGCCTCGTAGTGTTCGATTGCTGTGTAGCTGCGGGAAGCCCTACTAATGCTGCTGTGGTGCCGAAATTCACATGTATGTACGAGCAAGAATGCTGCTGCAGCTCGGGAGTAAGGAAAGCGAGGCAAGTTAACGTTTTAACGTATATACTTCAGTATAATATACCAGGTACCTTGTACCGGTACCAGATATCAGGAACCTGGTAGGTAAGATATGCCACTTTGTCCGGAAATTATTTAAATGTAAGGGTATTTAATGTTCAACTTATATTAAAACGGTACTTACTTCCGTAACCGTCCACACTGACTGGTGGTGTCTCCAGCTTTTGGGCCAGGACCCGTACTAAAACTACGGCAGCTACAACAAAATTTAAATGCAGATAGATAAGGATACTGCTACTGATGTATCTGGATGATGCTCATGATGCCCCTCAACAATATGACACTCACTACTTTTGATGCCTTCCCGAGAGCACATGCTGGTTGTAGGCCTAATCTTTTAAGACGAGCTAATCGAGCTCTAAGTCGGGCTGGGAAATCGAGCGTAGCGAGGTATTAAGACGGCCGCAGGCCGAAAAAAAAATCGACAATGTCGCGCGAATTTCAATCGTCTTAATCCATATTTTGCGTCTTAGCGCGTCTTCGACACGACGCTTAGCGCGCCTTAGACACGTCTTGGCACGTCTTAGATTCGTCTTGGCACGTCTTAGGTTCGTCTAGGCACGTCTTAGGTTCGTCTATAGCCACGTCTAAACTCTTGGCAGTACTAAAGCAAGAATTATGTCGAAAACTAACAGTTAGCTACTTCAACGAGGCACGGGTACAGCCATACCAGGTATATATACAGCAACCACACAACAACGTAGAGCGCCAGTAAATACGGCAATAATCCAAGTATCAGCAAATTAAAAGCTACCGGTACCTGATAAGTGCCATTATTACGTGTAATGATGGACGAACAACATTATATAATAATATCACGTACCTACCTGGTATACTACTATAATATACCAGTACGTATTAAATAGTAGTTCCTTGTTTGTTGGCATTTGACGTCGCGCACAGCAGTACATAATTGATACAAGGTGGTACCTGGTATATTTGAATATTTATACCAGGTATAATATGTGTATTTGTTTGTACATTAATTCGTACATACGTGCCCATAATATATATTCGAAGTAAGTGAAAGCTCCGAAATTGCATTGCGAATAGAAGGCACCAGGTACCTGGTTTTATTGCGTCGTTTGTTTTCCACGAGGACGAATATCATACATACATACCGTCAGCAGCCTTGGATACCAACAAACTCAGATATAATTTTTCAAGTGTATTAATAATGTTAATAGTAGTATTACTAATAATAATAGCAACCTACAAAGCCACCAACAGAAAACAGAAAGTCTTACCAGGTACCTGGTAAGAGATAACTGCAGTATTTAGTATTTGTCCTAAACGATGTCGTTCAAAAAACGACACGTTGCTACCGGTGGTGGTGATGCATACCAACGGATTTTGCGCAAACCACTGTTAATGTTATAACAAAAGTAACTGCCCTACCCACAGAACACAGAAAGAGAGCAGTTGTTGTCCTATGTTGGGCGTCCCAAATAAGGCATTATGTCACCTATAGTATTATTTATACTGATGTACCACACGGTTAACGTAGCAATAAAAATATTTATCATTAATGCAAAAAAAAACGAGAAAACGAACTGCAGTATAGACTAGTCGCCCTAAAGCATGCAACTCTTGTTTGCAATATATATTACGACGTTAAGAACCAACACAACTTGAAACAAAATAGAAGTAGCAGTAATCCTATGGTGGTAGTAGTATGTCGAAGAAATAGTAGTGGACCTTCACCATCAAACCCATCTGCCAAGTGGCGAGAGAGGATAGAGATCATGTTTTATTTTTCGTTTTTTTAAAGATAATAATGCCATCCTCGAAAATACGGAGAAGAACCGGGTTCGATGTCTCGATGTCCCCGGTGACAGGAAATAGCGCATGGAGGCCCCAGAAAAGAAGGTTCGAAAGAAGCAAGTTGAAGTAGTCGACGCATTTGTTGTCCCCGCTTTGTTTCCACCCATTTCCACAGCTCGCTGTCGTCGTGTCGACCCCCTAAGACGTCTCGACCGCCGCCTGGTGCATTGTAAGACGAATCTAAGACGTGCTACGACGAATCTAAACGTGCCAAGACGAATCTAAGACGTGCCAAGACGTGATATAGCGAGTAAGACGGGCCTCCCTCTGAGAAACGGATTAAGACGTATTTTAAGACACGTCTTAGAAGATTAGGCCTAGCTGATTGGCAAGTATAGCGTCGAGAGCCGAGCTGTCGTCAAAGTCGTTCCCACAGCGACAAACCCAGGCGATATCTCCCTCTCCCTCGACCTTCTTGAGACCGTGCTCGTCCAGCCAAGCTTGCCGATCCCATGGCTCTTCGGGGTCTTCAGGACCACCTTCGCGCGAACTCATAGAAATAGGTCCTTTGTAACACTCGCTCCTGCTGCAGTGGCCGCAACTACGCAGCCAGACGCAGCTGTAGCCTAGAGGTCAGCGGTCGCCGCCTCACAGTAGTATTATATTATGGTGGAAGGCCTTGTATCAAGCAGGGAGGGGACGGCTCTCTATCGTCCCCTGGTTTTAGTTTTGTATAGATATTGTTCAGGTGAAGAGGGAGGGGACGGTAGCAGGTACCTCCCCCCCCCCCCTCCCTGTCGGGAAGGCCCAAGTTGACCAATTTGATGTAGTGTGTCATGAAAATATTCTACGTGCGCCCCTGGCATACCAGTACAAGGCCTTCCTTCGGAGTGCTGTAATATGGAGTCGTTTCCTGTACCAATACGCCTTCCTTTAATTGGCTTGGGCTATATTGCGGCAGTTACAACGGAGTAACCCGAGGAAAGCCATCTACACAAAGTTGTATTTGTGGGATAAACAAACATATTATATTGGCTGATAAAACGTGACCGGTGAGCGGGTGATGTAAGAGTAAGGTGTAACGAGCTATACCATAGTATTACGCTTGCTATCCGACAATGTGTAGCATGAGCTTTAACGTTGATAATTCCAAAGATTCCTGCAAGGAGAAATCCCCGTGAACAAAGAAGTCCTATGCACAAGGTCTGTCTACCTTCTATGCCTTCTTTTCTGTGCGCTTTATCTATGGTACTTTATTTGTTGTATTTGCTCCCTCCTCAATAATATGTACTCATTACGCTATATATGTTCATAAACGATTAGAGCAGGGTTTTCGGTACGGGGGGAAGGCAGCAGTGTCCCCAACAGCTACGGCTCGGGTTTGAAAATATGTGTCGCATACAGTTGTAGCGCGGCCGCGATTTCCATAGGAGAGTTGCCTTCGGAGCCGTCGAGTCACGGCAATAACCACGGTGACGCAAGAAAAGGCCCAAATCAGTATGACGGAAAACTTGTGTGTCTGTGTATAAATACAAACGTATGCATACGTATATTTATTATCCTTTTCGCCCACTCACTGTGGGCAAAGCCTTCGCTTCCAATTTCGTTTGAATTTAGTCCGGGACTCCGGACGCTTTCGCCTTCCTGCCTTCGTGCCTATTATTTCCACCGCTTTGCTCGAGGGTAGCGCACGCCGGGCTTTGACGGGCCGGGCTTTGACGGTGTTGCGGCCGGGTCTGCACCGCAGTAGCCGCAGCAACAACCGACCGCAACAACAGCAGCGATGCCTGCTACTACTACTCCTGCTGCTTGCTGCTGTTGCAATATTTTACGCTGTGCTGCTGCTATCGTTTCATGTGCGGGAAAGGCAATATCTTCTGCACAAGCGCCGTTGGAAGTACGTACAGCTCGCCGTATATAGGGGGGATATCGGCGCGGGTATTGGGTATTTGGCAATTGTGCAGACAAAGGTCAGCAATACTACTACCAGGTATCGTTAACAAAATCAAAGAAGTCTCAGTTCTGAGAATTATGAGAAACCGCACAGAACAGAGCTGATTTATGCCCCCTCCAGTAGCAACTAACTGAGCATTAAATTTTCAATGATTTCCTGGCCCATAAGTACAAACGGTTCTGAATTTGGGCGTTAGAGTAGATGGCTACAAGAGACGGCCATTATAACGTCCCAAACAAAATGCTCTCAAACTTATCTATAATTCGATGGACACATATATATACAAAAACTGAGAACTGACACCCGGCACTGCCTTTTCCCTGCACCACTCGGCATTGCCCTGATACTGTTCGTAACAAGATCGAAATTAGCATTCATGTCAACTTGCTTCAAACCTATCACACAATATGGCACTGAGGTATATTTTTCTATCCGGAGCATGGGTGCCGGCAGGCACCCATGCGGAGCCCTTGTAAATATACAGGATATTGTTGGCCCTCTGCTCTCAGCGCTCCTCAGCGTTTCTTAGACGTAAGTCCTATCGTTGTCCGTGTTAGCGCGAGATAGGGTATACCTCACGAAGCGAAGCTGCCTCATCGTGATCCCCGATCCCGAATGTGCCGGGGGCGCCCTCGGGCGTGCTTGCGACGTTGTCTGGCTGCCGGCTGGCCGGGTGTGAATACGTCAGCTACAAGTTGGACCAGTTGAGTGGTCGATACTTGATTTAAAAACAGTCTCCGTGCCCTTGCTGCCGGCAGTAGAGCGTCAGATACTTGATTTATCACAGCCTCCTGGACAAAGATTTTTGGGTGATGGCCTACTTTTGTCACGTCAGGCCTACTCTTTGCCGTCAAGTTTTTTTCTGAAACGTAATAAGTTTGAGCATTGGGATATCGTTGACGGCTGTCCGTCAAGGGTCAAATGTGCCGTCAGCAGACGAGAGGTGTATGCTCGCTCGTCATGGTAAAACAAATATATTCACGATACCAGCACCCAGATTGGGCTTTCTCCTTTTGGTCGAAACAAACGGGAAAAGCCGCATCCTCCGCGGCTTTCCACAGCTCATGCCGGCAGGGGTGTGGGGAATATGGGCTAGGATGGCCGGTCTCAAGCCCCGCCGTTGCTTGTGCGTTGAGGCCGTCATTCTATGAACGATTGTCGAAATTCCGATTTTGGCTATTTTTGGTTTGAAAGTACGAGTTTAGCGCGTAAACGTTGAGATTGTAAGATGAGATTGTAGGCTAGCATATGGTGAGTGAAACAAACGCCACGAGCCTCGTCGGCTCCTGTGCACGCCGGCCGACCAGACTCCGTACGACAGAGAAGATGGGTTATTTGTTGTCGACCGAATCGGACGAGGCGACGCCGCGGGAGGAGCGATACGGTAGTTAGTGTAGATACAAACGGTGTCTACGACCCCAATTTTGTACGCACAGCAACAGTATCACATTCATCCGGGAGTTTTTGTTGTGTTGTGAACGCGTTGTGAATTGTTATGCGACTGCCAATAAAACGAGAAGAAGTTATGAACGAGTACATGTATGCGTGGATGTACGCGTTACGCCCACCCTGCAGCTTGTCTCCTTGCTAACCCTCGAGGGTGTGCTTATGCCTTCGTCGTCGTGCCTACTGCTGTAAAGACGGCCTCTGCCACGCTCGCGCAGTGCCCAGACGGGGCGCGAGGAACATCGCAAACACGTCAGCTGTGATATGTACCAAATGTACGAGTGGTCGATACTGAGTCCGACGAGCAGAGTGATCGACACACAATTCTGCGAGCTACAACTACATGGTTTACCACCGATTTCGGTTGACGGCCTACCTTGGCCCCGTCAGGACTGCCTTTGGCCCTTCAGAACGTCATTGAAAATGCTGTGGTTCATGGCTACTTCTGCTGCTCCTGTCGCTGTTATGCCACTGCTCTGGTGCTGCTGCCATGTACGTGCTACCAAAGTTGTGCTGTTCTACAGCTGCTGCTGCTGCTCTTGCGATGTCTGCGACATGTTTTCGCTGCTGACCCTCGTGAGCATGGTTGATGTGCATGTCACCCCTTCTCGATGATGTGTATCCGCATCTGAAAGCTGAAAGACTGGTCCATCTGCTTCGGAAACTGTGCGAGTACCTGCAAGACTGATCCATCTGCGTCGGAAGCGGTACGAGTACCGTCTCGTAACAAATAATTGTCTTCGTCATCTCGGCGGAGGTCTCGTGCCAGCGTAGTTTTCGTACGATACGTTCGTACTTGAACGATATGCTGCTGCTGGGTTCCCTTCACCAACGCAATCGCCGGGGCTTCGTATCGCCGATTTGCCCGATCGACCGCTGCTGCTGCTCAACTAACTGTTTGTGGCTATCTGTATACAAAGTATACAGTACGGACGCCAAGCGTCTAGTTGGGAGTATTTCGCCGATATGGTTGCTGCTGTACGAACGAGTTATGCGTTGTTGTGCTCAATGGTGGATGGAAATGTGTTATTTTATCTTGTGTTTTCAGCGTTTCCTTTCTTTTCACTTGAAAATATTGTGTATATTGCACCCCTTGGCAGTACTGTCGCCTTAACAGCCTCGAGGTGCATACCCGAACGCCTTAAGCCATTACGAGCACGCGCGGAGCAGCCGGCGGGCGTCAGCCCGCCGCGGCGAAGCTCTTCTTCTATATGTATACACTGTTCTCCCAGAGACACAGTTCACAATATTATCATCACTGTGAACGGGAGTACTTCGTACCCATAGACGCCGCCCTCCGTGTCGGAGCGGCGACCGACCGACGTTACCCGGCATGCAGGGCCACCGTAACAGTCGAGGGCGTCGGTAGAAGAGTACCCCAACAGCACAGTGAAGAGATTGTGGAAGAGGCAATGGCGGTTGCACGACGAAAGGTGCGGGCTGGGGGAAGATGAGGGTCACTCACCAGGGCCGCGTGGAACGCGAGGGGATGGAGAGTGTTACGCAGCATATGCCATGGTTTGATGGAGGAGAGGGCCTTTGTGCAAATGTCTTGATCCTCTGAGGTGCATCGTTGTTGCGCCCTTAGCATAATTTAAGACGCAAATACCCGAGCCAAGATAAAAGGGGTGCGCACGGTTACACATCGAGTCACGTGCCAGAATGCGGCTCTTCACGAGGTGCACCAGGAGGTGGATCTGTAACCCCTCCTCCAACAGATCTAGGGTCTCGGGGGGCCGAAATACCCGGCGAAGGAGGGAGCCTTAGATGTCAGGGTCGTCTCAGCAGAGCTCCGCCTTCACCAAAGGTCCACTTCCGTAACCGAAACGAAACACTAGTCGCGGAGTGGGGCCGAGGACGGGAAGGAGGATATCCGTAGAGATCAATGTGGTACGGCCGCTCAACTATCGAGTGGAAGCGCCATGCGGGGCCTTTGGGCAGCTAGTTACAGACCTGTACAGTTTTATTTTAAACGGTTCGCTCGCCCACACGTAGTGTGCCGTGGAAACCTTGCAGAGGGCCTCGACCAGGGAGACGACCGGTTCGGGGTAGCCATCCGGGAAGAGAATGGACCGTCCCGTAGGAGAGCGTTCCGTCTCACAACCATACTGCTAACGTTTTTACGGTGAGACAGAGTAGGTTGTCGTCGCAAGGGGACAGTTGGCAAGATCGCGGCGGTCAGCGACGTCGGAGGAGGAGGGTCAACAGACAAGGAGATGGAAGAAGCAGAGACAACATGCACGTTCTGCGGACTGGCCCTGGCGAAGTTAACAACGGGGTAAGGGGACATCCCAGCGCGGATCGACGTCCCGTGCCCCCATGAAGGGTTTGTGCACATCAGCTGCATGCTGTAAGGAAGGGATCGTCTCGAGAGAGGGCATATAGACCCCAGGTGCACCCGCGTGCAGCAGCAAGTGGTTTGGGAGAGGACGAGCTCCCCACCCAATAGAGCTTGCATGTAATAGTGGTCTGCCATCTAGTGAGTCAGGGCAAAAATGGGCGGCGTTATTGACCACAGTACATTTCACCGACCTCCTCCGACGAGACGTCTCAGGACTGAGGCCGGCTAGTTATCTCCCAACCGGCGTTTACAGCTCTTTTGAGGCCATGGTACGTGCCCAGGGGAGGGGCCCAGTCTCTACGTTACTCTTGTTCCCGCTCTTGAGTTAAGTTCTAGACCTGCCTTAAGGAGCCCATCTCGAGTTCCCACGGGTGAGGGAAAGGGAAGTGGCTGTCGGCCGCTACCTTACGCTGTTCGTCGCGTTCGGAATCCCGATACCAGGATACACCGCACCGGTACACAAACCTACGGCTCTACATTAACACCCACGCCCAAGAATAGTTGGCGGGCCTCGACGCAGAGTGGGTGGAGCTCCTCGCAAAATGAACCCTCGGGTTCGAGACGCGTTGGAAGAGAGTACCGCCCCCCCGCCCTTTCCGGTGCAGGCGGCGCCTCTACCGGGAAGAACGGAGTCGACGCTTGAGAGCAAATTGAAGTAGAGAAGGCACCTGGGGTAAGCACGCGAAGGTCCGGGCTCCTTTTTTGAACCACCAGAACGAGGGGGGCAAGGATACCATGCCGGAGGAACAGCCCGTACCGCCCCGGCCAAGGTCAGAGGTCGCGTCGACAACACCCGAGGTGGCAGTCCTAATCAAACGAAGTGGGGGGGAGAATTCGCAATGGATACAAGCGGCCGATTGAGGAGCTTTGGGGGAAGATCACAAGCAGCCCGTGCAGGACGAGGGGTGGACACTGATACGGAGAGGTTATGCGCCACCTTCGTCAGCTGGCCGGGGGGGAGGAAGGAGGACAGACGAAGCGAGAGGGGCGGGGGGGGCGGGGGGGCGGGGGGAAGGGGGGGGGAGGGGGACTTGGTGATCCAGAGGAAAACTGAAGCACTGGGGAGGTAAAGGGCGCGGAGGGGGCGGAGACAGAGAGGGAGACGACGAGAGAGGAGATAGCGGGCAGAACTGATGATGAAGCACTCTTGGTACATGACCTGGAGGGGGTAGGGGTGCGCGGGGGG
Organism: Nereocystis luetkeana; assembly: GCA_031213475.1. Lineage (NCBI taxonomy): Eukaryota > Phaeophyceae > Laminariales > Laminariaceae > Nereocystis > Nereocystis luetkeana. The sequence goes on along the minus strand of JARUPZ010000014.1, from coordinate 5,874,711 downwards.
GGGGGCAGAGCGGCGGCTGGAGCACGAGGGAAAACAGGACGGACGGAAAAAAGTGAACGGGGGGAATGGAGGGGGCGAGGGGAGCCAGAGGAACGGGGGGAGCAGGTGGAACAGGGGCACCAGAGAGAGTGGGGGCAGGGGAATTGGAGTGGAGAGGAGAATTGGAGCGGGGGAAGGGATGGGAGGAGACACGGCGGCGCCTGCGCTAGGAGGTCTTTGGAGGAAGAGGGGGACAGGGGGGTCGGGGGGGTCAAGAAAAGTGGGGGGGACGGCGGGAGAGGGCGGAGCGGGAGTGGTAGGAGTAGATTGTTGAACAAGGGGAGCGGGGGATTGGGGACGGTACTGGGAGCGCAGAGAGTAAGGCGGACCGGGGGGTGGACAGGGATGGAGAAGATGGGAGGGGCGGGGACGGGTACAAGGAGCAAAGCTAGTGGAGAGGTGGAGGGGTATTGGGATAGCAGAGGAGACCCCGAAACCGGAGGCACTCCAACCTAGTGGTGGAGAGGGAAACGCAGGGAGAGGAGCGAGACAAAGAAGTGGAGGGAAGGGAGCAGAGAACAACAACGGGGGTCGTACGCAAACCGGCGCGGCAGCGAAAGGAAGATCTCCCCGAGCTCATGTGAGGTGAACACGGAACGGGACGCGTTTGCGGGCCGTTGTTGGCGACACCACAGGTGGAGTGGCATGCTGGGTCTGCAGTGGAACACGTCAGCTAGGGCACCGGACGGTACGTTTCACATGTAGGCAAGGACACCGCTTGCTCCACACTCGTTGTGTGATTGCGGCCCTAGCGAGAACAACGGCACCGGCACCATTCCTCTCTCCAGCCGCTGACTTCCGAGCACAGCATCACAGGCAGGACCCACTGTACGCAACGGTCCAAGTCGACCCGTGTCTTCGCCATCGATTGACGCGGTTGGCTGGGGAAACCATAAGTGACGATGGCTTACGCAGCCGGAGGCTTTGGTTCGGATGTGAAAAAAACAGCCTGGGCATAGAGCCCCCCCGGATGCTGTTTCCTTGGACAATCTGGGGGAACATTTCGCTACATGCGCGTCTCGATGTTAACACCCGTGGCATCCTCAACCACGCTATGGGAGAGCACCGGCGGAACCGGGGGTCGGCGACACCGAACGCGCTCCTGTGGGAGTGACGATTTTGGTACCTCATGCTAGCCCTACTCCACTCCCCGGACGGCCTGACAAAGAGGCGACAGAGAGGTTTGCGCTGATAGAGAGCAGGGACATAGTGCTCCTGCTCCCATGGCTGATAGCGTACACAAAGAGACAGTGCCTGAGATAACGGGCGACCTTCGAGGAACCGTCGGAACAGGCGAAGATTGAACGAGCGTCGTCGACGTGCCGCCAAGCGGGATGAGTCAAAGTGGTAGCACGTAACCTTTTGGCAGCGGGGAGCGAGGGAACGTGGAACACAATGGTGGCCAATTCCCCCCCCGAGGACCACGCCGCCGTGTCCGCGGCGGCGACGGCAGGCGATCGCTACCGAGGTAGAAGATGAAAATTCCCGCCGGTGGCGCCCTGACGATTAGAACGCCTCCGAGGTGCTCTTTGACGCCATCAACCTCCGGAGCGCCCTCTCAGGCCCAGGGAACGACGGTCAACGATTTTGACACCGACAATCCATCATTCAAACCGATATCGGCAGGCGGATTTGGTATGACAGACTCCTGGAGGAGAATCGTCGACGAGCCGGACGCGCTCGCCCAGATTTCTGGGGACTCTTCTTGCAATCGAGCCTCACTACGTTGGGGGTAGAGTGCTGGCCGGTTGGCGTGGGTATGATATTGAGGAATTTCATCACTACAGGGGCGATTCGACAGTGGCGGTGGTGGGTCTCCTGATCCGCACGGGCGAATACGTGCGGGGGCGAGCAATGGGGGTAGTGAGGGATGGGAGTGCGCACCAATTTGCGCGGTGCCTCGCCAAGACGCCCAACAAACAAGGAGCGGCCTCCATCACCGTTCAACGCTCGCTCGGGGAACAGACGAGTCACCTCGAAAGGGCTCTGGGCCGGAGATTGTCCTTCCAAGCATGGGCAGCAACAGACAAAGGAAATGAGTGGGCGTAGCAGAAACTCCTCGAGCTACCGGCGGCGGCAGAGGCACATTTATTTCTCCAGGAGGGTTGCCCGGAGAGTCAGCTGACTCTCAAACCTCATCCGCAAGCCCAAGCCCTCTTATACACGGGAACGGGAGGGTTAGGGCTGCCGTTGGTAGCTGCAAGGACAATTTCGGCATCCATCCGGAGGGGGGTAGGGGCCTTGTTGGAGGTCCTTCCAGACCTCACCGGCCCGTAAGAAGATATGTTCCGGAGGGGGCTCCCACAATCGATTATCATTGCACCGCTCGAAGACAGCTTGCAGGAGATTAGGAATACATGGGGGGTGTCAAAGGAAGCGCTCGCAGACATCGTCCACGAGTCGTGGTTAGAATGGGGTCTAGGTCAAGAGGGGGGGCTGGCCCCAAGATCCTCAGAGGCCGACATACCGGCTGCGCATGACGCCATGGCCACAATCTCACGCAAGGTTCAACAGACATTGGACAAGCTGGTAAACCAAGGTCGGCACGCAGCCCACGCTGCCTCGATGGAGGAGCTCCCGGAGCCAGCACGCCCCCTCAGACCGGGCGACCATAACGGGGGGACCGAAACCAACGCCCTCGCCAAGGCTAGTTTTAGAATCCAACAGGGGGCAGTATCCATGGCATGCCTCCGGGCGAGACCAACGGGCGTACGCCCGGTCATACCCGCAAAAGCGTTTGTGGGCAAGAGAAGGTAGTTCATGGGGATAGACAAACATGTGGTAGTACGGTGCCTCTGCCGCGATGCAATTGACGTGGACACCGGCCACTCGCGCACTGGTTGCAGAACAGAGGCGCCGTTAACTCGGCACCAACCGCTTGCCCACGTGATGTCCCGTACATGGAAGCGGCACAGCCTTCGACCCCAAGAGGAGAGCGGCGAACAGTTCACCGCAAATCACACTTTGCGGATGGATATTGGCGTCAGGAGAGGAGGTCTACAGCCCGCTGCTAACAGGGAGTATAGGTAGAAGTGCATCCTGCTGGACGTCGCCTATGCTGAGGCTCAAGCGCAGATACACCTGCGAGGAGGCAGTGGTAGTCACGATGGACCAGCTGCCTGTACCTCCGAGGTTCACAAGCGCCAACACTACGCTCGTCCGGGACATGTGTCCTTTGACGAACGGATTCGCCTACTTGCCCCTTTACCTGAAAGGCTTTGGGCGCCTCGGGGTAGAGGGCCTTATTTTCATCAACCAGGAGGCAGCTTATATCGGATGGAGGAGAAATGTTTGGTCGAGGGGAAGAAAATGATTGGTGAAGGAACGCCTGCTCCAATTCATCTCGATGACGGCACAGGTCGTCCTTTCGAGGAGGGTGTCGCGATTCAGACTCCAGCTAAGGGGTCGTCAGGAATCGAGAAGGAGCAAAGAGGGGGGGATGACAGACCCACACCGATGTCGTGGGGATGGAGCTTGGTTGCGGCTGAAGATTCAAGAATATAAAGTAACGAGTACATATTGAGATGCAGGAGGGAGCAAAGACAACGCGTAAAGTATCGTAAATAAAGCATATAGAGAGAAGTGGGCATAGAAGGTAGACAAACCTTGTGGATAGGGTTCTTTTGTCTCCCGGGATTTCTTCTTTCAGGCCTGTTTTTAGCGATCAACGTTGAAGCTCATGCTGCACATTGTCAGATGGCATGCATCGGAGTAAGAACTCATACAATATCGTATGCTGCATCGTGTTTAAGTCGTTCTAGCGCCACTCTCCTATAGGCACGTCCCGGAGGCGAACCTTATATATATATGTACATAGTTTTCAACTACAGTAGTACGTGCGAGGAATTTACCTGGTACTGGTATACCGTACAATTCACATTTCCCGACCCAAGCATATAAGAACATCGGATACGGGTTTTGTCTTCTTGCGTAACCCGAGTGTTGCTAACCTTGACCCCTCCCCCCCCCCCCCGTTCAAATCATCATCCCGGGCGACTACATTCTATTATGTACTTCCTGAAGCAGTACTAGCAAACATCTACGTTCGCGGTGGCATGTATCCGTGACCACGATGCGACGTTTGGGTATATTGGTTTGAAGGAAGAAAATATTGACGGCAGCAGCAGCACAAAGTGGTGGCTTCAACAGCAGCAGCAGCACCAGCGAGAAGTGGCGGTGGCGGCAGCAGCAGCGGCAATAACAGTAAGGCACATGAGGTTGAGGTCCGCGTCGCTCTACGTCGGACTCGACCCTCCAACCCTTTGGGCACAGACTCGGGTTTGTCGTGTGTTGTGTGGTTCCCACCTGGAAATTCGAACAATTTGTAGAAGAAAAAACTGCACCTGAAATGCTTTGTCCAGAAGAAGGGGCTTCTTGCCACCACTACTACTGATGTACAACATCTACAGCAGGGCTTGCCCTGCAGCAAACAGGGGCAGCAATAGTGGTACGGCACACAAGGTCAGCGTCAGCGTCGCTACACGCTCGGCTTATGTCGATTTAACTTGTGACCCTCTGTACACGTACGCGATTGTATTGTGTGTCTCCTTGTTCCGTACTCATAATGTGAAGACGAGAAATCTACTACCTCATGTGTGTCCAACAGAGCTTATCGTAGCCGGGGCCACCACTACTTCTGTTGTACAACATCTACCATAGATCTCCTCATGCTTCTCCGTTCTCTCATCAGTAGGAGGGTGGCTCTGACAATACCACCTGCAGCATGTACTGAGGTCACGGCCAAAACGTTGATGTGGACAGGCACAGTCTGTCAACGAGTACCCGTAGAGTTGGGGTTCGTTAGATAGAACTCAACAACCAATTCCCGTAGGATATTTTACGGTTGTTGGGTCTGTTTTATTTTCCCATGCCGCACTTATCTTGATCAACTGTTGACGAGTTACCATCGCACTAGCGCTAGATTGTTCGTTTGTTTGTGCGCGTTCGCAGAGCCCGCGGGGACTGGAATTGGTGTCGTTTGCATTGAGGGCGTTCGACAAACGTTACTGAACGAAATGTTGAATCATGCTAACACACGCACCCACATACATGAACAAAGAAACTTTAAACAACGCACCCTACCCTCGAATAGGACTCGTTATGAAGAGTCGTTTTTCGTTGGATAACCAAGGAAAAACAGGCTCGCGTTTTACGCTCACATGCCTCATTGTGAACAGGCCCACCCGGTCAATACATGCATCAAAATGTACAGTATGCATGCGCAGCTCAGGTTTGACCCTGTGCAGCGTAAATGAAACACAAGAACACCTGAATAGCTGATCGAGAGTGTCCGACAGAAGTCCAGATTGTCCTGCAGGAATGAAGACAGTCCGACTGCGATGAAGAATGTCTGACAGGCAGAAGACAGTTGCTCACGTTTAGTAATGATTCGAGCGATGAACGAGGAGCAGGTTCACGTCGGCAGTACGATTGAGTTGCTTGAATGGAAGCCCAAGCACATACTATGTTGTCCCGTACTGAAACCTAGCTCTAGTCCTCACTAAACCCTTACCCCGACCACGTGGAAAGTTTCTAGAGGAAGAGGTGTAAGTTTGGGGGATGGTTTGTACTGTTAAAATTATTCATCGGAACTATGAGGCCAACTCGTGTTCCCTACTGGCCGAGTGTGCCTCGGCAATGTCTCGTGGGACTCCATTTGTCTAGACCGCATATTTATAGTCGTTATATAGCAATAGAGATATATGGCGAAGGCCGTAGCTGTATGCAAAGCCTATGCTTCGCGATGGGCGAGAGTACGGCTGAACAGGAGACGCGATTGCGTTCTACCTAGGATTAAAGGGCTAAGGCCTCGGACTGAACCGTAACAAAACTGCACTTTCAGCGTTGTGTCTGGGTGTTGCTCGATCTGCTGTGCTCCAGGAGGGAAACTTGTGTGTGAATAACGTCAGGTAAACAGGGAGTTCCGCTGAATCAGCTGGCTTGTTCGATGTCCTTACCATACGTGCACCTCGTGTTGCGCGATTTTTGAGGAGCTGCCTTCTTTTTTTTAACCCGAGTCGTAAAAGCATAGGAATCCTGCCACTATAAGGGGGTCAACAGTTTTGCTACATAACAATCAGACAGACTGAGTGTCCCTCAACTTGGAGGAGGAGCACCCAGCAGGTTAGGCCGCACTCAACGGTCCTTAGGACATGCTCCCCCGGTAATCGGACTACAGTACGAGGTGCACGAGGTTAAGTGGGAGAACGGAACCGGCGTTGAGCCCACGTGTGTATATTGAGAGCGTCTTGTGCGTTTGATGGCTGGGCACCGAGCGTAAGCATGCATAACCCCTGAGCCAAGTGTCTTTATTGAAATGGTTGAATGGAACAGGTGTTTTACGTGGCGTGGGCTATGCTCCACTTCAGCAGGCGGGGGGTGTTTTTTAGATTCGTCGCTTGTGCTCCCGAAACGACATTCGCCTAGAACGTTCCTTTTGATGTTTTGTCCAACATCAATGGTGGCCTTGGGCGAGACCGTTGGGTGGCGGCGCTGACAATCAATAATTGTCGATGGATTATATAAGATATTTATTGCCGTGTTAATGTCGTGTGTCAAGAAACATAATTTCTTGCCGGAGCGCTCTTTGGTGCACTAGACAGTGTCGCGCATTGCTTGCTGAGTGAGAATACGAAGCATACTGAACGTCTACTTGCTGCTACGCCTGTTAGAAAAGGCTATGTAGAAGCGGGTAAATCGTCCAAACCATGTTACATGATATTGGCCTTGGGAAGGGGTACCTCGCAAGGTAGAGTCGCTGGGTCGGCCAGGCGGAGACAGAGCCCGGGTGTGGAGTGCAAAAAACTGCAAACACACATCTCGGGACCTCGTATGCGTGCACACGCGATCGCAGGTCTTGTGAGAAAATATCAAAACTAGTTGAATTTCAATATTATGAGAGGCGGGAACTGGGCACGTATGTGGAGTATATTTGATTGTCGGTCAGGTATGAGGTATTCACTCACTTACGCAGTTTTGGAGCTTTGTCGTTTGGGCGGGGCATTGCAACAAACGTTGTGCGGGAGTAGGGGGGGGAGTGGTTGGTTGGATTCCCACTCTTGCCGTTGACTACCGAGACGTCCGGGTGCATCAAAAGAGCTAAAAGCTTTGATAGGCTCGTGATCTCGCGATATTGTACCACGTGATGCAACTTGTATGAAACCTCGCGACCATACATGGACATTGCAAGGGGGTACGAGGCGTCGATTTGTAGAGGGCGACGTGGTGTGGCGTAATAGGCGTCTGTGTGGCCCAGTCTCCATGGGGTCGCAAGCGGCCAATGGTTATGAGAGTAAGCCAAAATCTTGTAACTTGAAGGATAATGCGCCTTACATGTGACGAGGCCTGAGCTAGTCCACGATGCACGGTGTTGAGGACAACACGAGATACAGCCTGCACAGGGCAGGTGGTTCAGTTGCAAGGGCTGATGTGACGTACCGGATAGATTTGAAGCCGCCGTACGGTGCAATCGTGGTGAGGTCAGGTGACACACCCTGTAAGAAATCATGCAACGCAGGTTTTTGTGCTATGCCTTGTTCGATATCTAAGTGGCAAATAAGGGTTTTCGCTTTTTGTTTGTGAAGCCACGCGGCAGGGCTTGCTTGAGATAGTCTGCCTCTTTGGTTGCGAAATGCCTGACCACTGGGGTCAGCCTCGTAAGGAAATGTATCGCTTTCCGAGTCTGGCCCACCAATGTGTGTATCCTGAAAGAAACTTTAGTGGATTCTTCATGCATTCACGAAGGATGAGGGAGGCTCGAGGGGGGGGGGGGGGGGGGCTAGTTGTATAATTATTTCTCTGTTTCCCACACACTCGACCGACACCCAAGCAATACGTCATGCCTATCTCCTATTTCCACATGCTGGAAGCTCGGCCTTCGCCGGCTTCCAGTGGGACACAATATCACTCGTGCACCTAGATTAGCCGTACATGCATATATATGAATGACTTGTGGGGACACGGGTTCCACGAATTTATGAACTAATCGAACATGCGGTTCTTTTGTCCTCACACCTCTGCCCTTTGCAACCCTTGCAATTGTTCCTTGGACGCTTCCGCGTTAATATTCACTTTTGTTTCCTGGAAGGAGACCGGTATATTATTCGTTTAACCCGAGGCGATTGAAGAACGTCTGGTAGAAGAAGGCGGGGTAGGGGTTGCGTCGTTTTCGCTGAATATTTGCTCCTTGATTTGGTTCCTCAGGCAACCAACTATTAGCGTGATACGTTTACTCCTGTAGCAGATTTGTCTGACGGCTAGAGCATATACATGTGTCTGTTTGGATTAAGACAAATCTAACGTCTGCTAGGGAATGTTTCGGTGTGGGAAGTACTGACCTCAGAAAATACGGCGTTACGCCTGCCCTATGGTATTTCTATAAAGGGGTTCGTCTCTTGACTCGTCCCCCACTTCATATTGAGCGGAACCGACATCCACATAGCACAGCATTTCTTACCCGAAACCAGTTCTTGAGCCTGAGCGTTTGAAGGCTTTCATAAAGAGCACCTTGTGGTAGACAATGGAACCCACATCGACCAAGGCTATGATGTGCTGTTCGTCGGGGGGCATGAAAGGCCCGCCTCGCTGCCGCTTTTAAGAGGCCGGATGAAATGACGTGTGATGTTTACCGTTCCATCATATGACGTGAAGCGTTTGAGCTCGTGACTACCCGAGGGCAAGTAAGATACTGTAGAAATTATGATCACCAACCGACGCCCAACCGACGCACTTTTCTACCAGGGTCCCGTCGGCGTTCGGGTGGATCAAGACCAAACGCCCACGGGTTTCTCAATGTCAATGAGCCTCGACGCGTCGAGAACACAGAAGAAGCCGCACCTCACACCACACGGTTTGGCCGACTTCACGCTATGGTGGAACGTCTTCAAGAGCATATGAGATACGCAGATTGACCCCCGCAACAGTCTATAGGAAATTTCCGTACTAAATTTGCACAATATTTTTCCCGTGACAACCCCATGGCACCCTGGCGTGAAACCGCCAGATGACCCGGCCCTTTCGCCGCGCTCCATCCTCGTATGCACCCGAGAAAGACGAAGCGATGGCGCCCTTGTTCGTATTGATCGTGTCCAAGGTCGTTAACGACGATGCAGTATAGGTGTTTTCGTACGAAAACAGGCCTGAAAGCAGTCGAGCCTACAGTTGACTCAAACGAGTGCGTTACCTAGGCGTCCGCCGTTTATACTGTTGGACATAAGTCCAAAGCTACACGATTCTAGCTCTGCCAGTATATGGGGGCGGACCTACTGTCTCATCTGATTTCGACTTTGTTTCGGAAGGACCGATAGTGTATACTGAACCAGCGTCGGTATTGTTGCGTTCATTCCAGCATATATACTGTTTTGGGCGCGCGCTTGAAGTGACGAGTATGGACCGGCGCAGTGCAAGCCGGTACTCAGCTTTACCACCCTCCACTGATCACCACGACTTGCAACGTCCACCTTGATACTAGCTAGCAGAATCCGAGCTATTCTAATATCTCTAGTTCACAGGAGAAGCTATCTTTCATGCTGCTCGTGTTTGGGGATTGACGCTCACCACTTTCTGCTCCTGAGGTCTGCGATGTTTAACTTCCACGTGCTTATTTTTACTGTGACATTAAACGTTCGTATTCAGCGTTTGCAGTGTGTAGATCGAATCGTAGGTGGCCATTGTTTTTTCCACAAGCTATAACGCACGATCGCCACCACCGAACGATTGATCAGAAACTAGCGAGGATCACCTTCATCGCAACTAAAGCTACAGCCTACTGGAGACTGCGGCGAAGGTTTGATGAGTTGACTGTTATTTCCCTGCATCAGATTCGCCCAGTTAACAAGGCTCGTACCCTGTAAAATGATGCCCGTCCAACATAGTCGGACGTTGTATCATACTACGTCCGGCGACAGGGGTCGCTGTGGGGGGCAATACCTTGTGAGATAGCGCGTTGTGGCTAATCTTCGGCAGTCAATAGACGGGGCTATAGATGGGTACTAATGCAATTGTCGTAGCAAATTCAGAAGATAAATCCGACACGGATGTCACGTTGGGTTTAGGCACGAGTGCAGCGAGGGAGTTGAGGTACAAACACAATATATCATCACTGTAGTCGGTTGCCGATATCGCTTGTATTTACACTGAGCCGAGTCGATCGTTTGGCTGTGAAGAATATCTCCCACCCAGCAGTGGGCGCGGAGAACCACTCATTCATTTTGCCACATTATTGTATATCGTATGCACACTCCAATCTGAATTTGAACCGCTCCCCACCACGAAGCGCAATATGTGCCCTCAATTCGATCGTAGGGCTATTAATATTGTCTCTTACCCAGCAGTCCGAGTGGGGGATCAGTCGTTCATTCTGCCACATCGTCATATCATGCATGTCCACGCCAATCTTAATTTATTTACTCTATGCCCCACCGCCAAGCGCCATAGGTACCGGCAAGAACAATTGTTCTGCATGAGCGATATCTTACCCTTGCCAGTTTAGCGTCGCCCTGCCGCAACAGTTCGAACCCAATTGCAATGGGAATGATATCGAAATTCACCTTCGTACACATTTAGGTTTTAGCGCCGCCTTGCCGCAACGTATGAACCCAATTGCGAAATAGGTATGATATCACTATTCACCTTACAGCAGGAATGTAAAGCGATTTGTATTATTAGTGGCGAACTACAGAATATATCAGTAAGTCTGCGCCCCATCGTGTACGCGACAGGTATATATATCACAGCAAGAACATGCAGTTGACACACCAACCGCCTGCTGCAGTGATTAATGTTCCCCCCCGCCGTAACGTGTGATGGATTGGCGACAGTGTCGCTCACGGTTCACAAAAAATATCGAATCAACACATTTTTTTTTTGTCCGTGCAGGTCCCTGTGGTCGATACATACCAGGCACGATATCAACAAATATTCTTTCACCCCGACAACGTTTTGAACTGCACACGGTGATATAAATAGAATCACTTGCTTCGCTATAAACACTCGGAGTATCGTGGTGTATTCACACGCCCAGGCTACCCAGAGTTTCCTCCTACGTGATATCTCGCTCTCGATTACGAGTATCATAACATCTCTGCCTTCGAGTATCAGAGTGTATCTGCCTTCGAGTTTCAGGGTATATCTACCTTCGCTCAAGGTGGTCCGATGACATCTCCTTGTCACGTGTTCTTCTTTTCTTATCATTATTTCATTTAGATGCGCTCGATCAGGAGATTCAACCGTGGCAATTCCCCCGTTTGTTGGTGTTGCATTATACACGCAGTACAACTCGATCACCGATCTAAACGCACATACGCCCTCGGCCCTTAGGCGCGGGGTTAAGGATACAGATGTCTACCCGTCTCTGCACATAATACCGGTCGATGCGAAGCACTCTGCCCATGCTTCCGCGCTCGCTCGCTGCCTATGCTACGCATGAAGCGCTCCACATACATACGATGTTGAATCAGAATTCACGAAATACCTGATCAAGAAATCACGAATACCTGGCCCAGCGAGCGACCGCTGTCCAGGTGCAAGCCACGGGCCCTTTCTGTTCGGGTGTCCAACCAGTCTGCCGGCACCGTTTCGTGCGGTACCTACTTTGTAGTCCCACAAGCGCGATTTACCAAACAATGCTCGCTGCTGCTGTCGAAGTAAGCTACGCACTACGGATACGTACTCAGCCGAAGAATGTGAATCATAACGCGTAATTCTCTCTGCAACAACAAACTCCAAGATTATTACAATATCGGTTCCCGATCTCTAATAATCTTTCTCTTTAGTCATGAGCAAGGTAAAGTCATGAACGATACTAAATATTTCCACCACGCTTGGTGGGCAAGCAATTGTTGTCTGAAAGTCTGGACATTGATGGCCGCTGAAGATGACGCCTTTCACCGCGTCTCTCCGGTGACGCTCCGACACTTTACTCAAAAACAAAAACTGAAAAATTCCGGAATCACTCCGCCACACAAGCTACTGTTGTTACAAACAACCCGAACGAATTAACTCTCACAAATATGTTTTAAACCTAGTTCAGACGAGCTACTTGTACATTGCATATACTTAACAGATTTCGCCGTCAACATTTAATCCTCCATCCACAACTACTTCTCCTACCGACCGTACGGCTTCTAATCCGTGCAGTCGGAGCAAGGCCACAACGACGTAAGACACCACGGCACAACTGCCTTCTCGCGAAACCATTGAAGAGTCCCTCTTCAACACACATCGATTCCCCGCTCCATCGACACGCGATAATTTTCACAAGATCGACGGCCACCGCGACCGGAACTTAGGCCACCCTGACGCGCCGCCTATTCTGGGACATGTTTTACATGCTTCGCTATAGCCCATGATTATACGCTGAACACTTATCAATAAAGAAGTGGCAGCAATTGGCTGTTCATGTGTGCCCTGATCAAACAGCCAAACAAATCGGGCATCAACCGCGACAGCTAGTCCGACGACGACGGTAACAACAGAGGTGTGTGACTTTTAATTTGTCGACCTGAACCGCGCAACGTGTTGTGGAGGCAAACAGGCCACTCGCAGCTGTTTCAAGCATAGCCATGAACGACGCAAAATGTAGAGCTCTCCTGCAGGGGGGCGACAGTGTTGGGCACTACTCTGGCAATATATTTGTCAAGACATTTAGTAGAGCGGCTCGAAGCCGAAATCAGACTTCTGGTCGAACGAAGCGCCGTTGTGGACCTTCAGTTTGGTGTCGCTGAGTCCGGTGTTGCCTGACATTAACGTTCTAGCAGCATCGTCAAAGCGGATCGTCGCAGCATCCTCGAACGAGTTTTCGATAAACTCAGTGCCGTCGGCATCCGTGATCTTGAGTGTCTCAGTACCTCCGATGATGGTATTCCCCCGGAAGCAGTTGTCCTGCGACCGGCCCGACTCCACGACATCTGGTGCATCCCACCCAAGGTACGAGTAGGCGTTGTACCTGAGCAGAAAGAGGGGTTTAACACCGGCAGCGGTGTGACGAAGAACACACAGTTCATTCAATTCGTAAGTTCTTCACACATAGTTTGGTTTGAGAGAGTCTCCGATATAAGTTCGCCCTGAACATTCCGCAGGCTCGTCACTGAAGGAGCTCAGCACTTAACCCCAAACTTACTTCAGCGAAAAACCAAATTAATCCCGATTAAAAATCTCATGCCCCAAGTGGACAAAAACAATATTTCTCGAAACACAATTGGCTTTCCGACAAATTTGGGTTGAGGAACACCGTCATTCAGAGGACAAGTGGAAATGTGCTACCTCTTTCGTAGAACGCGGCGTTTGCGCGTGCATCGCGCCACGACAGCGAATGGATTATGTCTAGTCACGGCCGACACGCGAAGCTTTTGTAGGCACGCCTCTGTGTGTAGGAATCCTATACAAGGGCCTCACTTCGTTGAGCCGCTGATGACATTGTTGTAGAAGACGTTGTGGCCGCATCCCACGGAGATTCTCACGCCGTACTTGTTGTTCTCAAAAATGTTGTCGGACACGTCGGCGTTGAACGACTCCATCATGGCCAGTCCAGCGTCGCCATTGTCGTGGACGTAGTTACCTGTCGCGTTAGCGACGTCTGTTTAGATGGAGCGGGGAAGTCTACAAGACAAAGTGATTTTATATTGGGTCCGCCACGCCAGGTAATCGAGGGGGTGCGTGGTTTCAGACGAAATTTGAGTAGAGCAAACCAAGGACTCTCTGGTGCGTGGCTCGTGATACACACCTAGGCCGTGGCCGTCTGGCGAGGGAATCGACACTTTTGACTGAGCTTCTTACGTTTGTCTCCTTCTGGCAACATATCACACCGAAGCTACTGTGAAAATGTTCTCACACTTGTTAAGCATGGGCATGTTTACATCACTGAGATGACGATACCAGCTTGTTTTGCTTCAACCCGCCGTAGGCTTCGCCACTCACTTTGCATGCCCACTCACCTACTCGGGCGGTGACCACAACACACTCTCAAGACGTTGCTACCTGTTCGCGACATTGCTCACCTTTGACAACCGCGTCGTCGCTGCTCCGGTGAAGGAATATGCCAGCAGACGACCTAGCACCGCCGTAGACCTCGTTTCCCTGAGTACAGACAGGAGCAACAATTTGGGTGGAACTGTGGTCAACCGTATTGCGACGCGCCACATCATGATGCATTGCGAATACTCGTGACTGGCAGTGTCTAGTGTGGCTCCTCGACTTTTAAACTTCTCCTAGACAATGTGTAGGGGGTCAACGTTGCTTTGGATGGAACACGACGTCGTCGGTATGACAACGGCCCGAGACCTCTTATGCTTGACTATCCAAAATGTAGGGTCCCAGCGCGCTACGTGTTTTCCCCGATCGTACCTGGATCGACACACCGTTGCAGCGCTTGGAGGCGATGATACCGTGGTACCCGTTGTCGTAGACCTCATTGTCGTGGATCGTCAGGAAGTCGCTGTCGTCATGGGGGTCAAAGCCGTACCCAGAGTTATCGTGCATCTTGTTCCTCCTCCAGTCTCCTTGCTGGTGGCCGAACGTGTAGACCCCGAAGTTGTTGTGGTGTATGTCCGAGTCGTAGATGTTGCCGTAGACATTAACATCTTCGAACACTTCGGGGTTGCTCTTGTCGACGCAGAACCCACGGACCTGCTCGGATGGTGGATATATTGGAGTTGAGTATAACCAAGGCCACGTACCCTAAACGGATGGCACACACATTGTACAGAGACTACATGGTTACCACCGTACAACCCATTTAGTGATAGTAGTGCGCATGCCTATAGCAGCGTCACGACTCTGAATAAAAACAAATGATGGACTTATTTTCTATTTGAGGCGTTCTCCAAAAAAGGTTCGCTCTAATCTCTCCGAGTCTCCCGACTTAATGAGCTCCATACCTCACACCAAAAACTGACTTCGGCAAAAATCACTCTACATTCCCTATGAATACTCCTATGGGCCGAGCAAACGAAAACGTAATTTTTCGAAATCGGCATTCCGACGATATTGTCTGAAGGAAACCCGTCATTCATAAAATCGGTTTGCGGAAATGTGCTGCCTATATCGCAAAACGCGTCATTTATGGTTTAAGATGGTAGGGTGGGAATACACTTTCATTGGTTGCCGTTAGGATACAATGGAAAAAAAATCCGAGTACCATCGTGATACGCCTCATGATACAATTTTCGAAGGCATTGGGCCACTACCAAACGGGACTAGGGTATTATATATATAAGAACAACCCACGCTGGCGAATAATCGATTAGGTTAGGGCGTTCTTCGGGTATTACGCACAATTCCTCGACCCTAGGGATGATGTTTTGTGGCCCACCTTCCACGTTAGGCCGTAGGCCTCGCTGCCTTGGTATCCAAGGTAGCCCATTTCGCTGTCCTCTATGTCCATTCTCGCCTCTCCCATATGTTTTTTGGCTCTTCCTCTACATGTCTGGGTGTCGTCGGTGATGACCTCCGAGACGGCGCTGATGTACGATCGACCGTTTTCTTGGTCTTTGTCTGGGGTATTGGTGATCGTGTCCCAGGAGAAAACCTGGCATGACGAATATAGTTCGTGGCCGACAGGGCGATCCACATCACCATGGATGTGGGGTCGAACCTGGCAAATTTAGTGACCTAAGAAGGAATGAAGTATGGTGGTGGAATGATCAAAACCGCACTGACAACAGTTGAAGGTTCGCGGACGACTGAAGGCACGACTCCAACGCGACGGAATGTCGCAATCGTTCACGACGTCCGGAACATCTACAGCTGTCGTGCCACAATGTTTTGAAACTTCAGGCAGGCGTATCCAGAAGCTAGTCCCACTGTTTTGATCTTTTTTTGGCGAGCGTGACATATAATTTGCGTGCAAACCGTAGCTTGACTCGTGGTCAGTGGTGTCGACAGCAAAGCCGTCTGCTCCGGAGCGAAAGTGGGAAACTCTGCTCCAGGACTTTTTGTGTCCAGCGTATATCTCCGTCGAAACCCCGTGAATGGGCGTATGCCCTAATCAATTCACATGACAACAACGACGACTCGTCAGCCTGACGACCCATCAGGAAAACACGAAGACCACCCATGCCAAGGGAAAGGACTATCGGTGCGCTATGTTTTGTTTCCCGTTTGGTGTGGCATGTTCGGCTAGAATGCACCGCAGTAAAAGCACTCTACGGATGAGAAAATTCTACTTCTGTCAGGGAGTCCAGACCCAACAAAGCAGTGTCGTGTGGCTACCGTCGACGCTTAGCTTGGTTTTGAACTCAAAACGTACCTTGGTGCTCACGAAATCGAAGCTTCCGCCGTGCGCGCGCATGTTGATAATGGTGTCATTCGTACTAAGCAGACGTAGCTCGTCAGCATCGCCACCGGCCGAGGTACCGTGCACCTGAACACGAGCGAAAAGAGGAATGGGCAAGGAATTATACGTACATGTCGGCCAGTCCAGTGGTCTCGCCCTGCCAATATGCCGCGGCAAACGTAGTAAGGAAAGCTGCCGGCATGCGTACGAAAAGAAAAATCGAGGATCTCAACTACTTATATGCGGGAGGGTCGTCCCGCACTACATGTCAGTGCTGATGAGGGCCATCTACGTTGTCCAAAGCAAGACGACGAGCAACAATATAACTGGGCTCTGCACAGACTGTGGGGCAAGCACAAGGGGAAAGTATTATGTAATCGCTCTTACCTGTAGAGTGATACCGTCTCGTACGAAAAGTTCCTCGGTGAGTAACCAAGTCCCTGTCGCGCTGTCACTGATATCGCCTGTCTGGGAGTCAACGGCATACAAGGGTGCCTTGCCGCGTCGCTTTTCCCATATTTGTGACAATGTCACGCAGCCGCCACGGGTGCTACCGTCATCCGACTTCAGGTACAGTCGGGACGAACTAGACGAGTATCGAATCGACACCTGGATGCTTGCATCGCACTCCGGCTTGAGAATTGGGTCGTTAGGGGACTCGGTGTCGTCCGAGGTGACCAGCTTTAGAGCGACCATGCTGAGCAATGCTGCCTTTCCATGAGCCGTGGGCATCTTCATACTGTGTGGTGTCTTCTATGGTGAAGTTTTACGGCTGGTGGTCGTGCTCGGCGTTGCGAGCTGCGACAGCAAGAGAGGTATGCGATGGAAGCGCGGATGATTCAAACAGGCAAAACTGGTATCGAGTACTCTGTATGCGGTCGGGGGAAGACTTGGGGGAATGGCTAACACTGCTATGAGGCTCAAGTACTTAGATAGAGCTTTGTGCTGCTTGCGTCAATATGATGCAACTCGTGGTGCGTTTTACACCTGCGCACCGACCGGAAAGGCCCGCGAATCAATAACGCAGTCTTTGCTGTTGTTTTGGGGGAGGAAACGGATTCGACTCCTTATTGGTGGGGTATATATGTGCTGTCGTCAAGGTGGCAACATCGCGATTTACTATTTTTATTCACCGCAATCAAGTATTTCTGCGTCGACCACATGTGAGCAAAACAGGCGTTTCATGTGTATACAACCTCCCAGCTGTACTATAACTGGCAAATATCAGCTGTCGGCAGAAAGAAAGCATCCATATATCAACGTGGAGAGCATTTTGTCTAAAGGTTTTGGTAATCACTCGCGCCGTGGACTGGTACACTAAGCACTACTCGGGTTGGTATTTTGGCCTACCGTGTCAAGCCCCATGTACGCTACCGTGACTCACTCGTAAAACCACAACCCCAACCATTGTGGAGCAGCTACTTGTACTTTGGTACGGTCGCCGTTAGGTGGTTGGTCGCTTAGAAATCGTGCGAAACGTGTTGCTCGTACTCTCATCGCTGAGTGGCTAATCCTAGATACATATGCACGTAGACGGTGGGTTGAGCATGTCTGACATCAGTTCGTATACATACAGTATTCAGACCAGGTTTTGTAGCGTCTCTTTGTACAGCATACTTTGTGTGCGTCGACCATCGTATCGTCCGTTGTTTACGTTGTGCTAAACACTGTTGAACGCATGTTGGCAGAAACTGGTCCTGTATTTTGGGCCACGGTACGACAGTGCGCTGCTGCTGATAGTGTCAATACATGTAGACCATGCTTCTGCGCGGCTATATATATCGTCGCCCTGTGGAAAGGCGGCGAAATGACCTTTTCCAGCAGCAACGCGAGACTCACTCACATCAGAAGCCGGAGCTCGTGCGTGACGAACTCCAGGACACAGGACCTCCCGCCAATATACAGCAGAGTAGTACCGGCTTTAGAGTGGATAATTGAGTGGTAACTCGATCGGGGTGTTGGTCAAGGTCGTGGGATGAAATGAACTGAGAGGCAGGGATGGGTGGATGCCAAGAGCGGATGATAAAGTCCCCCCAGCCGACCCCATCAGGGAGTCATCCGTGAGTCACGAGTTGGGAAAATTAACATCGCTTGTAGGATGATCCGACCGACGCTAGAGTAAAAATTATTTTTACACGCCTGTGAAAATAATATTAATGTTTTCAGAATGAGAGTTTCAGAGGAGAGATGCTGCAGCTGTTGCCATTCCATGGGCCTACATTTCCAGTTTTCGATTAGCCAGATACGTATAGATATACTCCATTAGTTAACGTAGGGTTTTGATACAAGAACGTCAGTTGCATCGGGGCGGCGAAACCAATACTCGCGATATACTCCGACAACATAATGACAAGATGTCGAGCATGGCATGGTGTTTTGTAAGCGAGTATGAGCGGTGATTCTCTGATGCTCGCGTGCGTGTAACAAGTGTCGCAAAAAAACGCTCCGTCGTCGATAGGTAAAAAAAAAACGTGCCGTGAAAAAATCAATGGGTCGAGAGATCCACATTATAGCAATTTATTTACGAAATAGGTCGACGCAAAATAGCCGAGGTGTATAGAGTGAGAACAGCGAATGTGTATACGTCGAACGAAAAGTAGATCTGCCGTACGCGGTGAAAGGTGCCCGTTTTCCGAATTGAGAATCCCAGCGAGGACCCACCTTCTTGTTCCAACGTCAGATTTCCGGTGAGGCGAGCCATCCAGCACGAAGGATGATGAATAGATACCCCGGCTGCCGCCGTACTGCTGTTGTTACTGATTATCAATTTAGTGCGGGAACAAGGTGTCGTACTCACGCCCAACCCCTCGTTTTTGTCTGCACGGGACACCTGGTAGTACACAATAAGTAGTCCTGCGGCACATGCTTTGTGGGAAAGCCGTGATAAAGGGCGGCGCATGCGACGTTCCCGCAGGGTAGGCATGCGGCGGGGACTATTGCGGGAAGTACCACTGTAGAAACTAGGGTGCTCCAGTTCTCGAGAAGCCGACCCACACTCCTTTTCAGGGCCAGCACTATAATAGACTAGTTCGTTGGGATTGATGGACGAATTTACGATGCTTGTATTCCTCTTAATTTCAGTATACTCGCCCAGTCTAGGTCTCGGAAGCGAGTACGAGCTGGCCCCGCCAAGGTGCTGCTGAATCGGCCCACGCCCCGCTCCACACTACTACGTATATGGGTGCCATTTTTGTTGACACGGTATTGATCGCGCACCAACCCACAAATGGAAACCAAGCCCTTTGTTTATTTTCGAGAGGGAGATAAGGCACACGGGAACAACAGGAAAAATGCTAACCCGACCGTAAAATTTTCTGAGATAAAATTGTCTCGATTTCCGTTTGTTCGCGTATGTCGTGCAAATACGACGTTTAATTTTCGGGCCGAAACTCGCAATTTTGAACGTGGCATCGCAGAAAAACCAAAAAAACGATCAGAATTGCTTGTGTCATGTATGGAGATCGTGTGTTGGCGATATATCTTGAAGGATGGGGAATTGGGCGCTGACACAAATGGAGGTCTTCTCGTAGGGTCTGCAGCGATGCCCCCACCAATTTTTTTATTGATCAGGAACGACCACTTTTTCACGAAATTCGTGTTGAAAAATTGGTGTTTTTGAGTTTCGCCAATATATTATCGTCGACATCAAGCCGAAAGTGATAAAACGTCGTATTTTTCACATACTTTTTTTCTGCGCTTGCAATGTTGTGTCAGGGTTAGTCCCTGCAGATTTCAAAATATAATTCCTAGTGGTTCACGAGATACGACGTGCCGATGGTTTATCAATTTTCCTTGGCTGACCCAGCTAGTAGTGGGAAGTTTGTTTTGCATGGGCCTCTGATTGTAGCAGTACAGTCGTAGCACTGTAGTGCAGTAAGCGTGTAGATTTCGGAGGGAGACTATGCCACAAAAAGCGATCAAACACAATGGCGCGCCCGAGCGTATATATGCACAGCGTAAATTTGTATAAAATACATGCGATGGGTTGCTGTTGCTACTTAGGTTGTTGCCCGTTGGGCTGGTCTCACCTCGGCGCTGCTTCTGCTTCTTCTTCTGCTGCAGCAGCTGAACGAGGCTCTCCCAGTTCCGGCCGCGATAAAACCGACATGCCTCGCACCTTTCACGCTCAGTCGCCTCATATCTCGGCAGTTTGGTCTCTTGTTTGGCGTTCCTAAACAGCAGGTTCCGTCGTGTAATACCTCCCCCTTGTTGCCTTTTTTTACTTGTCTTTCTTGAGGATAAAGCATGTTCATGGGACATTCGGGTGTAAATAAACGTATCCTCCCCGCTCGTTGGTTATTCTATCCGTAGTGTGTCCCACTGGTCGAACCGGTGTATAGACTGAAGGAACAAGGGGCAGTGTCAAGGAGATTCTACCGGTCGTACGGCTCCGTCGAGCAGAGACCCCCAGAGGGAGCTGCGGCTTTGTCGATATCCGCTGCTTTCGTAGCCTGCCCCTATGCCAGCTTATCTGTAAGGCTTTGAGATACACATATTTTCCAGTAGAGGGGCATCCAGTACGATGACGACGCCAATGCAGAGGTAAAACCTCATGTCGTCGTTATATCTACCGCGATACCCCCTTGTTATAAGGTTGTGTTGCCCATGTGGATTGCGTTTTTGTGTTGTTTGTGCTTTTTGTTCACGCCTTGTTCAATACCCGTTCGTGCTAAGACTTCAGTATAATTCATTTTTAGCAGCGAACATTTAGGTGCTGACCCTGCCGAACCGACCGATTGTCGACTTTGCAAGTTCAGAGCGCGACTCGTTGACTGTACCTGTACGACTAGTAGTACATAATACTGAACATGTACATAGGTGTGCTGGCGTACAGTAGTGCAAATATTCAGCTATTTATTATGCACGTCGTTGTCAGGAAAATACATGTCAGTGCAAGTCAATGCAATTACACTGTGGGTATTGCGCTGTAAGAAAACCCACGAACGATTTTCAGGGCATCCACATGAACGACAGACCGTTGCCCGATCTAAACAACAGATACTTGTTGCGTCGCCAGCCTCAAGGTGGGAGCATGCTCATCATCCGCACCACCCGCGCAAGCTACTTGCGACTGTCGCGTTTGAAGCCGATACAGTAGAGAGCCGCACCCACCAGACGGCATACCGGTCAGATACTGCCTGTTGGTCTGTCGGTATCCTTAGCCAAGTGCGCGATAGAGGCCCAACGTTCTATCGTCTGGCGTGCGGGCGGATTGACGTCCACTAAATCCAGCAAAATGCAGCTGAATTGACGTGGCAGCCGGCGATTCAGGTATTATTAGAGACAGTTGCAGCCCGGTATTTTCCTGCCTGACGGCCGATACGAAGCATATATGAGCCTCTTGCTCCATTCGCTTCTGGAGTATACGCCAGGTATCGTTGGTATGATTCGTGTTGACAGTCCCGCCCAACCAGCGCTCTGGGCTGGTACGATGTCCAGAGCAATTTGAGCTATGTTCAATGGAGTGATAGAAGGATTGTACAATATATGACCTCATGTTCAAGATATCGCACGTTATAGCTTTTCACTACCCAACGAGGCTTCGAATCCCCCCTGTGAACGCCTCGCGCAAGGCAACATGCGATTACGGCCATCCGACAAAGGTTGGGATACACGCAAAGAGCGGCCGGGTATTGACGGACGTCTGGAAGGGGTTTCTAGTGACGGCCTGTCTGTATGGAGCTTGAATAAGGATCTCACATGGTAGATGTTCTTCAAGACGAAGTTGCGGCCACATTCCCGAGAGACTTCCACGTCGTCCTTTATGTTCGGCAAGCCGTTGTCCGACATATCGGCGTCGAAAGCCTTCCATCATGGGTACTCCCTGGGTGCCGTCGTCGGGGACGTAGTTGCCTGGCGAATTGCCGATGCCAGGTATCGTTGACAGAGACCAGCTACACAACAACAACGAAACCAAAACCAATATCGAACATCCCCAATTAAGCACATCACGTACTTTTGTCTGGACGTGTGTTTGGTGTCCTGTCGAGCTATCACCGATATCTGGTAGAGTTCGCGAGGTGGTGGAACTTGTACTCGTGCGACGGACCCTACCCGCCCGGAAACTCGAGCCCAGGATTCGCGGACGGCACGGAACAAAGATGAGGTACGCCCTATTACAGGCAACATCAACTTTGATGCAGCCGGAAAAGCTTTCAAACGCGCACACCGGAATGCCGTGATAACAAACGTAGATACATAAATGAGCCGTGTCCTGTAAACCCGGACATATACATATTGATTGACCAGCTGTGTTGTTGTAGACAACACCACCTAACGGCACGCACACCGACCGGCGCACGTATTCTGCTGAAGGGTTTAACGTCTACTAAACAGAACGGTTTGTTCGGTCCATTTGATTCAGTTCAGCCGCACGAGGCTCGGTTTAACGCATTAGGCACGACATGGACATATTTACACACGTGAAATAGTCCAGAGAACGCAACTACTACCCCAATGGGGTTGGACCTGTAGCTTAAGGTCGGCATGGTTTCGAACGCCTTAGCACATTCTCCCGCAAGAATGATTCTGTCGTTTTCGCCTCAACCACTCATCTCATCAATCCAAATCGGAAACAAACAAAACAATGACCCTTGCCGCCGCATTGACACCGTATCAGCCGTCGACGGTAGTACATATACCAATCGTGACCTTTAGACGATATCAAAATGTATGCCTCCTTAGTACGGACGTCGCATGTGGCACCTTTTTAAGAAACTTTCGGTGTTGGCACACACAACACACATTGTTCACTACTGTAGTGAAAATGAATGCTACGATGGAGGTGCCCTTGCCCTGTTTTCTTCGTCTCATGTTAGACAGCTATATTCCCTATCTATGCCTTGGCCTTGATAAACACTACAGCACAACCAGCCGTTCCCTAGGCGTTTCTGAAAACATAGGTCGGAACGCAAACGACATCCATGAATCCATCAGTCGAGGGGCCCCGCCAGTTCAGAAGTGCTTCTGTAAAAAATCGACGACCCTATCCTAAAAGGTGTCTTCAAGACGTTATTGTTGCCGACCCGGTGGCGAGAGCCCTAAAATATTTTGTAACCCCAACGCATACTCGTTTTGAGCGCATGGGACACTACAAGTATCCTATCAGGGGCTCTCTTGTCGGTCCCCGATGTATTATAGTTAACATGTTTGTGTACGTCCACATGTCGATGTCGTCGTAAGACGAAGTCTGGGGGGGGTGTAGGGAGTTCCCAATTGCGCGGGCCACCGCGTACACGAGTCTTCGTCTGAGGGGTTTTTTGTCCAACTGCCCGTTGTTCTCGTCATGTATGTGGGTAGATTGGTGGCTATAACTTTTGTTTTAAAGTTGTGGAGGATGACAGACGGCGCTGCTGCTGTTGTAGATGCTTCGAAGTATGATGGAGCGACAATGCTGTATATATTACTCCTACATGCAGCAAGACTGGGATTCCACCAGTCGTACTATGGTAGGGTACGTCGCAGAAGCACGTTCTTTTGCAACACCCCGG
The DNA here is from genome assembly GCA_031213475.1 of Nereocystis luetkeana. Classification (NCBI taxonomy): domain Eukaryota; class Phaeophyceae; order Laminariales; family Laminariaceae; genus Nereocystis; species Nereocystis luetkeana. The sequence goes on along the minus strand of JARUPZ010000014.1, from coordinate 5,850,912 downwards.
ACTCTAAAACGAAGCTTAAGAGGGACCACTTTCCGGACAGAAGACCACGAAACAAACGGTACGGAATTACAGTCCACACTCTATCTTGTTAGTTGAGAATTGCCCCTTCGTCGACGATGATAATGACACTCTTCTTTTCGACATACTCGTAGATTTATTGCCCGTAGAGCCAAATAGAGACATTGAAAGATAGTGCCATTAGTGACCCTCTCCTCGACCTGTGACTCGAAAGGGGCCAAGCGCCCAGTGATCTCTCACTCTCAAGGATCACCCACGTGTTGCGTGCGCAGGGGCCGCCGCACTTCGCTAGACACGATTTAGCCGTCTACACGATACGGTGGAAAGTAGTTAGGGCATGCGAAGAAAAGTAGTTTTCTTACAGAAACAGTGTTTAACCTCGCCTTCGAATATGTCAGCACGATGTTCTTTCCTCCACAACTCCGTACCGGCCGGGCGAGAGACCGCCGGTATCCTCGGCGTTTATACCACGCTCTGCCTCGTATGGGCTTCAGAAAACCCGCAGGGGTGACGCCCTTTCTGGTACTGACCATCCTCCTTTAGGTCCACGACGCTGCCGTATCGAGCCTTTCGGAGGGAAACAGATATGAAGCATTCTGGCCTGAGCTGTTTACGATTCAAGAAAGTGTGTAGCATAGGCTCTCGCTGTTTACACAGTAGGAACTTTGGTGAACGTTGCCGTGTTCTCCATGTGACTATTGATGCTGACCTTCTGTGACACCCGATTTCATGTTTCTTACGAAAGGACGGATAGGGTATACCAAGCCGAACGCCGTCGGTTTGTCATTTTTTCGTAGATTTCTACTTGTTCGGGCCTTCTTGCAGGCGTGAAGCATGGGCCGGCGCAGTCCAAGCCGATACCCAGATGTTGAACTCACCACCCACGAACACGATCGTCCACCTCAACTTCGTTCCGAGTTCGCGAGCTCTGGAGATTGCTAACACACTTGGTTGTACCTTGGTGCCTCGCTGATTGTGAATGGGGGTTGGTGCTTACTGCTCCTCCTGAGTGTTCCGCTGTTTTTTCGTACACGCGCTACTTTTTCTGTGTGTCGTTTCTCGTTTGAATTTCGGATTTTTGAATCGTGTGTTCCGTATGGTTGCGGCCCCCTCAAACGCTGTATCGTACGTTTGCGCCAACTCGAAGGTTGCTCGCATACTCTCGAATATCGCCTTGATCGCAGATTTCTGCCCCCTACTAGGGAGGATGCCAAACGACTAGGAACTTGACAACGGTTCCCCGGCGTCAGATTCGCCCTGTCAACGACTTTCGTAACCTGGGAAACAACGCGCGTCTTTAGGAAGTGTATATTACTATGATACGGTTGTCAGTGATAGAGCCCCCCGTGAGTGGCGATATCCTGCACGCGCTGATGTGGTGCGACTGCCGTCCGCTGGTCAACGTTCGGGACTCTTGAAGATAATGCATTTCTCATGCGATTTTCCTGGCTCGATAGGAAGATGAAATCCCCGGAAACAATGTGCTATTTGTGTGTAGGTACGAGTACAGCGATGGCGTCGGCGAACAACCACAGACCATCAAGTTTATATTCGGTCGCCGGTATTGGTGCGAGGACTGTTGGCGGCTGGCTATGCTACAGCAAAAAAACACCTGGCTTGCAGGATGACACCTATACGGGTGTTGCCGTACACGAAGAAACAACGCATCTCATTATCACGGGAAACCAGAGTTAATTGGACCTACATTACTCGCAAAACAAAGTTATAAATCGCTAATTTTACCACCAACCTTTGGACCCATTAACTATGGCCCCCAGTGACCAATACTACTCAAGAGAAACACACTATGATAGACAGAGCCCCAGTGGTTTAACCCACTGACCACTGCTATTCTTCGCTCGACTCCGTTACCGAGTCCAAGCTCGTATGGCTCCCACTGGATACAAATTACGCGCAGTAAACGGCCGCCAGCTCACCATGCTTGGTTTGAGCTGGAGCCGGACGGCGTCTTGCTGTCCCGTTTGTACACCTAGCAGTTTTTTTTTTTCGATTTGGTCTCTTCGCAGTTACACCCTACTACAGCAGTATTGCGAAAGTATGCCTGATGCACCCCAATCGGAGGAACGTTCAGCAAACGTTGAAGGATGACCAAGAGCCAACCCACGGTAGGGGTGCACCAGACGTTTCTGAGCCCCTCACAGTTAGAGCTCAATATCTCACCCGACACAATACTTGGAAGACATTTGTTCTCGCCACCCGACCGGCACTTCTATGTGCTAGTCCTAAACTGAAAACAGAAGTAAAATTTCCATCCTAATTGCTGGTTCCTCACATACATAGGGAACTCAAGCGGTCAGAAAACTTTGACCCAAAAAGTGCAACTCCTACCGTGCGGTGACTCCCAAGCAAAAGCCCTAACGATTCGCTCCGCAGGGACCCCCCGCGCCTAGCACATTGGTACCCACTGCTTGAATATACACTATCAGTACACCATAAATAATATTCCATACAATACGGTAGACACACCTGCACCCCCCTTAAATACCTGGGCTCACCTCGACATTGTTGTAGTTTCTGTGCTATCAGCATATTATTCGAACAAACGTGAATGAATGTGTACGCCACGTGTCGCTCCCTCCATGAAGATATTGTTTCTTGTCGCAAGGCGAAGTAGGTAGCCGTTTGATGCAATTCTAACCCCACAGAGCTCGCAAACGGAAGCCGAAACACTTAATCATTATGTTCAAGATCGTGGCAAGCTCACGAACCATATAATGTAGTGCCACTGCGCCTGGTGTGCCAGCAATGTAGGGCTGGAGGTCTGAGCATTGGTCACCGCCGAACATGAATCCTATTACGACGTCATTATGGTGGCGCTGCGCCACTTGACCCGAGCAATAACAAACAAAATCGTTGAATAATTAAGCCTACCTAAGCTACTCTTACAAAACCCTCGCTCAAACTTACTCTCACTGACGTGGTTAAAAACTATTTTAGACAGGCTACTCATGCATTGATCATACTTAACACATTTCCAATCAACATTGAACGCTTTAACCACGACCGGGCGTCCTACCGACGTTGATGCTTCAATCCTTACATTCATTTCAACCCAACCAATGAGAGATTTAGTGCTATGCCACAGCTACTTTAGCACGGACACGCAAGACGATCCCTCCCTAACACCCACAGGCCCACTGCCCCATCGACACGCTTGCGTGAGACTACACTATTGTTCAAACTATCATATGTATCGAGTTTACGGCCACCGCGACCGGAACCCAGACCGCACGGATTCGCGGCCAATTCTGGGACAGGAATATACATGCTTCACGATAGCCCATTATTATCTCCAAAACACCTTGTCAATATAGGTGTGCCAACAACTTGCCGTTCATCTGTACCTCGCCAAATCCACCGGATCTTTCGGGAGTCAACGGCGATCGGTACTCCGAAGTGGGGGGCAACAACCAAGGTGCCTGGTGGTTTCAAGCGATCCCCGAATGCGCGATGTGGAAGGGAGGCACACGGACCACCTGTACCCTACAGCTCAACCGTAGACGACATCAAGCTTGTTGTTCTCCTCTAACGGGGAGACCGTTTCAGTCTCAGCACTGCTTCGGCATTATGTTGGTTCAGGCAAATGTGTAGGGGGCCTCGAAGCCACATCCAGATTGCCTGTCGAGCGAAGCACCGGTGTGGACCTTCATTTTGGTGTCTCTGAGGCCGATGTTGCCCAACATCACCGTTCTAGGAGCAGGATCGGAACGAGTTGTCGCAGCATCCTCAAACGAGTTGCCGATAAACTCGGTACCATCGGCATCCCGTGATCGTGAGTGTCTCAGTACCTCCGATGGGGATGTGGTACCGGAAACAGTTGTCTTGCGACCGGCCCGACCTCAACGCATCGGATGCGTCCCACCCAAGGTATGAGTACGCGTTGTACCTGGGCAGAAGGGTGATTCAACACCGGCGGTGATGTGGCGAGAAATAAACACCTGGCTCGATTCGTTATAGTTTGACGTGTTCGTGCACACATTGCGCCGTGATGGCGAACGGATTCCACCCATATTTGGCTGGAAGATGGACCAAAGAATGGCACGCCTCCGTTCAGGCAGCCGGTGAATGATCTGGCTTCCTTGAGCCGCTTGATGAAGTTTTTGGGAAATAAGTTGTGGCCGCACATACTTACGCCGCACTTGTTGTTCGGGAATACGTTGTCCGACTTGTTCGCGTTGAACGACTCCATTATAAGCAGTCCAGCGTTGCCCTTATCGTGGGCGTAGTGGCCTGCCGCGTTGGCGACGTACGTTTCGATGGAGTGTGACAGTGGCTATTAGGAACAGTTCATAAGGATTGGCTCCTTTACGCCAGACAATCAGGTGACGCGGTCTAGATCCAACGTTTAGTTGAGAATGCCAAGGACTCCCCGGTGTGTAGCTCGATACAAACACGTAGACCGTGGCAATGTCACCAATAGAAACTATAATTTGGACGGGAGCCCCGTACGTGGGTGTACCACCTCCTGTCAAGAAGCACAACAAATCAACAGTGCTGTTGTTGGTTCCTACGTCTGTTAAGCACGCACACGACAGGAGTATCATTGAGACGGCGATACCGGGGTGGATTTCTTCCTTTCCCGGTCAGCTTCGCCGCAAATTGTGCATGTCCCCTTACCGACTCAAGATATGCCCCCAGAGGTCTACATACGTTATTCCTGCAACTGCTGACCGATGACAACCGCGTCGTCGCTGCTCCGGTAAAGGAAAACGCCAGCCTACGTCGCAGCACCACCGTAAACCTTGTTTCCCTTGGTGCCGGCAAGAGAAAGAAGTTGGGTGGACGTACGGCCATCCATACTTCCCACGGCGCACACCACATGGCGTTGTGCATACACGTGCCCGACAGCGTCTCGTGTGCCTAAAGGACTGTTGACGTCTGTCACATCTTATCTAGGTGATCAATCTTGCGTTGGGTGGAATATCGCGTTATCTGTCAGACGACGATCCCATATCCGTTTTTTTCCTTTCCATATTGTAGTGATACAACACGCAATGGGCTAAACTACATCGCACCTGGATAGATATCCCGCAGAAGCGCTCGCAGGCAATGACCCTGTGGTACCCTTTGGCGTGGACCGCGTTGTTGTGGGTCGTCAGGAAGTCCCTGCCCTCCTTAGTATCGAAGGCATACCCCAAGTTGTCGTGCTTTGTGCTCTTCCCCCAGTTCCCCTGTTCGTGGCCGTGCGTGTAGAACCCTGAATATGTTGTGGTGTATGTCCGAGTGGTAGATGTGACCGTAGACGTTGACATCTTCGAACACTTCTTGGCTATTCTTGTCGACGCAGAACCTTCGAACATGGTCAAACGTTGGATAAGTTGAAGTGGAGGTCAACCGCGACCACGTGCCGCAAAAGGAGTGCCTACATGATCTGTTTAGGGACTACTTAATTACGACAATGCACCCCAGTACGTGATGATAGCTCGCATGGGTACAGCAACCTTATGATGAAACATATAACACATCTGAAGATCGTGTGTGTTGTTGTATGGTTTGATATGGTATACTCAGGAATATAATATCTGCTTAATCATGGTACGCAATAGTATACGTTATCTTACGCCGTCGATCAGTTCCTCGACGTTGTTCGGAGATAAACAAACATGCCGCGTCGAAACTAAAGTACCTCTTTTGAGTCTTTCTCGTGGTGTCGCGAAGCGTTAGCTGATCCTAGAGATGCTGTTTCGTGGCCCGCCGTCCGCTTGAAGCCCCAAACCTCCCTGCCTGTGTATCGAAGGTAGCTCATTGTGCTGATCTAAATGACCACCCTCGACGCTCCCATGCTTCTTTGCCCTTCCTTCACACATCTGGGTGTTGTCGGTGATGATCTCGGAGACGGCGCTGATGTACGATCGACCATTTGCTTGGTATTTGCCTGGCACGTTTGTAATCGTGTCCCACGAGAAAACGTGGGGTGGCGCAGATCAGTGGTGGGCGAGAACACAAGGCCCTACCAGCAAACGGGGCTGAACCCGACGCAGACAACTGCTTGAAGAGGTCGGAGATTTTGTGGTCAGCGCCGTCCCCAGCTAAGCGGTCTGCTCGGAAGCGAAGATGGAGAAACCTCCCCTCGGTTCCGACGCATGCTACAGTTGAGGACACCTTCTACGATTGAGGTATCATATTTCTGCTAAACCGGTTTCTGAATGACCGGGTTCCTTAACCCAAAATCGTCGGAATGGCAATCTCGTCTCGAACGAAGTTGCTTCGTTCATACTTGGGGCATGGTCATATTCTCGGGATGCAATATTAATTTTACTAAGTCGGTTTTCGGGTGAGGTATGGAGCTCCTTAGGTGAAGAGCCTCAGTTTTGTCTGAGTGAACCTCTGTCGCAGAACGCCTCAACGGTGCACCATATGTTCTCTGGGGATCCTCACCTTAGAAGCTCCGTACCTCAACCAAATACTGATTTCAGCATGATTCAAATTACATCCCGATGAAGAGATCCATCGTCCAAGTATACGGAAAGTCATTTTTCGAATCAAGATTGGCTTTTAAACGAGTGTGGACTGAAAAGGCGTGTCCTTCAGAAACCATATTAGCGGAAATGTACCACCTCTATTGTACACCGCGTCTTCCTGGCTCTACTACTGGCATGCTTGTTGATTTTCAGGAGATTACACGTACGTTCTAGGCTATTGACATGACAAGGTGAATAATCGTTGACCAGAAGGACCATCAGGAACACGTACACAGACCGCAGATACCAAGGGTAACTACGAGCGTTGCGCTATGGTTGGTGTCTCGGTTGGTGAAACATTCCCGCAAGAACGAACTGCATTAAACGCACGTTTTTGTCGAGTACATTGTATCTCTGTCAGCAGCTCGATCACCGTCGACGCAAGTATTAAAGTGCAACTCGAAGCCTACATTGGTGCTCAAGATATCGTGGCCTTTGTCGAGTACATTGTATCTCTGTCAGCAGCTCGATCATCGTCGACGCAAGTATTAAAGTGCAACTCGAAGCCTACATTGGTGCTCAAGATATCGTGGCCTTTGTCGAGTACATTGTATCTCTGTCAGCAGCTCGATCACCGTCGACGCAAGTATTAAAGTGCAACTCGAAGCCTACATTGGTGCTCAAGATATCGTGGCCTCCGCCGTGCGCGCGCAGGTTGACAAAAATGTCCTTTGTGTGAAGAATACGTCGCGAATCAGCATCGCCACCAGAAAAACGAAGAAAGCGAGGTCAAGGAATTCTATAGGCCTGTCCTGTCGTTCTACCCCTGTAACCATGTTGGAGGTGCTACCGACATGCCGTACGTACAAAATGAGAATTCGAGGATCTTAAAAAATATTTATGCGGGATAGTCGCACCGCACTTGATGCGAGTGTTAATGAAGGCTATTTGGGTTGGATAAAGCAACACAACGAGCAGACACATAACGCGGCCTTCTTGAAGGTGCACAGACTGTGAAACAAGCACGAGGGGAAAACAAAATGCGAATGCCCTTACCTGTAGGGTATAACCGTCTTGTACGAATAATTCCTCGGTGATTAACCAAGTCCCTGTTACGTTGTTACTGGCATCGCCCGTCTGGGAGTCGACGGCGTACAAGGGTGCCTTGCCTCCTCGCTTCGGGTATATTGATGATAATGTCGCACAGCGGCCATGGTTTCTCACGTCCTCTGAAACAGGGTACAGCCAGCACAAAGCAGATAAATATCAAATCAACACCAGGATGCCTACATCACACTCCGACGTGGGAATATGGTTGGTGGCCGACTCTGTGCGTCCAGATCCAAAGCAATCACGCGGAGCAATGTTGCCTTTCCAAGAGCCGTCGATATTTCTATCCTGTGCTGTGTTTTGCATTCTACGGGGTAGTCGCGCGGGTTGGGGTTGTGCTTGGCGTTGAGATCTGCGCCAGCAAAGAAAGGTAATGTTCGGAGGAAGGACGCCTGATTCGGACATACATGCAATACGATTACTGGGTGTGCAGGGGGAACGCAGAGGAATCGCGAACACCGCTATGAGGTACATATACTAGAGTAGCATTGTCAGCGCCAATATGATACAATTTTTTATCGCGTAGTACGCCCGTGGATCGACCGGAAACGCCCGACTTTAAATCCCAGTCCCCGGTATTGTGTCGGGCGTGGGGATCGATTTGGACTTCTACTGGGTGGGGTATCGATGTACTGTAGTCAGGGGGACAATATGGTGATCGCACTTTGATTGCTCACTGCGTTTCACTATGTTCATGCCAACCACATGTTTGAAAAACAGACGATAAATATGTGTACAAACTTCCTGCTGTGCTGCAGCGCTGGCAGTAACAACAGCTGTCGACAGAACGAAAACATTCATACATCAAAAGAGAAAAAATTGTCTATCTGTGGTGGGCATTCACCCCATGGGCTGGAACTCGAAGCGTTTGCTACTCCGGTTGGCATTTCGGCCTTCAGAGTCAGGCGATGTGACCCCTCCCGCTATTTCTTGTTCAAGCCACAGACCTGATCCCGTGTCGAGCAGCTACTGCACGATGGTGCGGTCGATCGTTGTTGACGTTGTTGGTTCGGGATCGAGAATTCGTGCAAAACGCGTGTTTCTCGTACACCCGTCGCTGTGGGGTCAAGTCTGGATGCATTTACTCCGAAGTATACGCGAACAGGCGGTTGAGCACGCTTGGCATCAGTTGATTCACATTCAAAATTACGACTTTCTGATCAGGTTTTGAATGGTATCTTCAGTACGCCATAGTATCCGTCGTTTACGTCGGGCTGAGCACTTCACTTGTACACATTTTGGCGGGTGATGGTCCTGTAGTTTTGGACAAGGGTCCGACAATGCTCTGCAGCTGATAGTGTGAGTGCAGGTTGGCCTTGCTTCTCTGCTACCGGTACTTCATAGATCGTCGCCCTGTGGGATGATGGCGCAGAGTTTTTCTCCAGCAGAAACACCAGACTCACCCACATCCGAACTCGGAGCTCGAGAGTGAAGAACCGCCGGACACAGGACCATCCGTACACGTACAGCAGAGTAGTGGGCGTGACGGTAAAGTGGTTCGATTAGGTTGCTGGTCAAGGTCGTGGGGTGGAGGGAAGTGAGACACACGGGTGGGCGTCAAAAGATTTCGAGAGAGTGCCCCGACCGGCTCTATCCGGGCGTCATTCGTACGTCAAGGGTGGAGAAAAATAATATGGCTTGCGTTTTAGAATGATCCGACCACCACCTGAGCAGAAAATGTTTTTTTCACGCTTCAGAAAATTATAATTCTTCATATGGTTTTCAGAACGAGAGTTTTAGGGGGGAGGTACTGCTGCTGTTGGGTTGTCATTCCATGGGTCTATATTCCTAGCTTTCGGTTAACCACGTTCGTATATAATGTATATATATACATATTTACATGTATTTATTGATTGGTTTTGGCACACGAACGTCAGTTGCATCTGGGCGGCGAGACCACCTCTTGAGATGTAGTCGGACTGGGAAGGGACAACATTTTGAACATGGCATGGTGCTTGTAAAAAATCATGAGCGGTGATTGCCTGATCTTCGCATACGTGTTCCAAGTGTCGAAAATGAATACTCCGTCGTCGATGGCGATACAAACGTGCCGCGAAGAAGACAATAGCCCGAGAGATCTACATCTCGAGTGTAGCTATTTATGTACCTGGTACGAAAAAAGCCGACGTGCCCAGGCTGAGAACACGGATTGCGTGCACGTAGAACAAACGAGAGCTACCGTAGTGAAGGACGCGCTTTGTCCAATTGAGATTCTCAGCATGGGTCCACCTTCTGGTCGCAACGTCAGGCTTCCTGTGCGTCAAGCCGTGCAGCCCAAACCATTTGTTTGGATGCCCCAGCTTCCACAATACAGCTGTTGCTACTGATTCTCGATTGCATGCGGTTTTGACGTTTCCTTTCCTTGGTGCGTAAAATACGTCATAATAACCGGGTACCTGAAAGAGGTGTCGCCATGACGCCCAACCTCAGGTGGTAGTCTGCACGAAACAGTACAAAACAAGCTCTGCCGCACACATTGCGAGGGAACACCGTGATCAGTGGTGGGGCATGCGGCCGTTAGGCAGGATGGTCATACCACGAGGACAACTGCTAAAGCTACTACCTCATAAGAAAGGGTGCTCGATAGAATGAGGAGACAACGGGAGCTATGGAATCAACTGACACACGAAACGAAATTGGAGTGTGGAAGGTTGGTGGGCTTGAGCTTTTTTTCTACCAAACCGGCGGAGGATAAAAAAAAAGAACAGAACGAAGACGATCTACACTTCGTTTTCAGTATTAAAATGAAAAGTAACCGCGTCGTTTGGGATATATATATATGGACGAAATCACGAAATGGGAGTGTTTTTCCCTACTTGTAGTTTACTTCATGTTAATTTAACACCCTCGTCTGGGTCGCCAAGATGGGCAGCGCGGTGTCGGCATTTGTGTTTTCGTGGGACGTTCGTCTTCAAAATAGCAGTAAAGTCGTGGTGCTGTGGTACAACACGCATGCAATATTCGGAAGAAGAACATGCCACGAAGCGCGACAAAAAACAAATCCCGCGCGATCTCTTCGGCGCAGCCCAAAAAAACATTTAGGAGATGTGTGGTGCGTTGCTGTTGCTGCTAATTCTCACACGCGTTGGGCTGGTGTCATTTTCGCGCTGCTGCTGCTGCTGCTGCTGCTGCTCCTGGACCGAGAGTCTTCTATATTTGGGCTGCATTTCAGGAGATGTGCGTTGCGGCTTGCAACGCCCTGTCACGTCCCTTCCCGGTGGTTTACTTAATCGTTCATGTGCGCAAGCTACAACACCTGTCGTCTAAGCATCCCCCCTCCCTTACCTTCCTGAGAACAAAGCATGTCCATGGACACATTCTGGTGTTTAGCAACACACACACCCTGCTCGTTGACAAGTTTTTCTCTTTTGTGTTCTACAGAGCGAACCCGGCCTATATACTTGACAAGTAAGGAAACGCGCGTATGAGGTTATACCGATCGTTGGACGTCTTCGAGTGGAGACCACAGGGGGGGGGGGGGGGGGTGCTGTGGCTTTGTCGACATCCGCTACTTTGGCAGACTACCGCGATGCCAGCGAACGTGTATGGCTTGGAGAGCAGCATATGTTTCCGGATTTAAAGCGTCCACTCCAGCCTGTAAAATGTAAAACCGTCTAGGCCAGGGGTAAAGTAAGATATCGTCGTCAATGCTACAGCGAAGCTTTCATACTAAAGTGTTGTCTTCCAAATGAGGATTGCCCTTTGGTTGGTTCTGTATTCGTTCACGTTTTTTTCGCGCGTATATTGCTTTTAGAGTAACATACGCTCCGGGAAGAGAATCATATAATCCAGTCTGTCAAATGGAATGACGCCAATGCCAGCGATAAAGTACACCAGGGTAGTTGCTTCCCAATAGCTACCGAGAAACCCTACTATAAAATTGTTATTCTGCCTACGTGGATTGCCCTTGTCGTTCTTTTTGTGTTCGTTCAGGGGTTTCCTAACCCTAACCCTAACCCTAAGACCCGTTTGTGCGGACGTTGCACTGTACTTCAACTTCAACAGGTAAACATTCCACGTGCTCACCAGGCCGACCTCGCCGATCCTCGACTTTGCAAGTTCAGAGAGCGATCCGTTAGCTGCACGTGTACTGCTAGTATTTCCACAAAATAAGTACGCACTGAGGTGTGCCCGTGTCATAAGCGAGTATTTCCGACAACCCACCCCAGTACGAAAACACACAAAAAATTGGTTTAGGGCATGCACGTGGATGACAGACAGCTCCTCGATCTATTCAGCAGATCAACAACAAATACTCGCTGCGTAGTCAGCCTCGAGGTGAGAGCATGCTCCTTCACACGACCCGCGCATGCTACGTGCAACTGTAGCGGTTTGTTCTACAACTGCAGCAGCCTCGAAAGCACCTTACGCTTGACAGTTCAGATGCTGCCTTCTGATATGCCGGTATCTTCAGGCAAGCGCGCGAAAGAGGCCCGACGTGCTACCGCCTGAAGGGTTGGCCGATTAACGACCGCCGCACCCAGCGAATCGCAGCGAAATTTACGTGGCAGCCGAGGAATCCCTACTTTCGAAGGGGTTGCGGTAGTTCAGACAGTTGTAGTGGAACAAAATTCTGCCTGACGGCCGATACCTAGTTACGGTGAACATCTGGCCATACGCTATTTAGATTTGGTATAATCAGTGGTGACAGTACCGTACAACCAACGTGTTTGGCTGAAGCTCAAAGAAACATAAAGAGAGTACATTATGAGGCGGTGATGTATGGGACGTCTTAGCTATTCAGTACCTAACGGAGGCTCGGATAACCCCCGTCGGCGTCGTACGAAAGGCATCATACGTTTGCCGCCATCCAACAACGATTCGGATATACTTGAAGCGCGCCCGGGTGTCGGCGGGCATTCGACGGTTATTGGTGGCAATCACCGAAGGGCTAAACAATAGGCATACGACCATTCAGGCTTACATATTTCCCGATTAGCAAGGGGCACTACCTGTGTTGCGCATTCGTTGCTAGTATGACGACAGGGGCTCCTGCAGGCAACAGCAAACACCACCAGGGCAACACACTCTGTTGCTGAGGCTGTGCAAAACCTGTCTAGTGGACCCTGACCGCGACTCGTGAAAACTGGTTCCACTTGATGGCTAGATTTCAGTGCTACAGCAGAACATTTCGACAGAAAATCCTCAGCAAACGGCAGATTTCGGGTGAAGGTACAAGGGGGTGGGGGGGTCAACCACCAACCGCTTGCTTCGTAGTCGACAGCCGGTAAGGCATAACGTCAAACTAAGCGTTGATCTCGGCGTAGGATACTGTGTCACGAACGAATACACGTGCACGACAAACACTTACACTGGAATTCCAAGACAACATAAATACGCTGTGCTTTTGCATAACCAACATGGTTAGGGTAGGACACAATGCGAGCTACAGAATGCTGCTGCGGTGGTGGAAATTTCTGTTCCGACTGGCTGCCGGTCCATGCGTCACGAACTACCCTGCTCGATCGAAACTTGCATGGCCGCAACAGTGCCTACAAGCCATCTAGCAAAAATCAGAGGGTCTTAACGACAGTCGGCCAACCGTGATTATTGAGACTTTCTGAAGTATAAAGTCTCTTCTCTTTTGAAACGAAGAAGCATGCCCCAAGGGGCTCTTCCGCTGGCGCCTTCTGCACCGGCGTCCATACTCCATACGGCAAACATCCTACGAAAATATATGGCTTAATACCCCTTGCCCAGACCGACCACAACCCCCAGAATACACCCATGCATGGCATCAAGCACACACCCCCCCCAGTCTACGTACTTTGCAGCAGGCTTTGGAAAACCGCTAACCGTGCGTTATCACTCAACACAATCCACTAGCCTTGACGACGGGTGTACTACACTATTACAGCATGCACTCCACATATACCCGAAATCCTCACTTCACATATATATGTAGACTGCCTATCGGGATCACGTACTTCAAGGAATCAACACCAAGTCGTTTTATGAACGTTTGCACTACGTGTCGCTCCGTGCACCTTCTTGTTCCTTGTCGTACGGTACACTCGACAGTATTTTGAACGGACCGCCAGGCGTGACTGGAATTGCCGCTGACATGTTATCGCGATACACTACAGTCCTCGGAAACACTAGTTACCGACATACATGATCTTAGAGCCACGATAACGATAGCCAATCCTCCGGGGGAGAGTGTTTTGTACTGCCGCTTGCCATCCTCCATACAACCAGCTTCGCTGTGCGCACGTATTACAGGCTAGAATCCGCATTATACAGATACCCCTTTCTATGCAGCAGCGTCATTGGTCACGCGAACATCGCTGCTTGAGTGAAAAAGAAGTGCGAGCGACCAACAAAGCGTTTTGACGAGGGCCGGAAGCCCGCCAATCATGGTTTGAGCTCGAGCTAGAAAGCAATATGTTGTCCCGTTTCACACCTCAGGCAAATGCACGCAATGGCCCATCGTCGTCACTTTCCGACTCGACCTCTTTACTATTACACCCTACTGTTACAGCAGTATTGCCGAAGTATGCCTGGACGTCCCGATTTGTGGAACGTGCAGCAAAAGTCGAAATACGAGCAAGCGAAAGCCCGAACGATTCGATTCGCTGTGACTCCCGCGCCGAGCACAATAACGCCCACTGCGAGCATGTATACTATCTGCAAAAGATGTTTACTCTTTCCTTCAGTAGTAGACACCTCGATCAACCCCATCAATACCTGGGCTCACATCCGCACGCCTGGTGTGCCAGCAAGGTAGTGCTGGATGTCTGGGCATTGGTCGCACCGAAACATGCAACCCTTCTACGGCGTTAATTTGGTGGCGCTTCGCCACCTAGTGAAAACAATGCGAATGAGACGCTTCACAACTAAGCCATACAAGCTACTGTTACAAATAACACGTGCGAAATTACCCTCCCTAACGTGCTTCAAACAAATTCAGACGGGTGAGTTATACGTCGTACATACCTAACATGTTTCGCAATCAGCACTGAATGCTTCACCCACGACTGTGCACTAAACCGACGCTACGGCCTCAAGGCTTACATTCATTACAACCTGGCCAATGAGACGTGTAGCGCTGTGCCACAACTGCTTGAGGGCGGACACGCTAGACGGGCCCTACCCAACACCCACGGGCACATATCTCTACCAACACGCTTGCGTTAGGTTACACTATGGGGTAAACTAATTTATGCATCAAAGCTAAGGCCACCGTCACCGGAACCCAGACCGCACGGATGCGGCGCCAATTCTGGAAGAGGGATGTACATGCTTCTCGATAGTCCATGAGTATATCCAAACCACCTTGACAGTATACGTGTGACAACAAGTGGGTGTTCGTCTGTATGTACCCTGACCATACCACTGGAAGCTTCGAGAATCCAGAGCGTTCGGTAGTCCGACGATGGGGGCAACAACAGAGATGCATGATCGTTTTTCGTGATGCAGGAACGCACAACGCGCGACGGTGGCATATGGACCACATGTACCCAAATACAACATTATCATCAACGACCCTAAGCGCATAGTTCTCCTCCAGCTGGGACAGTTTTAGGCGCTGCATGGGCAATGTGTTTTCCGGGAACAATCAGTAGAGAGGCTCGAAGCCAAAATCGGAGTGCCTGTCGAACGAAGCACCGTTGTGAACCTTCAGTTTGGTGTCGCTGAGGCCAGTGTTACCCGTCATTAGCGTTCGAGCGGCATCGTCGAAGCGTATCGTCGCAGCATCCTCAAATGAGTTGCCGATAAACTCGGTGCCATCAGCATCCGTGATCTTGAGCGTCTCAGTACCTCCGATCATGGTGTTCTCCCGGAAGCAGTTGCCCTGCGACCGGCCTGAAGCCACGACATCGGGCGCGTCCCACCCAAGGTATGAGTAGGCGTTGTACCTGGCGAAGACGATGCAGTTGGTTCGAGTGGTAAGTTTTTTTAAAGGTTGGTCTTTGTGCGTACATCGCGGCGATAGCGAATGGATTGAACATAGTCACGGCGGGAAGGCGGAGAGTTAGGCACGCCTCTGTTTAGGCGGCTGAAAATGACTCTCACTTGGTAGAGCCGCTGATGATGTTGTTGGAGAAGACGTTGTGGCCGCATCCCACGGAGATTCTCACGCCGTACTTGTTGTTCTCAAATATGTTGTTCGACACGTCCGCGTTGAACGACTCCATCATTGCCAGTCCAGCGTCGCCATTGTCGTGGACGTAGTTGCCTGCCGCGTTGGCGAGGTCGGTTTTGATGGAGGGGGAAAGTTGATATGAAAACAATTATTATGCACCTAGCTCAACTACGCCAACCAATCGGGCGATGCAGGCTTGATCGAAAATTGAGTGAAGAAACTCGAGGACTCCCTGGTGTGTGCCTCGACAAACACACGTAGACCATGGCTGTCTGACTGAGGGAACTGAAAAAATGGGTTTTAGCTCCGTCCTTAGTCTTACCACTTCCTGACAAGAGGCACACCAAATCAACGGTGCTACTGTAAGTTTCTATAATTGTCTCGCACGCACACGATCAGCGATATCACTGGGATGACGTCACCGGCGTGGGTTTCTCCGTATTCCCGTCGCCTTCGCCGCACACTGTGCATATCCCTATACCTACTCAGATTGAGCTTGAAGTTCCTAATGCACGGCATGTGCTCACCTACGACAACCGCGTCGTCGCTGCTCCGGTGAAGGAATATGCCAGCAGAAGTCGCAGCACCACCGTAGACCTCGTTTCCCTGAATGTCAGCGGGAGCAACAGTGCGGGACACTACGGTCAACCATACTGCCGACGAGCCACGACACATGGCATTAGGCACACTCGTGAGCGGCAGCGTCGCGTGTCGCTGATGGACTGTTGACGTCCTCATAGGTCTCGTCTAGGGGATCAACGTAGCATCGGACAGAATACGACGTCTTCGTTTGAATAAGGACCTGGGATCTGTTATTGTTTTAGGATCCAAAGTGTAAAATCCCAACACGCTACGGGATAGCCCAGATCGTACCTGGATCGACACCCCGTTGCAGCGCTTGGAGGCAATGATCCCGTGGTACCCATTATCGTAGACCTCGTTGTCGTGGATCGTCAGGAAGTCGCTGTCGTCATGGGGGTCGAAGCCGTACCCCGAGTTGTCGTGCATCTTGTTCCTCCTCCAGTCTCCTTGTTGGTGGCCGTACGTGTAGACCCCGAAATTGTTGTGGTGTATGTCCGAGTCGTAGATGTTGCCGTAGACGTTTACATCTTCGAAAACGTCGTGGTTACTCTTGTCGACGCAGAACCCACGAACCTGGTGAGATATTGAATGGGTTGAAATAGAGTAGGACCATGACCACGCGCCGCAAATGTTGTAAGTACAGGAAATGTTACCTCAGTGCAACCCATTCCGTGATGGCAGTTCGTATGCGTACAGCGGCCTTACGATTGTCAAACACTAAAGACCGTGCATATTTATCTTGGTGTGAGATGGTACTCTTGGGAATAAGGGATGAAAAAGTCGGATAAAACGGCAACAAAATGTCCACAGGTATCGGGCAACGACTAAACGGTCGGGAAAAAACGAACATATCACGTCGACATAAAAGCGCCTTCGTTGGTTTTTTTGGCGGGCATCACAAAACATTCGCTCATTCTACGGGCGCTAGTTCGTGGCCCACCTTCCACGTTAAGCCGTAAGCTTCGCTGCCTTGGTATCCAAGGTAGCCCATTTCGCTGTTCTCTATGTCCATCCTCGCCTCTCCCATATTCTTCCTCGCTCTTCCTCTACACGTCTGGGTGTCGTCGGTGATGACCTCGGACACGGCGCTGATGTACGATCGACCATTTTCTTGGTCTTTGTCCGGCATGTTTGTGATCGTGTCCCACGAGAAAACCTGAGGTGACGAAAATCGGTAGTGGGCGAAAATATAATACTATATCATCAAGTGGGGCTGAACCTGGCCAAGATAGTCGCTTAAAGATAGCTGAGGTGCTGTGGTTAGCGTTGTTCCCAGCGAAGCCATGTGCTCGGGAGCGAAGGTGGGGAAAACTGCCCCAAGTTCTTTTGTTTTTGCTCCTTAACTGCCCACGGATCTCCCGTGATAGAACGTACGTTCGAAGCTATTCGTACGCCAATAACGCAGTGTTGTCAACAACGACACCCGTCAGGGACACATACACAGACCCCTGACGCGATGGACAAGGATGCGCATTGCGCTATATTTTTTCCCCCTTCTGGCTCAGTATTTTCGGCAACAATGCACCGGAGTAAACACAGTTTAGAGACGTGTACACTATATCTCAGTCAGCATCTCAAACTCCGACAAATCAAAGCGATGCGGTTACCGTGGACGCAACAGGTTGATAAAAAACTCAAAGCCTACCTTGGTGCTCACGAAGTCGAGGCTTCCGCCGTGCGCGCGCAGGTTGATGAATGTGGCATTCGTGCTAAGAAGACGGAGCTCATCAGCATCGCCACCAGACGAGGTACCATGCACCTTAACACGCACGAAGGAGTGGGGGACAAGGAAATATACGTGAATATAAGCCAGTCATGTCGTTAGACCACTGTAGCCATATTGAAGATGCTGCCGACACACGTAAAAAAATGAATCGTCGTAGATCTCAAGTACCTACATGCGTGATGGTCGCACCGCAATGCATGCGAGTGCTGATGAGGGCGATTTGCGTTGGCCAAAGAACCACGACGATCAATATCTTGACCCAGCCCCTCCAGACGGTCCACACACGATGGAACAAGCACGAGAGAAAATCTATATGTAAAATCTCTCACCTGTAGAGTAATACCATCTTGTACGAACAGTTCCTCCGTGAGTAACCAAGTCCCTGTCGCGCTGTCGCTAATATCGCCCGTCTGAGAGTCGACGGCATACAAGGGTGCCTTGCCTCCTCGCGTTTCCCATATTTGTGACAATGTCACACAGCCGCCACGGGTGATGCCGTCCTCCGAAACGAGGTACAGCCGGGACGAAGCAGACGAGTATCGAATCGACACCTGGATGCTGGTATCACACTCCGGCTTGGGAATAGCGTCGTTTGGCGACTCGGTGTCTTGCGCAGCGATCAGCCTCAGAACGCATATGCTGAGCAAAGCCACTTTTCCAAGAGCCGTCGACATCTTGATTGTGTGTAGTGCTGTGTCCTCCACGGCGCAGTGCAGCGACTGGGGAGCGTACTCGGCGTTGAGGTCTGCGCCAGCAAAAATAATAACCGGAGGAGGCGCACGAAATTCGAGTAACCAAACTCATTACTGGGTATTCTTTCGGGAGAGATGCAAAATAATCGCCCAACAACACAGTTATTTGGAGCATGTACCGTATTAGCCTTGTGTTGTTTGCGTAAATCTGATGGGGTTCGTGGCGTGTGCTACCACTGTGGACCGACCGGAAACGCCCCCGAATCCGTGATCCAGTCTTTGGTAGTGTGTCGGTCGTGGAAACCGATTTCGACTCCTACAAATTTGCGTATAGACGAGGTCAAGCTGACAATATCTCGATTTCACTGTTCTTGGTCAACGCGTTCGACCATGTTCGCGACAACTACATGTTTGCGAAAGAGGCGCGAATTATTTATAGAACACCTGCTGTATCGAGCACTGGCAAACCTTCTGTCGACAGAACGAAATATTCGTATGTCATCGTGAAGAACATTTTATCTTCAAGACGTTGGTGGGCACGCGCCCGGCGGACTGGTACACGAAGAGTCAGCTACTCCTGTTGGCTTTTCGGCCTACAGCGTCAAGCGCGTAACCCCTTCCGTGACAACTTGTGTAACCCTACCCCTTACCCTGACTCAAACCCTTACCCTAACCCTTACTGTACTGTGGTACGGACGTCGGTCGGTGGTTGCTCGCCGAGAAATCTTGAAAACGTTTTTTTACCCACGTTGGCTGTCGGGTCAAGCCTATCTACCTATTGACGTCGTATAGACTGTTTGTGGGACATGCTTGGAATCAGACTGTTTACATCCCAGGCGTATTTAGACCAAACGTTCGATCGTAAATACAGACAAAACAGTTCGTGTTTGATCACCACGGTATTCGTCGTTCACGTTCCACTAAGGAAATGGGCATGTCTTTGACACAAAGGTACACCAATGCTCTACTGCTGATAGTGCAACTACAAGTCGGTAATAATGCAGCTGCTGTGCTGCTACAGAAAAGCAACCCGGACATGGCGAAAACAAGTTGTCTCCAGCAGCAACGCCAGACTCACTCACACCAGACGTCGGAGCTCGAGAGTGACGAACTGCTGGACACAAGACCACCCGTGAAGGTACACCAGAGTAGTACAGTTACTGCAGTGCTGAACTGAGAGAAGTAGTCCTGGCTGTGAGGTGAGTCGATCAGGGTGCTGGTCAAGGACGTGGGATGAAGGAAAGTGAGAGGTAGGGGTGGAGGGGGAAGGCGGTCGAGAGAGATCCCCGTCCGACTCCATCAAGAAGGCACCCATGCCTTGTGGGTGGGGAAAAGGAATATGGCTTGTAGGGTGATCCGACCGAAGCAAGAGCAGTAATTCTTTTTACACGCCTTAGAAAAGAATAATACCTGGTACGTCTTTCAGAACTATATTTCCAGGGTAGAGGTACTGCTCTGCTGTTGTTGTCGTTCCATGGGCCTACGTTTCAGTTTTCGGTATATACTTTTCAAGTGTTTTATTGGTGCAGGAGCGCCAGTTGCATCGGGGCGGCGAAACTATACCATGAGAAATATGCAGACTACGAAATGGCATGGTGTCGAGCTTGGCACGGCATTTGTAATTGTCTCGTGAGAAGTAATTTTCTGATTTTCGCAAACAAACGTGCTGCACTTGTCTGAAAACCCACCCCCCCGTCGATTGCGACACAACTACACCGTAAGAAAAACAATAATCGTAGCTCGTGCGATCTACATTCTTACAGGAATACATATAAACATTCGAGAAATACCTCTCCCGCAAAGGTTGAGAACACGGAATGGGTGTACATAGAACAAAAAGGAGAGCTGCCGTAGTGGAGGGCCAACGTTTTCGACTTGATAAACCTATTGTTATATTGCGGGGGACCATAGTAAACAGGACCAAGTATTGTTCGTAAAAGTAGCAAAATATACCTGGTATAGGTTTTTGTGTGTACCCTACTTCCTGTTTAGTACGGTCCCCCGCGATAGTCTGGGCCAGCCTTCTGTTTCCAACGTTAGGTTTCCTATACGGAAAGCCGTCTAGCAGAAGATATAATAGACTTGACACACTGAAGTCTATAATATCTTCTGCTAGACGGCTTTCCGTATAGGCAACCGAAGGTGTGTAAAAACCCCGACTGCCACAAGAGTACTGCTGCTGATAGTGTTTCTCGATATATATACGAAGTACGCGGTCTCGCCATCACGCCCTACCTCACGTATTAGTCTGCACGGATAGCTCACTACAAACTCCGCCGCACGTGGTGTTAGGGAATACCGCGATCAGTATCGGTACATACCGTGGTTCGGCAGAATAGGCGTGAAACGAGAACATCAGCGGGTACCAGAACGAGAAGACGACCTACGCTCCTTCTCCGTGTAGAGACAAAACCATGCCAGTTGGTTGGGATTAGTAGACGAAACTACGAAAACCAAGTTTTGGTCACATTTGTATACTTGATTTGAGTACACCCCGACCGCTGTCTGCGTCTCAAAAACGGGTAGTGGGCAGTCAGGATTTGTTTTTACATGAACCCCTAGTCGTAGCAGTACAGTCGTAGTACTACCATGGTATAGTGCAGCACCCGTGGAATATTCGGAGGAAGCCTTCGCCACGAGGCGCGAACAAACAAAACCACGTGCCCGAGTACTTCAAAAACGCCCCAACCTATTTAGGTGATGGGTGGTACGTTGCTGTTGCTGCTGCTGTTTCTGTTCCTATTTGAAGAGCCTCCTAGCTCTCGGCAGTACTTCAGCAAATATACCTCGCGCCTTCCATGATTTGTTGTCGCCGTTCTCGGTGGGTATTTCAATATGAACAGCACCCATCGTCTAGGAATCCCCCCTTCCTTACCTGTCCTCAGAACAAAACATGTTCGTAGAGGCATGATGGTGTTTAGAAACGCATCCTTCACGCTAGTTGGCAATTTGTCTTTATTGTGTCTCACTGGTCAAACCCGGTCTGCACACTTGGCGAGTAAGGGGACGCGTCTAAGAAGTTTTCCTGATGTTAGGGCGCCATCTTCTTCGAGACCCCGAGAGACGTTGCAGCAGTATTGTCGGTATCCGCTACTCTCTCAGATTTCCTCGATGTCAGTCTACGTACATTGCTTTGAGAGCAACATTCGCTTCGGGAAACGGTCATCGAACACAGGCTGTAAAATGTAATGACGCCAATGCCAGTGACACATAATCGTGTCTTCGTAAAACTTTGCCGCCAAACCCTCCTATAAAATCGTGTTCTTGCTCATGTTGATTGTTCTTGTTATTATTTATGTGTTACTTGTAGACGGTTTTTTCAAAATCGCCCGTCCTGAAATAGCGTTGGAGTTTGTTATCTGCAGTTTTTTTCTACGTGCTGACCCAGCCGAACTGGTCGATCCTCGACGAATTCAGAGAGCAATCCGTTGGCTGCAGGTGTACTGCTATTGATAGGAGCAAACCAAATGCGGCATGTACTGAGTAACTTTGTTGTGCCCGCGTGTTGTAGTAGATATTTCCAGCAGAGCACACCGCTGTCAAGAAAATGAATGTCAGCGTAGATATACTGCTGTGCGTAAGTGAAGGTAGGGAGACACATAACGTGGACATTCAAGCCTTGCTAGTGGACGACAGATAGCTCCCCAATATATTTAACAGCCCAGCAACAGTTAATCGCTGCGTAGCTAGCCTCAAGGAGGGATCAAGCTCATCTACACGACCATCCTATGCCACGTGCGACCGTAGCCTTTTCGTCTCTCACCACATTAGTGTCGCAATCACCAGACGGCATGCCGCTCAAATACTGTCTGCTCGTAGACCGGTATCTCTAGGTAAACGCGCGAAAGACGGCCGATACGCTACCGTCTGAAGTGCGGATGGCTTGGCGTCCGCTTAATCCAGCGAGTATCAGCTTATTTAGCGTGGCAGCCAAGAGATCCTACACTGCTGATAGTTGTCGAGCGTAGCGTTTCCTGCCTGACTGCCGACACCAACAACTGTATATGCACTTGTGGCTCAATGCGGTTCTGGAATACACGCTATACATCGTTGGTGTTTTTAATGTTGGCAGTGCCGCTTAACCAACAGGCTGGACTCATACGATGTCCGGTGCAATTTGACCTATTGACTATCGAGTAGTTGTACACTAGCCGGTGTCATGTGAGAGACGTCGCACATTAGGACAATATACCACCCAACCAAGGCACGGCCACTCCCCGTAGGAGTCGCGCGCAAGGCATCATACGCTTGCTGCCACGTAACGAAGGTTGGGATACAGTCGATGAGCGTTCGGCTCCCGGCGGGCATCTGACTGCTGCTGGTGATTTCCAACAAAGTGATAACTGATAAGCAGACGGTTTCTGCCTGACGTGTTTTCAAGTAAACAAGGCTCATAAGCTGTAACACAACGCGTGTTACGCACTTGTTGTCAATACAGTGGCAAGGGCTCTTGCCAGTAACAAGGACGGCCACCAGGGGCAACACCCGTGTCGCCGAGGTTGTGCACAAAGTGTTTCGTGGACACTGTCCGTGGCTCCTCAAAAGCATGTTTTTGTTCAGTGGTTTTCTGATAGTACTTTAACCTGCCAAGGATCATTTCCCTGGAGAACGGGCGATGTTGAGTGCAGGTACCGCAGCGGGGTCGGTGTGCAGCCACTGATTGTCTTCTCTGTACTCGAGCGCTGATAATGGCCTAGCGGCGTGCTAGCCGTTGATCGCCGCATGAGCTACGGCGGCAAATAGGAATACACGTGCAGGAGAAATAAATGCGTACATGAGGATTACCACACGCCATATAAACGCCGCATATATATGCCACCAGCATAGTCAGAGTGGCACACACCACGATCTACGAAATGGTGCTGTGGTCGTGGTACCTTATGTTCCGACTAGGTTCTGGCGCATGCGCCACCGGGTACCCTGCTCGATCGGAACTTGCTTGGCAGCAAACGTGCTTACAGAGTAGTTGCCACAAACCTCAGGGCCTTCGCAACAATCTGTCAATCGTGGTCTTGATGACTTGCTGGGGTGGTCGTTGTTCTCTCATTTCAAACGAGAATATATGCCTAAGGTAGATTTTAGGCGGGCGCTTTCCGGACCGGTCTCCACACTCCAGACCACCAGCTTTTGAAGACTTTCGGTTGAATACCCCACCCCCAGTCTATGTACTTCACAGCGGGCTTTGAGAAAGAGCCCTGGCACTTTATCGTATAACAGAAGTAATTAGCGTTGATGTCGGCCGGACTGCACTTCAACATTTTACTCTCCGCATACACCCGAGTTCCGATCGGCGCATCTGTGGACGTCTTATCGGCATCGCAAATTTCGAAATGTAAACACCAATGTGTTTCGCGAACTTGTACACTACGCGTTTCTTCGTCCGCTTCAATGCTACTTATGGCACTATGTGCATACTTTCGACCAACATTGCCAACACGTTCAAACCACACGAGGCTTGCCTGTATCACTCACGGGGGCATACCGAACATGATGCCTCGATATACTACAGTAGAATACCCCGGTTAGCAACACATTAATCAAACGTCAGAGCGACGAGTACGAGAATCCACGTTCCTGATGCAAGGGTTTTGCCGTAGCGCTTGGCATCCTTGACACAACGACATTCCCCGTGGGTAGTAATTTCCGTGTATAATCTGAACCAAACGAAACATCCCTCAAGACGGCAACGTTATTGGCCGAGAGGGCCTTCCTGTTTCTTTGTTAGCTATGCCGACAATAAAAATACGTGAATCTGTGCGTCCAGCAGGCAGCTGGCAACCCACCCCCATGCGTCACCCCGTTTATGCAGCTGTTCGCCACTTGGGACGAAAGCCTCATGCGGCATTCTTGGCAACCAGGGAAAACAGGTCACGCGTGCACGTACCTCCAACAACTCTGGTGGTCCAACATTGAACCCTCCACCCCCAACTGTTTATTCAACATGCGGTTTGTACAGAAATTTATCACCAACAATATAAACCAAGCGCCGCTGTCTGCACACATGCCCCCGGAGGCTACCTCAAACAGTCCCTCCCTAATTACGACACCACACTGTAGAACCGCATACCTACCGGCGCGAGTCCACAAAAACTGGACTTGTCGATCAGATCAAAAGAAAAAGTAAGTGCTGACCACCGCTAGCATAGCACTTACACCAGATCATCGTCGTAGCATACAGTTCGCGTTGATTGGGGGACGACATCAACTGTGTCCACACAAACGACTCGTGACATACTCTGCCCGATAGGCAGGTGTTTTCTAAACGGTTAACGAGCGTTCATGAGCTAGAACCCACATTTCGGCCCATTGTCAAACGAAGCGTCGTTGTGCACTGTAAGCGTGGTGTCCTTGATGCATGTATTGCCTGCCAAGATAGTTCTAGCGAAACCATCGAAGCAGTTAAACCTCAGCATCCTCAGAAGAGCTGTCGAAACACTGGGTGCCATCGGCACGCATGTTCTCCAGAGTGGCAATACCCCCAATGACTGTGTTCTCGTGGAAACAGTTTTCCTACGCCCGCCCTGACTTCATCACACCGGGTGCGTCGGATCGAATGTGCGCGTAGGCATTTTACTTGGGCCGGCGAGAGGTTCAGAACGGGCTGGAATGCTCCGAAACCGAACGACAATCTGGCAATCTTGTCGCGAACCAATTCCCAGTAGTAATTGCGCGTGCACCGCATACACCGACATAGTGAAGGGACTAAGCGCAGTCCACGTCGGGACACAAAATAGTGGAATTTTGTGTTTTATGCAGGGGTTCCTAGTGCCTGCTTGTCGTATGTAGAACAAGGAATAATCGCACTTGGTCGGATCTCTTTCAACGTTCTTGAAAAAAACGTTGCCACTGCGTCCCACGGAGATAATCACCCCGTACATATTGCTCTCCAAGACGTTGTCGGAAACCTCGACGTTCGACGCCTACGTCGTGGCCAGTCCGTAACCGCCTTTGACGTGGACGTAGATTCGTGGCGCACTATCGGTGTTAGGTATCACTGGGTGAGTTCAACGACAATTCAACAGCAAACCGAATATTTATCGAATATCTGGAGTAAGATCCTCACGTTTACGTCTCGACTCCCCTTCGTTGCCTACGCATGCTACATACTCCAGCCAGGGGTTCGCGGACGGACTCTCCGTTACGGGGCTAGAGGCTTGCGCCATGCGGCCCGTGCGCAACACACGTGAACCATGGCCTATAAACTAGGACAGCAACATATTGCACTACTAGCTCCGTTGATATGATTATCACTTCACAAAGACAAACACTTCGACGCACGTGTAGGTCGTTTTCCACACTAATTACGCAGGGAAAATGCTCAGTGAAATGGTGCTAGAACCGTCAGCGTGGTCTGTGCTGTCTTGGGGTCTGCCTGTCCACAAATGCGGCATACTGGTCCGGCGTATCGGGATGTGTCTGCCATATAGTATGTGGCCTCCAAGCTAATGGGTGGGGCCAGCTGCACGCCTTTGGCTGTTGCATCGTCGCTTGTCCGAACACAAATACACCAGCGGACGTTGAAGCATCACCGAAGACATTGTTTCCTTAAATGTCGAACAGAGAAATTTGGCGTTGGTTACGTCGGAGAGAAAATGCTCAATACCATGCACTTGATAGCTCCTTCTGGGGCGATAGGTGTAGCGTCTCGGCCAGGCATGAAATATATGGTTTATCGTCAGATCTCTAGTGTGGACGGTTTAAAACTGCATTCGGTTGAGTTTTGCGATCGCAACGCCTCCGGATAGAGCATAGCCACATAGAGAAATATTAGTCTCACAACCGCTGCCTTTTTTAACTCCGCCCGTATGATCGTACGATGTCGTGTAATATATGCCCTAGTATCGGCCTTGCATGAAGCACCGTCTGTCGGTGCCTTTGGTGCTGGTACCGGGTTCACCAATGGGTACTCACATTTCAACGAGCTCATAGTGAACATGCATGCTGCGGTAGGGGTGCACACACTTTGCCCAGAAGATCCTCAGTGAACGGCCTCTATAGCCCACCCATGAGCTGACCTTGTGAAGCGGGAATTTTTGCAATCCGGTTTCCTAGGTACGTATATTGGTTATATTCGTAGGACCCAAAATAAATATCAGCGATCCCTCAGTTAGGGGCCCTGCCCGTCAGAAATGCTTCCTACACCCCTATCTCGGAAGGCCTCTGAAATCCGTTACTGCCGCCGACCGGGTGGTGGGAGCCCTCGCCCTTACCCTAACCGCATCCCAGACTCTCGTCCAGCACATGGAGCATAACAGAAGCACAGTCAATCAGGAGTTCGTCTGCTCAGTCGCGGATGTGTTATGGAAACCGTGTGTCGACACGTCCACCTGTCCCACTCGGGGCGAGGCGATGTCTGGATCTAGGTAGAAAGTTCAATATCGACGTGTCCACATGTGTGCGAGTATAGTATGCGGTGTGAAGGTGTGCTCAACTACCGATGTCCGTCGTCATGTACGCGGAGCTGAGTGTGAGGTAACTGGGTCAGGGCGCAGGTGGACGCGGCAGGATGATGTGATATGAGAGGTACGGGATGGATGGTGGAGGCGACCAACAGAGGGCGAGAGTTCCCTGGCCCACCCAAGCGGCCAAAAACACACCATGTGCAGCGAAGGAGAATTTGTCGTGTAAGAGTATTCCACAAACGCCTTGGAGCGGCCAACACGCCGGACAATATTTGCAAGTAGTACGATTGTTCAGATGCTTTAGTGTGTGAAATGTTCGCCGATATGCCGTGTATTTTCGTTCAGTTTTACTACTACATCGTTCGCGTCAGGTACAGCACGGGTTAGGGTTGTGGCACAGGAGGGTAAGGGCGTGTCTCAATTTCCACTGAAGAGCCTGGAAACAAGCGGAACGTAACGAGAATGCTCGTGGTCATTCGTTCCGTTCCTATCTAAAAAAACGTTTTGGGGAGCATGCAGAATCCTGGGACTCGCCAGCCGAATCGGCACGAACGGTGAATTTGCACATGCCACGGCAAGTTGGTGTCCACATGCCTCTTCGATGGTGTCCACTTACATCAAATAATCTGTTATTTGTTCCCATTCGGTCAGGCCAACCGGTCCCCCCAAACAAGAAAAAGAGCTGCAACGCTTCTTCTTCCTCTTCCCAGAATAGATACACTGGTTTTCTCGGGCTGCACCGCATCTATTCGTTTCCCACAACGAATCATCACCAATTCATGCGGCAAATCATTTTTCATTCGGTTCGTTCCAATACTCTCTCTGCTGGGGGGGGTTAAGACACACCATAAAAAAAGTTGAATCCGGATGACGGACGGAACTCTCAACATATCGACATATCGTCAGACTACAGAATACAACCGTATCGACCGTGTCACGTATTTTACATGAATGGTGAGTATACTGCGCTCGTATTGGGTTCGTACCTATCGCGAATACCGGTTTGGAATTATGGTTAATGCATACAACCCTGTTGTGAGAACACGAGTCCTACAATAACGTCTACTCGTATATAAGAAGCTTCGACTCGTACGAGCTAAGGTTTATAGAACACGCATCGCACTTCGAAGTATGCGGTCAGTGAAGAGGACCAAGTACACCCAGTTTGAGAGACGACGGTATGTCCGCCTGGAACCCTAGCCTCCCCCTGACCTGGCTCTGGGAAGAAAGCAAAGATTATAACTGGCCGTCGACTTGACCGTTGCGGAGACCATCAGGGAGGGATATGTCGGCGAGTACTACTGCGTACTGGGATGGGCGAAAATGGTCTGAGAAGTGCTCGTACGACAGTACTTGATCTACGACCACGTAGAAATACTTTGAATCGATAAATTGCTATATTCAGGAGACAAGATAAGACGCACCATTTTCAGCGTGAGAAAACAAGTATAGCCTAACACTCTTGTTCCTAAATTATAACCCTTGTAGTACGACCTGCAGCACACTTTCAAAAATAACCTTGCAGTTTTTCCGATCCCCGACTGCGCGGGTTGACAAGATTGTCGGAGGCCCCGCGCGCACGTTATCGCCGAATACCTGAGAGCGGTCCTCTCATCTTGCCCAACATCGCATTTGAGTCTACGCAAGAGATAGCACAACATGCAATGTGTCGCACACAAATAAAGACACAACTTGGTCGGCATTAACTGGCCAAACAAGGTGGGGAGTGGGACAATAATGCCGCCACAGGTGATGTATGTAGTTAATGAACCTACAGTACCTACTTATAGGGTAATATTAGCGTACGCCCCTGAATCTATCTAAAGGCTTGCCACCCGCATCATACAAGCATGTCAAATCAACATATCGGTTTTCCAAGCAGAGGATTCAAGCACTGATCACTGTCATAGGGTTCCGCGTCTCAGCTAGAGTTAGAGTTGGGTCGGCGGGTCGGCGTTAGGCGCCAAGCATAGTAGTATTGGTGGTTACATAGTAGTAAAGAGAAGGTAGGTGGATATGCAGTACCTATATACGCCACCAGTGGTGCGTGTGGGAGTTTTTCTTTAGAATAGTAGTCACGGCTAACGAAGGAGTACTGATTTACCAATATGTCGTAAGGAAAGTATTGTAGAATACACCTTTCCGAATCTTGACGAACAAAACGTTCGTGTCCTAGACCCAAAGGGCACTCACCGTGTCCAAAGGGCACTCACGTGTCCAACGTCATCTTTTATGGTGGTGGTGGTGGTGGTGGTGGTGGTGGTGGTGGTGGTGGTGCTTCTGCTGCTGCTGCTGCTTCCGCTGCTGCTGCTGCTGCTGCTGCTGCTGCTGCTACTACTTCGGGCGATCTCACATTTATAGCCGCAATTGGCTCACTCTGTGCCTTGCACGCCCTGTCTCTGTATATTTGCTTCAGTTTCTTAAAACATTCTCCCTGATGTTCGCGAGACGCACACACCCAATATCAGTAAACGCAATCTAAATAGTGCATAAGTTGTACGGTCCATACGGTGGTACTCCATAGTCTCATAGCATATTGGGAGTTTCGTCCGTCATCCAGAGGAACTTACCCGCCTGTGTAAACCGAAGCTTACACTGCTGTACCTGGCGCGTACGATGTACGTGATAAACTACACGAAATGCCCACGAGATATCGACGCAACTTTCACGGAAGCTTTGTTTTCGAAACCATACAACTGGAATATTCTCCGGCGTGTTGAATGATTCCAGGCGTTGTTCAGACCCTCGTACACCTCACATGCGCCCTCTTCCCTCCGCATGAGTATTTGGTTGACCGAGTAGGGTCCGCCCGGGAACTCGTTTTATCCCCTTCCCCAACTGTCCTCGCTGTACAGATAGATATTAAATTCGAATTTTGTCAGGCGGACATATATTACAGCTTTAGCAAAAACCACCCCCCCCTCCTATTAGGTCTTGAAGCAAACGTTGTAGCGAAACGATCGCCAGCAGTAGCCTCTCTCCACTCATTCGCTAATGGGTTCCCCGTACTCTCTCGGCGTTGCATCCAGTTTCGACACTGACTGATGGAATAAGTGGATACGCGCCAGAACGTTTATTCTGATAAGTGGTATTTTTGGACCGAGACCTCGAGAGCCGACGCAGTGCTTGTGTTGATACGAAGTATCCGTACAGTACCCTTTTAGCATCGTCCGTCTCGATGCAGGTACAGCGTGTATAAGTGTCGTATTGTGAGCAAATCCTTCCTCGCTAACCCTTTTAGCACCGCGCTCCCACGTTGGGGACAACCCACTCAAATTCTGAGTAGTGTGTCCCCAACACGGGACTGCGGCTCTGAAAGGGTTAAAGAGGTACCTGGTCTAGGCGGCACTAATATTCAAGCGTATGTGGCGTCGCTTCCATACCTGTACACCAGGTTCAATAGTGCACGCGTTGTCGAACGCTTCTGTGGCTTTTCTTGTTAACTTCATTCGCCCTTCGCGTGGTGTATAGGTTCGTCGATTGTCTCGTAATATCGGTCGGTGCTCGTTTCTGTTCTACGGTTCTTCAAAAAGGTTAGGCTTCCGCTGCGTGCTCTGACATAAGCTCGGTACAGCATCGCCACCAATTATCACGAAACGCCGCAGTTTTCATGTGGGGTATACCGTAGTTGGGGAATGAAAAGAAAGTGAAAGTCAAGACGTCGCCTCAGACCGATAGCCGGATCACCAACCTGCCGAGCAGACGAGGAGGTGACAGTGCGCAATGATAAACTTAGACGCAACATGCTCGTCTGCATTACACTTGTATTCTATGCACAGGTCCAGAGCTTTCCTGCGGAGTGTCCAAAGCTTCAACGATCACACACTCACGACTAAACATAATCCTTCTTGCCTTTTTGCGTGTATCGTACGAGCGGTGAGAGAACGATTGACATGAACAGTATCCGAAGTGTGCCGCCTGAATGACAATCAACACACCACAACCCGTTCATCGCACTTTCCTCGTTTCCGTGCCAGTCGAGAACTAGACATCTTCGAACATGCCTGGTGTTGCCCTGTTGCTTCAAGCTTTTGGTGGGTTCACTTCGCTAAGCCTGACTCCCTATACCGCCAAGATAACAAACTTCTGCCACCAACCGCTCCTTGAGGTTGGTTTAGATCTGCTGGTGGCACGGTGGGTGTCATATTTCCCCCGGTCCCGAACAGACCTTGGTACTGCCCGACTAGAGTTCCGAGATGATACAAAAACTGACCGTTTACGTAAGGGACCCCTTATGCCACATTCGGCAATTTTCTACTACCCAACGAAAGTTCGAATACGCACGACGAGCGTCAGGGGTTTAGTTTACCCCTGCATGCCCGTGATGTTGTCAAACGGTTGCTTCATATTGGCTGTCAATTTTGGGTCTCAGATTCGCCCGACGAACAACGCGCACAACCTCGAATGATATGCGCGTCTCACGCAGTACCAGGTATATGGTAGCATTATCTTGTTTACGGCAGCAGGTCCAACCAATGAGGGCAATACGGCGTGTGATTGGGTGCACGGTGGCTGCCTAGCGGACCCCGTGTGTGGCCCTTGCTGAGGGTGTTCATCCGATGCAAAACAATATGACATTCTGTGAAGGAAATACGTCTGGAAAAGGGAGATGTTCGGCGTAGTCACGGAGAGAGAGTCGGTATACATTCCCTACCCACCTTCTCCGTACACGAGGGACACCTTGGCGTGTGATCCTTTGGTGCACCGGTTGTGCTACATCAGCACGGATCAACAGTCTCCCAGGGTGGCGCTTGAACGGGGATTCCCTCACGCCATAAATAGGCTGCACTGCAGTACGACTGATAAAAACAAAAAGAGAAACCCTTCTGTACCGACTGACTGTCACAGAATATTGGGACCTACTCCCGACTCGCAGTGGGTACGTCTTGGCTGCATACCGGTGATGCCAGCATAAAGCGCCTCAACCACTGGCCGTGAACGCTGGCCTGGTTGTCAGCACCTGCTGGGAGGGGTGTTATTTTTCTGCTTCGAACCTTAGGGCACGTCCCACTTCATTGCATCGCCATCTATTTTTTGTCTGGCCTGTTCACTATTAGTACCTGCGTTAAATAGTCGTGTCGATAAAGTGCACCTGAATGCACTGGTCGGTGGTTTTTCTGCTGAGGTTTACCTACGGCCGAGGACGATAGTGCAGACCATTCGTTCGACGGATGAACACCGGACAGTTAGCTCAGCGACGCTTACTGCAAACATGTACACTACTATCAATGGTACACCAATATTACTAAAGCAGACACCCCCGTGAATACCTTAGTAACCTGAGCCACTGGCGGTTCTGTACCGCGATGATATATGGTTGGGAAGTACACGCTTTAATCGGAGCTCGAACGTCTGCAGGACGAGTGAATCCGTCCCCACCCCTCTGTTAATGTTCTCCTGCTGCGTGACCCAGACCAAACAAGGCTTGACGTACCACTGAAGGCTGCAGCAGAACAGACAGAGCTGTTTGCAGATATCCTGGTCAAAACTCAGAACTCACAAAACGCCTCGCACCCTGCTACTGTACTGGTGATGTCCCATTTTCAACACCTAGACATACATGGTCTTGGCCCTTCGTCGTGTGGTCTGGACTCCAGACATCATAGTATCACAGTAAAATGGCGATCCAATCCATGGATTCAAATTTGGCAAAAAAATTGGAACCATTCATCCCATCGAAATGTCTCGGAATTTATATCGAACCGAGGTCGCTTCTTCGTTTCGCTCCCGAACCCTCGTGAGCTTTACGAGTTGGTCACGAATTTTTCGAGAGTATTATGAGAACGGCCCGGTCGACACCAGCCCCTCCAGCGGACGCCACTGCCGCTATCGCGTCGCCCGCGGGCCGGCGCCTCCCTGCCGAACCGCGAGCTTGAAGCAACGCGGCTTTTAGTCTTGCACATTCTAGAACTCCGGTTCCATGCCATCCTCCTGGAGTCGGAGCACTGGGTTCTTCTCCTCGGAGCATCCGAGGTGGGAGCGCTTGGGGAGGCGTTGCGCGTCAGCTAGGCTACGAGGCAGGTGCTGCGGGAACGTAGGGACCGACGGCTGAAACCGAGACGGTCGAGATCGCCGGTGGGGCAGACGCTGGTGAGAATGCGTCAGCTGAAACGAGCTTGGGAGCGGAGCTCGTCCAAGTTGGGCCCCGCAGGTCCAGCCCCCGACCATGGGAATAAGGAGTAGATATTATCAGGACCGGATCGGACTCACCACAACCACGCACCTTCCAGAGGTACCAGTGTGTTTCCCGCTTTCTCGCGTATACCAGGTTGTGTTGGTCTGGCGTCGCTGTCCCTGCTGGCCGTAGGTCAACAACTATAAACGGGTGCAGGGCGAAAAAGGCGAATTGGTATCGAAGATTGAGTACGTGGGGACACAGATTGGTATCGACGATTGTGTGGGGTAGAGCGTATTTCGCTACGATCCCGCCATGCCCTCTAACTGCCAATTGGCGAGCGTATGCGGAGGGTACTCGAGTTACCAGAGAAGGTGGTATGTGCTTGGGCCCCTTGCTCCCTCTCGCTACGACTGGTTTCTCTCGTTGTACTGCTGTCTTCTCTCGTTGGGCCGTGTAGCGAAGGGTCTCCCTCGATACTGCTGCACTCTCCCGCTCGTACTGAGTACAGGATACCCCTGCATTTTCCCGCTTGTCCTGAGTACAGTACGAGGCCACGATTTGGTGTTCACGCCCCCCTGATCCTGCGGTATTCTCTTTGTACTGCGGTATGGTTTCGTTTGACGGGTGGGACCCTAGTCGGGTATTGTTGTGCCCCTCACCCCTCTCGTTGCGGCTGTATTATCTCGTGGCGCTGCTGTATTCTGTCGTTGGGCGGTGGATCGAAGGGTCTTCCTCGATACTGCTGCACTCTCCTGCTCGTGCTGAGGACAGGATACATTTTACTTTCCCGCTCGTACTGACTACAGTACAAGGCCGCGATTTGGCTTTGACGGGGAGGGGAGGGGAGGGCCCTGTTGTGCCCCCCCCCCCCCCCCCCCTCGATACTGCTGTATGTTATTTGTCGATACTGCTGTATGCTCTTTGTGATGCAGAAATTTCTTGTTGGACGGTGGCGAGGAGGGTGTGACCCTGGCTCTGGAAATATAGTCCCCCCTCCCTCCCTCTCGATACTGATGTTTTCTCCCGCTTAACGGGAAAGTAGATGGTAGGGTTTGAAGGGGTCTGGTGCTGTTGTGCCCCCTCCCTCCCGCTTGATGTTGGTGGACTTTCTTGTTCTGACGGGGGGGGGGGGGAGTATGGTCCTACGGGGTGGCGTACTGTTATGCCCCCTCCCTCCCTCTTGATACTGCGTTATTTCGCGTCTTGACGGTGGAGTGGAGGGCACCGCCCAACGGGGTCGGGGATCGTTGTGCCTCCCCCCTCCCTATTGATACTGCTGCATTCTCCCGATTGGGCGTTCAGAGGAGGGTATGGTCCTAATAGTCTGGTAAGGTTGTGCCCCCTCACTCCCGCTGGATGTTGCTGGATTTTCTCGTTCTGATCGGGGACGGGAAGGTATGGTCCTACGTGGTCGGGTACTGTCGTGCCCCTCCCTCCTTCTCGATAAAGCTTTTTTTGGCCTCTTGACGGTGGAATGGAGGTTATGGTGCTACGGGCTCGGCTCCTGTTGTGCCCCCTCCCTCCCCCTCGATGATGCTGTTTTCTCCCGCTTTAACGGTAGAGTAGAGGGTATGGCCCTATGGGGGTCTAGTACTGTTGTGCCCCCTCCCTCTCTCTTGACGCCACTGCATTCCCCCGTTTTGAACTTAAAAAGTGGAGGGAAGGGTCCTACAGGGTCGGGTACTGTTGTGTCCCCTCCCTCCATCGCGATACTGCTGTTTTCTCCCGCTTTAACGAGGGAGTAGAGGGTATGGTCCTACGGGGTCTGGTACTGTTATGCCCCCTCCCTCTCTCTTGGTGCTCCAGCATTCTCCCGCTTTGACAGGGGAGTAGAGGGTATAGTCCTACGTGGTCTGGTACTGTTGTGCTCCCGTCCTCTCTTGTGATACTGCAGCATTCTTCCGTTTTGACGGGGGAGCAGAGGGTATGGCCCTACGGGTCTGGTACTGTTTTGCCCCCTCCATCCTACCTGGTATTAGACACGGACTCTTTTCGCGTCTTGACGGTGGAGTTGATGGGACGGTCCTATGCAGTAGGGTACTCTTGTGCCCCCTCTCTCCCTCTCGAAACTGCTGTTTTCTCCTGCTTTGACGGGGGAGTAGAGGGTATGGTCCTACGGGTCTTATACTGTTGTGCCCCCTCCATCCTACCTGGTATTAGATACGGCTTTATTTCGCGTCTCGACGGTGGAGTGGATGGTATGTTCCTATGGGGTAGGGTACTGTTGTGCCCCCTCTCTTTCCCTCTCGACACTTCTGTTTTCTCCTTCTTTGACGGGGGAGTAGAGGGTATGGTCCCACGGGGTCGGGTACTGCTATGCCTCCTCCCTCCCTGTTGATACTGCCTAATTCTCCCGTTTGGTGTTAACGTGAAGAATATGGTACCACGGGGCCTGACACTTTTGTGCCCCCTCCCTCCCTCTTCACACGATTTCAATTCTCGTGTGGACTGTGGGACGAGGGTATGGTCCTACGGGGTCTGGTACTGTGGTGACCCCTCACTCCCTCTTGATACAGCTCTAATACTTCGTTGTGCGGTTGTATTATCTCGTTGGACGATGGAGCGAAGGGCATGGTCCTACGGGGTCTGGTGCTGTTGTGCCCCCTTTGCTGTATTTTTCTCGTTCTGACGGGGGGAGTGGAGGATAAAGTCCTACGGGGTCGGGTACTGTTGAGCCCCCTCACTACGTCTCGATATTGTTGTATTATGCCGTTTTGACGTTAAGGTGGAGGATATGGTTCTACGGGGTCTGGTACTGTTGTGCCCCCTCCCTCCCCCTTGATACTGCTGTATAATCTCGTTAGACGGTGGAGAGGAGGGCACGGTCCTATTGGGTCTGGTACTGCTCTGCCCCCTCGCTCTCTCTTGATACTGCTGCATTCTCTCGTTTTGACAGTTGAGGGGAGGGTATGATCCTACGGGGTCTGGTACTGTGTGCCCCCTCCCTTCCTCTTAATACTGCTGTATATTCTCGTTAGAGTGTGGAGGGGAGGGCACGGTCCCATTGTGTCTGGTACTGCTCTACCCCCTCGCTCCCCTCGATACTACCGTGTTCTCTTGTTTGCCGGTGGATCGGAGGATATGGTCCTACGGAGACTGGTACTGTTGTGCCTGGTCGCTCCTCTCCATACTCCCGTATTCTCTCGTTTTGATGGTGGAGGGGAAGCACCGTGGTGCCCCCCTCCCTCCCGCTTGATACTGCTGTACTCTACGAAGCGTTTTGACAATGTAGTGGAGGGTATGGTTATTCGAGGTCTGGAACTATGGTGCCCCTTGCTCCCCTCGTGATACTGCTGTATTTTCTCGTGTTGACGGCGGAGTGGACTGGTCCTGTTGTTCCCCCTCCCTCCCTCTTGATACTGCTGTATTCTCTCGTGTTGACGGCGGAGTAGAGGGAATGGTCCTACGGGGTCTGGTACTCCTGTGCTACCTTGCTGCCTCTTGACACTGCTGTATTCTCTCCTTTGACGGTGAATTGGAGGGTATGGTCCTGCGGGGTCTGGTACTGTTGTGCCCCCTCCCTTACTTGTGCTATGGCTTATTTCCCGTGTTGATGTTGGAGGGGAGCGTATGGTCCTACGGGGTATGGTACTGTTGTACCCCAACCTCCCTCCCTCTTGATACTGCTGTACTCTCTCGTGTTGACGGCGGAGTGGAGGGGGAGTGGAGGGTATGATCTTACGGGGTCTGGTACTGTTGTGGCACCTTCCTGCCTCTTGATACTGCTGTATTCTCTCTTTTGACGGTGGAGGGGAGGGTATGGTCCTGCGGAGTCCGGCACTGTTGTGCCCCCGCCCTTCCTCGTGCTACGGCTTTGTTTCGCGTTTGGACGCTGGAGGGGAGCGTATGGTCCCAGGGGGTCTGATACTGTTGTGTCCCAACCTCCTTTCCTCTTGATACTGCTGTACTCTCTCGTTCCGACGGGCGAGGGGAGGGTAGGGCCCTACGGCGTCTGGTACAGTTGTGCCCCCTCCCTCCCCCTCGATACTGCTGGTGTCTTTCGTTTTGACAATAGAGGGGACGGTATGAGACTACGGGGTCTGGTACTGTTGTGGCCCTCCCTCCCTCCCTCTTGATACTGCTGTACACTCTCGTTCCGACAATGGAGGGGAGGGCATGGTCCTACGGGGTCTGGTAATGTTGTGCCCCCTCACTCCCCTCGATACTACGGTATTCTCTTCTTCGCTGTGGAGCGGAGGATATGCTACGACGTGGACTGGTTCTGTTGTGCCTCGCCCCTCCACTCGATACTACGGTATCCTCCTCTTGGTGTTCGAGCGGAGGGTTTGGTCTTACGGGTACTGGTGCTGTTGTGCCCCCTCCCTCCCTCTTGATACTGCTGTATATTCTCGTTCCGACGGTGGAGGGGAGGGCATGGTCCTACGGGGTCTGGTACTGTTGTGCCCCCTCGCTCCCCTTGATACTACAGTATCCTCTTGTTAGCTGTGGAGTGGAGGACATGGTCCGATCGGAACTGGTACTGACGTGCCTACTCCCTCCCCTCGATACTCCCGTATTCTCTCGTTTTGATTGTGGAGGGGAAGCACCGTGGTGCCCCCCTCGCTCCTCGATACTGCTATACTCTACGAAGCGTTTTGACGATGTAGTGGAGGGTATGGTTATTCGAGGTCTGATACTGGAGTTCCCTGTTGCTCCCCTCGTGATACTGCTGTATTTGTTCGTGTTGACGGCGGAGTGGACTGGTCCTGTTGTTCCCCCTCCCTCCCTGCCTCTTGATACTGCTGAATTCTCTTGTGTTGACGGCGGAGAGGAGAGTCCTAGGGGGTCTGGTACTCTTGTTCCCCCTTCCTGCCTCTTGATACTGCTGCATTGTCTCCTTTGACGGTGGAGGGGAGGGTATGGTCCTGCGGAGTCTGGTACTGTTGTGCCCCCTCCCTTTCTCGCGCTACGGCTTTATTTCGTGTTTTGACGCTGGAGGGGAGCGTATGGTCCTACAGGGTCTGGTACTGTTGTGCCCCAACCTCCCTCCCTTTGGATACTGCTCGACTCTCTCGTTCTGACGGGGGAGGGGAGGGTAGGGTCCTGAGGGGTCTGGTACTGTTGTGCCCCCTCCCTCCCCCTTGACACTGCTGGTGTCTTTCGTTTTGACAGGTAAGGGGAGAGTATGAGCCTACGGGGTCTGGTACTGTTGTGCCCCTCCCTCCTTCCCTCTTGATACTGCTGTACTCTCTCGTTCCGACGGTGAAGGGGAGGGGAGGGTCCTATGGGGTCTGGAGCTGTTGTTTCCCCTCCCTCGCTCTCGACAGTGCTGTACTCTCGCGTTTCGACCTTAAAGTGGAGGGTATGGTCCTACGGGGTCTGGTACTGTTGTGCCCCAACCTCCCTTCCTCTTGATACTTCTGTACTCTCTCCTTCTGATGGGGGAGGGGAGGATAGGGTTCTACGGGGTCTGGTACTGTTGTGCCCCCTCCCTCCCTCTTGATACTGCTGCATTCTTTCGTTTGGATAGTTGAGGGGAGGGTATGCTCCTACGGGGTCTGGTGCTGTTGTGCACCAACCCTCCCTCTTGGACCTGCTGAATAATCTCGTTAGACGGTGAAGGGGAGGGCACGCTCCTACGGGGTCTGATACTGTTGTGCCCACTCACTTCCCTCGATACTACCGTGTTCTCTCGTCTGGTGGTCGAGCGGAGGATTTGGTCCCACGCGGCCTGGTACTGTTATGCTCCCTCCCTCCCCGTTGATACTGCTGTATCCTCTCGTTTAGAAGTGGGTGGGGAGGGCGTCCTAAAGGGCTGGGCACCGTGGTGCCCGCTCACTCCTCTCGATACTACTATATTCTCTCGTTTGGCGTTGAAGCGGAGGGTATTGTCCTACGGGGCTGGTACTGTTGTGCCCTTATTTTCCCCTCGATACTGCCATATTCGCTGGTTTTGATGGTGGAGGGGACGTACCGTGGTGACCCCTCATTCCCGCTTGATACTTCTGTATTCTATAGTTTTGACGGTGGAGTGGAGGGTATGGTCCTATGTGTCTGGTACCGTGGTGCCCCCTCCCTGCATCGTAATACTGCTGTATTTTCTCGCGTTGACGGCGGAGTGGACTGGTCCTGTTGTGCCCCATCCTTCTCTCTAGACACTGCTGTATTCTCTAATGTTGACGGCGGAGTGGAGGGTATGGTCCTGCGGGGTCTAGCAATGTAGTGCCCCCTCCCTCCCTCTGGATACGATTTCTCTGGTTAGGACGGTGGAGTCGAGGTATGGTCCTACGGGGTCTGGTACTGTTTTGGCACCTCCCTTCCTCTTGTGCCGGGAAGTCGTGTCTCGTATCACAAAGAAAAGCGGCAAGTGTGGAACAAACTCAACAACAGCAGCCGCGGGAACAGCCGCAACGCCAACAACAGCAGCAGAAACAATTAAACGCAGCAGCGGCGGTAGACATTGTTGCGGAAACGAACGCAAGCTGTAAACAACAACGGCAGTAGCAGCGGCAGCAGCAGCACAAAAGTAAATGTCATTAGGCGCAGTAGCGCATAAACAAATGGCATTGTGGTTTTGTACGTTTTTTGTCTTGGGTTTAGTGTTAAAGGTCGACTACGTGCGGGAACAGCAACAGCACCACCACCAACAGCATACCGGGTAAACAACAGCAGCAACAGCGAAGGTAGACACCTGCCTCGGTGTGGAAAGGAACGCAGGCTGTACAGAACAACGGCAGCAGCAGGGGCAGCAGCAGCGCATACGCGCACTATACCCATGTCTCGGAGTGAGCTCGTATAAAAAACACAATGGCAAAAACATCTTGGTTGTAGATTCAGTGCTGGTGGTCGACAACGTGCGGGAACAGCAACAACGCCAACAACAACAGCATAAACCACAGCAGCAGCACCGGCCGTAGACACTGACTCAAAGGCCCCTACAACAGCAACAACGCGAACGACGAGTACATAAACCAACCTGAAACGAGAAAAGCGGTATCAGGGGGGATAGGCCCGCAGGGTAACAGCAGCAGAAAAAGGTGCAGCAGCAGTAGTAGCAGCAGCAATGGGCTGCGCCACCAAGTCGTGTTCTCGTATTAATACGAACAAAAATTGTTTGTAGTGTGGAAAAATCTCAACAACAGCAGCCTCGGTGGTAAACATAGGCGACAAACAACATCAACAGCAGCCGTGGCGGTACACAGAGGGAGCAAACAGCAACTGCAACAGAGAAGCACAGAACACAACTCACCGCCACCTATTGTCTCTAGCGTGATGGGCACGGTGCAGACGTCGATAGGCCTGGCGCATAACTCATAATCTTTGGGCCACTTAAAGATTATCCCGCTGCCGAGGCAGGTGTCGCGGTCGCAGGTCGCAAAATCGACCTTGTCTCCAAATTTCTGTCTCCATAGCTGGGAGATGCAGCGGTTGCACTTTAGAGTGGGATTGAGCTCAGACTTGGATGAGGGGGTTCTGTTCGAACCGGGCTTCCAATATCCGCCAGAAGAGGGCGAGGCAGAGGAGCCTTGGGGATATCGTAGATGTATTTAAGGCAACACCATTAATAAAAGCGGCAGCAAGATAAAGTGCAGTCCACTCTGTAGAAGCAACACCACCAGGAGCAGGCCATGCCGTCTACAAGGCAGGAGCAGCACTAGCGGGAGGAGCACCCGGTACTAGCAGAGCGAAAGCAAAAGCGGCACCAGCAGGAGCGGCACCAGAAGGAGCGGCACGAGCAGGAGCCGCACGAGCAGGAGCAATGCCAGCAGGAGGCCCAGCGGTATACGAAGAGGCAGCACCAGCGTGACGCGTGTCGTATGCTATCTACATGTGTTCACGCACGCAAATAATCCAATGACCCGCGTCGTATGCCGTCTCATAGCCGGTCTCTTTACGCCTACGCAACTGAAATCAACGTTCAACTGATCAGGAAACTGGCAGTCCTATTGAAACCATTCCGGAGCAAAATAAATAAAATATGTCTACACGCGAAAAGCTCAAAGCTCTCGCGAATCATGGTTGACAATATTGCGAAAGGTTACCA
The DNA here is from genome assembly GCA_031213475.1 of Nereocystis luetkeana. Lineage (NCBI taxonomy): Eukaryota > Phaeophyceae > Laminariales > Laminariaceae > Nereocystis > Nereocystis luetkeana. The sequence continues at coordinate 5,809,772 of JARUPZ010000014.1, read as the reverse complement.
AAATGCCCTCACAGCGACCATCCAGAGCAAACGAGTTTATACTTGTATTGGCCTATATTATGTATATATCTATAATATAAATATATATATTCTGATGTACACCCTATGCAAGAGCGGCAAACAAAGTCCATTTGGAAGGCCACCGTGCACTGGGGCACAATCGGTATTGCCATCGACGTGTTTTCAACATGACAATGGTGACATAAGACGTGTATATGGTCCGAGGCAACCCGAATCTGAGACCGAAAACCGACTGCCTATATAACGAAACCGTTTAACGACATCACCGGCTCGCAGGGGTCCACCAGCACCCTGGCGCTAGTTTCTTGGGCATTCGAAGATTCGTCGAGTGGTAGCAAAGTACAGAATATGGCACAAGATTTCCGCTAAGTAAAGAGGACATGTGTAGTATAGTCTATTTAACTACTACCAGGCACATGATATGACTTTGTAGAATCTCAGAAAGTTGGATGGGCAGTACTAAGGTCTGTTCGGGACCGGGACGGGTACGATGACGACCGTGCCAACGGCAGATTTAGAGTAAGCTTAGTAGGCGTGTGGAAGGCGGAAGTCGTTTTGGCGTTCGTATCGGAAATCAGGTGCAGCAAAGAAAGGGAAGCCATCGCAACTTGCAGGAACAAGGAGACACCAGGTGAGTTCAAAGATATCTACTCCTCGACTGGGACGGAAACGATGAATTCGCGATGAACGAGTTGTGGTGTTCTCAACGTCATTCAAGCAGCACACTTCAGACGTTTGGTTGTTAATGTAATCTTTCTCTAACATTTAATGGGATACAGGATTAAAATCAGGAAGGGTTATAGTGAGTCATGACTTTTGTTCCCGTTGTTGCTTTGAATATTTAGCAGAAAAACTCTGCTGCGGTGCGTGACATGCGCGTGTAATGCATACGAGCCTGTTCTTAAACTCGAAACTGAGCAATGCGTCTCGTTGGTCTGCTCGAAAGATCGGTGAACTGGCTATCCAGACTAGGGACACTCCCTCATTTATATTTCTGGGAAGGTTTCTAGTTGCTGATAACGCACATGAAAGTTGTGCTTACTGAAGTTAGTGGTCACAGGGAGCGATGCTATAACAAAAGTAGGTCAAAGCACTCAGTGGAGGCCGAACCATTTTGATTCACTGCAGCACGAACACACTGAATTGGTCGCTCGTTCATCTTCCAAAGTGGGACACTATTATCTTTCGATAGTTCAGCACACCCGAGATGATATACAGCAGTTGTGGAACGGACGATTCGATGCCGCCGCCGCCTAACGAAAACGATGAACGACCATATACAGCACGCGAAGAGCGAACGGAATTCGGAAGGCTAGCCTCAGCGGCGAACGAAAGCGCTACAAGTATTGCACCTGATGTACCGACATGGTACTGGCGCTGCCCGGGCTTCAGTATTTTTGCAGCTTGGACTGAGGACCTCTTGAACGGGGGAAGCGCTGCTCACTATACGACACTTGTCACACGCTCTATCTGCCCTGGGGCAAACGATGCTGCAAGCGTACTGTGGGGATATCACCGCAACCACGGCGCTCCCTCTCGAGGTATTGGCCCAAAGGAACACTCATATGAAACTCTTGTGCCGCATGATAACCCGTGCTACGATGGGGAGAGGATATCAATAATGAGAACGTTTTCACGTGACGCGTGCTATGACGGCCTCTTTAGCCGACTTTTGTTTCTTTTTGATGGGGCTTGTTACCCCAAATCTCCGGAACGCTGCTCTGTGTTTGCGATATGATAGTTTTCACACATACATAGGGAATTATATTGTTCATCCGGTTGCACTCGCTTTTTCAACATCCGCTGTTGGATGGGATATAAAGCCCCCCAGTCAGGAGCTTCAGAACACTAATGGTGTTTCTCTGCGTTAGCATTCCTCACGTGGCGAACTATATATACCCGAACTTAGAAAATAATGTTAGGTAAGCTAGTCCGATATACTTAAAAAGCAACCTTGCAAAGAATACGGTGCTATTCCAAGATTCGTAATAGTTCATGAGCTGAAGAGCCCTGTCAGCGGAACGTATGTTGGCGCAATGCCTACTAAAAGAACGTAAAGCCTCCACGGTACCACGGCTCGTATGCACGCTTGGATTGCTCGGGCCTGACCCCCCTTCGCCGGGCGAGCGACTGCGTATTACCTTGTTTGTGCAATACAGCACACGACGCGATCATACTCCAAACACAACACGCCTGTGCAATATCAAGGAACAGACACCGAGGAGCCACATACACGCGAACCACTCAGGTAAACCGCAGCATCATTTCTAAGTCTGGCTTCGGGGGCAGCCGTAGCAGCAAATTTGGCCTGTAGCATCATATGGGACCATACCGTTGCGTGTTTCCAAACCTACCTTCGGAGGCAGCCGTAGTAGCGTTTCCACTGCAACATCATGTATTCAATCGTGTTGGCAGATTAAAAATCCCGTTAGCCGGAAGAGACACCACTGCATACTATCAGGATTCCACCTGGTACAATCCAATAAGCAATGCAAGCGTCGGGACAAACTACATGAGTGTACACCCCCTGGCTACAATGCACACATACAATTTCTCTTGACCGTTAGGCTCAAAGAAGTTCTAATCTGTGTGATCAAAAACACGTGGGAGCAACCATATGATCGCGCACTCGGCAATTCCAACTGAGTACCGAGCTAGCGATGGAGAAGTTTGTTTTAGGAAACACGAAACGTGAATGCATCCAGAAAGATCGTACATCGTATCTGTGATTTCCGTATTGATAGGTTTCGCCTTTTCCCAGGGCAATAAAAAGTGGAAATTCTAAAACCATAATGCGAAATACACCAGGCTACTCGGGTGATAGTTCTGACATCTACATTATCCGAATTATTTTACCACTACCTCAATCATACGAGCCGGGACGACCAGTGTCATACGATTTGTACCATGAAACTGTTTTTTGAAAACCTAGCCCGCCCGATGCAACTGCCTGGAACATACCAAAACGCCCGGTATGTTTTTTAGTAAACGTCGCACGTACATGGGGTATACAATCCACGAACATCTACAAAGTGTAGGACCTGTCGTTGTAGCACTCCGGCGTGTTAACCAAGTCTTGCCACTCACCGGATATTCCTACACGCCACACTTCTTTTCATCGACAACTCTTCTCTAACTGACATCTATCTGGAGTCGATCAGCAAAGTATCCAGGCCCTGCTCCCTAGCCGCCTTTGGTGTTTATTTTGTAACTTCTGAATAGTACACCTAGCCAACCCGACGAAAATGCATGACATGCCCCAAAACTATAGATATCAACTACTGTAAATAAATGTCGAAACGCACGCTGCATATACAATCCACGAGCATCTTATTCTCGATAATATGGGATTCGTTGTTGTGGTTCTCCGACGTGTTAACCAATTCTTGCCGCCGGCCGGATTATCCTACACGCCGCATTCCTATTCCTCACCAATTATGTTTTACTGTTCGACACCTGAGGTCGATCTGAGATCTATTTAGGCCTTTTCCCCCCTCCACCCGGCCCTCCCACTGCACTTTACTCCACAGCCTGACCAGCACTCCGATCGAGTTACTTCACAGCCAGCCTCACTACTTCTTCAGCAGCTGCTGTATACCTACAGCCACTACGCCCGTTCCTGTGTCTGCCACCCCGTTTCCAGGCCCGTGTTCCTAAGGTGAGCGATATCTGCAGTGCACTTGAGTGTTCGGTCGTTTCATAGGACCTTGTCGTGTTCAACCTCCTGCGTGTTGTACTGCTGTAGCGCAGTCGCGGTACGTCCTCCTCGTGTTTGTAACTAACCCAGACGCAGTGTACCGTTGCTGGAAAACACCGTCCCGGCGTTGTATACAAAATAACAGGACGTACATGGCGGAAACAATGGTTGACGAACAAAACAGGACTACAGCAGTAGTAGTGCTATATATAGACTACAACTACGTACAGCAGTATACACCTCTGTACCAGTCTGATGCGATATATTGTCATTTTTTGGTCAAAACGCAAAACAATGGATCACTGCAGTTGGCTTACCTCGATGGTTTGGCGACATAACCGCAAACCGCAAACTGTATTCTGTGCTAAGAAAGTATCTACGAAATACTTTCGAAAGTACGTACTACGAGGATAGACCACATGTCTTCTACAGTAGCAGAAGATCTTCGACGATGGTCTTGCTGTCGGCAACAACGGGTTCACCGTTCTACGAGGGTTGTATACATGTTTCCCGCAATTTAGGATTCCGCACATATGGCCGATGTAATTCAAAACCCCGAAGTAGTCTCCCAAACGACACCCTGACAACCGCAGTTATACCCAACCCCGTGTCGGGGTCGAATCCCAGCCGCAATGGTCGAACTCAGCTTCTTCATGGACGAACAAAAGCGTCCACTACAACAGCAGTCTGAACGTCCCATTACTCAACACACAGCAAGAAATGCATCAGATGTTGACTCCAAGAACAAATATCTACTTCTCCCACAACCCAGCGTATCGGTTCGTACATGCTCCGGATTCCCGTTCTTTCTCCGCAGATTTTCCTTGGTGTGTTACAGACGCCGAAGCGAACGACTCTAAGTCTCACAGCTCATTCGGAAGAAGGCACGACATCTTCCGATCCAAACACTTGGAACGAAAATGAAGACAGCCTCTGGAAAAGCAGCTGTTCTCAGCATGCTCGCTCTCGAGCAAGTCACCGCTATTGACACGGAGTCGCCGAACGAGCATATCCCCAAGCCAGAGTGCGATGCGACAATTCCGGTGTCTATTCGATACTCCTCGGCTTCTTCGCGGCTGTATATTGTGTCCGCGGGCAATAGCACCCGCGGAGGCTGTGTGACTTTGAATCAAATATGGAAAGAACGAGGAGGAAAGGCGCCCTTGTATGCCGTGGACCCCGAGAGTGGCAATATCAGTGACAGTGTTACAGGAACATGGTTGCTCACCGAGGAGCTGTCCGTGCAAGACGGCGTTACTCTCCAGGTAGGAATTTTCCCTCTTGTTTTTCGTTCGTGTTTGTCCAACAGGGCGTGTGCCCCATGATGGGAGGCGAGTGTTAGCATGTGTGATTGAGCGTCTTAAGCCCACATTGAGCGCCCTTGATATCGCATAGATACGAGGACAGGGGGCCATACTACCTAAACTGTTGTTATCCATACATTGGTTCTTCCGGATCCGCTTTTGACGGATACCATCGTTAACTTCATAGTTGTCCACGATCCTCGCTTTGCACGACGGGGACGGGCATGCATCCTCGTGTAGTGTTGCACACCATTCGTGGCAACTAGTGGAGAGATGATCGACACCGTGTGGGGTTTTTTACAGCACCCAACGTCTCCCCAATGGTTTCGTTTGCCCATGTTGTGCAAGGGGGGCGTTTCGTTTATCTTCGTTGCTACAATTATGGCACACTTCCGGAGCACACTCGTAAACCCCACTTTCCGGTATATTCACATCCTCAACCCCCCGCACCTCGGTCATATCCAGGTGCACGGTACATCGGCTGGTGGAGATGCTGACGAGTTACGTCTCCTCAGTACGAGCAATACCTTCATCAACCTTCGCGCTCACGGTGGAAGCCTCGATTTCTTGGGCACCAAGGTAACCACTGCAATTCGGATCATACGGGGGTTCAGCCATAGTCACACACCGTCGAATGATCGGAGCTTGCGCCCCCGTCAAAGGCTATCGGTCTTAGACTAGAAGCGTTCAGTTGCGGCATTCATAGGCAACCACTTTCAGATCCCTTGGATACCTCGAGAGGATGAGACATATCTATTCCCCACGGGCCTCCTGGTTGCGTATCCACTGTGCCTGGCATCAGAAGGCCCACCTGTGCAGCGTTGGGGCCACCTTAATCAGGACCGAATACTTGTTTTTGCCACCGTAGCGCTTTCACGAGGAGAACATCTGCAGCGACCGACGCCACGTATACGCTTCAGGACGAATGTTCGCTAAGCGTCAATGCAATGACCCCATATGGGCCTATTGCGAACCTTTTCGCCTGGTGGCATTTCAGCATATTATCCATCTGGATACGAGACATAAATCGGATCCGTTGGTCGTTTTCAACCCTAGCCCCAGTCATCATCTCGGCGTCATTGTAGGTCAGGTCGTTTTCCGTTGCGTATAGCGTCGCGGCATGATCCATCACCATCATGAAACGGCTTTCACTTCGTTTCACGCACCTCCAACATTGTCCATCATAACACCACTACTACCTAGATCACGTTCAAACCGGTACTGGTCATGTGTTCCGCAAACACTGTTGATGTTGCGCTTTCGCCATCAACGAACGCACGCCAATCCAGGTCTTCTCGTGGGATACATCCGCAAATGCGCCAGACGAAAACCAAACGGACGGTCGGTCGTACATCAGCGCCGTTTCGGAGGTCATCACCGACGACAGCCAGACTTGCAGGGGCCGAGCCAAGAAGAGTATGGGAGAGGCGCGGATGGACATCGTGGACAGCGAAATGGGCTACCTTGGATACCAAGGAAGCGAGGCCTACGGCCTCACGTGGAAGGTGGGTTCGGAAACAGATGCCAGAAAAGGAACAACTTGAGCTTAATATCTGGAAATGAATCGAAACGAGGTGCGGTCGGAGACGTTACTGCTAGTTATATATTTTTCTGTAACAAAGATACCGACCACCTTCTGCGTTTTCCTTGATACCCTAAACAACCGTCATGGCCTTGCAGTCTTATCCATCGGGAGCCTGCTGTTGCCGTTGTAACTGAACATTTGTCTGCAGACAGTCGAGGGTCTGAGCAGAATACCCCGGAACATCCCGGCATAGGGTGACGATAGCTATGCCTAGTCCGGCATGCCATCCCCAACAGTGCGTATGTCAAACACCGTTTATAGATTGCTGTGATGTTGTCTAGAATCACGCAAACACCGCTACTACCAGTATGAGGGGGCGACTGCTAGCGCGGTTTTTTTAAACATGCATTGCGAACACGTCGTTTATCGCATACCAATCCACGTTGACCAAGCGTAGCCCAGAGTCTATTCCAATGTAAACACATCTTCGCCCATTTTCCACCGGCGCTCGAACTCTCGCTTGGATCTGTCAATCATCCAACCAGGTCCGTGGATTCTGCGTGGACAAGAGCAACCTCGAAGTGTTCGATGACGTAAACGTCTACGGCAACATCTACGACTCGGACATACACCACAACAACTTCGGGGTCTACACGTACGGTCACCAGCAGGGAGACTGGAGGAGGAACAAGATGCACGACAACTCGGGGTACGGCTTTGACCCCCACGACGACAGCGACTTCCTGACGATCCACGACAATGAGGTCTACGACAACGGATATCACGGTATCATCGCCTCCAAGCGCTGCAACGGGGTGTCCATCCAGGTACGATCTGCCTGACGTGTCGCGTGCTGTGGAGATAGTCGACCAAGGTGTTCAGGTCATCGCCAGACGGGATATGAGTAATTATACTCAATGCATAGTTGACCCCGAAGCCGGTATCTGCAAAACGGCCGCGGATGACGTGCTCGCGCTACAGGCAGCACTTTGCTTGCGCTCGTCGATGCATGCGGGGAGACGCTGTGTGGTGCATCGATACTTTAGTTCTCACGGTGATGCTTCGTATCCGACCAACGCGATATTATCTTGCTCGTCCAGGGAAACGAGGTCTATGGCGGTGCTTCGTCGTCTGCTGGAATATTCCTTCACCGGAGCAGCGACGACGCTATTGTGAAAGGTGAGCAGCTTATCGTACATCGAGTCCTGCTCATGGTTAGGTGGTAAACATAGTATGTGATACTCCGTTCACCTTCACAATTGGGCGGTGTAGCGCACGAGAAATAAAATGTAGTTTTAACCCACGCTTATGTGCCGCTCGACATGGAAAAGTTTTACTTGGGCTAGTAGAGGTTGGGAAACAGACAGGTGTGCCGGTCTGTGTGTCGTTAGTCGGCTGATGCCAAACTTTGGAGTGGAGCTGCTAAACATGTTGTACCTGCCCCGGTCAAGATACTGCCGGCCACGAGTGAAGCACACGACCGGGACATAGCCGGTGGTCATGCTAATACACAAACATTAGTTGGATACAGTCGGACTCGACGCACTAACGACAAAACACGCGCTTGACTATCTCGGGAATGATAATATTGTGCGGTGATCCGACAAGGTAATTATGTACTGCGGGCAACACAATTAACAATGCGAGTACCTTGGATATGCAGGGTACCAGCGAACTCTTTGGTCGGTATATTTATCATTGCCCGGACTCGACGACACCCTCTTTCTCTTGCACGGTAGGCAACTACGTCCACGACAACGGCGACGCTGGGCTGGCAATGATGGAGTCGTTCGACGCTAAGGTGTCCGACAACATATTCGAGAACAACAAGTACGGCGTGAGAATCTCCGTGGGATGCGGCCGGAATGTATTTTCCAACAACGTCATCAGCGGCTCGACCAAGTGAGAATACCCTCCACGTTTCTGATTACATACCACCATTGTGGAGCGCTTGAACCCCCTGCCTACCAGCCAAAACGTACAAGGCCGTGCCACATGTTTTGCAGTACGTTACCCACTAATAGTTTCAACATGTCGGTGTGATTCTTCGCCCACACACGGTAGTAAACGAAAGCCTAAACTCAACGTGATATGTGTTGTTCCTCGCAACACGGCCCCGTGTTTGTCCCCTGTCCAGATACAACGCCTACTCGTACCTCGGGTCCGACGCGCCCGATGTGGTAGAGTCGGGGCGGTCGAGGGACAACTGTTTCCAAGAGAACACCATTATTGGGGGCATAGAGACGCTCAAGATCATGGATGCCGATGGCACCGAGTTTATCGGCAACTCGTTCGAAGATGCTGTGACGATCCGCTTCGATGACTCTACGAGAACTGTAATGTCCGGCAACACCGGCCTCGACGACGCCAGGCTGAAGGTCCATAACGGTGCTTCGTTCGACAGGAAGTCTGACTACGGCTTCGAGCCTATCTACTGATCGTCGGGCGGGGTGAAACGTAGTTCGTAAACCAGTGCCCCTCACTCCCTCCTTTGTGGAGGAGAATACAAATTGCATCGATCGATCACTCTTCTGTTGTCCTGCTGTTTCCTGTAGTGTTTGCGTCTGTATTGACCACACGTGGCGACGTTTGAGGCCGGGGAACGATGCCAGCACCTCAACTCGTGCCATCGGCATGCGACCATGGCTCAACGTTTTATCTTTTGGCTGTCGTCGGGTATTAAGTCCTGGCGCATGTAGATAAGGAACCGTGATGTCATGCGTTTGTTGAGAATGATAGTTTCAAATTATCACCCAGCCATTGCGAAAAAGGTGCACCTCACATGAAACGCGTTGTTGTGGTCTGTGAGATGGTTCGGGTGGTCGGTAGTATCATTGTGGGTCTCATCCACATAAATAGCGCTTGGTGGGCTCACGCAAGTAATGTTTGTAGTATTAGCTGCCTGTCGCGGCGCATTTCAGGCGGGACCATGGGGGTACCCGCTGGAGGTCATCTTGTTACTTATAAACCTGTGCTGGATTCGCGGATTAATGCTGTAAGCCCTTACAATATATTGTCCACAGGAGGGTAAGGTACGGGTAGTGGTTTCTATATTAAAGTTGATAGATGGCAGGTATACAACGTAATGTACGAGTAGCCAATGGGGAAGATGCGAGACGGTTTTGTTCAGGATACTTGGAGGTCAAAGGACAAGCGCCAGCTAATAGACGTCGTAGGGGGGTGCATTGTTTGCTGTCCACTTACGCGTTGTGGTCCGCTGGTTCGCGGCTGTAGTTTGCACGTATACAAGGTGTAGTGACTATTGTACACATATCCTTGTGATACTACGATGTCTGGAGGTTCCAGACCATATGCCGAAGGGTCAACACCATAGTTGTCATTGTGTTGAGGATGGGACATCGCCAGTGGAGGAAATTAATATGAAAAGGGCGTGGGTTGTGGCCCATATATGTAGAAGCGTTTCCGTTTGTTCTGCTGACGGTTGCATCGATATTGAACCCTTGTGTGATCTGGGTCCCGCGTAAGGAGAACTGTGAGGTATAGGGACGGACCGTCTCGTCATGTAGATGTTCGAGCTCGGATCAAGGCGTATGCTTGGAATACATTTGTGATCATGGTGCAGGATGGCCAGTGACGCAGGCATCTCATGTATTCAGGGGGGTTTCTGCTATAGACAAAGCAGTGCACTTTTTTGGTAGGAGTGTAAATGTTCCCAGTAAGTGTCGCTGACGTCAGGATGGGGCTTGTGTTCGTCGAACGGATCGTCAGGACTGCTGTCCTTGGTCGTAGTTCAACCTCTGTCGGGAATACTACCGACCAGGGCATTCAGGTGCATTTTCTTGACATGGCGACATACAGCAAAGGGCGAAGATATCGCGACAAACAACGGGGGCGACGCACAGAAGTGGGACCTGCCCTTTGGTTTGAAGCAGGACGATCTCAAATTTTTTAGCAGGTGCTGACAACCAGACAGAGCGTCCACGGACAGTTGTCTTGACGCTTTTTATTTTTTTTACCGTTTCAGCAGGCCAGTCGAAACCACTTAGACTGTGTTTGGTAGTAGTAGGGCGAATCATAATGGGACAATATGTCGGAACATAAGGGTTTCTCTCTATATGTCCTAAAGTGCAGTCTATTCATGGTATATGGGAATTATGGTTTGAACGCTATCCTGCGAGATTGTTGACCAGTGTTGCTGTAGCATAGCCAGTGCACCAACGGGTCATACGCCGTTGCTGGCTTTAAAATAGTGGGATGGTGAATAGGCATGGTATACCGACTTCCCCTCCGTGACTACCCCGGACATTTTCGTTTTGGTGGGGGCTTTCAAAACGATAATACGCAAAAGAATAAATGCTTCCTGTGTATACCCTCTCCAAGAGGCTGCACACAGAGCCCAATTGGGCAGCCGCCGTGCATCGACGCACATGTGGTATTGGTACCGATGATGGGCCCTGGTGTTGTCAGCAAGACAAGGCTACCATACACTGCGAAAGGTTAGCACGTTGTTCAATGGTATGCGCCTATCAATCGTGAATCAGGCGGATCTGAGATTCAAAATCAACTGCCTACATAAAGGAACAGTTTACCGACATCACCGGCTCGCAGGAGTCCACCAACACCCTGGTGCTTGTTTCTTGTGTGTTTGAACATTCGTTGGGTGATACCACACTACGGCATGTGGCAGCTCAGTTCCGCTACGTAAAAATGGGCTATTGAGGATCTTTGTCTGCCAGGTAGTACATGATACGGCTTTGTATAATCGCAGATATCTGGTCGGGTGGGGACCTCGGGACAAACACACGGGCCGTACCAGTGGCGGGTGTAGGAGAAGCATAAGAAGCTGTTGGGGGCGGAGGTTGGTTTGTGGTCTTTGCATCGGCAGTTAGGCTCAGCAAAAAGCAAACATCACAACGTGCAGCAACAACGCAACACCAGGTAACTTCAACGATATCTACGCCTCGACTGGCCGCGGAAATGATGAAATTGCGTTGAACGGATCGTGCGGTGCGGAACGTCATCGAGGCAGCACACTTAAGACGGTTAATATAGCCACTCCTCCTCGGCGAACTCAATAGGTTCAAGAATAAAGTCAGGTAGGATCACAATTTCTCGTGGTTTTCTGGTCGTTGTAGATTTTGTACACTCCGCAGAAAACTATTCAGCCGTGCATAGCATCCACGTACAATGCATACGCGCCCACTCTAAGCTTGGCACTGAGCAACGTCTCGTCTTGGTCTGCTCGAAGATGGGCGAACTGGTCTTCAGTCTTAGGCGACACCTTGATGTTCCTTTTCGTTTAGTTCCTCGTTACTCATAACGCGCGTGAAGACTGCGCTGTGGTGTTTCGTGATCGGAGGGGACGATGCTGGAACGAGAGCATGTCAGACCACGTAGCGATAGCCATATCATTTGTAAAATCCACTGACCAAGTACACCAAACAGGTCGCTCGTTGAGCTTCCAAGGTGGGGAATTTCGGTGTTTCGTTCGTCGAGCACGCCGGTGGTGTCGCTCAGCATTCGAAACATCATCGATATAGAAAAACGACGGATATAAAAAAAAAGAAGAGTGCAGACGTACAACACGGGGAGGGAAAATTACGTTGTCAAGACTAGCCTCGAAATCGTTCGAAGTAACGTCTAGTATTGCGGCTGGTGTAGAGCTATTTGGAACTAACTATGGCAAAATGGGCTTCAATAGTTGTGAAGCCTGCACCGTGTACCTCTTTCGTGGGGGGAGCGCTGCTCACGATGAGACACTTCTTACACGCTATACTTGCCTTCGGGCGGACGTTATTGCGAGCCTACTGTGTGGATGTCACGATGACCACGGTGCTCCCTTTCGAGCCCTTGGCGCAACGGAACCCTAACATTATACTTTAGCTCTGGATGACCCGTGCTATGACATGGAGGGGATCCAATCATTTAAAAGACACTTCATGTGACGTGTACTACGATGGTGTCTTTTCCCTGCTTTTCTCCCTGACTGATGGGGCTTCTAACGACAAAATCGTCGGAATTATGCTCCGTGCTTGCGATATTATGAGCTTTTCTACAGTAAGGGCATGATATTTTTCATCGAGTTGCACTTTCCGCTTTTTTTACTAAATCGGCTGTTGGGCGGCTTGCCGATGGTACAGGGCCCGTCAAGTTGGGAGCCTCAAAAACCTAATGATGCCTCTCTACCTTAGCATGCTTCACGTGGACAACGTTATACCCCGCCCCACACCCGGCCTTGGAAAATACTGTACGCTAAACCAGTCCGGTAGACAAACAAATTGGCTCGCAAATATCACTGTGCTATACGAAGACAGATGATAATGCAGGCCATGACCCGAGGAGCCCCGTCAGCGGAACATATGTTGGCGCGATATATACTACAGCCATGTAAAGCTTCCACGGTACCACGGCTCGCACGTGCATTTTCGTATTGTACGGACTTGACTCTTTTTCGCCGTGAGATCGATTGCGTATTATGTTGTGCAATACAGCTCGGAGTGAAAGCATACTTGAAGTATCATACGCCTGCGCAAAACAAAGGAACAGGCACCGAGACACTACATACTTATACAAGTAGAAACCGACGGCAAACCGCAGCATTGGTTCCAAGCCTAGCTTCTGAGGCGGCCGTAGTAGCGCTTTTACAGCATCATCATATATATGGGAACGCACTATAATATTATTGCGGTTGCCATCCAAAAACAACGTACAGCATGAGCTTGGGCGTTGATCACAGAAAACATTCCTAAAGGAAGGAATCCCCGGAAACAAGGGAAACTACGCACACGGTCAAGCTACACTACTGTATTTCGTTTTTCAGATTCGAATCCTCTTGGCCGGAAGAGACACCACTGCATACTACCAGCATTATACCTTGTACAATACTAAACGGAATGCATGCAAGCACCGGGGCAAACTAAATGAGCGTACAGTCCTGTCTATCGTGCACACCGCCAACTATTGAGGTTTAGGTTCAAAAAATTTGTATTCAGACCTAACCACATTGATTGGAGCAACCGTATGATCGCACGCTCGGTAAGTCGAATTCAGTATAGAGGTAGCAAAAGAGAATTTGGTTTGGGAAACACGGAACGCGAAGCAGTCAGAAAGATCGCACCTTGTATTTATTTGTGTTCGGCCTTGGGCTATCTCTTTTCAAGAGCGATATATTGCGGAATTTCTAAAATCAAAACACGAAAAACACCAGGCTACGTGGGTGGTAATTCTGGCATCGACAATTATCGGATTGGTGTGTCACTACCCGAATCATACATACCCCTACAACCAGTGATACACGGATGATATCATTCTTTGGTCGAAAATGTTTGGCGTGTATTACAATTCAAAAAATAAAAAAGTACGTCAGCTGTGATATGTATTGTATCGTCATGATATCAAACCTAGCCGACCTGATGCAACTGCCTGACATGTGCCCGAACGTCAGGGTTTCCAAACAAGTTGTCATCGAACGAATATGGGATGTGCAAGCCACGAGCTTCTCATTCTCGAAACCGTGGGATTTGTCGTTGTGACACCCCGGCGTGGAAACCAATTCCTGCGGCCGGCAAGATTACCCTATACGCCGCATTATGTTTCCTAGTCAATTCTGCTGTACTGCTCGACACCTGGGTGGGGTCAATCTGCGACGTATTCAGGTCCTGTCCCCCCTCCACTCGGCCCTCTCACTGCACTTTACCCCTCCGCCTTGACCAGCACTCCCATCGTGTTACTTTACAGCCAGCCTCACTACCTGCGTAGCAGCTGTTGTATACCTACAGCCACTACGCCCGGTCCTGTGTCTGCAGCTCTGCTCCGTGTTCGTAATGTATGTGAGTGATCTCTGCAGTGCACCTGATTTCTCGCCCGTTCATTAGGACTTCATCGTTCTCGATGCCTTGCGTGCTGTACTGCTGCGATACAGTCGCGGTACGTCCTCCTCGTGTTAGCAACAAATTATTTGTATTTGCCTTCTGACAATGTGCAGGGCGTTATTCATTCAAAATGAAAAAGCTGACATAATTCATCGAATACCACTAACTTCATCGAACCAATTCTCATTCCCTGCGTGTACTCACTTGCACCCCCAATATTTACCGATATATTTTATCTACTATGTATCTATACGCCATGCTTCCTACAAATTAGACGTAGTGTACCGTTGGTGAAAACCACCGTCCCAACGTTGTATACATAATAACAGGACGTACATATCGGGCAACCATGGTTGACGAACTCGAAGCAACTACAGCAGTGGTACTCTATACTGTCAATACGGCAGTACTGCTTTCTGTAACACTCTGAAGCGATATTTTGTAAAGCACGCAACCTTTTCTTGGCCAGAACGCAGGACATTGGATCAGTGTAAGTCGCTTAGCTTGATGGTTTCGTGATCAGACCGCAAACTGCTGACTGTATTTATCGCTCGACCAAGGCCTAGGTTGGAGTTGAAATTGATTGGGGGGGCAGGTCTCTTTATTCAGTCACTTAAAACGTGAACATTTGTTACAGTAGGAATGTTTCAGTCATGGCCTCCCCAATGTATACTAGACTGTCTGAAGTATGTACCT
This sequence comes from Nereocystis luetkeana, assembly GCA_031213475.1. Lineage (NCBI taxonomy): Eukaryota > Phaeophyceae > Laminariales > Laminariaceae > Nereocystis > Nereocystis luetkeana. The sequence continues at coordinate 5,794,697 of JARUPZ010000014.1, read as the reverse complement.
ACGAAAAACTTTGAAAGCACGCATGGCCCAAATGTATTCTAAGGCAGTAGAAGACCTTAAACTTTGGTATTATTGCCGACAACTGGGGATACCATACCACTGCTATTTGGGGTGGTTACCGCATTCAAGGTTGCGCACATGCGGGCGATGCGATTAAAAGACCCTAATCCAGTGTCTAGGAGCCCGTGACTACTGCAGTTCAACCCAACCTTATGTCGGGGTCAAATCACAGTCGTAAGGGTTAAAATCAACGTCGTTGGTGACAAGACTATTGCGTCCACTATAGCAGTAGGTAGGCCCCATTGTTCAACACACAGCACAAAGTGCATCCGATGTTGACTGCAAACACTAATATCTACTTCTCCCACGGCCAAGCTAACCAGTTCGTTCATGCTCCGCATTCCCGTTCTTCCTCCGCACATTATCCTTTGTGTGGCATTGGTGTAGTGCGGAAGCCGTAACCGAGCACGACTCCAAGACTCACAGCTCGTTCGGCAGAGGGCAAGGAATCTTCTGATCGGAACATCTGCGTACGAAAATAAAGACGACCATTGGAAACGCAACCGTTCTGAGCATGCTCGTTCTCGAGCTAGTCAACGCTGTTAATACTGAGTCGCCGAACAAGCCTATCCCCAAGCCCGAGTGCGACGCGAGCATCCCGGTGTCGGTTCGATACTCCCCCGCTTCTTCGCGGTTGTATATTGTGTCAGCGGGCCCCGTTAACCGGGGGGGCATTGCCCATTTTCTCCTAGTACGACTGGGCCGTTTCGGTGGAAACCCATTTGACGCACGACGTTTCGATAGTTCCACGTAACAGAGCCCGGGCCTTAGGGTGTATTTTCCCACCCCCAATCATTGCAGGATACCTTGTGCAGTATTTGGCGGATTACGATGCCCATGCGGTTTCCTGATGTTAAGGCCTACTGTGTGTGCGTGTGTGTTCTTCACATTAAACCGTTCTTTCTACCCGTCGACATCCAGCACAACCAGTGTCCGTGCCGATTCTTCAATCCTAGAAGAGATACAAGTTCTGTGGTCACAAAGCTACGCCACAGAGATACTACGTTGCCACGTATGCAGTGTGAACTGCAGTGGGCAATGCAAAGCCATGTCATCATACCAGGTACTAGATACGACAGGCACGACATACGCAGTCTATGAAATAGTGAAACGAAAAGAAACAATCAAAGAGAAAACAAAAACAAGGTAGACAAATCGAAAAAGAAAAAGAAGAAAAATGAAAGCAAAATCTAAGAGAAACAATCTGTCGTGCCCCCCCCCCCCGCAGGCGAGGTGGCCAACACGTGAAAAAGAACGAGCTGGAAAAAAGAAGAAATAACAAAAAAACACCACTGCTTGTGAACAGAGTAAGACAAAGAACCAAGGAGAAAGTAACAAGGAAATATAACAAAGGGGAAATAAGAGGCAGACCAAAGCCCAAAGCACCTTCCAGGTGGCGGCAGCAGCTTGTGGTACGAGTAGTATAGCCAGGTTCTCCCTGCTAATCCGCCTGGTTCCTTGCTACCCAGACTGCCGTCTCCGCCCTGCGTTCGTCAACTATGCCCAGCCCCTTGGCGTCAGACAATACGAGCCGAGCAGAGCAGGTTCGTCTTCCAACCACGCCAGACGGCTCATTGAGTACGGCTTATCAATCAGAAAAGGAAGAGGAAGAGAAAAAATAAAATGAAAATCACGGAGAGTCAGCGCAAGAAAGAAAAAAAAACAAAACTAAAAGAGAAGACAAGGGAAGACCACGTTCGAGCCAGCTGCACCAGTTGGTAGCACTAGTAGTATGGTCATATTCTACTTCCTAGTCGACTTGGTACCTTGCTACCCTGTCTGCCATCTCCTTCCTACTTTCGTCTACCGCTGTTTCCCTTCTACCCCTCCTGTTCCCCCCCATCTCCGCATTCCCTCGGTCGGGCTTTATGCCACTTCTCCTGTTGCCCCCTCCCCCCCCGTTCCTTTGGGCACCATCCACGGCGGATGCGCGGCGCTGTCTACTCATCTCAGCCTCAGCCTCGTGCCACCTCACCATGAACCGTTCGGCTGCTTCAAGGATCCCCCGGTACCACTTCCCCACCTTTTTGGCTGCAGTGGACCACAACGCGGTCTCAACTCCAAACACCAAGGGGGCAACTTCCGTTGACCCTTCGGTGGCTCGGAACTCCCTAAGGTCTTCGACTATGCATCTATGCCAAGTCTTACACTGTCCGCCTGGTCTCGGATTCTCCCCACCAGCTATCGTCCCGAGCATTACCCGATTGGGTAATCGCTCCTTGCTTTGCCGTGCCACGCCCCCCGCAGAGAAGAGCCGCCGTTTACGAATGGTCGTTTCGATGCTCTCGCAACGTGTCATCTTGAGGGCCTTCGCGTACGAGAGGGTGGCATGGTCAGTATGAAGTCGGCGCTGGAAGCCAATGACTCGCAACAGGACTTGGTGGTGAGCCGTTCGAAGCTTGGCAAAGTGTTCCGCTCTGAGGGTCCACGTCACACACCCGTACAGCAGGGTCTCAATCACCTCGGCCTTCAGCATTCGGACTTTAAGGCTAAGGGGGGCGGTCGTCCTATCATACAACTCCGGGCCGAAGCGTTTGAGGCATGCTCGCATGAGGCGGATCCGTCGGTCGATTTCGAGCGAGAGGTCAGCGTTTTCGTGGATAACGCCGCCTAGGTATAAGAACTGGGTCGTCTGCTTATACCTCTGACCTGCCGCTTCGATGACGAGCGGTGGTGCGAGGGTTGTCCGGTCTGGTGTTTGTAGGACCATTGTCTCAGTCTTCTTTTCCGACACCGTGAGGCCTGCTGCTTCGAAGACAGTCACGATGACTGTCATCATTTTTGCGAGCCCTTCAGCCGACTTCGAGACAAATCCTGCATCGTCGGCGTACAACATGCCCCATACAGACCTTCGCACGCACGCCAATGGCTCCTCCTTCCCTGTTCGAACTACTCCAGCTTCCCAGAGTTGGACCAAATCCCTTACAATGGCTTCGTCTTGGCTGAAGCGTACTAGTACGACGTGTAACGCAGCAGCGAAGAACACGTTGAACAGTAACGGTGATAGTACACAACCTTGCCGCAGCCCCTGCGTGACATCAAACCATTCCGAGAGCTCGCCGTCATCAGTACGCACGCGAGCCCGCATGCCATCGTGGAAATTACGGATAATTCTCAGCATCTTGGTTGGTACGCCAAAGCGTGTGAGTACCTTCCATAACAGCTCTCGGTCGACAGAGTCGTACGCTTTCTGAAGATCGATGAAGCACACGTATAAGGGGATTTTCCTCTGTCGTCCGAGCTCTTGCAGCCGGCGCACGACGAACAACATATCAATCGTTGATCGTGCGGGGCGGAAGCCGCACTGTTCCTCGGGGAGTAGTTCCTCGGTCTCGCAGTAGTTGCTGAGGCGGGACGCGACGATTTTCAACAACACTTTGCCTGCGTGGGCAACAAGCGAACTAGTACCCTTTAGTGCAGCTCGCCACAGTAAGGTCGATCGAAGTGGCTCAAGTCCGTCGCGGAAGAGCGCTTTCAGGGACTCAGCACGCGGACGCTAGCGAGCTACCACTGCTTGGACTCAGAGTTCGAAAAGGGTTTTGCAGCGTGTGCAGGAAAGGATTGAATCAATGTCAGAAGTTTTGGTGAGACATTTCTGCGCTTGACCATAGGCCAACTACAAATACAATTATAAGGGACGTAACGCAGTGAGGGCGGGACCACAGATCGGCGCAGGAGCCCCCATCTAATGCAATACATACATTAAATGGTGCTCGGTAGATACTATAATACGAAAGTAAAATGGCGATCCAATCGGTGGGCGCAAACTTGTCAAAAATAATAGAACAACCAATGATAATTAGTTCGCAAAGAAGTACCTTCTTTTTGTCGCTCCCGAACCCTCGGGAGTAGTTTAGGTCGCGGCATTTCTTCAGGCCATCCCATCCACCCAGCACTAGGATAAATATTGTATGCCTGTATGCCCAGAACGCCATACTAGCACGGTGGAGAAAAAAGGAATAGACACCGATAAACCACGAACGTTTACACGAAAAACCGAGGGTAAACTGCGGCATTTTTCCTAAGCCTAGCTAGGGAGGCGGTCGTAGTAGCGCTTTTATTCTAACGTCATACATGAACATACCGTTGCATGTACTTTGTCTTTTGGGTAGATTCAAATCCTTTTCTCCAGAAGAGACCCCTCTGCATACTACCAGTATTCTACCTGGTACAATACAACCCGCAATGCAAGTACTTGGGCACCCTGCATGAGTGTACATCTCCTGGCTATCGTACACACCGCCATTTGTTAAACATTCAAGCTCAAAGAAGTTTTCTTCTAGATATTAGCACGTGGGAGCAGCCGCATTGTCGCGCACTCGGTAAGATGAATTCGACACAGAGGTGGCAAAAAGAAAAACACAATCAGGAAACACAGAACGTGAAAACAACAAGAAAGATCGTAGTTGGCGATTCGTGTTTTGCCTAGGTTTCGCTTTTCCCAAGGCGCTGCATTGGGGATATTCTGAAACCGAAACGCGAAAACCTCCAGGCTACTTGGGAGGTAGTTTTGGCATCGACACTATTTTGATTAGAGATTGTCACCACCTGGATCCTACGAGCGCCGGCAACCAGTGGCCCACGAATTTTACCATGATTTGGTCGAAAAGTTTCGGTGTGGATTTTGTAACATTTTGGTTGTACACGTAACCGACCCGATGCAACTGCCTGACATGTGACAAAACTACAGGTTTCAGTAGAATTTACGTCACTACCTGGATCATCCGAGCGGCGACAACCAGTGCCACACGAATTTCAGCATGCTTTGGTCGAAAGGTTTCGGTGTAGGTTTATTATCATTTCGATCCTACTCGTAGCCGACCCGATGCAACTGCCTGAACTGTGCCAAACCTCCAGGCATTAAGACAAGTATACATCGAAGGTACATGGGGTTTACAACCCACAAACATCCCATTCCCAAAACTTTAGGATTCGCGGTTGTAAACCCCCGGCATGTTAACCAATTCTTGCCGCCGGCCAGATCACCCGACACGCTGTACTCCTTTTCCTCGCCTATTCTGCTTTACTATTTGACACCGGGGGTCGATCTGGGAAGTATCCAGGAGATGTTCCCCCTCCACCCGGCCCTCTCACTCCACTTTACCCCATAGTCTTAACCAGCACTCCGATCGACGCATTTCACAGCCAGCCCTACTACGTCTGTAGCAGGTACTGTATACCTTCTCTCACTACGCGAGGTTCTGTGTCCTCCAGTCCCTTTCTAGCTCTGTGTTCGTGATGTGAGTCATCTCAGCAGTGCACCTGATTTTTCTGTCGTTTCATGGGACTTTGTCGTGCTCAATCTCTTGCATGCTGTACTGCTGTAGTAGAGTCGCGGTACGTCCTTCTCGTGTTTGCAACAACACCAGCTGTAGTGTACAGCTGTCGAGAAACACCGTCCCAACGTTATATAAAATAGCAGGGCAGATATGGCGGAAACCATGGTTGACGAACACAAACTAGCTACACAGCAGTATCGCCTATAGACTAGTATTACTACTACTACCACAGCAGTACGCTTTCTGTATCAGTCTCATGCGAAGATGTTTCTTGGGCCGAACGGAAAACAATGGATCAGTGCAATTGACTTGGCTCGGTGGGTTGGCGACCAAACCGCGAACCGCCGACTATACTCGGTGCTCGACGCGAGCCTAGGTCAGGGTTGAAATTGCCAGGGGGGGGCGGGGTTCTTAATCCAGTGAACGAAAATTCACGTGCAGGAACATTTCAGCCATGGGTTCAAAGTGTACTAAATCGGGTAAACTAAGTACCTACGAAATACTTCAAAAAACGTATAGCCCACATGCACCCTACAGTAAGTAGGAGAAGAGCTTCAGCGTTGGTCTTACTGTCGACAAACTGGGGATACCATACCACAGCGCCAGAGGGTCGTATACTGTATCCCGCATTTTGGATTACGTACACATGGCCGATGCGGTGCATGAACCCGAAGTAGTCTCCAAGACACCTTCACAACCGTACCTCTACTACTACCCAACCCCATTTCGGGGTCGACTCCCAGTCACTATGGTCGAACTCAGCTTCCTTGGTAACAAATCAATCGCGTCCTTTACAGCAGTGTGAAGGCCCCATTGTGCAACACACAGCACGAAGTGTATCAAATGTAGCTTCAAAAACATATATCTACTTCTCCCACAACCCGGGGTAACTGTTCGCATATGTTCCGAACCCCCGCGCGTCCTCCGCATGTTTCCCTGGGTTTGTTGCAGAAGCCGGAACCGGGACTCCAAGTCTCACAGCCATTGCAGCAAAGGACACGGCATCTTCCGAACGCAACACTTGAATGCGGAAATAAAGACGACCATTGAAAAAACAGCCGTTCCCAGCATTTTCGCTCTGGAGCAAGTCCGCGCTATAGACACGGAGTCACCGAGCGAGCCTATACCCAAGACCGAGTGCGATTCGAGAATCCTGGCGTCGATTCAATAGTCCTCCGCTTCTTCGCAGCTGTGCATGGTGTCAGCAGACAGCAGCACCCGCGGAGGCTGTGTGACGTTGGACTGAAAATATAAAGAACGAGGAGGACATTAGCCCTTGTATGCCGTCGACCCCGACAGCGGCAATATCAGTGATAGGGTTGCAGGAACATGGCTGTTCACCGAGGACCTGTTCGTGCACGACGGCGTTACACTCCAGGTAGATGTTATGCCTATTGTCTTTCGTTTGTTTTTGTAACACAGGGTGTGTGCGCCATGTTAAGAGGATAGTGCTTGCATGTGTGATTGAGCTTCTTGGGTCTACGTTGAACGCCCTTATTTTCGCCTAGATGTTAAAGCGTGGGGCCATCCCACATACACTTTAGGTTGTTCATACATTAGTTTCTCGGGGTTCGTTCGGATATATACCATCGTTCACTTCACAGTTGGCCAGGATCCTTCCCTTGAACAACCTGGACGTGCATGCATCCTTCTGGAGACGTTGAACGATGTAGAACACCATGGAATACACCCAGACGAGAACTTGTCGACAATATGTGGGGTGTATTACTTTGCCCAACGTATGTCCAAATATTTGGCTCGCCCACGTTGTGCAAGGAGGATATTCCGTCCATCTGTGTTTCTTCATATGTGTGGTACGTTTCCTAGGCGGACCTACATATCTGATCTTCCCGTGCCTTACCTTCCTCGACCCCCGGCTGCTCGGCCATACTCAGGTGCACGGTACCTCGACTGGTGGGGATGCTGACGAGATATGCCTCCTCACTACGAGCGACACCTTCATCAACCTGCGCGCTCACGGTGGAAGCTTCGACTTCTTGGGGGCTAAGGTACCCACTGCGTGTCGAACCATACGTGGGTTCAGCCGTAGTCACACTCTGTCGAACGTTCGGAGCTTACGCCCCCTGCGACGGATACGGACTTTACACGAAAATGATTCGTCTGTGTTATTTATAGGCAACCACGTTCAGCGCCCGTTGCTATCTCAAGAGCATGCGAGATGTGCATTCCCAACGGGCCTCAGAGTTGCGTTATCGCTGTTCCTGGCATCTAAATGCCCACCTGCGCACCGCAGGCGCCACCTTCGACAGGAACTCATACTTGATTTCGTCGCCTTAGCGCTTTCATAATTATCGTTAATGGTGACAACATCCACAACGACTGACGTCACGTTTACGCATGTAGAACTCATGTTCGACAAACGTCAATCAATGCAATGCGTCCATATGGGCCTACTGCAGACCTGTTTTCCCCAACGCCTTTCATTGTAATGACTATCTGGATACGACAGCTGAATCGATTTCAGTGGTCGGTTTGAAAAATATCTTGGCCAAAGCCATCTCCTCGGCGTCATGGTAGGTTCGAATCGCTTCGTTGCGAAAAGCGTCGCGACATGAGCCACCAACATCGCTTAACGGTTTTTACTTCGTTTCCCGACCATCCTGCACTCATCTGTTCCGCTCATTCTGATGACGTTGTGCTTTCGCCGGCAACGAACGCCCGCAACTCCAGGTCTTCTCGTGGACACATCTGCAAATGCCCCAGACGGAAACCAAACGGGTGATCGGTCGTACATCAACGCTGTTTCGGAGGTCATCACCGACAACAGCCAGACGCGCAGGAGCAGAGCCTAGAAGAGTATGGGAGAGGCTCGGACGGGCATCCAGGACGGCGAAATGGGTTACCTTGAATACGAAGGATGTGAGTCCTATGGCCTAACGTGTAAGATGCGTTTTTATACAGACGCCAGAGGAGGAGCAACTACAGCATGATATCTGGAAACGCCTCGAACCGAAATGAAACATAGCCCCACACGTCTTCCTTTGTCGAGGAGAGCACGAGTTGCGTCGGTCACTGTTGTATTTCCCTGCTGTAGGCCTGTAAGGTTTCAGTGGCTCTCGACCACACGCGGCAACATTCGAGGCCTTGGAATGATGCACACCCTTCACGTTTGTCCTCGGCATGCGGCTATGGCTCGACGTTCACTCGAATTGAAGGTTTCGGATAATTTGTCATGGTGCATGTCGAATACAATCGATGATGGCATGCGTTTGTTGAGAATATTGTATATTTACGTTATCACCCAAGTATTGCTTAATCAGTGCACCTCACATTCAACGCGTTTTTGTGGTCCGTGCGATGGCTCTGGTGGTCCGTAGTATATTTGTTTGTCTCATCGGCCAGTCCCGTTAGGTGGACTCACGCGAGCACACCTGAGTGTAGTGTGTGGTTGTGCGTTTCAGGCCGGACGTTTGGGGTACCCGCCGGAGGCCATTCGTCCTAAATAATCTGTGCCGGAGTCGAGGATTGTAGCTGTACAGCGCTGGTAATATATCGGCCACAGGAGGATCAGTTGTGGGTAGTGTTGTCTATGTTGGAGCTGATACCGGTACATGGCAGATGTTTGTATGTGGCACGGTTTCGTGCGGGATACATCGAGGTGAAAGGCGAAGCGCCAGCAACGATACGTCGCTAGAGGTTGCATTGTTTGCTGTTCACTTACTTACACGCTATTCTCTTCTTTTTCACTGATGATGTTGTTCGCATGTATATCAGGTAAAGTGACTATCGTAAACATATTCTTGTGATACTACGATGTCTGGAGGTCCAGACCACACGACGAAGGGTCTAAACCAAACATGTGATCTTGTGCAGAGGACGGGGCATCGCCAGTGGAGGGACGGACCACGAGGAGAGGCGTGAGGTTCCTGTAGCGACCAGGATATCTGGACGAAGTTCCCTTTGTTCTGCTGCCGTTTGCATTAGTACGTCAGTCCCTGTGTTATCTGGGTCCCGCGGAAAGATAATTTTGACTCAAGTGTGGGGGCGGATTGACTCGTCATATAGACGTTCGAGCTCTGAAATTGGCGTGTGTTTTGAAAACGCGTGTGATCATTATTCTGGATTTTCAGTGGCGCAAGGAACTCAGATACCTACGGGAAGGTCCGCTGCAATACGGGTAGTGCACTGGTTATAGTAATGTACCCGTTTACAGTAAGTGTCGCTGAACTCGGTGTGGGGCTTGTATCCGTCGAACGAATCGTCCGGAATGTTGTCCTTGATCGGAGTTCAACCTCAGAAGGAAATACTATCGCCTAGCGCCTTCAGGTGCACTTCATCGAAATGACCACATATAAAAGGATGAAAACAGGCCGCACCAAAACGCGATGGCGGCACAATGTACTGGGATATGCGTTTCGGTTCGACGCAGGACGATAAACCTCATTGCACCAGGTCCTGACAAAAAGACTAGGGTTGATGAACAGCCGTTGAGGCGCGTTGCTTGTCAAGTATCGGTTTTGCAGGCCAGCCTAAACCATCGAGACTCAGTGTGGGAATAGGGCGAAGTATAATGCGATCATCCGTCCGAACAGAAAGGTGCCTCTTTATCTGTACTGGTCGTATTGAAGTGCAGCCTATTTATGGTGTATATGAACCCCTGTTCGAGCGCTATCCTTCAAGTCTATTGATCCTTGTTCCTGTAGTACAGCCAGTGCACCAACTGGTCAAATTACCGTTACGGTCTCTCGAGTACGGAGATGGTGGGTGGGGATTGCACACCGACTCCCTCTCCGTGACTACGCCTAACATCTCATTTTTCCTTGGGGGTTTCTCAACAAGAATGTACAACATATATATATATATATATATATATATAGGTATATATACAAGTTCTCCCTTCGGAGTGGCATGAGCGTAGCGTGTAAGAAGACTCTTGCCGAAGTACGTATTTGGTGAGTTGGTTTGAACTATCCCACCAATTGCAGTTGTATGTGCTGCAGTTGGGGCAATAGCTCAAATGTACACCTGTTAATAACCAAGTATGTATGAGTATAAGGAAAATACCAGTGGAGCATGCAGATGAGGGTGACGCAAGAGAGCAGTTCTAATGACCGAAAAAGCAGGTAGTAATGATGTATTACAGCTGTTATCATATATGAAGGCGACACGAGCGTGCTATGCAACTTCGATAGTAAGCACTTGCTCGACGAATCGTAGCGCCAGTAGACACACGTCCTGCGACACCTAACGATTCGACAACGAACGAAACCTTTGGCGGACGCCCAAACCAACTACGACAGAAATTCCTCGACAAAAACATCTTCAGCGTAGCAGAGGGCCCGGGGCCGGCGTCAAACGCAAAGAAGTCGAAGCGACGGGAGTAAGTAGTAGCAAAAATTCCCTCGCAAACGCGAATGTCGCTCATATCAGCGGAATCAGCACCCTGGTAAACACCCAAGGTAGATTGAAATAAACAGGATCTTCCGTTGTCCACAGCACCCAAAGAGGACGCAAAAAAATCAGTTAGACCTTGGCACTCGCCAAGGCACTAGCGTGATGAAAGCGATGCAAAACCTGACACTCTTCTTAGGTGAAGAAACCCCCACCGAAAACACATGAACCAGTCCGCTCCCCACGCTTGAACTCAAAATACCCGCTGACAGACTTGCCAGTACACGCACAACCGTTACGGATGTTTGCTGAAAGTATTGATATATAATAGACGCAGGCGCACGCTGCAACGGAACGCCCGCGAACACCTCTATATTTTCAGATCCCAGGCGCAGACCAAAGGCAGATCAAGTGTGTATGAGGCTCTACCGGCAGATCATGATAGACACGAGAACACACTCATGAAAGTAGGAAGATCTATTCCGAGCCCGAACCGAGGAGATGGACCGACACAGCCTTCCCGCTTGGCGGCGCTTTTCTCCAGTTCCAGCCGAGCCTATTCGCCGAACTTCGCGTGGCGTTCGCCATGAACTTGCTCGTCGTGGGTGATGAAGAGCTTCTTGAAGCGCTTGGAGCCCGAGAAGTGCAAGGGGGGCTTGCACAGGCCGATCAAGATGCCGTTGTCCTTGATAGTTCCTTTGCAGTAGACACAATCCTTACGGACCTGCAAACATAGATTATAGACAACAAACCGACAGCACAAAAGAGACATGTAAGACGTGTTGAATACAAATATGTTAGTTGGTACCTGTTATGAGTTTAGTTGACGAAGGCTTTGAAAAGGGCAAATGCCAAAATCAGTTATATCTGATCCGTTTGAGCCAAAATCAGGTGTTTACGAAAACCAAGTAAAAAACGCGCGCCACGAGCGGTGTTCTGTCCATGAAAGTCGGGTAAAAAAAGAAGCGTTCCATATATGGCCTCCAAAGTCTAAATCGTTTAGTTTTCTTTAGGGTGTAGATACCACGGGCTTCTCTTGGACCTGCAGAGAGTCACTGTTAATAGGCTTCGTTTGTTCTGCGACGGTGGGGGCGCCAAGAAGAGTATTTAATCTGGCGCACCCCCACTGTTGACAACTTAAATCGTCTTGACCGTCCTCGCGGAACTACCAGCTCGGCACGAAATTATTTCGCCGTACCACACCTGAGACAAACTCGACGCGGGGTGGTGCAGATAAAGACCATGGTGATGTATGGACCGCTGTGACCATACTTGTAGAAAACAACAAAGCAGAGGCAGTAGGACACACCAACTATTCAATAACTGAAGGACGTCGCACACCCCAAATTAGAAAAAAAGTGAAACCAGCATACTCATGTACCATATTTATGTAAATAAATACGTACTTTGGCGTACAACGTGTACGTGCGAGTACAGAGTTTATACTTTGCGTAATAATTCAGAATAATTTCAACCGAGGGAGGGCAGACGCATACGGAGAGAAACAACAGCGTACATATGTGGCCCCTCTGATTGGTTCTAAGTTGGCCGAAATCAGTTGAAAGCTAGAGAGAGTAGAAAAAAACTGATATAAGTTGGCCTTTTCGAGCCAAAATCAGTTACGATGTCAGCCTGGACAACAACAGGGCTCCTGAGGTGTGTTTTGTACTTGTTTTTAGAATGTGACTGATTTTGGCCGAAAAGTGGCCAGGTATACCTGATTTAGGCAAAAACACCTTGAAAAACAGTTTCGAAAATACCCGTTGGCGTGCGCTGTAGAGGCAGAAAGCACGAAAGGTAAATATGAATGGGATGCGATGAATGATTTTGGCAAACCCTTACGTCTTTTTCGCGGCAGAGACGGCGACGGCAGAGTCGGCATTAGCATAAAACATGGAAACGTGTTACTGTACTCAACGCCTGTCTGTTATAGTATCGGAACAACAACAGTAGCAGCGGCAGTAGACAACTGTCTCGGTGTGGAAAGAAACGCAGGCTGTGAACAACAACGGCAACTGTTCGGGAAAAAAAGTCGGTTATAGTGTGCAAAACAAAAAACAACGGCAGCAGCAGCGCATAAGTATACAAATGGCAGTACGCGTACTATATACCCCTGTCTCGGTGTGAGCTCGTATCAAGAAAATAAAAATGGCCATTTTTTTGTGTTATACGTACTGCTGTAGTGTGCAAAACAAAAATCTCGCAATAATTACTGTAGTACGGTACCTGGTACGGTATGTATTTGTGTCTTGTATATAAGTGCTGAAGGTCGACAACATGCGGGAACAGCAACAACCACACCAAGAAACACAACATAGACAACAGCTGCAGCAGCAGCGACGACAGACACTGACTCAAAGCTGCGTACGACAGCGACAACGCGAACGGCGCCTGCGTACACAACAAATTTAGCATCAGGGACGATACGCGCGCGGGGTTATAGCAGCAGGAAAAGGAGGAGCAGCAGTAGCAGCAGCAGCAATGGGTTGCGCCACCAAGTCGTGTGCTCGCGTGCGGGCACACAGCGACGACGACGACAACAACAACAACAACAACAACAACAACAACAACAACAACAACAACAACAACAACAACAACAACAACAACAACAACAACAACAACAACAACAGCAGCAGCGGCGGTAGACACTGTTGGGGAAACGAACGCAGGCTGTAAACAACAACGGCAGTGGCAGCGGCAGCAGCAGCGCAAACAAAAGCAAATGGCAGTAGGCGCAGTAGCCCATAAACAAATGGCATTATTATTTTTGTCTTGGATTTAGTGTGAAAGGTCGACTACGTGCGAGAACAGCAACAGCAACACCACCAACAAACAACATACCAGGTAAACAACAGCAGCAACAGCGAAGGTAGACACCTGCCTCGGTGTGGAAAGGAACGCAGGCTGTACAGAACAACGGCAGCAGCAGCGGCAACAGCAGCGCATACGCGTACTATAAAAAACACGAAGGCAAAAACATCGTGGTTGTAGATTCAGTCCTGGAGGTCGACAACATGAGAAACACCAACGTCAACAACAACACTAACAGCAGCAGCAGCAGCAGCAGCAGTAGATGCTGACTCAAAGGTCCCTAAAACAGCAACAACGCGAACGACGACTATATACACCAACCTGAAACGAGAAAAGCAGCATCAGGGGCGGTAGGGGCGCAGGGTAACAACACCAGGAAAAGGTGCAGCAGCAGTAGCAGCAGCAATGGGCTGCGCCACCAAGTCGTGTCTCGTAAATATAATACCAAACATTGCAAGTAGTAGTGTGGAAAAAACTCAACAACAGCAGCCGCGGCGGTAGACGTGGGCGACAAACAACAACAACAACGACAACAACAACAACAACAACAACAACAACAACAACAACAACAACAACAACAACAACAACAACAACAACAACAACAACAACAACAACAACAACAACAACAACAACAAAATAAACAACAGCAGCCGCGGCGGTAAGAATAGGTAGCACACAACAACACCAACACAGCAACAGCAACAGAGAACCACAGAACACAACTCACCGCCACCTCCTGTCTCGAGCGTGAAGGACACGGTGCGGACGTCGATAGGCCTGGCGCATAATTCACAGTCTTTGGGCCACTTCAAGATTATCCCGCTGCCGGGGTAGGTGTCGTGGTCGCCGGTCGCAAAATCGACCTTGCCTCCGAAGTTCTGTCTCCATCGTATAATTGGGAGATGCAGCTGTTGCACTTTACAGTGGGATTGAGCACTGACTTGGACAGAGGGGTTCTGTTCGACATGGGCTTCCAAGATCCGCCAGAAGAGGGCGAGGCAGAGGTGTATTGAAGGCAGAATCTTTAATATCGGCAGCAGGAAAAAGTGCAATCCACTCTGTAGAAGCAGCACCACCAGGAGCAGGCGATGCCATCTACCAGGCAGGAGCAGCACTAGCGGAGGAGCACCCGGTACCAACAGAAGCAGCGAAATAAATAAAAAATACAGCAGGAGCGGCACCAGAAGGAGCGGCACGAGCAGGAGCGGCACGAGCAGGAGCAACGCCAGCAGGAGGCCAACTGGCCAAGCGGTATACGAAGAGGCAGCACCAGCGTGACGCCCGTCTTATGCTGTCTACATGTCTCCACGCACGCAAATAATCCAATGACCCGCGTCGTAGTCCTGTGTTGAAACTATTCCGGAACAAACTAGAAAACAAATCGGTCTACTATCGTGTGTATGCCGTCTTATAGCTGGTCTCTTCGGGCCCAAGCAACTGAGATCAACGGCAGTCCTGTGCAAGCTGTTCCCGAAAAGTCCCTCCACTCGCGAATAGTACAAAGCTCTCGCGAATCAGGGCTGACGAGCTTGCGAAAGGCCGTCGAAACGCCCCCACGGCGACCGACCAGAGAAAACGAATTTATAGTTTTGTTTACAAGTTTTCCCTTCGGAGTGGCATGAGCGTAGCGTGTAAGAAGACTCCTGCCGAAATACGTATTTATTTGGTGGGTTGGTTTGAACTATTCCACCAATTGCAGTTGTATGTGCTGCAGTTGGGGCAATAGCTCAAATGTACACCTGTTAACAACCAAGTATGTATGTATGAGTATAAGGAAAATACTAGTGGAGCATGCAGATGAGGGTGACGCAAGAGAGCAGTTCTAACGACCGAAAAAGCAGGTAGTAATTATGTATTGCAGCTGTTATGAGATATGAAGGCGACATAATAAGCGTGATATGGAACTTCGACAGTAATCACTTGCTCAACGAATCCCAGCGCCAGTCGACACATGTCCTGCGACACCCAACGGTTCGACAACGAGCGAAACCTTTGGCGGACGCCCAAACCAACTACGACAGAAATTCCTCAAGAAAAATGTCTTCAACGAAGCGTAGCAGTGAGCCCGGGGCCGGCGTGAAACGCAAAGAAGTCGAAGCGACGGGAGTAAGTAGTAGCAAAAATTCCCTCGCAAACGCGAATGTCGCTAATATGAACGGATTCAGCACCCTGGCAAACACCAAAGGTAGATTGAAATAAACCTGATCTTTCGTTGTCCACGGCACCCAAACAGGACGCAAAAAAGTCAGTTAGACCTTGGCACTCGCCAAGGCACTAGCGTGATGGAGGCGATGCAAAAGCTGACTCTCTTCTTAGGTGAAGAAACCCCCACCGAAAAAAAAATGAACCAGTCCGCTGCCCACGCTTGAACTCAAAGTACCCGCTGACAGACTTGCAAGTACATACACGCACAACGGATGTTTGCTGAAAGTATTGAAATATTATAGACGCAGGCGTACGCTGCAACGAAACACCCGCGAACACCTCTACATATTCGGACCCCAGGTGCAGACCAAAGGCAGATCAAGTGTGTATGAGGCTCTACCGGCAGATCATGATATACACGAGAACAGACTCTTAAAGTACGAAGATCTATTTCGAGCCCGAACCGAGGAGTTGGACCGACACAGCCATCCCGCTTGGCGGTGTTTTTCTCCAGTTCCACCCGAGCCCATTCGCCGAACTTCGCGTGGCGTTCGCCCTGAACTTGCTCGTCGTGGGCGATGAAGAGTTTCCTGGAGTGCTTGGAGCCCGAGAAGTGCAAGGGGGGGCTTGCACAGGCCGACCGAGATGCCGTTGTCCTTGATAGTTCCTGTGCAGTAGACACAACCCTTACGGACCTGCAAACATAGATTATAGACAACAAACCGACAGCACAAAAGAGACATGTAAGACGTGTTGAGTATACAAACATTTTACTCGGTATGATTTTAGTTGACGAAGACTTTGAAAAGGGCAAATGCCAAAATCAGTTATACCTAAGCCGTTTGAGCTAAAATCGGGTGTATACTAAAACCAAGCAAAAAACGCGCGCCACGAGCGGTGTTCTGTCCATGCAAGTCGGGTAAAAAAAGAAGCGTTCCATATATGGCCTCCAAAATCTAAGTCGTTTAGTTTTCTTTAGGGTGTATATACCACGGGCTTCACTTGGACCTGGAGAGACTCACTGTTAATAGGCTTCGTTTGTTCTGCGACGGCGGGGGCGCCAAGAAGAGTATTCAATATGTCGCACCCCCACCGTTGACAACATAAATCTTCTTGACCGTCCTCGCGGAACTAACTGCCAGCTCGGCACGAAATTATCTTGCCGTACTAAACCTGATACAAACTCGACGCGGGGTGGTGCAGATAAAGACCATGGTGATGTATGGACCGCTGTGACCATAGAAAACAACAAAGCAGCGGCAGTAGGACACAACAACTATTCAATAACTGAAGCACGTCGCACATCCCAAAGAAGAAAAAAAGCGAAACCAGCATACTCATGTATGCATATTTATGGAAATAATACGTACTTCGACGTACAACGTGTACGTGCAAGTACAGAGTTTATACGTTGGGCAATGCAGAATAATTTCAACCGAGGGAGGGCAGACGCATACGGAGAGAAACAACAGCGTACATATGTGGCCCCTCTGATTAATTCAAAGCTGGCCAAAATCAGTTGAAAGCTAGAGAGAGTAGAAAAAAAACTGGTATAAGTTGGCCTTTTCGAGCCAAAATCAGTCACGATGTCAGCCTGGACAATGGCAGCGCTCCTGGGGTGTGTTTTGTACTTGTTTTTAGAACATAACTGATTTTGGCCGAAAAGCGGCCAGATATACCTGATTTTGGCAAAAACACCTTGAAAAACAGTTTCGAAAATACGCGTTGGCGTGCGCTGTTCAGGCAGAAAGCACTAAAGGGAAATAGGAATGAGATGCGATGAATGATGTTGGCAAACCCTTACGTCTTTGTTCGCGGCAGAGACGGCGGCGGCAGAGTCGGCAGCAGCATAAAACATGGAAACGTGTTAGTGTACTCAACACCTGTCTGTTACCGTGTCAACAACAGCAGCAGCGCCGGTAGACAACTGTCTCGGAGTGGAAAGAAACAAAGGCTGCGAACAACAACGGCAACTTTTCGGGAAAAGAATTTGGTTATAGTGTGCAAAACAGAAACAACGGCAGCAGCAGCGCATATACAAATGGCAGTACGCGTACTATACCCCTGTCTCGGTGTGAGCTCGTATCAAGAAAAGAAAAATGGCCATTTTTTTTTGTTATACGCACTTACTGCTGTAGTGTGCAAGACAAAACTCGAAATTACTGTAGTACCTGGTATGTATTTGTGTCTTGTATTTAGTGCTGAAGGTCGACAGCATGCGGGAACAGCAACAACCCAGACAACAGCTGCAGCAGCAGCAGCGGCGGCAGACACAGACTCAAAGCTGCGTACAACAGCAACAACGCGAACGACGCCTGCGTACACAGTAAAATCAGCACCAGGGATGATAGGCGCGCGGGGTTACAGCAGCAGGAAAAGAAGCAGCAGCTTAAACAACAACAGCAGCAGCGGCGGTAGACACTGTTGGGGAAACGAACGCAGGCAGCAAACAACAACGGCAGTAGCAGCGGCAGCGGCAGCAGAAGCACAAAAGCAAATGGCAGTAGGCGCAGTAGCGCATAAACAAATGTCATTCTTAGTACCGGGTACGTTTTTTGTCTTGGATTTAGTGCTAAAGGTCGACAAACAACAACAGCAACAGCAACAACAACAACAACAACAACAACAACAGCAGCCCCGGTGGTATAAATAGGTAGCAAACAATCTACACCAACAACAGCAACAGAGAAGCACATAACACAACTCACCGCCACCTCCTGCCTCGAGCGTGAAGGACACGGTGCGGACGTCGATAGGCCTGGCGCACAGTTCACAGTCTTTGGGCCACTTCAAGATTATTCCGCTGCCGGGGCAGAACACAGCAACGACGACGACAACAACAACAACAGCATAAACAACAACAGCAGCAGAGCAGCAGCTCAAAAGCAAATAGAGACGAGCGGGCAAGGAGGGGGGAGTGCATAAACAAATGGCAATAATATTTTAGTACCTGGTACGTTTTTTGTCCTGGATTTAGTCCTATAAAGGTCGACTACGTGCGGGAACAGCAACACCACCAACAAACAGCATACCAGGTAAACAACAGCAGCAACAGCGAAGGTAGACACCTGCCTCGGTGTGGAAAGGAACGCAGGCTGTACAGAACAACGGCAGCAGCAGCGGCAACAGCAGCGCATACGCGTACTATAACAAACACGAAGGCAAAAACATCTTGGTTGTAGATTCAGTCCTGGACTGTGGAGGTCGACCACATGCGGAAACATCAACGTCAACAACAACACTAACAGCAGCAGCAGCAGCAGTAGATGCTGACTCAAAGGTCCCTAAAACAGCAACAACGTGAACGACGACTACATAAACCAACCTGAAACGAGAAAAGCAGCATCAGGAGCGGTAGGGGCGCAGGGTAACAACATCAGGAAACTTTGCAGCAGCAGTAGCAGCAGCAATGGGCTGCGCCACCAAGTCTTGTTCTCGTATATAATATTAATAATACCAATAATTGCAAGCAGTGTGAAAAAAACTAAACAACAGCAGCCGCGGCGGTAGACGTGGGCGACAAACAAAAACAACAACAACAACAACAACAACAACAACAACAACAACAACAACAACAACAACAACAACAACAACAACAACAACAACAACAACAACAACAAAATAAACAACAGCAGAAGCCGCGGCGGTATGAATAGGTAGCACACAACAACACCAACAACAGCAACGGAGAACCACAGAACACAACTCACCGCCACCTCCTGCCTCGAGCGTGAAGGACACGGTGCGGACGTCGATAGGCCTGGCGCATAATTCACAGTCTTTGGGCCACTTCAAGATTATCCCGCTGTCGGGGCAGGTGTCGTGGTCGCCGGTCGCAAGATAGACATTGCCTCCAAAGTTCTGTCTCAATCATATAGCTGGGAGATGCAGCGGTTGCACTTTACAGTGGGATTGAGCACTGACTTGGACAGGGGGGGTCTGGTCGAAATGGGCTTCCAAGATCCGCCAGAAGAGGGCGAGGCAGAGGTGTATTGAAGGCAGAATCTTTAATATCGGCAGCAGGAAAAAGTGCAGTCCACTCTGTAGAAGCAACACCACCAGGAGCAGGCGATGCCATCTACCAGGCAGGAGCAGCACCAGCGGGAGGAGCACCCGGTATCAACAGAAGCAGCGAGAGCAAAAGCAGCACCAGCAGGAGCAGCACCAGAAGGAGCGGCACGAGCACGAGCGGCACGAGCAGGAGCGGCACGAGCAGGAGCAACGCCAGCAGGAGGCCAACTGGCCAAGCGCTATACGAAGAGGCAACACCAGCGTGACGCCCGTCGTATGCTGTCTACATGTCTCCACGCACGCCAATAATCCAATGACCAGCGCCGTAGTCCTGTGTTGAAACTATTCCGGAACAAAATAGAAAAAAAATCGGTCTACTATCGTATGCATGCCGTCTTATAGCCGGTCGCGTCGGGCCAAAGCAGCTGAGATCAACGGCAGTCCTGTGCAAGCTGTTCCCGAAAAGTCCCTCCACTCGCGAATAGTACAAAGCTCTCGCGAATTAGGGCTGACGATGTTGCGAAAGGCCACCGAAACGCCCCCACGGCGACCGACCAGAGAAAACGATTTTTTTAGTTTTGTTTATATATTATATATATACAAGTCCTTCCTTCGGGGTGGCATGAGCGTAGCGTGTAAGAAGACTCCTACCGAAGTACGTATTTGGTGGGTAGGTTTAAACTATTCCACCAAATGCAGTTGTGTGCTGCAGTTGAGGCCATAGCTTAAATGTACCTGTTAACCACCAAATATGTATTAGTGAAAGGAAAACAGTAGTGGAACGTGCAGATGAGGGTGACGCAAGAGGGCAGTTGTAACGACCGAAAAAGCACGTAGAAAGTATGTACTACAGTTGTAATGAGACATGGAGGCGACATGAGCGTGATATGGAACTACGACAGTAAGCACTTGTTCGACGAACCGCAGCGCCAGTAGACACATGTCCTGCGACACCTAACGGTTGGACAACGAACGAAACCTTTGGCGGACGCCCAAATCAACGACCACAGTAATTCCTCAAGGAAAACATTCTTGAACGAAGCCTAGCAGTGGGCCCGGGGCCGGCGTGAAACTGAAAAAACTCGAAGCGACGTGAATCGTTGCCAGAATTCCCTCGCAAACGCGAATGTCACTACTAACAACGGAATCAGCACCCTGACAAACACCCAAGGCAGATCGAAAAAAACAGGATCCTTCGCTGTTCACAGCACCCAAAGGGGATGCAAGAAAGTCAATTAGACCTTGGCACTCGCCAAGGCACTAGCTTGATGGAGGCGATACAAAACCTGACACTCTCCTTAGGTGAAGAAACCCCCTTGAAAACAAGGAACCAGTCCGCTCCCCACGCTTGAACTCAAAGTACCCGCTGACAGACGTTAAAATAAACACACAACGGATGTTTGCTAAAAGTATTGAAATATTGTAGACGCAGGCGCACCCTGCAACGAAACGCCCGCGAACACCTCTATATTCAGACCCCACGCGCAGACCAAAGGCAGATCAACTGTGTATGGTGCTCTGGCGGAAGATCATGATAGTCACGAGAACAGGCTCTACGAAGATCTATTCCGTTTCCAAACCGAGGAGATCGACCGACACAGCCTTCCCGCTTGGCGGCTCTTTTCTCCAGTTCCAGCCGAGCCTATTCGCCGCACTTCGCGTGACGTTCGCCCTGAACTTACTCGACGTGGGCGATGAAGAGCTTCCTGGAGTGCTTGGAGCACGAGAAGTGCAAGAGGGCTTGCACAGGCCGATCAAGATGTCGTTGTCCTTGATAGTCCCTTTGCAGTAGACACAATCCTTCCTGACCTGCAAACATAGATCATAGACAACAAACCGACAGCACAAAAGAGACACATAAGACGTGTTGGACACAAAGATTTCAGTTGGTATGAGTTTAGTTGACGACCCTTTGAAAACAGTTTCGAAAAATCCCCGTTGGCGTGCGCTGTAGAGGCAGGAAGCACGAAAAGTAAATAGGAATGGGATGCGATGAATGATGTTGGCAGATCCTTGCGTCGTTTTTCGCTGCAGAGACGGCGACGGCAGAGTCGGAGGGGCAGCCCGAGACGACGTCCTTAAGACAGTTCATAAAATAGGCGTTGGCGTGGGCTGTACTAGAAAGAAGAAAACACGAAAGGTAAATAGGAAAGGGAGGGAAGGACAACAAAATCAACGACGGCAAAGGCGGCGGCAGACGTAAGTTGTAGTAGTTGTAGAGGCAGTACTGGTATCATAAACAAATAATTGCAGTAGACTTCTATGAGCAAAATAGCAAAAGCATACGCAAAGAGCAGCAGCAAAATTAATGGGAACGTGTTAGTGTACTCAACTCCTGTCTGTTATCATGTCTGAACAACAGCAGCAGCGGCGGCGGTATACAACTGTCTCGGCGTGGAAAAAAACGCAGGCTGCAAACAACAACGGCAACTGTTCGGAAAACAAAGTTGGTTACAGTGTGCAAAAAAACAACAACGGCAGCAGCAGCTCATACACAAATGGCAGTACGCGTACTATATCCCTGTCTCGGTGTGAGCTCGTATCAAGAAAAATTAATGGCCTTTTTGTTTTGGTTATAGTGTGCAAAAAACTCTCGAAATTAGTACCTACCAGGTATATTAGTATCTTGTTTTTAGTGCTGAATGTCGACAACATGCGGGAACAGCAACAGCAACATAGACAACAGCTGCAGCAGCAGCAGCGGCGGCAGACACTGACCCAAAGCTGCCTACAACAGCAACAACGGGAACGACGTCTGCGTACAAACCAAAATCAGCATCAGGGATGATAGGAGTGCGGGGTTACAGCAGCAGCAGCAGCAGCAGCAGCAGCAGCAGCAGCCATGGGCTGCGCCACCAAGTCGTGTTCTCGCGTGCGGGAACAGCAACAACGGCAACAACAGCATAAACGACAACAGCAATAGCGGCGGTAGACACCTACTTTTTTATCTCTTTTCTTCTCATCCCATTCATTATCTTCGCACATCTTCCTCCCTCTGTCCTTCCAACTCGTAACTCCGATCCGGGGTCACATAGCAGGCTCTTCTCCCCCGTTCCCGCTACGGTACGTGCCTTCATTTTTATCGCGAGAAGATTTCAGCATTTTCTTCCCTCGTCGACTCGCATCGAATTGTGCCTACCACAGCAACACGACGACTACTACATAAACAACAAGTGCAGCATCAGGTGTTGGTAGACGCGAGGTGTTACAGTAGCAGGGGAAAGAGCAAATCATCTTCACGGTCTTCTCCTAAGGGAATACCGGGGTCGTGGAGCGCCGGCCCGTATGACGTCGCCCGATTCCCCGGAGCGGTGTTTTCCAACCGTATCCCGTCAAGGTTCACCAGGTTTGTGGACGACGAGGTACGAGCCCTCGGCTATAGACTTCCGTACCAAAGGGTAACGGGTGCCCAAGTTTCCGCTACTATCGCGCAGGGACGGGCAGCCATCACATAGTGGCGCGCAAATATTTCGCTGTTTCGGTTGTCTTCAAAACGCTCTTCGAGACTTACGGTCCCCCTTTATTTATTTGGCGTTCTCTTCCCAAGAGAACGGCACTGGCGGGAGCCTCTTCAAGGCGGGTCACCTCTGAGTGGGGAGGCAACGACTAGGGTGGCCGACTCGTTTGACGCCTTTGTGCTCGTTGTTTCGGCGGGGTATCGTGGTTGGCTAACAGCTACCCCAGACGATGTCTTTAATTTACTCTGCTTCCTCGACACGCAGGGGAAAGGCACCAAGATGGTGCATGGGGCTGTTTGCCCCGGTCTGGCCCACGCGGGCGACCATACGTGCATGACGGGGTCTTCGTTTGCTAAACGGTATGCGGCCGAGTATATTCGAAAGGTTTTGGGTCCAAGCTGACAATATCGATGAATGAAGCGAGCAAAGAGAGGAATGGGACCCCGTCCGCCGGGTATGAAGTCCGTGCTCGAGCCCGTTGGTAGCTTCGTACCTTACCTTCGTACCTGAGAAACAGAATCAGGTCGGGATTCAGGTCGATCACGCGGCGCCCATGCTGGAACACACACTCAAATACCTGCTAAGAGGCATGCGGTTGCGTGCTCAGGTGGCCAGCTCTCTGGCAGAGCATATTTTGCTGACCCGATATATCGCCTTGTATTCCTTGGCTTTCGATTCTATGCGTAGGGGTTACAATATTTCCTCTACCATGGGTTTCCACATCTGGAGGCTCCCAGCGTCTAAGGGTTTGATCTTCAACTATCAGTTTGGCAAGACGCTGAGGGCCTCGCTCGGGGTGTTAGCGGGGCGGGACTGCCTGGCGATTTGCGCCTTTCGGACGGTCACGGCGTACATCTCGGCCGCACAGCGGATTGGGTGGGACTTAAGCACTGGGTACCTCTTCCCCGTTGCTACGGGAGAAGGTGTACGGGGCCATCTCTCTCCCCGCGGCCCGTATGGCGGGGAACCCGAAACGCTATCTGCGAAAGGCAGACCTGCCGAACCACTTCACGATGCACTCCTTTCGAGTGGGAGGCTCGCTCAGAAAAATCCTGGCCTGGACGGCTGTGGACGAGACCATGAAAATTGGTGGCTGGAAGACAGAGTCAGCTGCAAAGTACTACATCGAGGCTACCTCGAGTGGACAAGTGCGGGGTAGCAAGAAGAAACGTGGCCAGAGCTACGCCGAGGCTAGCGAGCTACCGTTGTCGCCGGAGTTCCGAAAAGACTTTGCGGCGGGTCCGGGTAAGGACTGAGTTCAGGTGATAGACGTTTGGGTGAGACTATTCTGCCCCGGACCAGCGGTCAACTACAAAGGCAATCTGAAAGGAGGCGGAGGAGGCCTCATCCAATCCAATACTTTCATTAATTGATCCACGGTAGAGAGACAGAATATTACAGGAATATGTGAACGATAGTCACAACACATGAACGTACATGTCAACTACTGCCAGCGGAGCACAACGCGTAAGTGGACAGACAACAATGCACCCTCTGGGGATGTCTCTTCGCTGGCGCTTCGCCTATGCCTTCCAAATATCCCGTACGGATCCGTTTCACATATACCCCACAGGGTACTCATACATTACGTATTCCAGCAATCTATCAGCTTCAACATGGAAAAACACCATAAATAGTTGATCCTCCTGCCCCCAATAAATTTGCAAGGCTGTACAGCAACAACCCGCTAAATCAGCACAGGTGTATACGTAACGAATGACCTCCAGCGGGGACCCCCAAGGTCCCACCTGAAACGCACAGCGACAGGCTACTGCAAACATTACTCACAAATTCCACCAAGCCTTAGTTGTGTGGATGAGACCCACAACGATACTACCGACCACCCGAACCATCGCACAGACCACAACAACGCGATTTAGGTTAGCTGGGTGATAATGTAAAACTACCATTCTCAACAAGCGCATGACATCGCGGTTCCTTATCTACATGCACCGTGACCAAATGCCCGACGACTACCAAAAGAGAAAACGTCGAGCCATAGTCGCATGCAGACGACACGAGTAGAGGTGCGGGCATCGTTCCCCGGCCTCGAACGTCGCCACCTCTGGTCCAAAGAGACGGACACACTACACGCACACAGCAGGACAAAATAAGAGTGATCGATGCAATTCCTATTCTCCTCCAGAAAGGAGGGAGTACGGGGCACTGTTTTACGAACTAAGATATATCCCGCCCGACAATAAGTAGATAGGCTCGAGGCCATACTCAGATTGCCTGTCGAACGAAGCACCGTTATGAAGCTTCAGCCTGGCGTCGTTGAGGCCGGTGTTGCCTAACATTACAGTTCTCGTAGAGTCATCGAAGTGGATGGTCACAGCATCTTCGAACGAGTTCCGGATAAACTCGGTTCCATCGGCATCCATGATCTTGAGAGTCTCTATGCCCCCAATGATGGTGTTCTCCTGGAAACAGTTGTCCTTCGACTGCCCCGATTCCACCACATCGGGCGCGTCGGACCCAAGGTACGAGTAGGCGTTGTATCTGGACAGGTAACGAACAAGGGACCGTGCAGCGAGGAACAACACATATCACGTTGAGTTTAAGCTTTCGTTTACTTCCGTGTGTTCGCGTGACATCACACCGACATGTTGAATAAATAATGCGCAAGGTTGAGGGGGACATGTAGCACGGCCTTGTACGTTGTGGATGGTAAGCAGGGGGTCCAAGCGCTTCATAGTCACGGTATCTGTTCAGAAACGTAGAGGGTGCTCTCACTTGGTAGAGCCGCTGATGACGTTTTTGGAAAATAAATTCCGGCCGCATCTCACGGAGATTCTCACGCCGTACTAGTTGTTCTTGAATATGTTGTGGGACACCTTAACGTCAAACGACTCCATCATCGCTAGGCCAGCGCCGCCGTTTTCGTGGACGTAGTTGCCTTCCGTACAAGAGAAAGGGGGTGTCGTCGAGTACGGTCAACGAGATAAATACAACAAAACAACTTCCCCGGTACACTGAACACCCAGCATACACACACCGCCAATTGCTATGCCCGCAGTGCAGGCTTATTCCGTCGAGTCACAGTTCAATAGTATCATTTCCGACTAAGAGTTAGGCGCATATTTTGTGGTCAGTGTCTGACTATATAGAAGGGCAACCGCGTCTGTCTCAGCCCTGTGCTACACGCGTGACCGTTGGTATGTTTACTGGGCCAGGTACACTTATTTAGCTGCTGCGATTTCAGGTTTGGCACCTATATTTCTCTCCAAGTCTGCTAGTCCTCTCCCTACCGACCGAACTAGGCCATGTTGAGCGGCATGAAGACTTGATTTTTTGTACTATATTGCCCGTGTCCTGCACCGCACACTCGTCCAGGTGCACGGATTACAAAAGGTTTTTATGTACAACATAGCCAGGAGTAGGCCTCGATGCGCGATAAGCTGCTCACCTTTGACAACGGCGTCGTCGCTGCTCCTGCGAAGAAAGTTGCAGGCAGACAACGACGAACCACCGTACACTTCGTTTCCTTCAACGACGGACGGCATGGATAATCGCGTCGTTCGGACAGGGAGCATCACGGTGATCATTTTGGTATCAATGCACCACTTTGCGTGAGCCTGCAGCCTTGACGAGCGCAACAAATATTCAGCCTGTAGCGTGATCGCTTGAGTTTGGGTTGATCGCAGAGGCCGGCGTCGGTGGTCCGGGGTGCATCGCGTATAATTCCATATATCCCGTCTGGCCATGACCTCCACAATATGGTGTAGTACATATACAACACGCAGCACGCATGGCAGATCGTACCTGGATGGACACCCCGTTGCAGCGCTTGGAGGCGATTATGCCGTGATATCCGTTGTCGTAGACCTCAGTGCCGTGGATCGTCAAGAAGTCGCTGTCGTCGTGGGGTCCAAGCCGTACCCCGAGTTGTCGTGCATATTGTTCCTCCTCCAGTCTCCCTGCTGGTGGCCGTACGTGTAGACCCCGACGTTGTTGTGGTGGATGTCGAAACCGTAGATGTTGCCATAGACGTTGATACCATGAAATACTTGGCGGTTGCTCTTGTCCACGCAGAACCCAAGGACCTGGCCAGATAATTGGCTGATCCAAGGGAGTTCGACCGCCGTTTGAAAATGGAGGAATGTATGCTAAGAGGACCGGGCTTTCCATTGCGCTTGATCAAGGTGGATTGGTATCCGACGACCGACGTGCTTGCAACGAATTTCGGAATAAAAAACGTGCACGGTTACCCTCGCATAGCCGCGAGGTTTACAAGAGGGATCGAATAATGCTCCGATCAACCAAACTTTCGCGCGCACACAGTCAGGGTTGGCTTCCTGAACAAAATTGAGCCGGCGTCCGCGTACCCCGGGATGGATGTTAGTTCCCGCTGCGGTGTATTCTGCCCTGAACTTGCGATGGCCTGCAGACGGATGTTCGGGTAAAATGACAGCACCAGGTTCGCCCAGGTTTGACACCACAAGATCATGACAAGTGATGATGGCATTCTGGTTGCAGAGATAAAAGTAATCAACAGTGACATCTCCGACCGCGGTTTCTTTCAAAGCGTATCCAGATATCATGCTGTCGTTGTTTCTCTTCTGGCGTTTCTTTCGAATCGCACCTTCCACGCCAGGCCGTAGCCCTCGCTCCCTTGGTATCCAAGGTAACCCATTCCGCTGTCTTAGATGCCCATTCGAGCCTATCCCATACTCCTCTTGGCTCTGCCCCTGCTTGTCTTGCTGTCGTCGGTGATGACCTCCGAAACAGCGCTGATGTATGACCGACCATCATGTTGGTTCTCGTCTGGGGCATTTGAGGATGTGTCCCACGAGAAAACCTGATAATGTGGGTGATAGTGGGCAGCGAGAGGGCAGCATTACACGAGGTAGTGGGACACATGAGCAGTACAAGCTTGAAATTGATCTAGATAGCGGTTTCTATGATGGTAAATGTTGGGGGCACGAAGGTCGTAAAGCAATGTAAAAGCCGTTCAGTGATTTCGGTGGCGCATGCCACGACGCTAATCGCGACGAGGCGACTCGACCTACAATGATCCCAAGAGGATGAAGCAGGCCGGGTTTCAGCATAATCAACGGAACCACTTCAGCTCTCGTATGCAGATGGTCAATACGCTGAACGCCGTCTGGTCAAACAGGTTTTCAAAATGCCCATATGGGGTCATTGCATTGGCGGATCGTGAATTTGCGTTCTACACATGTATGGTTTACGTGACGTCGGTCGTTGGTATGATCGTCGTCAAAAACAATCGTGAAAGCGCTAAGGTGACGAATACGACTATTGTCCATGCGTAAGGTAGCGCCTACGGCGCGGAAGAGGGTCTTTCGATGCCAGGCATTGTGTATATGTAACCGTGAGACCCGTTAGAAATACACATGTGCCATTCTCTCGAGGTTACGAAGGGCGCTGAAGGTGATTACTTAGAAGTACTGCCCAGACAAAACCTTTCCGTATAATACCCTTAATCGTTGCAGGGGACGCAATCTCCGAACATTCGACGGGTTGTGACTACGGCTGAACGTACGTATGACTCGACGCGCAGTGGGTACCTTGGTGCCCGACAAACCGAGGCTCCCACCGTGAGCGCGCATGCTAACGAGGGTGTTGCTCGTACTGAGGAGACGAAGCTCCTCAGAATTGCCACCAGCCGAGATACCGTGCGCCTGCGTATGACCGAGCAGCAGGGGTATGAGGAAGTGAATGCACCGGAAGGCTTGGTCTAGTTGTTCGCCCGGAAACAAACTCCACACATATGAAGAAGCACAGATGGGCGGACCATCCTCCTTGCACCACACGAGCGAAATAAATATTTAGAGAGACGTTGGGCAGTTTAATAAACCCCACACGTCGTCGCCAACATCTCAGTTAACTGCTACTAATAGTGTGCTGAATTTTGAAGGTCTGTCTTGAGGATGCATGTACGTCGACGTTGTGCAAGGGAAGGCTCCTGGCTACCCGTGAGGTTAACGATGGTATATATCAAAACGAAGCCCCGAGCAACCAATGTATCAATAACCACTGTGTAGATACGGCATCGTATCTAAGCGATACCAAAGGCGGTCAATGTGGGCTGAAGACGCTCAATCGCACATGCTAACACTCGCCTCCTAACATGGGGCACACGTTCTGTGCGACAAGCACAAAGAAAAAACGAGACGAAAACTGCCTACCTGAAGAGTAACGCCGTCTTGCACGAGGAGCTCCTCGGTGAGCAGCCATGCCCCTGTATCGCTGTCACTGTTGATGCCGCTCTCGGAGTACAGGAATGTCTTGCCTCCCCGTTCTTTAAATATTCGATTCAACGTCACACAGCTTCCGCGGCTGCTAATGTCTGCTGACACAATATACCGCCACGAAGAAACCGAGGAGTATCGAATCGACACCGGGATGCTGGCATCACACTCTGGCTTGGGGATAGGCTCGTTCGGCGACTCCGTGTCAGTAGCGTTGACTTGCTCGAGAGCGAGCATGCTGAGAACGGCTGCTTTTTCAATGGCCGTCTTCATTTTCGTACTATAGTGCTTCGATCGTAAGATGCCGTGCCCTCTGACGTATGAGCTGTGAAACGTGGGGTCGTTCCCGGTTTCTGCTTCTGAAACACACCAAGGAGACTGTATGGAGAAAGCGCGGGAATCCAGAGCATGTACGAACCGTTACTCTGGGAAGTGGGAGAAATAGGAGAATCGTTTTTTGAGTCAACATTTGATGCACTTCGTGCTGTGTGTGGTACTATATGACCTAGACACTGCTGTAGTGGGCGCAATGGTTTTGTCAATATGAAAGCCGAGTTAGACCATTGCTACTGGGAGTCGACTCCGTCACGGGGTTGGGTAGAACTACGGTTGTTAAGAAGTCTTGGAGACTGCTTCGGGTTCTTGGATGGCATCAGCCATATGTACGCAATCCAAAATGCGGGAAACACTGCTGTATACAATCCTCATAGAACAGTGGGATGGTATCCCCATTTGTCGGCAGTAAGACCAACGTCGACGCTCTTCTACCGCTGCAGAATACATGTGGCCTATACGTGATTTCGACTTATTTCGTAGGTACTTGGTACTTTACCCGATTTTGTACGCATTGAACCCATGACAGAAATGTTTCTACGCTTGATATTTGTGTGGACTAAATCAAGAACCCTGCCCCTCCTCCCGGAAATTTAAACTGTGACCTATCTCGTCGTCGGGCACCGAATACAGTCGGTGGTTTGTGGTTTGGTCGCCAAACCATCGAGCTGATGAGAAAAGCACTGATCCATTATTTTGCGTTCGGGACGAGAAAAGGCTGCGTGCTTGACAAAAATATCGCATCAGATTGTTACGGGAAGTCGTACTGTGCAGTTGTGGTCTATATAGCGCTACTGCCTGCAGTTTTTTGTTCCAGTCAACCGTGGTCCCCGCTTGGTCTGGTCCGGATTTGTTTGTTCGACGTTGGAACGGTGTTTTTGGACAACCGCACACTGCTTCTGGGGTTGTTGAAAACACGACGGGCGTACCGCGACTGTACTACAGCAGTACAACACGAGGGAGTTTGATCACGGTAACGTCTCATGAAACGGCATGAAAATCAGGTGCACTGCAGAGATAGCTCCCATCACGGAACACGGAGCTGGAAAAAGACGATCTGACGGACAAATGACCGCGCCAGGTGATTGTAGGTATTCTGTAGCTGCTACAGAAGTAGCGGGACTGGCTGTGAAATGACTCGATCGGAGCTCTGGTCAAGGCTGTGGAGGAAAGTGAGTGAAAAGGCCGGGTGAAGGGGAAACAGGACCTGAGTTCTTCGCATATCAACCCCAGGTGTCGGGAGTATAGCATAGTTGTCGAGGAAAAATAATTCGGCGTGCAGGGTGGCCGTGAAGGCGGCAAGCCCTTGGTTCACACGCCGGAGGCTGACAACGACAAATCCTATATTTTCTAGATTGAGATACTCTTGGATTGTGTAGCCCGAGCACCTTAAAGTTTAACGTTGAACTATTTGATATATATCATTTCGGCAAATGAAATGTCAGGCAATTGCATCGGGTTGACTAGGTACAGAATGATAATGTTCCAAAATAAAAACGAAAGGTGGATTGGAAACAGGACCTGGATACCTCCTTAATGGACTCTAGGTGCCAGTGAGAGCAGAATTGGCCAATAAATAGAATGTGGCGTGAGGGAATATCCGATCGGTGGCAAGAAGGGGCTAACACGCCGGAGACCTACGATGACGAATCCTACATTTGCGAGAATGATATTATCGTGGCTTTGATATCCCATGTACGTTCGACATAAATATGTTTTTGATACCTGAAGTTTTGGCGCAATGGCATGTCAGGCAGTCGCCTCGAGTCGGCTAGGTATACCATAAAAATATATCGAATGACTACCAAGCCCTTTCGTCCAAATCATGGT
Organism: Nereocystis luetkeana; assembly: GCA_031213475.1. Lineage (NCBI taxonomy): Eukaryota > Phaeophyceae > Laminariales > Laminariaceae > Nereocystis > Nereocystis luetkeana. The sequence continues at coordinate 5,763,203 of JARUPZ010000014.1, read as the reverse complement.
ATAAATCGTATGTCACTGGTTACGGCGGTTCGTATGGTCCAGGTACTGACAAACTAATCCGATTAGTGCCGACGTCAAAGTTACCACCCGAGTAGTAGGCTGGTGTTGTTTGCGTTTTGGGTATAGAATTTCCTCAATCTATTGCCCTGGAAAAACGTGAAACCTCGGGAGAACACAAATACGATCTACTCTATTTCTGACCGATTTCACGCTCCATTTATACCACGATGACGAACCTTTATTTGCGAGAATGAGATTATCGTGGATTGTGTATCCCATGTACGTTTTACATAATAAAAAAATTGTTTTCGATACCTGACGTTTTGGCGTATGTCAGGCAGTCGCATCTAGTCGACTAGGTATACCATCTCAAATATACCGAATAATTACCAAAACCTTTCGACTAAATCATGGTCTAAATCGTGTGTCACTGGTTGCGGCGACTCGTATGGTCCAGGTACTGACGAACTACAGTAATCCGAATAGTGCCAATGTCAAAAGTACCAGTTTTGTTCGGTTTGGTTATAGAATTTCCGCAATTAATTTATTGCCCTGGGGAAAAGTGAAACCTGGGAAGAACACAAATTAAATACGATCAACTCTATATCTGACCGATTTCACGTTCCGTGCTCCTCAAAATAAGTTCTTCATTGCCACCTCCGTACTGAACTTGACTCACCGACTGCGCGATCATGCGGTCGCGCTCACGTGGTGTTTGATCCGAATGTAGCTCTTTTGAACCTAAGCATCCAGAGAAACTGTACGTGTGCATGGTAGCCAGGGGGTGTACACGCAATGTGTTGTGTGGTACCGGGTAGAATATTGGCAGTATAGAGTGGTGTCTCTTCCGGCCAAGGGGATTCGAATCTTCAAAAACGGAAAAGCCCTTCCAACTGTATATTTCCACGTGTGATGTTACCTTAGAAACGCTACTGCGGCTGCCCCCGAAGCTAGGCTTGGAAATAACTGTGCGGTTTACCTTCGGTTTTTGCGTGTATGCGTTTGGAGTTTCTCGGAGTCGGTTGCTTTTTGTTACGCAGGCGTATTTTTTCTGTACGTATGTTTGTATTGCGTGGTGTATAGCAAGGTAATACGCAGTCACTCACCCGGCGACGGGTTGCCAAGTCCGAACAATCCAAACGTTCCTGCGAGCCCTGGTACCGTACGAGATTTTCATGAGTTTAGTAAATATTGAGCCCACATTCATCCCGCTGCCGGGGCTTCTCAACTCATGAACTACGCCATGTGTTATCATCTGTCTTGGGATGGCCCAGTGTTTTTTACGAGACTCTGTTTTCGCCTATCGGACTGGCTTAGCTCACAGGTTTTTCCAAGGTCGGGTGTTGGGTGCGGTATAAAGCTCCCCACGTGAGTCATGCTAAGGTAGAGATGCATACTTCGATTTCTGCTGGATATATTTTGAAAAAAACGGAAAGTAAGAGCAACCAGATGAACAATCTTCATGACATTGTCATGAGCGTGGTGAAACCGTGTCTCAAAACATAGAGCGGCATTCCGACGGTTTGACGTTAAGAAGCCCCGTCAGTCAGAAGCACAAGTCGACAAACGGTGTTCACGCTATCGTAGCACGCGTCGAGAAGAGGGTTTAGAACAGTTCGGTGCTATCCTCATCCTAGCACGGGCATGCAGCGCTAGAGTCCCAGACGAGTGCTCCGTTGCGCCGAGGAGTCATAATAAGGGAGCATCGTGGTTGTGGTAATATCCGCACAGTTCACTTGGAGCATAGTCCGGCCCAGTACAGGTATTGCGAGTGAGAAATGTCGCATCGTGAGCCGCAATCCCTCCGCGAAAGAGGTACACGGTGCAGGCTTCGCAAGAATTGAAGCCCCCATTATTATGCCATAGTTCCATGGCTGTAAACCAGGCGTAAATACTGGACGTGACTTCGATTGATTTAGAGGCTAGTCTGTACTCTTCGTTTTTTTCATATCCGTCGGTTTTCTATATCGTCGGTGCTTCAGTTGCTGGATGTCACCACCGGCGTGCTTTACAAACCAGACACGAGAATTTCCCACCTTGGAAGGTGAACGAGCGACCTGTCTGGTGTGTTTGGTGAGCCGCTTTTTACTATTGATTTGGCCTTCACTACGTGGCCTGAAATACTCTCGTTGCAGCATCGCCCCCCCCCGATCGCCAAACACCAAAGCGCAGTGTTCATGCGCGTTTGGATTAACGAGGAACAAAACGAAATTGAACATCAAGGTGTGGCCTTAGGCTGAAGGCCAGATCACCGATGTTTCGAGAAGACCAAGAGATGTTGCTCAGTGCCAAGAATAGAGTGAGCGCGTATGCATTATATGCGGATGGTGTACGCGGCTGAATAGTTTTCTGCGGAGTGTACAAATCTACAACGACCAGCAAATAAATCACGACAAACTATGATCCTACCTGACTTTATTCCTGAATCTGTTGTGTTGGCCGGGGAGGAGAGGCAATAGTACCGGCCTGAAGTGTGCTACCTCAATGACGTTCGGCACAGCACAATCCGTTCAACGCAGTTTCATCATTTCCGTGCCAGTCGAGAGGTACATATCGTTGAACTTACCTCGATATACGTTGCCACTACAAGTTGTGATGGGTCCCGTTTGCTGAGCCTGACTGCCGATACTAAGGCCACGAACCCACCTCCGCCCCCAACCGCTTCTCAAGCTTGTCTTATATATGCCACTGGTATGGCCCGTGCGTGTCTCCCAGGGTCCCTACCCAACTAGCTCTCTGCGGTGATTGAAAATCGTATCATGTACCAGGTAGACAAACGTTACTCGATAGCCCCATTTTACGTGCGGGAAATCATCTGCCACATGCCGTACTTTGTTATCGCCCAATTGAGGTTCGAAAACACGCGAAACCAGCGCCAGGGTTTTGGTGGACCCCTGCGAGCCGGTGATGTCGTTGAACGGTTTCTTTTTTCGGGCAGTCGGTTTTGGACGTCAGACTGGCCGGGTTAACTACAGTAGACGAATAAATTTGCACAACCAAGTTTCACCGAGTGCATGCGCGTGGCTTTTTCTTGCAAAAAGGAAATTGACTAGCAGAAAGCGCGAGAGCGTGAGTTTGCTACATTCGATGAAAATCGACGAGCAGTGGGGATGCTGAACCCTATGTGCGGCAAATAATAAAGGCACGTACCGCGGGGGAGAAGGGTGGACACCTCTGGCCACGGCTTGTCCAGAAGCTTGTTGAGGGTAAAAAACTCCCCCGAGTAAGGCTGGAAAGTAAAAGCGATGTTGAAAAAAATAGAAAAATAAAAATGTGCGTGGCTTTCGCAGCTTATGGCAGCCTTGAATGGTTGGCAACACCATGGACGACACCATTGATGGCAATAACGCGTGTGCTTCGGTGCACGGTGCCTGCTCAAGTGGGCCATGTGTGCGGCCTTCGAAGAGGATGTGGACATAAATATTAAATATTGGTTGCACATTGTTGCTTGGAAAGTCCCCACGAAATCGAAAATGTTGGCAGTCACGGAGGGGGAGTCGGTCTACAATCCATACTCACCGTCCCCATACTCGACGGCCAGCAACGACGTATGGCCCGTTGGTGCACGGGCTGTGCTGCAGCAACACGGCTCAACAAACTCGCAGAATAGAGTTCAAACGGGAATCCCTATATACCACGAATAGACTGCACTTCAGTCCAACCGGTACATATAGAGAGAAACCATTATGTTCCGACTGACCGTCACATACATGATGATTCGCCCTACTCCTAAACGTAGTCTTGATGATTTTGACGGGCCTGCTGAAAAACCGGTAGCTCAAACCCGACGCGCCTCAGCAACAGTCCGCGAACGCCAGTCGGCTTGTCAGCACCTGCAGGAACGACTTATAACGTCCTGAATCGAACCAAACGCCCCCTACATTGCACCGAAACCGAATTCTGGTCCGGCCTGTATACTACCTTCTGTATGTATAGACGTGTCGAAACTTGCACCTGAATGCCCTGGTCCGTAGTATTCCCGACAGAGGTTAAACTACGACCAAGGACAGCAGTCCTGACGATCCGTTCGACGAACACAAGCCCCATCCTGAGGTCAGCGACACTTACTGGGAACATTTACACTCCTATCAAAAAAGTGCACTGCTTTGTCTACAGCAGGAACACCCCTGAATACATGAGATGCCTGCGCCACTGGCCATCCTGCACGATGATCACAAATGTATTCCACGCATACGCCTTAATCCGAGCTCGAACATCTACATGACGAGACGGCCCGTCCCTATACCTCACAGTTCTCCTTACGCGGGACCCAGATCACACAAGGGTTCAATATCGATGCAACCGTCAGCAGAACAAACGGAAACGCTTCTACATATATTGGCCACAACCCATGCCCTTTTCATATTAATTTCCTCCACTGGCGATGTCCCATCCTCAACACAATGACAACTATGGTGTTGACCCTTCGGCATATGGTCTGGAACCTCCAGACATCGTAGTATCACAAGGATATGTGTACAATAGTCACTACACCTGGTATACGTGCAAACTACAGCCGCGAACCAGCGGACCACAACGCGTAAGTGGACAGCAAACAATGCACCCCCCTACGATGTCTATTAGCTGGCGCTTGTCCTTTGATCTCCAAGTATCCTGAACAAAACCGTCTCGCATCTTCCCCATAGGCTACTCGTACAATACGTTGCATACCTTCCATCTATCCACTTCAACATAGAAACCACTACCCGTACCTTACCCTCCTGTGGACAATATATTGTAAGGGCTTACAGCATTAATCCGCGAATCCAGCACAGGTTTATAAGTAACAAGATGACCTCCAGCGCGTACCCCCATGGTCCCGCCTGAAACGCGCCGCGACAGGTAGCTAATACTACAAACATTACTTGCGTGAGCCCACCAAGCGCTATTTATGTGGATGAGACCCACAATGATACTACCGACCACCCGAACCATCTCACAGACCCCAACAACGCGTTTCATGTGAGGTGCACCTTTTTCGCAATGGTTGGGTGATAATTTGAAACTACCATTCTCAACAAGCGCATGACATCACGGTTCTTTATCTACATGCACCAGGACTGAATACCCGACGACAGCCAAAATATAAAACGTCGAGTCATGGTCGCATGCCGATGACACGAGTTGGGGTGCGGGCATCGTTCCCCGGCCTCGAACGTCGCCACGTGGGGTCAAAAGAGACGCAAACACTACAGGCATACAGCAGGACAACCTAAGGGTGATCGATGCAATTTGTATTCTCCTCCACAAAGGAGGGAGTGAGGGGCACTGGTTTACGAACTACGTTTCACACCGCCCGACGATCAGTAGATAGGCTCGAAGCCATAATCAGATTGCCTGTCGAACGAAGCACCGTTATGGACCTTCAGTCTGGTGTCGTTGAGGCCGGTGTTGCCCGACATTACAGTCCTTGTAGAGTCATCGAAGCGGATCGCCACAGCATCCTCGAACGAGTTCCCGATAAACTCGGTGCCATCGGCATCCATGATCTTGAGCGTCTCTATACCCCCAATGATGGTGTTCTCCTGAAAGCAGTTGTCCTTCGACCGCCCCGACTTTACCACATCGGGCGCGTCGGACCCGAGGTACGAGTAGGCGTTGTATCTGAACAGGGGACGAACACGTGCCGTGTTGCGAGGAACAGCACACATCACGTTGAGTTTAGGCTTTCGTTTACTACCGTGTGTGGGCGAAGAATCACACCGACATGTTGAACTATTAGTGGGCAACGCACACCAGGACATGTGGCACGGCCTTGTACGTTTTGGCTGGTAGGCAGGGGGTTCAAGCGCTCCACAATGGCGGTATGTGTTCAGAAACGTGGAGGGTATTCTCACTTGGTCGAGCCGCTGATGACGTTGTTGGAAAATACATTCCGGCCGCATCCCACGGAGATTCTCACGCCGTACTTGTTGTTCTCGAATATGTTGTCGGACACCTTGGCGTCGAACGACTCCATCATTGCCAGCCCAGCGTCGCCGTTGTCGTGGACGTAGTTGCCTACCGTGCGTGTAAGAGAAGGTGGATAGTGTCGAGTGCGGGCAATGATAAATATACCGACAAAAGAGTTCGCTGGTATCCTGCAAATCCAAGGTACTCGCATTGTTAATTGTTCTGCCCGCAGTAAATAATTACCTTGTCGGATCACCACACAATATTATCATTCCCGAGATAGTCAAGCGCTTGTTTTGTCGTTAGTGCGTCGAGTCCGACTATATCCAACTAATGTTTGTGTACTAGCATGACCACCGGGTATGTCCCGGTCGTGTGCTTCACTCGTGGCCGGCGGTATCTTGACCGGGGCAGGTACAACATGTTTAGCAGCTTCGCTCCAAAGTCTAGCATCATCCGACTAGTTACACACAGATCGGCACACCTGTCTGTTTCCCCACCTCTACTAGCCCGAATTCCATGTCGAGCGCCACATAAGCATGGGTTAAACTACATTATATTTTCCTTGTGCTACACCGCACAATTTTGCAGGTGAACGGAGTATCGCATACTATGTTTACCACCTAACCATGAGCGGGACTCGATGTACGATCAGCTGCTCACCTTTCACGATAGCGTCGTCGCTGCTCCGGTGAAGGAATATTCCAGCAGACGACGAAGCACCGCCATAGACCTCGTTTCCCTGGACGAGCAAGATAATATCGCGTTGGTCGGATACAAAGCATCACCGTGAGATCTAGAGTATCGATGCACCACACAGCGTCTTCCCGCATGCATCGACGAGCGCAAGTAAAGTGCTGCCTGTAGCGCGAGCACGTCATCCGCGGCCGTTTTGCAGAGACCGGCTTCGGGGTCAACTATGCATTGAGTACAATTACTCATATCCCGTCTGGCGATGACTTCAACATTTTTGTCTACTATATCCAAAGCACGCAACACGTCAGGCAGATCGTACCTGGATGGACACCCCGTTGCAGCGCTTGGAGGCGATGATACCGTGATATCCGTTGTCGTAGACCTCATTGTCATGGATCGTCAGGAAGTCGCTGTCGTCGTGGGGGTCGAAGCCGTACCCCGAGTTGTCGTGCATCTTGTTCCTCCTCCAGTCTCCTTGCTGGTGACCGTACGTGTAGACCCCGAAGTTGTTGTGGTGTATGTCCGAGTCGTAGATGTTGCCGTAGACGTTTACATCATCGAACACTTCGGGGTTGCTCTTGTCCACGCAGAACCCACGGACCTGGTCACATGATTGGCAGTCAAGCGAGAGTTTGGGAGCCATTAAAAAATATACGAATAATGTGTTTACAGTGGAATAGGCTCTACGTTACGCTTGATCAAGGTAAACTGGTATGGGACAAACGACGTGTTCGCAATGCCGATTTCAAACGACCACACTAGCGGTCGCCCACTCATACTCGTAGTAGCGTGTTTTGCTTGATTCTACACAATACCACTCCAATCTATGAACGGTGTTTGACATACGCACTGTTGGGGATGGCATGCCGAACCAGGCATAGCTATCGTCACTTTATGCCGGGATGTTGCGGTGTATTCTGCTCAGACCGTCGGCTGTCTGCAGGCAAATGTTCAGGTACACCGGCAACAGCAGGATCGTTATGGTTCACAACGCAATGCCATGACGATTGTTTACGGAATCAAGGAAAACGCAGAAGGTGGTCGGCATCCTTCTTACAAAGAAACAAATAATTAGCGGCGTCGTCTCCGAACACGCCTCGTTTCGATTCATTTCCAGATATTAAGCTCTAGTTGTTCCTTTTTTGGCATCTGTTTCCGAACCCACCTTTTTGGCATCTGTTACAACGGCAACAGCAGGCTCCCGATGGATAAGACTGCAAGGCCACGACGGTTGGTTAGGGTATCAAGGAAAACGCAGAAGGTGGTCGGTATCTTTGTTTCAGAAGAATATATAACTGGCAGTAACGTCTCCGACCGCACCTCGTTTCGATTCGTTTCCAGATTTCATGCTGTAGTTGTTCTTTTTCTGGGGTCTGTTTCGGAACCCACCTTCCACGTGAGGCCGTAGGCCTCGCTTCCTTGGTATCCAAGGTAGCCCATTTCGCTGTCCGCGATGTCCATCCGCGCCTCTCCCATACTCTTCTTGGCTCGGCCCCTACAAGTCTGGCTGTCGTCGGTGATGACCTCCGAAACGGCGCTGATGTACGACCGACCGTCCGTTTGGTTTTCGTCTGGCGCATTTGCGGATGTGTCCCACGAGAAAACCTGGATTGGCGTTCGTTCGTTGATGGCGAAAGCGCAACATCAACAGTGTTTGAGGAACACATGACCAGTACCGGTTTGAACGTGATCTAGGTAGTAGTGGTGTTATGATGGACAATGTTGGAGGTGCGTGAAACGAAGTGAAAGCCGTTTCATGATGGTGATGGATCATGCCGCGACGCTATACGCAACGGAAAACGACTTAACTTAACGACCCTACTCGACCTACAATGACGCCGAGTTGACGACTGAGGCTAGGGTTGAAAACGACCAACCGACCCGATTCATGTCTCGTATCCAGATGGAAAATATGCTGAAATGCCACCAGGCGAAAATATTCGCAATAGGCCCATATGGGGTCATTGCATTGACGCATAGCGAACATTCCTTCTCTAGCGGATACATGTCGTCGGTCGCTGTAGATGTTCTCCTCGTGAAAGCGCTACGGTGACAAAAAAAAGTATTTGGTCCTGATTAAGGTGGCCCCCACGCTGCACAGGTGGGCCTTTCGATGCCAGGCACAGTGAATACGCAACCAGGAGGCCCGTTGGGAAAACCCATGTCTCATCCTCTTGAGGTATCCAAGGGATCTGAAAGTGGTTGCCTGTGAATGCCGCAACTGAACGCTTCTAGTCTAAGACCGATATCCTTTGCCGGGGGCTCAAGCTCCGATCATTCGACGGTGTGTGACTATATCTGAACCCACGTATGATCCGAATTGCAGTGGTTACCTTGGTGCCCAAGAAGTCGAAGCTTCCACCGTGAGCACGAAGGTTGATGAAGGTATCGCTCGTACTGAGGAGACGTAGCTCGTCAGCATCTCCACCAGCCGAGGTGCCGTGCACCTGAATATGACCGAGGTGCGGGGGGTCGAGGATGTGAATATACCGGAACGTGGGGTTTACGAGTGTGCGCCGGACGTGTGTCATAATTGTAGCAACAAAGTTGGACGAAACGCCCCCCTTGCACAACATGGGCAAACGAAACATTTGGGGAAACGTTGAGCAAGTATTAAACTCCACACGATGTCGATAATCTCTCCAATTGGTGCCGCTTATTGTGTGCAACACTGTTCAATGTCTCGACACGGGTGCACGTACGCCCACGTCGTGCAAAGCGAAGACCCTGGCTAACTGTGAAGGTAACGATGGTATCTATGGGTTACGGAATCCCGGAGAACAAACGTATTTACAACCAAACCCCATGTAAAATGTCACCAGGATATCGCATCCAGGCGAAGACAACGACGTTCATTGTGGGCGCAGAAGGTCCAATCGAACATTCGAGCAATTGCCTTTTCACATTGCGCACACGCCGTGTGGGACAAACACAAACAAAAATGAAGGCGAAAAACGCCTACCTGAAGGGTAATGCCGTCTTGTACGAACAGCTCTTCGGTGAGCAGCCAGATCCCTGTAACGCTGTCACTGATATCGCCGCTCTCGGGGTCCACGGCATACAAGGGTGTCTTTCCTCCCCGTTCTTTCCATATTTGATTCAATGTCACACAGCCTCCGCGGGTGCTACCGTCTGCTGACACAATATACAACCGCGAAGAAGCGGAGGAGTATCGAACCGACACCGGGATGCTCGCGTCGCACTCGGGCTTGGGGATAGGCTTGTTCGGCGACTCAGTGTTGACGGCGTTGCCTAGCTCGAGAACGAGCATGCTGAGAACGGTTGCGTTCCCAATGGTTATCTTCATTTTCGTACGCAGGTGATCGCAAGGTTTCTTGTCCTCTGCCGAACGAGCTGTGAGTCGTGCAGTCGTGCTCGGTTTCGGCTTCCGCACTACACCAATGACACACCAAGGAGAATGTGCGGAGGAAGAACGGGGATGCGGAGCATGAACGAACTGTTGAGCTTGGCTGTGGGATAATTAGATACTAGTTTTTGCAGTCAACATCGGATGTAATTTATGCTTTGTGTCGAACAATGGGGCCTACCTACTGCTACAGTGGACGCAATAGTCTTGTCACCAACGACGTTGATTTTAACCCTTACGACTGTGATTAGACCCCGACATAAAGTTGGGTTGAACTACAGTAGTCACGGCGTCCTAGACACTGGATTAGGGTCTTTTAAACGCATCGCCCGCATGTGCGCAATCTTAAATGCGGTAACCACCCCACATAGCAGTGGTATGGTATCCCCAGTTGACGGCAATAAGACCAAAGTTTAAGATCTTCTACTGCTTTAGAATACATTTGGGCCATGCGTGCTTTCAAAGTGTTTCGTAGGTACATACTTCAGACAGTTTAGTACACATTGAGGAGGCCGTGACTGAAACATTGCTACTGTTCACGTTTCAAGTGACTGAATAAAGAGACCTGCCCCCCCAATCAATTTCAACACCAACCTAGGCCTTGGTCGAGCGATAAATACAGTCAGCAGTTTGCGGTCTGATCACGAAACCATCAAGCGAAGCGACTTGCACTGATCCTATGTTCTGCGTTCTGGCCAAGAAAAGGTTGCGTGCTTGATAAAATATCGCTTCAGAGTGCTACAGAAAGCAGTACTGCCGTACTTGCAGTATAGAGTACCACTGCTGTAGTTGCTTCGAGTTCGTCAATCATGGTCGCCCGATATGTACGTCCTGTTATTATGTATACAACGTTGGGACGGTGTTTTTCGCCAACGGTACACTACGGCTGATTTGTAGGAAGCATGGCGTATAGATACATAGTAGATAAAATATATCGGTAAATATTGGGGGTGCAAGTGAGTACACGCAGGGAATGAGAATTGGTTCGATGAAGTTAGTGGTATTCGATGAATTATGTCAGCTTTTTCATTTTGAATGAATAACGCCCTGCACATTGTCAGAAGGCAAATACAAATAATTTGTTGCAAACACGAGGAGGACGTACCACGACTGTATCGCAGCAGTACAGCACGCAGGGCATCGAGAACGACGAAGTCCTAATGAACGGGCGAAAAATCAGGTGCACTGCAGAGATCACTCACATTACGAACACGGAGCAGAGCTGCAGACACAGGACCGGGCGTAGTGGCTGTAGGTAATACAACAGCTGCTACGCAGGTAGTGAGGCTGGCTGTAAAGTAACACGATGGGAGTGCTGGTCAAGGCGGAGGGGTAAAGTGCAGTGAGAGGGCCGGGTGGAGGGGGGACAGGAGCTGAATAGGTCGCAGATTGACCCCAGGTGTCGAGCAGTAAAGCAGAATCGATTAGGAAACGGAATGCGGCGTGTAAGGTATTCCGGCCGGCCGCAAGAATTAGTTTTCACGCCGGAGTGTCACAACGACAAATCCCACAGTTTCGAGTATGAGAAGCTCGTGGCTTGCATATCTCATATCCGTTCGATAACAAATGGTTTGTAAACCCTGACGTTCGGGCACATGTCAGGCAGTTGCATCAGGTCGGCTAGGTTTGATATCATGACGATACAATACATATCACAGCTGACGTACTTTTTTAGTTTTTTTAATTGTAATACACACCAAACATTTTCGACCAAAGAATGATATCATCCGTGTATCACTGGTTGTAGGGGTATGTATGATTCGGGTAGTGACACACCAATCCGATAATTGTCGATGCCAGAATTACCACCCACGTAGCCTGGTGTTTTTCGCGTTTTGATTTTAGAAATTCCGCAATATATCACTATTGGAAAGAGATAGCCCCAGGCAGAACACAAATAAATACAAGGTGCAATCTTTCTGACTGCTTCGCGTTCCGTGTTTCCCAAACCAAATTCTCTTTTAAAAATTTGCTACCTCTATACTGAATTCGACTTACCGAGCGTGCGATCATACGGTTGTTCCAATGTGGTTTGGTCAGAATAAATTTTGTTTGGACCTAAACTTCAATAGTTGGCGGTATGCACGATACCCAGGACTGTACGCTCATGTAGTTTGCCCCGGTGCTTGCATTCCGTTTAGTATTGTACAAGGTAGAATGCTGGTAGTATGCAGTGGTGTCTCTTCCGGCCAAGAGGATTCGAATCTGAAAAACGAAATAGTGTAGTGTAGCTTGACCGTGTGCGTAGTTTCCATTGTTTCCGGGGATTCCTTCCTTCAGGAATGTTTTCTGTGATCAACGTCCAAGCTCATGCTGTACGTTTATTTTGAATGGCAACCGCAATAATATTATAGTGCGTTCACGTATGATGATGCTGTAAAAGCGCTACTACGGCCGCCTCAGAAGCTAGGCTTGGAACCAATGCTGCGGTTTGCCGTCGGTTTCTACTTGTATAAGTATGTAGTGTCTCGGTGCCTGCTCCTTTGTTTTGCGCAGGCGTATGATACTTCAAGTATGCTTTCACTCCGAGCTGTATTGCACAACATAATACGCAATCGATCTCACGGCGAAAAAGAGTCAAGTCCGTACAATACGAAAATGCACGTGCGAGCCGTGGTACCGTGGAAGCTTTACATGGCTGTAGTATATATCGCGCCAACATATGTTCCGCTGACGGGGGTCCTCGGGTCATGGCCTGCATTATCATCTGTCTTCGTATAGCACAGTGATATTTGCGAGCCAATTTGTTTGTCTACCGGACTGGTTTAGCGTACAGTATTTTCCAAGGCCGGGTGTGGGGCGGGGTATAACGTTGTCCACGTGAAGCATGCTAAGGTAGAGAGGCATCATTAGGTTTTTGAGGCTCCCAACTTGACGGGCCCTGTACCATCGGCAAGCCGCCCAACAGCCGATTTAGTAAAAAAAGCGGAAAGTGCAACTCGATGAAAAATATCATGTCCTTACTGTAGAAAAGCTCATAATATCGCAAGCACGGAGCATAATTCCGACGATTTTGTCGTTAGAAGCCCCATCAGTCAGGGAGAAAAGCAGGGAAAAGACACCATCGTAGTACACGTCACATGAAGTGTCTTTTAAATGATTGGATCCCCTCCATGTCATAGCACGGGTCATCCAGAGCTAAAGTATAATGTTAGGGTTCCGTTGCGCCAAGGGCTCGAAAGGGAGCACCGTGGTCATCGTGACATCCACACAGTAGGCTCGCAATAACGTCCGCCCGAAGGCAAGTATAGCGTGTAAGAAGTGTCGCATCGTGAGCAGCGCTCCCCCCACGAAAGAGGTACACGGTGCAGGCTTCACAACTATTGAAGCCCATTTTGCCATAGTTAGTTCCAAATAGCTCTACACCAGCCGCAATACTAGACGTTACTTCGAACGATTTCGAGGCTAGTCTTGACAACGTAATTTTCCCTCCCCGTGTTGTACGTCTGCACTCTTCATTTTTTTTTATATCCGTCGTTTTTCTATATCGATGATGTTTCGAATGCTGGGCGACACCACCGGCGTGCTCGACGAACGAAACACCGAAATCCCCCACCTTGGAAGCTCAACGAGCGACCTGTTTGGTGTGCTTGGTCAGTGGTTTATACAAATGATATGGCTATCGCTACGTGGTCTGACATGCTCTCGTTCCAGCATCGTCCCCTCCGATCACGAAACACCACAGCGCAGTCTTCACGCGCGTTATGAGTAACGAGGAACTAAACGAAAAGGAACATCAAGGTGTCGCCTAAGACTGAAGACCAGTTCGCCCATCTTCGAGCAGACCAAGACGAGACGTTGCTCAGTGCCAAGATTAGAGTGGGCGCGGATGCATTGTACGTGGATGCTATGCACGGCTGAATAGTTTTCTGCGGAGTGTACAAAATCTACAACGACCAGAAAACCACGAGAAGTTGTGATCCTACCTGACTTTATTCTTGAACCTATTGAGTTCGCCGAGGAGGGGTGGCTATAATGACCGTCTTAAGTGTGCTGCCTCAATGACGTTCCGCACCGCACGATCCGTTCAACGCAATTTCATCATTTCCGCGGCCAGTCGAGGCGTAGATATCGTTGAATTTACCTGGTGTTGCCTTGTTGCTACACGTTGTGATGTCTGTTTTTTGCTGAGCCTAACTGCCGATGCAAAGACCACAAACCAACATCCGCCCCCAACAGCTTCTTATGCTTCTCCTACACCCGCCACTGGTACGGCCCGTGTGTTTGTCCCGAGGTCCCCACCCGACCAGATATCTGCGATTATACAAAGCCGTATCATGTACTACCTGGCAGACAAAGATCCTCAATAGCCCATTTTTACGTAGCGGAACTGAGCTGCCACATGCCGTACAGTGGTATCACCCAACGAATGTTCAAACACACAAGAAACAAGCACCAGTGTGTTGGTGGACCCCTGCGAGCCGGTGATGTCGGTAAACTGTTCCTTTATGTAGGCAGTTGATTTTGAATCTCAGATCCGCCTGATTCACGATTGATAGGCGCATACCATTGAACAACGTGCTAACCTTTCGCAGTGTATGGTAGCCTTGTCTTGCTGACAACACCAGGGCCCATCATCGGTACCAATACCACATGTGCGTCGATGCACGGCGGCTGCCCAATTGGGCTCTGTGTGCAGCCTCTTGGAGAGGGTATACACAGGAAGCATTTATTCCTTTGCGTATTATCGTTTTGAAAGCCCCCACCAAAACGAAAATGTCCGGGGTAGTCACGGAGGGGAAGTCGGTATACCATGCCTATTCACCATCCCACTACTTCAAAGCCAGCAACGGCGTATGACCAGTTGGTGCACTGGCTATGCTACAGCAACACTGGTCAACAATCTCGCAGGATAGCGTTCAAACCATACTTATTCCCATATACCATGAATAGACTGCACTTTAGGACATGTAGAGAGAAACCCTTATGTTCCGACAGATTGTCCCATTATGATTCGCCCTACTACTACCAAACACAGTCTAAGTGGTTTCGACTGGCCTGCTGAAACGGTAAAAAAAATAAAAAGCGTCTAGACAACTGTCCGTGAACGCTCTGTCTGGTTGTCAGCACCTGCTACAATGTTTTAGATCGTCCTGCTTCAAACCAAAGGGCAGGTCCCACTTCTATGCGTCGCCACCGTTGTTTGTCCCGGTATCTTCGCCCTTTGCTGTATGTCGCCATGTCAAGAATTTGCACCTGAATGCCCTGGTCGGTAGTATTCCCGACAGAGGTTGAACTAGGACCAAGGACAGCAGTCCTGACGATCCGTTCGACGAACACAAGCCCCATCCTGACGTCAGCGACACTTATTGAGAACATTTACACTACTACCAAAAAAATGCACTGCTTTGTCTATAGCAGAAACCCCCCTGAATACATGAGATGCCTGCGCCACTGGCCATCCTGCACCATGATCACAAATGTGTTCCAAGCATACGCCTTGATCCGAGCTTGAACATCTACATGACGAGACGGTCCGTCCCTATACCTCACAGCTCTCCTTACGCGGGACCCAGATCACACAAGGGTTCAATATCGATGCAACCGTCAGCAGAACAAACGGAAACGCTTCTACATATATTGGCCACAACCCACGCCCCTTCTCGTGTTCCTTTCCTCCACTCACTGGCGATGTCCCATCCTCAACACAATGACAACTATGGTGTTGACCCTTCGGCATATGGTCTAGAACCTCTAGACATCGTAGTATCACAAGGATATGTGTACAATAGTCACTACACCTTGTATACGGGCAAACTACAGCCGCGAACCAGCGGACCACAACGCGTAAGTGGACAGCAAAAAATGCACCCCCCTACGACGTCTATTAGCTGGCGCTTGTCCTTTGACCTCCAAGTATCCCGCACAAAACCGTCTCGCATCTTCTCCATAGGCTACTCGTACATTACGTTGTATACCTGCCATCTATCAACTTTAGCATAGAAACCACTACCCGTACCTTACCCCCCTGTGGCCAATATATTGTAAGGGCTTACAGCATTAATCCGCGAATCCAGCACAGGTTTATAAGTAACAAGATGACCTCCAGCGGGTACCCCCATGGTCCCGCCTGAAACGCGCCGCGACAGGCAGCTAGTACTACAAACATTACTTGCGTGAGCCCACCAAGCGCTATTTATGTGGATGAGACCCACAATGATA
This sequence comes from Nereocystis luetkeana, assembly GCA_031213475.1. Lineage (NCBI taxonomy): Eukaryota > Phaeophyceae > Laminariales > Laminariaceae > Nereocystis > Nereocystis luetkeana. Next base: position 5,747,086 of record JARUPZ010000014.1, on the reverse strand, counting down.
CTACCGATCACCAGAACCATCTCACAGACCACAACAACGCGTTTCATGTGAGGTGCACCTTTTTCGCAATGGATGGGTGATAATTTGAAACTACCATTCTCAACAAGCGCATGACATCACGGTTCTTTATCTACATGCACCAGGACTTAATAGCCGACGACAGCCAAAAGATGAAACGTTGAGCCATGGTCGCATGCCGATGACACGAGTTGAGGTGCGGGCATCGTTCCCCGGCCTCAAACGTCGCCACGTGTGGTCAATACAGACGCAAACACTACAGGAATACAGCAGGACAACAGAAGAGTGATCGATCGATGCAATTTGTATTCTCCTCCACAAAGGAGGGAGTGAGGGGCACTGGTTTACGAACTACGTTTCACCCCGCCCGACGATCAGTAGATAGGCTCGAAGCCGTAGTCAGACTTCCTGTCGAACGAAGCACCGTTATGGACCTTCAGCCTGGCGTCGTCGAGGCCGGTGTTGCCCGACATTACAGTTCTCGTAGAGTCATCGAAGCGGATCGTCACAGCATCTTCGAACGAGTTCCCGATAAACTCGGTGCCATCGGCATCCATGATCTTGAGCGTCTCTATGCCCCCAATAATGGTGTTCTCTTGGAAACAGTTGTCCCTCGACCGCCCCGACTCTACCACATCGGGCGCGTCGGACCCGAGGTACGAGTAGGCGTTGTATCTGGACAGGGGACGAACACGGGGCCGTATTGCGAGAAACAGCACACATCACGTTGAGTTTAGGCTTTCGTTTACTACCGTGTGTGGGCGAAGAATCACACCGACATGTTGAACTATTAGTGGGTAACGTACTGCAGAACATGTGGCACGGCCTTGCACGTTTTTGCTGGTAGGCAGGGGGTTCAAGCGCTCCACAATGACGGTATGTGTTCAGAAACGTGGAGGGTATTCTCACTTGGTCGAGCCGCTGATGACGTTGTTGGAAAATACATTCCGGCCGCATCCCACGGAGATTCTCACGCCGTACTTGTTGTTCTCGAATATGTTGTCGGACACCTTAGCGTCGAACGACTCCATCATTGCCAGCCCAGCGTCGCCGTTGTCGTGGACGTAGTTGCCTACCGTGTGAGAGAAGGTGGATAGTGTCGAGTGCGGGCAATGATAAATATACCGACAAAAGAGTTCGCTGGTACCCTGCACATCCAAGGTACTCGCATTGTTAATTGTGTTGCCCGCAGTACAAAATTACCTTGTCGGATCACCGCACAATATTATCATTCCCGAGATAGTCAAGCGCGTGTTTTGTCGTTAGTGCGTCGAGTCCGACTATATCCAACTAATGTTTGTGTACTAGCATGACCACCGGCTATGTCCCGGTCGTGTGCTTCACTCGTGGCCGGCGGTATCTTGACCGGGGCAGGTACAACACGTTCAACAGCTTCGCTCCAAAGTTTGGCATCAGCCGACTAGCGACACACAGACCGGCACACCTGTCTGTTTCCCCACCTCTACTAGCCCGAGTAGAACTATTCCATGTCGAGCGGCACATAAGCATGGGTTAAAACTACATTTTATTTCCCGTGTGCTACACCGCACAATTGTGAAGGTGAACGGAGTATCGCATACTATGTTTACCACCTAACCATGAGCAGGGCTCGATGTACGATCAGCTGCTCACCTTTCACAATAGCGTCGTCGCTGCTCCGGTGAAGGAATATTCCAGCAGACGACGAAGCACCGCCATAGACCTCGTTTCCCTGGACGAGCAAGATAATATCGCGTTGGTCGGATACAAAGCATCACCGTGAGAACTAAAGTATCGATGCACCATACAGCGTCTTCCCGCATGCATCGACGAGCGCAAGCAAAGTGCTGCCTATAGCGCGAGCACGTCATCCGCGGCCGTTTTGCAGAGACCGGCTTCGGGGTCAACTATCCATTGAGTACAATTACTCATATCCCGTCTGGCGATGACCTGAACACCTTGGTCAACTATATCCACAGCACGCAACACGTCAGGCAGATCGTACCTGGATGGACACCCCGTTGCAGCGCTTGGAGGCGATGATACCGTGATATCCGTTGTCGTAGACCTCATTGTCGTGGATCGTCAGGAAGTCGCTGTCGTCGTGGGGGTCGAAGCCGTACCCCGAGTTGTCGTGCATCTTGTTCCTCCTCCAGTCTCCTTGCTGGTGACCGTACGTGTAGACCCCGAAGTTGTTGTGGTGTATGTCAGAGTCGTAGATGTTGCCGTAGACGTTTACGTCATCGAACACTTCGAGGTTGCTCTTGTCCACGCAGAATCCACGGACCTGGTTAGATGATTGACAGATCCAAGCGAGAGTTCGAGCGCCGATGGGCGAAGATGTGTTTACATTGTAATAGACTCTGGGCTACGCTTGGTCAACGTGGATTGGTATGCGTAAAACGACGTGTTCGCAATGCATGTTTCAAAAGACCACGCTAGCAGTCGCCCACTCATACTGGTAGTAGCGTTGTTTGCTTGATTCTAGACAATATCACAGCAATCTATAAACGGTGTTTGACATACGCACTGTTGGGGATGGAATGCCGAACCAGGCATAGCTATCGTCACCCTATGCCGGGATGTTCCGGGGTATTCTGCTCAGACCCTCGACTGTCTGCAGACAAATGTTCAGTTACAACGGCAACAGCAGGCTCCCGATGGATAAGACTGCAAGGCCATGACGGTTGTTTAGGGTATCAAGGAAAACGCAGAAGGTGGTCGGTATCTTTGTTACAGAAGAATATATAACTAGCAGTAACGTCTCCGACCGCACCTCGTTTCGATTCATTTCCAGATATTAAGCTCTAGTTGTTCCTTTTCTGGCATCTGTTTCCGAACCCACCTTCCACGTTAGGCCGTAGGCCTCGCTTCCTTGGTATCCAAGGTAGCCCATTTCGCTGTCCACGATGTCCATCCGCGCCTCTCCCATACTCTTCTTGGCTCGGCCCCTGCAAGTCTGGCTGTCGTCGGTGATGACCTCCGAAACGGCGCTGATGTACGACCGACCGTCCGTTTGGTTTTCGTCTGGCGCATTTGCGGATGTATCCCACGAGAAAACCTGGATTGGCGTGCGTTCGTTGATGGCGAAAGCGCAACATCAACAGTGTTTGCGGAACACATGACCAGTACCGGTTTGAACGTGATCTAGGTAGTAGTGATGTCATGATGGACAATGTTGGAGGTGCGTGAAACGAAGTGAAAGCCGTTTCATGATGGTGATGGATCATGCCGCGACGCTATACGCAACGGAAAACGACCTGACCTACAATGACGCCGAGATGATGACTGGGGCTAGGGTTGAAAACGACCAACGGATCCGATTTACGTATCGTATCCAGATGGAAAATATGCTGAAATGCCACCAGGCGAAATAGTTCGCAATAGGCCCATATGGGGTCATTGCATTGACGCATAGCGAACATTCGTCCTGAATCGTATACGTGGCGTCGGTCGCTGTAGATGTTCTCCTCGTGAAAGCGCTACGGTGGCAAAAACGAGTATTTGGTCCTGATTAAGGTGTCCGCCACGCTGCACAGGTGGGCCTTCCGATGCCAGGCACAGTGGATACGCAACCAGGAGGCCCGTGGGGAATAGATATGTCTCATCCTCTCGAGGTATCCAAGGGATCTGAAAGTGGTTGCCTATGAATGCCGCAACTGAACGCTTCTAGTCTAAGACCGATAACCTTTGACGGGGGCGCAAGCTCCGATCATTCGACGGTGTGTGACTATGGCTGAACCCCCGTATGATCCGAATTGCAGTGGTTACCTTGGTGCCCGAGAAATCGAGGCTTCCACCGTGAGCGCGAAGGTTGATGAAGGTATTGCTCGTACTGAGGAGGCGTAACTCGTCAGCATCTCCACCAGCCGATGTACCGTGCACCTGGATATGACCGAGGTGCGGGGGGTTGAGGATGTGAATATACCGGAAAGTGGGGTTTACGAGTGTGCTCCGGAAGTGTGCCATAATTGTAGCAACGAAGATAAACGAAACGCCCCCCTTGCACAACATGGGCAACCGAAACCGTTGGGGAGACGTTGGGTGCTGTAAAAAAACCCACACGGTGTCGATCATCTCTCCACTAGTCGCCACGAATGGTGTGCAACACTACACAAGGATGCATGTCCGTCCACGTCGTGCAAAGCGAGGATCGTGGACAACTATGAAGTAAACGATGGTATCCGTCGAAAGCGAATCCGGAAGAACCAATGTATGGATAACCACAGTTTAGGTAGTATGGCCCCCCGGCCTCGTATCTAAGCGATATCAAGGGCGCTCAATGTGGGCTTAAGACGCTCAATCACACATGCTAACACTCGCCTGCCATCATGGGGCACACGCCCTGTTGGACAAACACGAACGAAAAACAAGAGGGAAAATACCTACCTGGAGAGTAACGCCGTCTTGCACGGACAGCTCCTCGGTGAGCAACCATGTCCCTGTAACGCTGTCACTGATATTGCCACTCTCGGGGTCCACGGCATACAGGGGCGCCTTTCCTCCTCGTTCTTTCCATATTTGATTCAAAGTCACACAGCCTCCGCGGGTGCTATTGTCCGCGGACACGATATACAGCCGCGAAGAAGCCGAGGAGTATCGAATAGACACCGGAATGGTCGCATCGCACTCTGGCTTGGGGATAGGCTCGTTCGGCGACTCCGTGTCAATAGCGGTGACTTGCTCGAGAGCGAGCATGCTGAGAACGGCTGCTTTTCCAGAGGCTGCCTTCATTTTCGTTCCAAGTGTTTGGATCGGAAGATGCCGTGCCTTCTTCCGAATGAGCTGTGAGGCTTAGAGTCGTTCGTTTCGGCGTCTGCAACACACCAAGGAAAATCTGCGGAGAAAGAACGGGAATCCGGAGCATGTACGAACCGATACGCTGGGTTGTGGGAGAAGTAGATATTCGTTCTTGGAGTCAACATCTGATGCATTTCTTGCTGTGTGTTGAGCAATGGGGCGTTCAGACTGCTGTTGTAGTGGACGCTTTTGTTCGTCCATGAAAAAGCTGAGTTCGACCATGGCGGCTGGGATTCGACCCCGACACGGGGTTGGGTATAACTGCGGTTGTCAGGGTGTCGTTTGGGAGACTACGTCGGGGTTTTGAATGGCATCGGCCATATGTGCGGAATCCAAAATGCGGGAAACATGTATACAACCCTCATAGAGCGGTGAACCCGTTGTTGCCGACAGCAAGACCATCGTCGAAGATCTTCTACTACTGTAGAAGACATGTGGTCTATACTCGCAATACGTATTTCCGAAAGTATTTCGTAGATACTTTCTTAGCACAGAATACAGTTTGCGGTTTGCGGTTATGTCGCCAAACCATCGAGGTGAGCCAACTGCATTGATCCATTGTTTTGCGTTTTGACAAAAAAAAGGCTACGTACTTGACAATATATCGCATCAGACTGGTACAGAGGTGTATACTGCTGCTGTACGTAGTTGTAGTCTATATATAGTACTACTGCTGTAGTCCTATTTTATTCGTCAACCATTGTTTCCGCCATGTACGTCCTGTTATTTTGTATACAACGTCGGGACGGTGTTTTCCAGCAACGGTACACTGCGTCTGGGTTAGTTACAAACACGAGGAGGACGTACCGCGACTGCGCTACAGCAGCACAACACGCAGGAGGTTGAGCACGACAACGTCCTATGAAACGACCGAACACTCAAGTGCACTGCAGAAATCGCTCACCTTAGGAACACGGGCCTGGAAACGGACTGGCAGACACAGGAACGGGCGTAGTGGCTGTAGGTATCCAGCAGCTGCTGAAGAAGTAGTGAGGCTGGCTGTGAAGTAACTCGATCGGAGTGCTGGTCAGGCTGTGGGGTAAAGTGCAGTGGGAGGGCCGGGTGGAGGGGGGAAAAGGCCTAAATAGATAACAGATCGACCTCAGGTGTCGAACATTAAAACATAATTGGTGAGGAATAGGAATGCGGCGTGTAGGATAATCCGGCCGTCGGCAAGAATTGGTTAACACGTCGGAGAACTACAACAACGAATCCCGTATTATCGAGAATAAGATGCTCGTGGATTGTATATGCAGCGTACGTTTCGACATTTATTTACAGTAGTTGATATCTATAGTTTTGGGGCATGTCATGCATTTTCGTCGGGTTGGCTAGGTATACTATTCAGAAGTTACAAGATAAACACCAAAGGCTGCTAGGGAACAGGGCCTGGATACTTCGCTGACCGACTCCAGATGTCAGTTAGAGAAGAATTGGCGATGAAAAGAAGTGTGGCGTGTAGGAATATCCGGTGGGTGGCAAGAATTGGTTAACACGCCGGAGTGCTACAACGACAGATCCTACACTTTGTAGATGTTCGTGGATTGTATATCCCATGTACGTGCGACGTTTACTAAAAAACGTACCGGGCGCTTTGGTGCGTTCCAGGCAGTTGCATTGTTGGGCGGGCAAGGTATTCGAAAAACAGTTTCATGGTACAAACCGTGTGACACTGGTCGTCGCGGCTCGTATGATCGAGGTAGTGGTAAAATAATTCGGATAATGTAGATGTCAGAACTATCACCCGAGTAGCCTGGTGTATTTCGCATTATGGTTTTAGAATTTCCACACTTTATTGCCCTGGGAAAAGGCGAAACCTATTAATACGGAAAACGCAGATACGATGTAGGATATTTCTGACTGCCTTCACGTTCCGTGTTTCCTGAAACAAAATTCTCCATCGCTACCTCCGTGCTCAGTGGGAAGTGCCGAGTGCGCGATCATATGGTTGCTCCCACGTGTTTTTGATCAGAATAGAACTTCTTTGAGCCTAATGGTCAAGAGAAATTGCATGTGTGCATTGTAGATACGGGCTGTACACTCATGTCGTTTGCCCCGAAGCTTGCATTGCTTGTTGGATTGTACCAGGTGGAATCCTGGTAGTGATCAGTGGTGTCTCTTCCGGCTAACGGGAGTAAAATCTGTCAACACGATTAAATACATGATGTTGCAGTGGAAACGCTACTACGGCTGCCTCCGAAGGTAGACTTGGAAATGATGCTCCGGTTTACCTGAGTGTTCCGCGTGTATGGATACGTTTGTGGCTCCTCGGTGTCTGTTCCTTGGTATTGCACAGGCGTGTTGTGTTTGAAGTATGATCGCCTCGTGTGCTGTATAGCACAAGGTAATACGCAGTCGCGCGCCCGACGAAGGGGGGTCAGGCCCGAGCAAGCCAAGCGTACATGCGAGCCGTGGTACCGTGGAGGCGTTACGTTCTTTCAGTAGACATTGCGCCAACATACGTTCCGCTGACAGGGCTCTTCAGCTCATGAACTATTACGAATCTTGGAATAGCACCGTATTCTTTGGAAGGCTCTTTTTTTGGTTATCGGACTGGCTTACCTAACATTATTTTCCAAGTTCGGGTATATATAGTTCGCCACGTGAGGAATGCTACCGCAGAGAAACACTATTAGTGTTCTGAAGCTCCTGACTGGGGGGCTGTATACCCCATCCAACAGCCGATGTTGAAAAAGCGGAAAGTGCAACCGGATGAACAATATAATTCCCTATGTGTGAAAAAACTCTTATCGCAAACACAGAGCAGCGTTCCGGCGATTTGGGGTAAGAAGCCCCATCAGAAAGAAACAAATGTCGGCTAAACAGGCCGTCATAGCACGCGTCACGTGAAAACGTTCTCATTAATGATATCCTCTCCCCATCGTAGCACGGGTTATGCGGCACAAGAGTCTCATATGAGTGTTCCTTTGGGCCAATACCTCGAGAGGGAGCGCCGTGGTTGCGGTGATATCCACACAGTACGCTTGCAGCATCGTCTGCCCCAGGGCAAACAGAGCGTGTGACAAGTGTCGTATAGTGAGCAGCGCTTCCCCCGTTCAAGAGGTCCTCAGTCCAAGCTGCAAAAATACTGAAGCCCGGGCAGCGCCAGTTCCATGTCGGTACATCAGGTGCAATACTTGTAGCGCTTTCGTTCGCCGCTGAGGCTAGCCTTCCGAATTCCGTTCGCTCTTCGCGTGCTGTATGTGGTCTTCATCGTTTTCGTTAGTCGGCGGCGGCATCGAATCGTCCGTTCCACAACTGCTGTATATCATCTCGGGTGTGCTGAACTATCGAAACATAATAGCGTCCCACTTTGGAAGATGAACGAGCGACCAACTCAGTGTGTTCGTGCTGCAGTGAATCAAAATGGTTCGGCCTCCACTGGGTGCTCTGACATACCTTTGTTATAGCATCGCTCCCTGTGGCCAATAACTTCTGTAAGCACAACTTTCATGCGCGTTATTAGCAACTAGAAACCTTCACAGAAATGTAAATGAGGGAGTGTCCCTAGTCTGGATAGCCAGTTCACCGATATTTCGAGCAGACCAACCAGACGCATGGCTCAGTTTCGAGTTTTAGAATAGGCTCGTCTGCATTACACGCGCATGTTACGCACCGCAGCAGAGTTTTTCTGCTAAATATTCAAAGCAACAACGGGAACAAAAGTCATGACTCACTATAACCCTTCCTGATTTTAATCCTGTATCCCATTGAATGTTAGAGAAAGATTACATTAGCAAGTTTCTGTCTGAAGTGTGTTGCAGAATAGTCTCACCCAAACGTCTATCACCTGAACTCAGTCCTTACCCGGACCCGCCGCAAAGTCTTTTCGGAACTCCGGCGACAACGGTAGCTCGCTAGCCCCGGCGTAGCTCTGGCCACGTTTCTTCTTGCTACCCCGCACTTGTCCACTCGAGGTAGCCTCGATGTAGTACTTTGCAGCTGACTCTGTCTTCCAGCCACCAATTTTCATGATCTCGTCCGCAGCCGTCCCGGCCAGGGATTTGCTGAGCGAGCCTCTCACTCGAAAGGAATGCATCGTGAAGTGGTTCGGCAGGTCTGCCATTCGCAGATAGCTTTGCGGGTTCCCCGCCATACGGGCCGCGGGGAGAGAGATGGCCCCGGCCACCTTCTGCCGTAGCAACGGGGAAGAGGTACCCAGTGCTTAAGTTCCACCCAATCCGCTGTGCGGCCGAGATGTACGCCGTGACCGTCCGAAAGGCGCAAATCGCCGGGCAGTCCCGGCCCGTTAACACCACCTGTGAGGCCCGCAGCGTCTTGCCAAATTGATAGTTGAAGATCAAACCCTAAGACGCTGGGAGCCTCAAGATGTGGAAACCCATGGTAGAGGAAATATTGTAACCGCTACGCATAGAATCGAAAGCCAAGGAATACAAGGCGATATCTCGGGTCAGCAAAATATGCTCTGCCAGAGAACTGGCCACCTGAGCACGCAACCGCATGCCTCTTGGCAGGTATTTGAGTGTGTGTTCCAGCATGGGCGCCGCCTGATCGACCTGAATCCCGACCTGATTCTGTTTCTCAGGTACGAAGGTAAGGTACGAATCTACCAACGGGCTCGAGCACGGACTTCATACCCGGCGAACGGTGTCCCACTCCTCTCTTTGCTCGCTTCATTCATCGATATTGTCAGCTTGGACCCAAAACCTTTCGAATATACTCGGCCGCATACCGTTTAGCAAACGAAGACCCCGTCAGGCACGTATATTCGCCCGCGTGGGCCAGACCGGGGCAAAAAGCTCCATGCACCATCTTGGTGCCTTTCCCCTGCGTGTCGAGGAAGCAGAGTAAATTAAAGACATCGTCTTGGGTAGCTGTTAGCCAACCACGATACCCCGCCGAAACAACGAGCACAAAGGCGTCAAACGAGTCGGCCACCCTAGTCGTTGCCTCCCCACTCAGAGGTGACCCGCCTTGAAGAGGCTCCCGCCAGTCCCGTTCTCTTGGGAAGAGAACGCTAAATAAATAAAGGGGGACCGTAAGTCTCGAAGAGCGTTTTGAAGACAACCGAAACAGCGAAATATTTGCGCGCCACTACGTGGTGGCTGCCCGTCCCTGCGCGATAGTAGCGGAAACTTGGGCACCCGTTACCCTTTGGTACGGAAGTCTATAGCCGAGGGCTCTTACCTCGTCGTCCACAAACCTGGTGAACCTTGACGGGATACGGTTGGGAAACACCGCTCCGGGGAATCGGGCGACGTCATACGGGCCGGCGCTCGACGACCCCGGTATTCCCTTAGGAGAAGATCGTGAAGATGATTTGCTCTTTTCCCTGCTACTGTAACACCTCGCGTCTACCAAAACCTGATGCTGCATTTGTTGTTTATGTAGTAGTCGTCGTGTTGCTGTAGTAGGTGTCTACCGCCGCTATTGCTGTTGTCGTTTATGCTGTTGTTGCCGTTGTTGCTGCTCCCGCACGCGAGAACACGACTTGGTGGCGCAGCCCATGGCTGCTGCTGCTGCTGCTGCTGCTGCTGCTGCTGCTGCTGCTGCTGCTGCTGCTGCTGCTGCTGCTGCTGCTGCTGCTGCTGCTGCTGCTGCTGCTGCTGCTTCTGCTCGTTTCCCTGCTGCTGTAACCCCGAGCGCCTATCACCCCTGATGCTGATTTTGTTTGGTACGCAGACGTCGTTCCCGTTGTTGCTGTTGTAGGCAGCTTTGGGTCAGTGTCTGCCGCCGCTGCTGCAGCTGTTGTCTATGTTGTTGTTGCTGTTCCCGCATGTTGTCGACCTTCAGCACTGAAAACAAGCCACAAAAACAGGTACTAATTTCGAGAGTTTTTTGCACACTATAACCAAAACAAAAAGGCCATTTGTTTTTCTTAATACGAGACAGGGATATAGTACGCGTACTGCCATTTGTGTATGAGCTGCTGCTGCCGTTGTTGTGTTTTTGCACACTGTAACCCACTTTGTTTTCCGAACAGTTGCCGTTGTTGTTTGCAGCCTGCGTTTCTTTCCACGCCGAGACAGTTGTCTACCGCCGCTGCTGCTGCTGTTGTTCAGACATGATAACAGACAGGCGTTGAGTACACTATCACGGTTCCATGATTTATGCTGATCCTCTTTGCGTATGCTTTTGTTATTTTGCCCATAGAAGTCTACTGCAAATATTTGTTTATGATACCAGTGCTGCCTCTACAACTACTACCACTTACGTTTGCCGCCGACATTGCCGTTATTGTTTTTGTGCTCCTTCCCTCCCATTCCTATTTACCTTTCGTGTGTTCTTCTAGTACAGCCCACGCCAACACCTATTTTATGAACTGTCTCAAGGATGTCGTCTCAGGCTGCCCCTCCGACTTTGCCGTCGCCGTCAATGCCGCGAAAAAAGACCCAAGGGTTTGCCAACATCATTCATCGCATCCCATTCCTATTTACCTTTCGTGCTTCCTGCCCCTACAGCGCACGCCAACGAGGATTTTCTGAACTGTTTATAAAGTCTTCGTTAACTAAACTCATGCCAACTGAAATCTTTGTGTTCAACATGTCTTACATGTCTCTTTTGTGCTGTCAGTTAGTTGTCTATGATCTATTATAGCAGGTCAGGAAGGATTGTGTCTACTGCAAAGGAACTATCAAGGACAACGGCGTCTTGATCGGCCTATGCAAGGCCCCCCTGCACTTCTCGTGCTCCAAGCACTCCGGGAACCTTTTCATCGCCCAGGTCGAGCAAGTGTAGGGGGAACGCCACGCGAAGTTCGGCGAATAGGCTCCGGTGGAACTGGATAAAAGCGCCGCCAAGCGGGAAGTCTGTGTCGGCCGATCTCCTCGATTCGGAAACGAAATAGATCTTCGTACTCCAAGAGTCTGTTCTCGTGTCTATCGTGATCTTCCGGTAGAGCACCATACACAGTTGATCTGCCTTTGGTCTGCGCGTGGGGTCTGGATATTGAGGTGTTCGCGGGCGTTTCGTTGCAGCGTCCGCCTGCGCCTATAATATTTAAATACTTTCAGCAAACATCCGTTGTGCGTTTACTTCAACGTCTGCCAGCGGGTGCTTTGAGTTCAAGCGTGGGGAGTAGACTGGTTCTTTTGTTTTTCGGTGGGGGTTTCTTCACCTAAGAAGGATGTCAGGTTTTGCATCGCCTTCATCAAGCTAGTGCCTTGGCGAGTGCCAAGGTCTAATTGACTTTTTTGCATCCCTTTTGGGTGCTGTGGACAGCGAAGGATCCTGTTTTTTTCGATATTCCTTGGGTGTTTGTCAGGGTGCTGATTCCGTTGTTAGTAGTGACGTTCGCGTTTGCGAGGGAATTTTTGCAACTACTCCCGTCGCTTTGCGTTTTTTGCGTTTCACGCCGGCCCCGGGCCTACTGCTACGCTTCGTTGAAAACGTTTTTCCTTGAGTAATTACTGTCATAGTTAATTTGGGGGTCCGCCAAAGGTTTCGTTCGTTCGTTGTCGAGCCGTTAGGTGTCGCAGGACATGTGTCTACTGGTGCTGGGGTTCGCCGAACAAGTGCATACTGTCGTAGTTGCATATCGTGCTCATGTCGCCTTAATGTCTCATAGCAGCTAGAATACAGAATGTCTACCTGCTTTGTCGGTCATTAGAACCGCCCTCTTGCGTCACCCTCATCTGCATGTTCCGCTCCTATTTCCTTATCAAAATACATATTTGGTTGATAACAGGTACATTTGAGCTATTGCCCCAATTACAGCACCAACTGCAGTAGGTGGAATAGCTCAACCTACGCCCGGATCCCGATTACGTACTTCGGCAAGAGTCTTCTTACACGCTACGCTCATGCCACTCCGAAGGGAAAACTTGTATATACCTATATATATGTTGTACATTCTTGTTGAGAAACCCCCAAGGAAAAATGAGATGTTGGGCGTAGTCACGGAGAGGGAGTCGGTGTGCAATCCCCACCCACCATCTCCGTACTCGAGAGACCGTAACGGCAATTTGACCAGTTGGTGCACTGGCTGTACTACAGGAACAAGGATCAATAGACTCGAAGGATAGCGCTCGAACAGGGGTTCCTATAAACCATAAATGGGCTGCACTTCAATACGACCAGTACAGATAAAGAGGCACCTTTCTGTTCGGACGGATGATCGCATTATACTTCGCCCTATTCCCACACTGAGTCTCGATGGTTTAGGCTGGCCTGCAAAACCGATACTTGACACACAACGCGCCTCAACGGCTGTTCATCAACCCTAGTCTCTTTGTCAGGACCTGGTGCAATGAGGTGTATCGTCCTGCGTCGAACCGAAACGCATATCCCAGTACATTGTGCCGCCATCGCGTTTTGGTGCGGCCTGTTTTCAACCTTTTATATGTGGTCATTTCGATGAAGTGCACCTGAAGGCGCTAGTCGGTAGTATTTCCGTCTTAGGTTGAACTCCGATCAAGGACAACATTCCAGACGATTCGTTCGACGGATACAAGCCCCACACCGAGTTCAGCGACACTTACTGTAAACGCGTACATTACTGTAACCAGTGCACTACCCATATTGCAGCGGACCTTCCCGTAGGTATCTGAGTTCCTTGCGCCACTGACAATCCTGTACAATGATCACACGCGTTTTCAAAACACACGCCAATATCAGAGCTCGCACGTCTATATGACGAGTCAATCCGCCCCCACGCTTGTGTCAAAATTATCTTTCCGCGGGACCCAGGTAACACAGGAACTGACGTACTAATGCAAACGGCAGCAGAACAAAGGGAACTTCGTCCAGATATCCTGGTCACTACAGGAACCTCACGCCTCTTCTCGTGGTCCGTCCCTCCACTGGCGATGCCCCGTCCTCTGCACAAGATCATATGTTTGGTTTAGACCTTTCGTCGTGTGGTCTGGACCTCCAGACATCATAGTACTACAAGAATATGTTAACGATAGTCACTTTACCTGATATACATACATGCAAACAACAACTGCGAACCAGAGGAGAACAACGCGTAAGTGAACAGCAAACAATGCAACATCTAGCAACGTATCTTTGCTGGCGCTTCGCATTTGCCCACCAAGTATCCCGCACGAAACCGTGCCACACCTACCCGACAGGCTACTTGTGTGATACGAACATCTGATACATACGAGGTGATATTTTTGTTCAAAAACAATATGTGTGAGCGATATTCCGCCGCAAAAAAAACGTTTCAAATGCCCATTCAATACACACTCAATTGAAGTATATTACAACTCGAACAACTCATTTTGTTTTGTCACGCCCAATCACATGAGCGTGTTGCCCTGCATCTCCACGATGATTTGTCGATTACAGCGGTGTCCTTAGTTGAGTCTTACTCGCAGTGGTTCTCGAGATACGACTTCAGGAAGGATTCCCCGTTTTTTTGGCTGGCCCAGCTCGTACCGGTATCAGCTCCAACATAGACAACACTACCCACAACTGATCCTCCTGTGGCCGATACATTACCAGCGCTGTACAGCTACAATCCTTGACTCCAGCACAAATTGTTCATGACGAATGGCCTCCGGCGGGTACCCCAAACGTCCGACCTGAAACGCACAGCCACACACTACACTCAGTTTTGCTCGCGTGAGTCCACCTAACGGGACTGGCCGATGAGACAAACAAGTATACTACGGACCACCAGAGCCATCGCAAGGACCACAAAAACGCGTTGAATGTGAGGTGCACCGATTTAGCAATACTTGGGTGATAACGTAAATATACAATATTCTCAACAAGCGCAAGCCATCACCGGTTGTATTCGACATGCACCACGACAAATTATCCGAAACCTTCAAATCGAGTGAACGTCGAGCCATAGCCGCATGCCGAGGACAAACGTAGAGGTGTGTGCAACATTCCCCGGCCTCGAACGTAGCCACGTGTGATCGAGAGACACGGAAACATTACAGGCCTACAGCAGGGAAATACAACAGTGACCGACGCAACTCGTATTCTCCTCGACGAAGGAAAACGTGGGGGGCTATGTTTCACCAACTAACTACGTTTGTCCCAGACAATTAGCAGATATGCTCGAAGCCAAAATCAGATTTTCGGTCGAACGAGGCACTGTTATGGAGCTTCAACCTGGTGTCGTGGAGGCCGATGTTGCCCGACTTTATAGTTCTCTCAGCGTTATAGAGACCGATCGTCACAGCATTCTCGAACGAGTTGCCGATCAACTCGGTGCCATAGGCATCCATGATCTTGAGCGTATCTGTACCCCCGATGGTGGTATTCTCCTGGAAACAGTCATCCTTCAACATCCCCGACTCCACCATATATATCGGGCGCGTCGGATCCAAGGTACGAGTAGGGGTTATATCTGCACAGGGGGCAAACAAGGAATCGCGGAACAAAGAGCAACGCACGTCATGTTTAGTTTAGGTGTTTGTTTACTGAAGTATGAGCGCGTGGAATAACACGGACTTACTTGTTGAAAACAGATGGGCAACAAGGTACAGACATGTATGTGATACGGCCTTGTACGTTCTGGTTGGTAGGCAGGGGATTTGAGCGCTTCATATTCGCAGTACCTGTTTTGGGGACGTGGACGGTACTCACTTTGTAGAGCCGCTGATGACGTTCTTGGAAAGGACACTCCGGCCGAATCCCACAGACATCCTCACGCCGTGCTTGTTGTCGGACATCTTGGCGTCGAATGACTCCATCACCGCCAATCCAGCGTCGCCGTTGTCGTGGGCGCAGTTGCCTGCCGTGCAAGATAAGGAGGGGTGTCGTCGAGTGCGAACAACCAAGTACATACGACAAAGCGAATGCGCTGTTACCCCGCACACCCAGCAGCCCGCATCGTAGATTGATTGTTTGCAGTGCAAGATTGTCTCGTCCAGTCACCACCAAATAGTATAATTCTCGAGATAGTCAAGCGCATGTTTTGTGGTTTGTGCCTCCAATCCGACTTTGTCGAAGAAATTATCGTGTACTAGCATGACAACCACCTTTGTCGCAACGGTCCTGTGCCGCACTTGAGGCCATTGATATATTGATTGGGGCATTCAGCAGCAGCAGGTTTAGGTTTAGCACCAGTAAGATTCTCCGCATCTACCCTCCCAACTGAACTTTTCCATGTGGAGCAGCACGTATACTTGGTTCGTATTATGTTGCCCGTATGCTACACCGCACCCATTACTGCGGTCGGTGTTACTCATAGTGTATGTACAACATGGGCAGGAGCAGGCCTCAATGTGCGATAAGCTTCTCACTTTCTACAAAGGCGTCGTCGCTGCTCCGGTTAAGGAATATGCCAGCAGACGACGGAGCACCACCGTAGACTTCATTTCCCTACACCACGGGCAGCAAGCAAAAACCGCGTTGGTCGGATAGGAAGCATCACGGAGAGAAAACACGTATCGGAGACGAGCGCACGTATATGGAGTATAATCCCACCTATCTCGTCCGGCGATGATCCGGTTACTTTGGTGTGCTACATCTATAACATGCAGCAAGCCTGGCAGATCGTACCTGGATGGAGGTGACGATAACGGTTATTATGAAACCGCTAAGGCGACGAAATCAAGTATGAGTTCCTGTCTAAGGTGGTGCCTGCGGTGCGCAGGTGGGCATTTAGATGCCAGGAACAGCGGTTACGCAACTCTGAGGCCCGTTAGGAATGTACATCTCGCATGCTCTTGAGATACCAACGGGCACTGAACGTGGTTGCCTAGAAATGTCACAGACGAACCATTTTCGTGTAAGGTCCATATCCGTCGCAGGAGGCGTAAGCTCCGAACGTTCGACAGAGTGTGACTACGACTGAACCCACGTATGTATGGTTCGAAACGCAGTGGGTACCTTAACCCCCAAGAAGTCGATGCTTCGACCTTGAGCGCGCAGGTTGATGAAGGTGTCGATGGTAGTGAGGAGGCGTAGCTCGTCAGCATCCCCACCAGCCGAGGTACCGTACACTTGAGTTTAACGAGCAGCGGGGGGTCGAGGAAGGTAAGGCACCGAAAAGTCAAGTGTATGAGTCCGGCTAGGAGACGTACCAAACATATGAAGCAACACAGATGAATGGAATATCCTCCTTGCACAACGTGGGCGAGCTAAATATTTGGACATACGTTGGGCAAAGTAATACACCCCACATATGTGTCGACAAGTTCTCAATTGGGTGTATTCCATGGTGTTCTACATTTTTCAACGTCTCCACAAGGATGCATGTGCATCCAGGTTGTGCAAGGGAAGGATCCTGGCCAACAGTGAAGTGAACGATGGTATATACCAGAACGAACCCCGAGTATCTAATGCATGAATAACCACAGTGTAGGTGGGATGGCCCCACGCTTTCGCATCTAGGCGAAAAAGGGCGTTCAATGTAGACCCAAGAAGCTCAATCACACATGCAAGCACTATTATGGCGCACACACCCTGTGTTACAAGAACAAACGAAAGACAATAATAGGCACAACATCTACCTGGAGGGTAACGCCGTCGTGCACGAACAGGTCCTCGCTGAACAGCCATGTTCCTGCAAACCTATCACTGATGTTGCCGCTGTCGGGGTCGACGGCATACAAGGGCGAATTTCCTCCTCGTTATTGTCATTTTCAGTTCAACGTCACACAGCCTCCGCGGGTGCTACTGTCTGCTGACACCATGCACAGCTGCGAAGAAGCGGATGACTATCGAATCGACGCCAGGATTCTCGTATCGCACTCGGGCTTGGGGATAGGCTCGCTCGGTGACTCCGTGTCTATAGCGCGGACTTGCTCGAGAGCGAAAATACTGGGAACGGCTGTTTTTCCAGTGAATGGTCGTCTTTATTTTCATATTCAAGTGTTGCGTTCGGAAGATGCCGTGTCCTTTGCCGAATGGGCTGTGAGACTTGGAGTCGTTCCCGGTTCCGGCTTCTGCAATAAACCCAGGGAAACATGCGGAGGACGCGCGGGGGTCTGGAACATATGCGAACGGTTACCCCGGGTTGAGGGAGAAGTAGATATTTTTTCTTGAAGCCACATTTGATGCACTTCGTCCTGTGTGTTGCACAATGGGGCCTTCACACTGCTGTAAAGGACGCGATTGATTTGTTACCAAGGAAGCCGAGTTCGACCATAGTGACCGGGAGTCGACCCCGAAATGGGGTTGGGTAGAAGTACGGTTGTGAAGGTGTCTTGGAGACTACTTCGGGTTCATGAACCGCATCGGCCATGTGTACGTAATCCAAAATGCGGGATACAGTATACAACCCTCTGGAGCTGTGGTATGGTATCCCCAGTTAGTTGTCGACAGTAAGACCAACGCTGAAGCTCTTCACCTACTGTAGGGTGCATGTGGGCTATACGTTTTTTTATGTATTTCGTAGGTACTTACTTTACCCGATTTAGTACACTTTGAACCCATGGCTGAAATGTTCCTGCACGTGAATTTTCGTTCACTGGATTAAGAACCCCGCCCCCCCCTGGCAATTTCAACCCTGACCTAGGCTCGCGTCGAGCACCGAGTGCAGTCGGCGGTTCGCGGTTTGATCGCCAAACCACCGAGCCAAGTCAATTGCACTGATCCATTGTTTTCCGTTCGGCCCAAGAAACGTCTTCGCATCAGACTGATACAGAAAGCGTACTGCTGTGGTAGTAGTAGTAGGAATAGTAGTCTCTAGGCGATACTGCTGTGTAGCTATTAATAGTTTGTATTCGTCAACCATGGTTTCCGCCATATATATATGCCCTGCAATTTTATATAACAACGTTGGGACGGTGTTTCTCGACAGCTGTACACTACAGCTGGTGTTGTTGCAAACACGAGGAGGACGTACCGCCACTCTACTACAGCAGTACAGCATGCAGGAGATTGAGCACGACAAAGTCCTATGAAACGACAGAAAAATCAGGTGCACTGCAGAGATCACTCACATCACGAACACAGAGCTAGAAAGGGACTGGAGGACACAGAACCTCGCGTAGTAAGAGAAGGTATGCAGTACTAGCTACACACGTAGTAGGGCTGGCTGTGAAATGCGTCGGTCGGAGTGCTGGTTAAGACTATGGGGTAAAGTGGAGTGAGAGGGCCGGGTGGAGGGGGAACAGCCCCTGGGTACTTCCCAGATCGACCCCAGATGTCAAATAGTAAAACAGAATAGGCGAGGAAAAGGAGTACGGCGGGTCCGATGATCTGGCCGGCGGCAAGAATTGGTTAACATACCGGGGGTTTACAATCGCAAATCCTAGATTTTCGGGAATGGGATGTTTATGGGTTGTAAACCCCATGTACGTTCGATGTATACTTGTTTTAGTGCCTGGAGGTTTGGCACATGCCAAGCAGTTGCATCGGGTCGGCTACGAGTAGGATCGAAATGATACCAAACACACACACAAAACCTTTCGACCAAAGCATGCTGGAATTTGTGTAGCGCTGGTTGTCGCGGCTCGGATGGTCCAGGTAGTGACGTAAAATTAACTGAAACCTGTAGTTTTGTCACATGCCAGGCAGTTGCATCGGGTCGGTTACGTGTACAACCAAAATGTTACAAAATCCACACCGAAACTTTTCGACCAAATCATGGTAAAATTCGTGGGCCACTGGTTGCCGGCGCTCGTAGGATCCAGGTGGTGACAATCTCTAATCAAAATAGTGTCGATGCCAAAACTACCTCCCAAGTAGCCTGGAGGTTTTCGCGTTTCGGTTTCAGAATATCCCCAATGCAGCGCCTTGGGAAAAGCGAAACCTAGGCAAAACACGAATCGCCAACTACGATATTTCTTGTTGTTTTCACGTTCTGTGTTTCCTGATTGTTTTTTTTTTTGCCACCTCTGTGTCGAATTCATCTTACCGAGTGCGCGACAATGCGGCTGCTCCCACGTGCTAATATCTAGAAGAAAACTTCTTTGAGCTTGAATGTTCAAACGAATGGTGGTGTGTACGATAGCCAGGAGATGTACACTCATGTAGGGTGCCCATGTACTTGCATCGCGGGTTGTATTGTACCAGGTAGAATGCTGGTAGTATGCAGAGGGGTCTCTTCTGGAGAAAATGATTTGAATCTGCCCAAAAGACAAAGTACATGCAACGGTATGTTCATATATGACGTTAGAATAAACGCGCTACTACGACCGCCTCCCTAGCTAGGCTTGGGAAAAATGCTGCAGTTTACCCTCGGTTTTTTCGTGTTAACGTTCGTGTTTTATCGGTGTCTATTCCTTTTTTCTCCACCGTGTTAACATTGCGTGCTGGGCATACAGGCATAGAATATTTATCCTAGTGCCGGGTGGATGAGATGGTCTGAGAAATGCCGCGACCTAAACTACTCCTGAAGGTTCGGGAGCGACAAAAAGAAGGTATTTCTTTACGATACTAATTATCATTGGTTGTTCTATCATTTTTGACAAATTTACGCCCACCGATTGGATCGCCATTTTACTTTCGTATTGTAGTATCTACCGAGCACCATTTAATGTAAGTATTGCATTGAAGGAGGGCTCCTGCGCCGATCTGTGGTCCCGCCCTCACTGCGTTACGTCCCTTATAATTGTATTTGTAGTTGGCCTATGGTCAAGCGCAGAAATGTCTCACCAAAACTTCTGACATTGATTCAATCCTTTCCTGCACACGCTGCAAAACCCTTTTCGAACTCTGAGTACAAGCAGTGGTAGCTCGCTAGCGTCCGCGTGCTGAGTCCCTGAAAGCGCTCTTCCGCGACGGACTTGAGCCACTTCAATCGACCTTACTGTGACGAGCTGCACTAAAGGGTACTAGTAGGCCTTAACATCAGGAAAAGGTCAACCGCATGGGCATCGTAATCCGCCAAATGTTGCACAAGGTATCCTGAAATGATTGGGGGTGGGAAACTAAACCCTAAGGCCGGGGCTCTGTTACGCGGACCAATCGAAACGTCGTGCGTCTACAAATGGGTTTCCGCCGAACGGACACAGTCGTACTAGGAGAAAAAGGGTAGTGCCTCCCCAGTTATCGGGGATCAGGACCGATGCCGTGCTTGCCATGAGGTCTAGGTCGAACATGTCCATCTTGTCCCAGGCCGCTTTCAACGAGGCCGGCGTTTTGCGAATGATGGCTTCTCGTGACGGCCGCGGGATGGCATCCGTGACTTCCTTCTCCGCTGTTAGAGTCCACTTCAACGACAACATAAAGGCGTACTCCAGTTGAAACTCAAACAACTGCACCAAGAACGGGCGAGTCTAGCGGTTCGTAGCACGCTCACGTTTCAAGGAATTATCTACCGACTGGTTGCCCACGCCTGTAAGCGCGTGTGCTCGCCGTAACGCGTCCGGGTGTAGCGTGCAGAACTATGGAAGGAAATGGTAGAGGCCATACATATCCTTCTGGTTGGTATGCTTCAAAACCCAGTCTAGCGGGAACACCACCCCCGCGGGGAAAGTGACCGAGGTCGTGTTTACCACGCCCCCCCATGCAACGGATGACACATCCGACGACCCTGTCGCCACGAAGGCCGCGAAGAGTCGCTCTCCCTGCCACGGTTCCTCTTGGAAAGTAGCCGACAATTAAGCCACTTCTTGAATACGCCTAAACGGTCAGCCCTTCAGCCTTGCGTGAGTTCGACAATGGACCAACCTAATTTATCTAGATCGGAGAGCACCGCAAACATAACGTGCGTCCACAGCGATGCCGGCCGGATAGTCACCATGGTGCTCTTGCAGTTGCCTGCTATACGCAGAAGCTTACGGAAGGACAGACATACTGCATCTAGGGTTGGTCGCAGCAGCTGCTGTAGTTTATCTTGTTTAACCCGTGGAACCCGGACGGTGGCTGTGTCAGAGTCGCACAGCATGCCGGCGGACGAAACCCGGCATGAATTGGTCCCCATCCCCCCCGCATTCCATACCGGGGAATCGTTAGGCATACGCCGTAGCGGACCCAGCATGGGGTCACGAGTGGCGCCAACCGTGGACGGCCACGCTCGCGGGCTTAGCCTACTCACATTCGTCGGCGTGCGGGGAGGGCGTGGGAAGATGAATGGCCTGCACGTGTGCGAGGCGTCGATCGAGGCGTTAGAGCCAGCCGTTGGCGACGACATACAGCGCAACGTAGGGGGAAAGACATACAGTTTATAACTCTACGGAATATTGGGTAGCGCTAAGATAGACCCGTCAAAACACGCGTGTACAAATTGGTGAGGTAATCGGTTCCACGTGGGGGCAGAATTCTGCCGCCTATGGTACAAAGAAAATAACTCTTTGTCAGCAAGCGTCGAAGCAAAGCTCAGTATCTAGGCGGATATCCAAGAAAACATGACGATTGCACAGACACCGGCAACGCAACTCCGTGCGTATCTACGTGGATGTTATTACAGTAACAGAAATTATGGATAACGAACTGCGTTTTGGTACGTTGGTACAGTAAAAAAAAATGTGGGTGGCAAGTTGCGCTAGTGTCTTGAAGGTGAATGTGACAGACCGCAATGATGCGCCTGCACCGGTTCAAAATATCCGCTTAGGCCCACCGTGTTTTCGAGAAATGTTCGGCACAGGTGAGCCGACGGCTGTCGTACATGAGATCAAAATATCATCGTAAATCAAGAAACACTTGAGCCAGGCGAATCAACCGTCAAACAATGGAGTTTCTACGACAAAGGTTACAGTCGAAACGACCTACTTATGTGCACCGAAGTAGACAAACATTGATCATGTGTCGAGCGATTTGATCTTCAAAAACAACTGTGTTTACGGCGACGCCTAGCGGTCGCAGTTGCGTGTTCGAGAACTTTTGGCCTCAGCCAAGCGAATTACCACCGTCTAGCGGCGCTTCTACGGCCGCGTCTGCGGTCGCGATCGCCTGACTGATGTACGCTGAAATCTACCCAATTCAATGATGCGTCTACGTGAATTCGCGTCGAGAAACGACATGTTTTCAGCAACACCAGACGATTGCCACCGCCTGATGTATACCAGGTACATATATATTTAACGTCACTTTTACTTTCCAGCCTTACTCGTGGGAGGTTTTACCCTCAACGAGCTTCGGACAAGCCGTGGTCACAGGTGTCATCCCTTCTCCCCCCAGGTACGTGCCTATAGTTTTTGTCGCGCATAGGGTTCAGCATTCCCACTGCTCTTCGATTCTCATCGAATGTAGCTAACTCACGCTCTCGCGCTTTCCGCCTATCAATTTCTTTTTTTCAAGAAAAAGCCACGAGCATGCACTCGGTGAGACTTGAACCAACGAAATTGATCTTGATAGGCACGTGGACCACCTACCAAGCCACCGGGGACGCCGGCCTTATATGCGCTGGCACGGATGTCCAAACCCTTACCTCACACCAGCTGTTTTGCAAGCGGAGCCCGAAGGAAGGGGCAGAACTACTATCGTAAGCCAATCTTATTATCGAGTGCCACGCAAATCGACGGCAGAGCCCGGGACAATTACGGCAACCACCTCCATTATGTACGCTGACACAACTGTCAACGCCCCTTACCAGCGCCAGCCCCGCGTCGCAACGGAGCGTAGATGGAATTAGGTTACTACACCGACCGCCAGTCATCACGTCCCAAACCCCAACCCTCCCCTTGCTACTCAGTGTTCTCGAAACTGGAGAGGCGAAGTCAGATCGAAGAACCGATCGCTCACCAAGCCTCACGCCGTGCTGGGGGCGCACACGGTATAAGGCGTACCTTCACGGTGGACTAATCAAAGCGGAAGGCGACTGCCATATAACTCCAGTTAGCACCACTATCAACGCGGGCATACAGACGAACGTTGTGCCCCGCTCTATTAATTGCAACGGAAGAAAAATAGGAACGCGCAGGTCTGGTGGTCATGGTTGGGGTTTCTCTCGGCAGCGTGTGCGTATAAATGCGCCTTCAGTCAGAGGGAACAACGGTACCGGAGACCGGGGCACCATAAACCCAACTCAACAGGCAACGGCGAGAGAGTATACAGCAGTATCGAGCCATTCAAGTACACCCCGCGTACGTGCGTGCATTTGCAGTGAGTGAGAGGGCAGAGCAGTACCGGGCACCGCGGCATCATACACTCAACTCAGCAGGCAAAGGCGAGAGAGTATACGGCAATATCGAGCAACTCGAGTACGTCCAAAGTACGCATGTAAACATTCAGTGAGTGAGAGGGCACAGCAGTACCAGCCGCCCCGGCATTATACACTCAACTCAAAAGCCAAACGCGAGAGAGTATAGAGCAGTCTCGGGGGAGCGTACTCAGCCGTGTGAAGCAACTCTTTCCCAGTAGCGAGAGAGGATATAGCAGTATCGAGAGAGCGATATCCCGCAGCTCTCGTCAAGAAGTACTATAGTAGTCAAGCGCTCGTGCCGGTACGTGGCGGCCGGAGATACCCGCTACATCGGGAGAATTGCACGAGCCACGCCAAGGGTGTGCGACTCGAGTACTCCAAGCGTGTGCATTTGAGTTTGCTGAGCGTGAGAGAGCATAGCCATACCAAGCACAGCAGCACCATAGACTCCGCTAAAACCCGACCACGAGAGTTTATACCGCAGTATTAAGCCACTCGAGTGCACCCAACTTGCCCACGTAAATTTGCAGTAAATGAGAGGGCACAGCATTGTCAGACACCGCGGCATCATACACATAGATAGCTCAAAAGTCTAAATCGAGCAAGTATACAGCACTGCCCGTATACTGGCAGAGAATTAATGGGTTCAGCCGTAGGCACAGCAGTATCATACACTCAAATCCGCCGCCAGTAGTTCAGAGGGGGAAAAGGC
Source organism: Nereocystis luetkeana (assembly GCA_031213475.1). Classification (NCBI taxonomy): domain Eukaryota; class Phaeophyceae; order Laminariales; family Laminariaceae; genus Nereocystis; species Nereocystis luetkeana. Next base: position 5,722,676 of record JARUPZ010000014.1, on the reverse strand, counting down.
ACCGCAATGCCGGACACTGCAGCATCATACACCCGGCTCACGCACGAGGCGAGGGCAAGATTATACCGCGCTTTCAAGCCACTCAAGCACGCCAATCATGGGCTACATTTCAGTGAGATGGCATTATAGTATCAGGCACCGCTGCATCCTACCCTCAGGTCAAGCCTAAAAGGTGAGAGGATACAGCAGTGTTGAGCAAATTGAGTACGTCTGTCATACGCACGTCAAATTGCAGTGAGTGAGACGGCACAGCCATACCTGACGCCGCGGTATCATACACCTAACTCAAGAGTCAACAGTGGGGGGGTATACAACATTATCGAGCAATTCGAGTACACCGAGCGTGCCCACGTAAATTCGCATTGAGTGAGAGGGCGCAGCACCGCAGGATGATACCCTTAGCTCAACAGTCCAAATCTAGATTGTATACAGCGGTGCTCATATGCTGGCAGAGAACGAGTGGATAAAGCCGCACCAGACACGGCAGTATCGTACACTCGACTCAGCCGCCGATATTTCAGAGAGTGAAAAGGCACCGTGATAACGGACATCGCAGCATCATACCCTCCGCTCAATGAACAACAGCATCACACACCCGGCTCATGCCTAAAGTGAGAGACTGTACCGAGCTTTCTAACCCCTCGAGTATGCAAATCATGAGCACGTACATTCTTAGAGAGTGAGAGGGCGCCCAGTACCAGACACCGCAGCAGCATACCCTCAGCACAAGCCCAAAACGAGAGAGGATACAGAAGTGTCGAGCAACTCGAGTGCGTCCAACGTACGCATGTAGTGAGTGAGAGGGCCCAGCAGCACCAGACGCCACGGCATCATACACTCAACTCTACAGCCAAAAGCGAGAAAGTATACAGCAGTATCGCGAGAGCGTATACAGCTGTATTAAGCATCTCTCCCACAGCAGTAGCGAGAGAGTATATATCAGTATCGAGAGAGCGACATCCCGCAACGCTTGCCCAGAAGTACTTTAGTGGTCGATTGATAATGTCGGTACGTCTCAGCTGGGGATGCCCGCCAATACGGAAAACTGGCACGGACCACACGAGTACGCAAAGCGTTTTCACGCAAAATTGGAAATAATGAGAGGGCACAGCCGTACCAGAGACAGCAGCATCATACACTCCGCTCAAGCGCATACACGACAGAGTATACAGCAGTATCGAGCCACTCGAGTACACCCAAGGTGCTCACGCCAATTTACAGTGAGTGGGAAGGCATAGCAGTACTATACGCCGCGGCATTGCGCACTCAGCTCTAGGGTCAACAGCGAGACAGTATGCAGCAATGCCTGTAAACTGGCAGAGAACGAGTGGGTACAACCGCACCAGGCCCGGCAGCATCGTACACTCGAATCAGAAGCCAATAGTTCAGAGGGCGAAAGGCCACCGACCGCACCGCTGCATCATACCCTCGGCTTCACGAACGGCAGCATCATACACTCGGCTCAAGCCCAAACCTAGAGAGTATACCGCGGTATCGAGTCACTCGAGTCACTCGAGTCACACGAGTGCGCCAAGCGTGCGCACGTAAATGTTCAGATAATGATTACGCACAGCAGTGCCATACACCGCAACATCATACCCTCAGCTCAAGCTCAATTATATGCAGTATCGAGCAACTCGAGTAAGTCCGGCGTACACACGTAAACTCGCAGAGAGTGAGAGGGCACAGCAGTACCGGACGCCGCGGCATCATACACTCATGTCAACGGTCAAAAGCGAGAAAGTATCTCGAGTACACTGAGCGCACGCAGATTTGCAGTGCGTGAGAGGATACGTTTGCAGTGAGTGAGAGGGCAGCGCAGTACCAGAACCCGCGGGATCATACACTCAACTCAACGGGCAAAAACAAGAGCGTAAACAGCAGTACGGAGAGAGCTTATACTGCTATATCAAGCAACTCTCGCCCAGTAGTACTGTAGTGATCGATCTATAGTGCCGGGAACTCGTGTACAGAACGCATAAGGTTTTCCGTGACAGTACAGCAGTTCCCGACACCGCGGCATCCTCGCTCAACTAACGAGTTAAAAGTAAGAGAGTACACAGCAGTGGCAAGAGAGTTATATCACGCACCTCTCACCTAAAAGTATTGTAGTGGTTGATCGATGGTGCCGGTACGGGCCAGCCGGGGATACCGGCACGATTACACGGGAAAACGGCACTATGTCGGAAACTGGCGCCACTACAACTCCTTGCAACCTGTTGGCTCTAAGCAAATGCTCGGCACTATAGCGGTCAACCTCCACTGTGGCACTACGGGAACGTATACAGCAGTATCCAGCAACGTAGATGCACCGAGCGTACGCACGTAGATTTTTCAGTGAGTGAGAGGGTGAAATTGCAGTGGGTGAGAGGGTACAGTAGTACCAGACCCCGCGCCATCATATACTCAACTCGACAGTAAAAACCGAGAGAATACACAGCAGTATCAAGAGAGCGAGTACATGTTTGTCGCGCAACTCTCGCCTCGTAGTACTGTAGTGGTCTATCAATATTGCCGGGACCTCGGGCACATTAAACGTAACATCTTCAGCGAGTGAGAGAGCACAGCAGTACCAGACACCGCAGCATGCACCCTAATTTCAACAATCTAAAGCGAGAGAATATGCAGCAGTGTCGAAAGAGATCGAAAGTGCCGGTACGTGCCAACCGGATACATCAGCACTATAGCGGAAAATCGGCACCACGCCGGAAACTGCCACTACTTCAGCTCCTTAGAACCCGTGTGCTCTAAGCCGCGCCTCGGCACTATAGCAGCTAACCTCCCCTGTGGCACAATATTGTGGTGCAAGCACATACTCCGCTCGGAAGAGTCATCTCCGATACCAATCCGAATAAAAAATCACTCCCCATTTCCTGGCTGTACGGCCGGTGGGCACCACGGCGCTAGGTATACCAACATCGTATACTCGAGTAAGCCGTAGACGAGGTAGAGCGAAACGGCTGCAGCCGTATCCTTTCATCTCGAAACACGCTCGTACCGGGTGTGTCTTGGTGGTGAGTCCAACCAGCTCACGATCATCCTTGCTCAGCGCTTCCGTACTCGGCGGTTGCTGCTGGTCGACTCCACCCGTACCAACGCCGCCAGCCCCATTCAAGCTCGCTCCAGCTGAGATGCTCCCACCAGCGTTCGCCCCACCGGCGATCTTGACCGTCTCGATTAGTGCCTCAACTTATCCCATTCCCGCAGCACCCGCCCCGCCGCAGCAACCGCCTCATCGCCTAGTTTCAGTGCCTCCTGAGCCCTCCACCTCGGATGCTTCATGTATGAGGACACAGAGCAGGTCTATAATGTATCAGACTCAAAGCCGCATTGCTTCCAGCTCGCGGTACGCCCGGGGGAGGCGCCGAGCCGAACGAAGGTTGCATTTTTCTCCCTGGCCTCCAACAATTGGGGGCATGTCTCGGCGCCCAGGTGAGTAGGCACCTTCGTAGGCACCCAGCAGAGCTCGCACGCAACATCATGCCGCGAGCCCACCTCGAAGCTGTTGCCCGTCTCCAAAACAACGCGGGTGAGGTATATCACAGCACCGGCCCCGAAGGATCCCTGCGTAAAACAGGGTACATCTTCGATAGGGATGGCTGAGTCGACGAATAATTTCGACGCTTGGTTCGCATTCGGACGCGGGACACTCGCGTGCGACGCCGGGACCGGGGCCGACGCGAGAGCGGCAGTCTCGTTTGCTAGAGTCGCTGGTGCTGACTGGATGGCTCTCGGCATACTCCCACAATTTTCGCGGCTAATCGTAAAGATTACGATGCCTTGGGAGCAAAACGAAGAAGTGACCTCTAGGCGATGCAAGTCCCCGAGACATTTCGATATCATCGATAGTTTCATTATTTGTGCCAAATTCGAGCCCTCGATGGGATTGCCATTTTACAAGCGCGCATGCAAGCCGTGGTATCGTAGGGGCTTTACAACATTTTACCAGTATCATCGGTGAGCCATCCGACGACCGATTCGGAAAAAGACGCGTTCTACGATAGAGGTAGCACATTTCCGCCAAACTGTTTTATGAATGACGGGATTCCTTAGGTCAAACTCGTCAGAATGTCAATCTTGTTTCGAAAAATGACGCGTTTGTATACTTGGGCCATGAGAGTATTCATCGGGATGCACTTGAACTTTTGCTGGAGTCGGTTTACGGGTAGAGGTATGGAGCTCCTTAAGTGAGGAACCTCAGGAAAACTAGGGTGAATATGTATCTTGGAACGCCTCAAAAGCACAAAGTGCAACCCGATGAAACAACCCATGTCCTAAGTGTGAAAACGATGTCGCCAAATAAAGAGCGGCATTCCGACGAGTTGGTGTGAAAACGCCCCGTCAGTCCGAAAAAAGTAGGCATTACGTGCTGTCGTAGCACGCGTGACGGGAGGAGGCTCAGAATAATTAGATTATCTCCCAACCGTTGCATGAGTCATGCAGCACTAGAATCTGATATGAGTGTTCCGTTGGGCCGACGGCTCGAGAAGGAACACCGTGGTGGTGTTGATGTCCGCACAGTACACTTCTATCAGCGTCCGCCCCAATGGAGGTATAGCGTGTGGCAAGTGCCGTATGGTGTGCAGCGCTTCCCTCGTTAAAGAGGTACACAGTGTAGGCTGCACAGGGTGTGTTTGTTCTGCGATTCTTCCGAAATTGTGCTGCCTTCAGTGCTCTGACATCCTTTCGTTACTGCATCTTCCCCCACGATTAGGAAACGCAGAAGCGCAGTTTTCATGCGCGTTGTCAGCAACTAGAAAAATGGACAGACATGTGTCGAGGAGTCGTTCTAGGCTGACAGCCAGGGTACCGATCTTTCGAGTAGACCAAGACGAGACATTAATCAGTGTCAATATTGGAGTAGGCTCGTGTGCATTGCACGCGCATGCTACACACGGCTGCAGAGGTTTCCTGCGAAGAGTCCAAACATACAACAACCACAAAATCACGACTAACTACAATCCTCCTGAACTTATCCCTGTATCTTGTGAGCTGTGCGAGAAAGCGTGGCATTTAACAAACGTCTGAAGTGTGCTGCCTAAAGGACGTTCAGCAGACCAAAACCCGTTCATCGCAGTTTCATTGTTTCCGTGCCAGTCGAGGAGTAGATTTTTTCGAAGTTACTCGGTGTCGCCTTGTTGCTGCAAGTTGCGAGGGGTTCTTTCTGATGAGCCTGTTTCCGACATGACCACGAAAACAACTTCCGCCTCCGACGGCTTCTTAGACTTGCCCTATCACTGCCGCAGGTACGATCGGCAGTGCTTCCCCTCCCGTCCTGATTAGACCTTTGTACCGCCCAACCAGCTTTCTGCTATGATAAAAAGTCAGATTATGTACCTGGTACCAGGTAGAGAAGTGTTACTAAATGTGTCTGTTTTACCCGTGGCGAAAATATTGTGCCACCTTATCTTACGTACTTTGCCACCACCCAACGAATGTTCGAATCCGCAAGAGTCGAGCGCCAGGGTGTTGCTGGACCCTCGCAAGCCCGTGGTGTCGCTAAACGGTAGCTTCACGTAGGCAGTCGGCTCTTGGTCTCGGATTCACTCTGAAAACAAGCCTCGAACAATATGCGCCTCTAACGAAATTTGTTATAACATTGTCTTGTTGACAGCAGCAGGGTCCACCGACGATGGCAATTCCGCGCGGGCTCCCGTGCACGGTGGCTACCTAGTGGCCCCTGCGTGCGGCCCTTGAAGAGGGTGTACATCGGGTGAAAAATTATTTGTTATACATTCTTGTTTGGAACACCCCCAGGAAAAGGGAGATGTTGAGTGTAGTCACGGAGAAGGAGTTGGTGTACAATCCCTAGCCACCATCTCCGTGCTCGAGAGTCGGTAGCGGCGTATGATCCGTTGGTGCACTGGCTTTGCAACGGCAACACGGCCCAACAATCTCGCAGGATAGTGCTCAAACAGGGATTTCCATACACCATAAACAGACTGCACTTCAATACGACCAATACACATATATATAACGAAACCCTTCTGTTCGGAGAGACTGTCGCATGATGACTCGCCCTATTCCCAAACTGAGTCTCAATGGTTTTGGCTCGCCTGCAAAAAACGTATTTGAAACAAACGGCGCCTCGACAGCTGTCCGTGAGCGCTAGTCTCGTTGACAGCTCCTGCTAAAATAGGTTATATCGCCCTGAATTTGAACCAACGGGCACGTCTCCATTCTTTGCGGCGCCACCGTTGTTTGCTCCGGTGTGTTTACTACCTGCTGGATGTAGCCGTGTCGACAAAGTGCACCTGAACGCCCTGGTTGGCGGTATTCCCGGCCGAGGATGAACCCCGACCAAGGACAACAGTCCGGACGGTTCGTTCGACGGATACAAGCCCCACACTGAGCTCAGCGACACTTACTGTGAACGTGTACACTACTATCACAAGTACACTACTATTATTGCAACAGACCCCCCCCCATGAATACCTGAGTTTCCTGCTCCACTGCCGAATCTGTACCATGCTTACATACGTATTCGAAGTACACTATTTGTTCGGAGCTCCAACGTCTACATGACGAGTCAATGCGTCCCTATACCTGTGTCGAAGTTCTCCGGCCGCAGAGTCCAGACCACACAAGGCTTGACGTACTATTGCAGCCGGCAGCAGAAATAAGAGAACTGCTTCCAGATATCCTGCTTACAACAAAGAACCCACGCCCCTCCTCGAGGTCCGTTCTCCCGCTGGAGATGTCCCATCCTCAACACAATGACATAGACGGTTCTCACCCTTCGTCGTGTGGTCTGGACCCCCAGACATCGTAGTATCACAAGAATATGTGTACGCTAGTCACTACACCTGCTGTACATGCAAACGACAGCCGCGAGCCAGCGGTGTACAACGCTTAGGGCGGAAGCCAACAATGCACACTCTTGCCACGTCTTTTTGCTGGTGTTTCGCCATTGCCCTCCAGGTATCACGCACAATAACGTTTCACACTTACCACACAAGCTACTGGTACGTTACGTATACCTACCATCAATATTCATGGAAAACGCTCTCTGAAACTGATCATCATGTCGCCAATACATTGTCACAGTGGTACAGCTATAATCCTCGAATTCGGCACAGGTTCAAAGTCACGAATAGCCTCAAGCGGGTACCCCCAGGGTCCCACCTGAACCGTGCAGAGACACACAACACCAAACTTTACTCGTGTGAGTCCACAAAACAGGGCTTGTCGATGAGACGTTCAAAAATACTATCGACCACCGGAACCATCGCACCGACCATACCAACGCGTTGTATGTGAGGTGTAACCTTTGCGCAATGAGTGGGTGATAGTGTAAAATACCATTGTCAACAAACGCATGGCATCGCCGTTCAAATTTAGACGTGCATCACAACCAATTATCCGACGTCTACAAAACGAAAAAACGTCAAGCCATACTTGCATGCCGAGGACACGAGTAGATATGTGGATATCGTTCCCCGGCCTCAAGCGTCGCCACGTGTGGTCAAAAGACGCGGAAACGCTACAGGCGTACAGCAAGACAACACAGTGGTAACCGATGCAATTCGAGTTGCCCTCAACAAAGGAGAGGGTGTGGGGGACTGTTTTACTAAAAACGTTTATCCCAGACAATTAGTAGACAGGCTCGAAGCCATAATCAGATTGCCTGTCGAATGAAGCACCATTGTGGACCTTCAGCCTGGTATCGTTGAGGCCGGTATTGCTCGACATTATGGTTCTCGTAGCGTCATCGAATCGGATCGTCACAGCATCCTCGAACGAGTTGCCGATGAACTCGGTGCCATCGGCATCCATGATCTTGAGCGTCTCTGTACCTCCGATGATGGTGTTCTCCTGGAAACAGTTGTCTTTCGACCGCCCCGACTCTACCACATCGGGTGCGTCGGACCCAAGGTACGAGTAAGCGTTGTATCTGGACAGGATACGAACAAGAGATCGTGTAGCGAGGAACAACGCACATCACATAGGGTTTAGGCTTTTGATTACGTTGGTATGAGCGCGTGAAATCACGCCGACACGTTAAACAAATACTCCGCAAGTTCGAGAGGGGCATGTGGCACGGCCTTGTATGTTCTTGGTGGTAGGCAAGGGGTTCAAGCACTCCACAATGACGGTATGTGTTCTGAAACGTGGAGGGTGCTCTCACTTGGTGGAGCCGCTGATGACGTTGTTGGAAAATACATTCCGGCCGCATCCCACGGAGATTCTCACGCCGTACTTGTTGTTCTCGAATATGTTGTCGGACACCTTGGCGTCGAACGACTCCATCATGGCCAGCCCAGCGTCGCCGTTGTCGTGGACGTAGTTGCCTGCCGTGCGTGTAAGAGAAAGTGGATAGCGTCGAGTGCGAACAACGACATATATACGAATAAACGAGTTAGTTGGTACCCCGCACATCCAGCATACACGTATCGTCGATTGCTATGTCTGCAGTACAAGTTTATTGCGTCGAGTCACCACTCAACACTATCATCCCCCAGATCGTCAAGCGCGTGCTCTGTGGCTAGTGCCTCCGGTGTGAGCTCGCCGAAGGAACGTTAGCGTCCTAGCATGACAACCGCCTTTGTCACAGCCCTGCGCTAAATTCGTGGTCGTGGTATGTCGACCGGGGCAGCTGCAACTTGTTCAGCAGCTCTGTTGTTTAGTTTGCCACCTGCCGGGTAGAGGCATATCCGGCCGGCACACCTGCTTGTTTCTCCGCATCTACTAGTCCTTCCCCTCCCAACTGAACATTGCCACGATAAACAGCATCAAAGTTTGGATTGCACTATATTGCCCGCGTGTCTTACCACAAACGTTTAGGCGTGCGCGGTGTCAGAATATGTGTACGACGTAAGCAGGAGCAGACGTCCGCGTGCGACCCGCTGCTCACCTTTGACAACGGCGTCGTCGCTGCTTCGGTGAAGAAATATGCCAGCAGACGACGAGGCACCACCGTAGACCTCGTTTCCCTAAACGACGGACAGCACGAGATAGTCACGTAGGTAGGACGGGAAGGATAAGGGTGAGACTTACAGTATCGGTGTACCAAACAGCGTCATCCCGCATGCGTTGGTGGGTGTAAATGTGTTGTAGCCTGTAGGACGATCACGTGATTGGTGGCCGTTCCTGAGATGCCGGTATCGGGGTCATCCGTGCAATACGAATAACTCCATATATTCCGTTCGGCGATGACCTGAACACTTTGATGTACTACTGTACATCTACAATATTCAGCACGCCAGCGAGCTCGTACCTGGATGGACACCCCGTTGCAGCGCTTGGAGGCGATAATACCGTGGTATCCGTTGTCATAGACCTCGTTGTCGTGGATCGTCAGGAAGTCGCTGTCGTCGTGGGGGTCGAAGCCGTACCCCGAGTTGTTGTGCATTTTGTTCCTTCTCCAGTCTCCCTGCTGGTGGCCGTACGTGTAGACGCCGAAGTTGTTGTGGTGTATATCCGAGTCGTAGATGTTGCCGTAGACGTTTACATCTTCAAACACTTCGTGGTTGCTCTTGTCCACGCAAAACCCACGGACCTGATCAGATGATTGACCGATCCAAGCGAGAGGTCAACCGCCGTTGGAAAATGAATACATGTATTCAAGTAGAATAGTCCTTACGTCGTGCTTGATTAGGGTGGATTGATATAAACCTAACGACGTTTTTCCAATGGATTTCTGAATATAAAACTTTGAAGGCCACCCTCGCATAGAAAGGTGTACTCAGTACGCATACAAAGTGTTGCTCCAACCCAAAAATAGTGTTTCGCTTGCGCCAAAGATAGGCGCGAGTGCCAAACCAGACACAGCTGGCATCCATGCAGTCCGGGATGTTGATTGATGCTGGTTGTGGTATATTCTGTTCAGAACCCGCGACTGTTTGCAAAATTATTTGTTTGGTACAAGGACAACAGGAGGTTTGCCATGGTTGACGCCACAAGCGTATGACAATCATGGCATGAGGGAAAACAAAATACGGTGGTTAGAACTGTATTTCCCAACAAAACATAATCAACAGCATCGCCTCCGACCGCGCCTCGGTTCGCTACATTTCCAGATATCATTTTGTTGTCGCTCTTCGTCTGGCGTTTGTTTCGAAACCCACCTTCCATGTTAGGCCGTAAGCTTCGCTTCCTTGGTATCCAAGGTAGCCCATTTCGCTGTTTTCGATATCCATCCTCGCCTCTCCCATACTCTTCTTGGCTCTTCCTCTACACGTCTGGCTGTTGTCGGTGATGACCTCCGAAACGGCACTGATGTACGACCGACCATCCATTTGGTTTTCGTCTGGGGCATTTGCGGATGTGTCCCACGAGAAAACCTGGAATTGCGGGCGTTAGTGGACGCCGTGAGCGCGGCATCATAAGAATTAGCGGTACACACGAGCAGTACAGGCTATAACGTGATCTAGAAAGCGGCTTCACGATGGCACATACTGAGAGCACGGTTGTCGCGAACGAAGTGAAAGACGATGAGTGACGTGGGTGGCTCATACCGCAAAGCTATACGCAACGAAGCGACTCGACCTATGATGACGTCGAGGAGATGACTGTGCTATATTTTCAACAAAGGCTAACGGAACTGCTACCGCTCTCGTATCCGGACGGAAGATGAGCGAAAAGTCGTCTTGACGAACAGGTTTGCAGTTGGCCCCTATTGAGTCAATTAGTTGACCTTTTGCGAACATGAGTTCTACATGCCTAAGCGTGACGTCAGCCGTTGTGAATATCGTCACCGTTAACGACTTCGTGAAATCGCTAAGGCGACAAAAAAGAAGCATTTGTTCCTGAGTAAGGTGGCGCCTACGGTGTGCAGGAGGGCCTCCGGATACCAGCTTAGAGAACCGTTAGGAATACACATGTGTCAAACTGTCGAGAGTCCGAAGGGCAGCGAACGTGGCTGCCTAGATAGTGCAGCAGCAGGAACGGTTTTCGTGAAAAACACCCTTAGCCTTTGCTGGGGGATCAACCTCCAACCATTCGACCGCGTGTGACTACGGCTGAAGCCGCGTATTATTCCAAACCGCAGTGGGTACCTTGGTGCCCAAGAAATCGAGGCTTCCACCGTGAGCGCGAAGGTTGATGAAGGTGTCGGTCGTACTGAGAAGACGTAGCTCGTCAGCATCTCCACCAGCCGAGGTACCGTGCACCTGAATATGACCGAGCAGCGGGGGGGCGAGGAACGGAATGTACCCGGCGGTCGGGTTTATTAGTCCGCCCGGGAAATGTAACACGATTATAACCCAACAAAGGTGGACGGAACACGCCACGTGGACATGATAAGCGAAAAACATATTTGAGGAGACGGTGAGCAATGTAACAAATCCTACAAGGTGCCGACAACCTCTCTACTAAGCGCGACGAACCTTGTGCTAAATTGTCCAACGCCTCCACACGGATGCACGTAAGTTCACGTTGTGCAAAGAAAGGATCCTGGTCCACTGTGAAGGTAACGACGGTATCCATCGAAACGGAACACCGAGCAACCAACGTATGAATAGCCACAGTGTAGGTGGGATAGAGCCCCACGGCATCGCATCTGGGAGATAACTAGGGCGTCCAATGTGGGCCGAAGAAGCTCCATCATACATGCAAGAACCTACCTCTTAACCCTTTTAGGACCCCAGTCCCGTTTTGGGGACAAACTACTTATATTTAGAGTGAATTGTCCCCACATATGGGAGTGCGGCTCTAAAGGGTTAATATGACGCACACGCCCGTGTGTGACAAGCCTAAACGAGAGGCACAGTACCTACCTGGAGAGTAACGCCGTCTTGAACGAAGAGCTCTTCTCTGAGCAGCCATGTTCCTGTAACGCTGTCACTGATACTGCCGCTCTCGGGGTCCACGGCATACAAGGGCGCCTTTCCTCCTCGTTCTTTCCATATTTGATTCAACGTCACACAGCCTCCGCGAGTTGTACCGTCCGCTGACGCAATATACAGCCGTGAAGAAGCCGAGGAGTATCTAATTGACACCGGGATGCTCGCATCGCACTCTGGCTTGGGGATAGGCTCGTTCGGCGACTCCGTGTCAACAGCGTCGACAAGCTTCAGAGCGAGAATGCTGAGAGCGGCTGTTTTTCCAATGCTCGTCTTCATTTTCGTTGTCGAGTGTTACGATTGGAAGATGCCGTGCCCTCTGCCGAATAAGTTTTTTGGGACTTGGAATCGTTCCCGGTTTAGGCTTCTGCATCGCACGAAAGAAAATGTGGGGGGGAAGCGCGATAATCCCGAGTGTGTACGAATCGTTACTCTGGGTTGTGCGACAAATACATATTTTTTCATGGCGTCAACATCTGATGCACTTCATGCTGTGTGCTGAGAAATGGGACATTCGCGCTGCTGTTGTAGTGGACCCAATTGTCATGGCACCAACGAAGCTGACTTTGACCCTTACCACTGCAATTCGACCCCGACATGGGAATGGGTAAAACTACAGTAGTCACGGGGTCTTAGAGACTGCCACCGGTTCTCGAATGGCATCGGAGATATGTACGCAGTCCAAAATGTGGGAAAGACGTAGACGACCCTCATCTGGTAGTGTTATGGTGTCCCCAGCCGTCCACAGTAAGACCAACATCGAAGCTCGCTTACTAGAGTACATGTAGGCTATACGCGTTGTCGAAGTATTTCGTAGGCACTCACTTACCCAAACTGGTACACATTGAACGAAGGACTGCAATGTTCCTGCGCTTGATATGTCGGGTGACTGAACCAGGAACCCAACCCCCCCCCTCGCAATTCCAACCTTGCCCTGGGCTCTGGTCGAGCACCGAATACAGCCGGCGGCTGGCGAATTGGTCGCGAACACATCTAGATAAAGGCGTTGCACTGGTCCTTCGCTTTGGTTATGGCCCAAGAGGAGGCTGCGCGCTTGACAAACGATCGCATCGAACTGGCACTTAGATTCGTACTGCTGTAGTTGTAGTCTGTATATAGGGAGTGATATTTAATTAGCTTTTGGTCGGTCAATCATGGTCTTCGACTTAGACGTCACACACTGCTTGACAACACACTGGGACGGTTAGGTTTCAGACAGCGGTACACTGCATCTGGTGATGTTTCCAAACACGAAGCAGACGTCCGGCGGCTGTACTAGAGCTGAACAGTAGATTGAGCACGACGACGTCCTACGAACCACCCAAGAAATCGGGTGCACATGGGAAGTCACTCACATCGGAACACGGAGCTTGGAGAGGGACGAATCGTCGGACACAGGACCACGCGTAGTGGCTGTAGGTATGCAGTAGCTGCTACCGAAGCAGTGGGACTGGCTGTGAAGTGACTTGACGGGAGCGCTAATCAAGCCTGTGGGATTAGTTTGGAGAGAGAGGGTCGGGTGGATGTAGAACAGGAATCGGATTCTTCTCATATCGACCCCAGGTGAAACCAGAATCTGGGAAGAAGAATAATGCGGCGCGCAGGGCGACCCGGCGGCGACAAGGCATGGTTAACACGCCGGAGGTTTCAACGACAAATCCTGCATGTTCGAGAACGAGATACTCGTGGATAAAATATCCCATGCACGTTCGACGTATATATATATATATTTGATTCCTGTAGTTTTGGCGCATGTCATGCAGTTGCATCGGGTCGGCTAGGTACACCATCGAATTTTCGGTAGAATACACACAAAAACCCTTTGGATCAAATCATGGCATGATTCGTGTACCACTGTCGTAAGATCCAGGTGGTGACAAACTATTCCGACCAGTGTCGACAATACCCACCCAAGCAGTATTCCGCTCTTTGGTTGCAGGATTCAGCAATGCAATGCCTTGGAAAAAAGCGAAACCTACGGAACATACGAACGCAACGTACTATTACGGGGGACCATAGTTAATAGGACCAAATATTGTTAGTAGAAATGGTTAAATATATAGGTTTTGAAGTAAACCATAGGTCCTGTTAACTAGGGTCCCCCGTAATACTCATATTTCTGATTGTTTTCACGTTCCGTGGGTTAGGTCCTAACCATCTATAGTTTTTTTTCGTCTTCACCTCAGAGTCGAATCCGGTTTACCGGGTGCGCGATCATGCGGTTGCTGCCTCTTTTGGCTCCGACTATATTTTTTATTGAGCCTGAACCCCCAAAGAGAGCGTGGCGGTGTGCTGATAGCCAGGGGGTGTACACTCATGTAGTTTGTCCCGATTCTCGCTTCTGGTGCTTTATTGTACCAGGTAAAATGCTGGTAGTATGCCGTGGTGTCTTTCCCGGCGGGGGGGATTCAAGTTGATATCAACTCGACAAGGTACATGCAGCCATATAATCCCATATTTAGTTAGAAAGCGCAACTACGACTGCCTCCGAAGCTATACTACGAAACGACCCCGCGGTTTACCCTCAGCGTTTGCGTGTAAACGTTCCTGGCTCCTCGGTGCCTGTCATTTTGATCACACTTGCGTGTTATATACTTGTAGTAGGCGCGCATTGTGTGCTGCATTGTACCAGATAGTATGCAGCATATTCTGCCTAAGGGGGGTCAAGGCCGCAGAATCGAAACGTACATGCAAGTTGAGGTACCGTAGGGGATTTACTTGATTTCAGTTTAGCCCCAGTATACGTTTCGCGGACGGGGCTCCTCAGCTCTTGAACTACCCAAAATACTAGCATCCGTCCTTGTATGGCACAGTGTTATTTGCAAGACCATTTGTTGGTTTACCAGTATGGCTTCGTAGCTTGCAGTATTTCCAAAGGTAGGGTGTTGGGTAGAGTACAGAGCTCCCCGCCCGTGAGGAGGTTCAGACCAATTAAGCGCGATCCCCATCGCAGCAAGGGCCGTGCAGAGGTAGAGTCTCGTATAGTATTCGAAGCGCTGCTTCGAACGCCTCCGAAGCTATTAGGCTTGTAATCTATGGTGCGGAGTGCCCTCCGTGCTATGTCTGTCCGTCTCGCACAGCCTCGGGAATACGGAGACAAAGAGTGGCGAGCCTCGACGTTGCAAGCTGATAGATATATATCATTTGGTTGGGCTTGCTCCGCCACTGCAAGAGAACGACGCCCCGCTAATCTTTGTGCTGCAATAAAGGGTCGCTCTCGGGGGGTCGACGCGGTGGACCGCTAGGTTTGGGTATCACACGCAAAGCACTTAGGACCACGTAAGGGAGGACCGTTGTGTACGGCAGTTTCTTCGATTTTTCCATGCGTTTTGGTCGCACGTCGTCTGATTGTTTTTTCAAAGAGGTTGCCCATGCTTCTGGGCACGTGTTCGATCTACAGCTGGTTTGGATGAATGCAACGAATGATGATAGCTCACTCAAACAATTGTGTGCCTACTCTTACCCTATCTCCGGTGCACGTTAAACATTCAGAAGGCAGTGCGGTGTACGTATCGGATGAGCACCCTTCGTACCGGGCTCCCAACACCCCCAACGTTTATCTCGTCATCTTTCACGCACATTCGACCGCTCGCTGCTGAACTGCTTCTCATTTCTCGACAATCAATGTGTTCTTAAGAGCGCTGATGTTGATATCTAATTAATGAGAACAATCCCGAACGTTTTAACCACTCACTGAAAAAACTCAACCAATACAAACGTTTGAAAGCATGCCCTTTGGAGTTGGAAAGTCGGTGAAAAAACGGTTAAATTATTGTTACGGCTAGTTCTCGGTGGTCGAGACGGTTGAAAATGGGTGGTTTCTTGTACTGGCGTCGGAAATGATAAACGTTTAACCCTTTTAGAACCGCAGTCCCGTTTTGGGGACATAGCATTCAAACTTCAAGTAGTTTGTCCCCAAAACGGGGCTGCGGTTCTAAAAAAAGTAGTTTGTCCCCAAAACGGGACTGCGGTTGTAAAAGGGTTAAGGAACTTCGCTGGATATAGACGAAAATGTTGGAAACTGCTCAAACACTAATGGTCGAGTATGAGTGAAATGAGCGGAAATGGTTCTAAAATACAAGTAAAAATTGAGGTGGGGAGGATACGAGAATATAATACTGGTTGCGCAGAACCGGCGGTGCTGAACCGGTACGAAATTATAGTTTGTATGCAGTGTTCCGTGGTGGTCTAGAGTAGCCGGAGTAGTAGGAAGCTATGGTAGATACAAAACTTGCTGAGAGCGTGCTGCGTTTTTCTGAGTTTTTTTTTTTTTTTTTGTGAAACGCGGCCGGCCGCCAACGTGGTTGAGATGGCTTCATTCATTGAAAAAAGAGCTTACCTGGTGTATGCTATGTAACTTAATTCGAAGCCCATCATCACCTAGCCGAAACCAGCCATGCGGTCCTGTTAGGAAACGGTCCACTTGAATGCGGGCTCCAACCCCAAAATTCCTAGATTCATCAGCCTTCTAACGCACTGGGCCCATAATGAACAACACGCATACGTATTCCATGGTAGGGTCGCCACCATTTTATTGTATAGCCGGACGATTTATTCCTTGACTTCTCCGCTGACCCGATGCAACTGACCCGCCTGCGCCAAAACCAAATACCATTATTTACAATTACTTGGTGCGTCGTAATCTCAACACTGTTGTTATCGATGGGATTACTTTGGTAGACCATACATATACATATGTTGCCTGAATATATTACCCGCCTGCGCCAAAACCAAATACTATTATTTACAATTACTTGGTGCGTCGTAATCTCAACACTGTTGTTATCGATGGGATTACTTTGGTAGACCATACATATACATATGTTGCCTGAATATATTATCCCCCACAGCGTGCTATTAATCCTTGCGTGTTCTCCTGCTTGTTGAAGAGTTCCCTGCCTCGGGCAGATCACCCTACACATTGTATTCATGTTCCTTCGCCAAATATGCGTGATTCACGATCTAGGGTCGGTCGAGGAATCCTCTTGGAGGCCTTCCCCACCCACCCACCCGCGCCTCTCACTTCACTACATCCCACCACCTTCACCACCTGCGCCTCGATCGATCCACTTCATAGCGAGCCCTCCTAAAATTAGCTCTACATAAACCGTACGGCTAAACCTTCGGGAGGGTGCTGTGTTCTGCAGTTTGTTCTCGTGCGGGTTCTCTGTCCTTATTATGTGAGTGGTATAGCAGTGCTGCTCGACAATATGATTCAGCCACATATTCACGATGTAGACACCGTCAAGTAGGATCCCCTGCTATTACGGGGGACCATAGTTAACAGGAACAAATATTGTTAGTGAAAATGGATAAACATATAGGTTTTTATGTGTACCATAGGTCCTGTTAACTATGGTCCCCCGTAATAGCTGTATGATAGTCCAGCTACAACGCCTTCCTCGTGCTTCCAACAGCACAAGAGTAGTGTACAGCCGTCCGGAATTCTAGCCCACGAAACCGACCGACGCCACGACATAGATGAAAAAATTTACAGTGCGAATCGTCGACGAAACCATGCTGCAGTACGGTGCCATGTATATGTGAACGAATGCGTACGATGTACGTATCACAATGATACCAGGCAATTTGTGACTCGCAGCCTCTTCTTGACCACGGACAGCGACAGACGGAAGTTTAATAGTAGCACGTTTGGCACAATCGTTCGGCGACTAACTGCCCACCACACTTGTTCTCGATGAACAAAGGCCTCAGTCAGGGATGGCGCTCGGCTCGAGGTTAGGGGTATTGGTCCAGTTAGTGTATCCACTGCAGTACCCACGAAATATATGGAAACAAACCGCAGATCCGACGTCGACGTTTGACGTTTTGTGTACAACTAGCGTTGCCATTTGTTCTGTTTTAAGGGTTGCTGCGACGTGTCCTCCGCTCCTGCTTTGCGCACATACATAAAACGTAGCACCTACCGTAATCTTGATGAGCCTTCTAAGCTCAGAAACTCTGTACCTGGCACACCCTACCAAAAACGCTGTTTTCCAAGGATGCTAACAGTGTGACCCCTGGCAATACAATCAACGTCTAAAAAACTTATTAGTGCTGCTATAGTATCAAACGATACTGAACTGGTATCAAACGACGTCGGGTTCATCCCCGTCGGACCCCGTGATAGCATAGCCACCATACCAATGGCAATTTTGGTATTGCCAACCGGCTACCTACGAGTAGCGGCATCCCTCAGCAGCACGGACAGGATAACGTTCCGCCCGTGTCGCATGCGACTCATCGCATGGTTGTACTGCCCCCTATTCGCGCGGTGGCCGTTGCCGTCAAAATGGTTCTCTCACACCGTTTTTTTTGTTGTTTCCCCTCCGGAGTCCCAACAGGATTCATCTAACCCTTACAAGACCACGGTCCCGTTTTTGGGACAAAGTATTTCTAATCTGGATGGATGGGTTGCCCCCGAAACAGGACGTGCTTTTAGAACCGCAGTCCCGTTCTGGGGACAAACCAGTCAAATTTCAAGTAGTTTTGTCCCCAAACAGGACTGCGGTTCTAAAGGGGTTAACAAGGGTTGAGGAGCCCGGCCGATGAGAAGAAAGTTTGGCCGAAAGGTGCACACCCAAATCACAGCACGCGCCATATGGTCCACGCCATACAGAGCCGGCAGAAATACCCTGTATCTACAAACGATCGTTGAGGTAGTATATGTGGCACCTCCGCTACAGTAGTTAGTTGTACACACACCCGTCCGTCGGGGTCGAAATCGGCTGCATTGGGGACACAGGCGCGCGGACTATTTCACCGGATGTTCCGGCGCTTACCGCTAGGTTTATATCGCGCAGCATGCCCCCCCGAACTTCGTGGAGTGCTGACCCAAACCAAGTTTGAGTTACAACCACAGCACAGTTTAACAGTGTGTACTTGTTCGACGTCAATGTGCTGCATCTGCACCTGCTCCTCGTTGGCCTAGGTACTAAACCTCCAGTAGGACGCCCAGGCACGCGTACAATCTGAGGAGGGCAGTACATATTGTCAAGACTACACAGCACGACGATGCCGAAGGTTGTCAGAATAGAGGTGGTTCTCAGTATCCTTGCTATCACGATAGCCGCCGATGAAGATAACAAGCCGATCCTCAAGCCTGAGTGCGATGCGAGTATTCCAGTGTCGATTCGATACTCCTCGGCTTCTTCGCGGCTGTACCTTGGGTAGGCGGACGGCAGCACCCGCGACGGCAGTGTGGCAATGGCCCAGATATGGCAAGAGCGAGGAGGGAAGGCCCCCTTATACGCCATCGACCCTCAGAGTGAAAATACCAGTGGCAACGCCACGGGGACGTGGTTGCTCACCCAGGAGCTGTTCGTGCAAGACGGCATTACCCTCCAGGTACATCGCTGCCTCTTGACTCCTTTCGTGCTTATCTGAGAGAACGCGTGTACCGCGGAAAAAGCCGGTTCCCTGAATGGCCTTCTTGCGCTGCAATTGGATACGCCGAAATTATTCAGTATCCCTTGCATGCGGTGCGGTGCGGCTATACCACGTGTACAACTGCTATTTCACGCTGCCGTCACAAAAAAGCTATTAGAAATGTCATGTTTCCGGGGCGAAGCCATGACACTTGCATTTACGCATGTACATTTCCTCACCCACGTTTCTTCCACACGTGGTCAGGTCCACGGATCGTCGGTGGGTGGCGCTGCTGACGAGCTTCGTCTCCCTAGTACCAGCGACACCTTCATCAACCTGCGTGCTCATGGTGGAAGCCTCTATTTATATAGCACCAAGGTACCCTTAGCACTTCGAACCACTCATTGATGGGGGATACGATGTGACGTTCGGGGGGTTACGCCCAAGCAAAGGGTTTGGTTTTGGCGCACAGTTTTTCCGACTGTTTTGCGGTTCGGGCATACGCTGTTTACATCCAACCCACTTGATGGCATGCGCA
This sequence comes from Nereocystis luetkeana, assembly GCA_031213475.1. Classification (NCBI taxonomy): domain Eukaryota; class Phaeophyceae; order Laminariales; family Laminariaceae; genus Nereocystis; species Nereocystis luetkeana. The sequence goes on along the minus strand of JARUPZ010000014.1, from coordinate 5,702,987 downwards.
TTCAAGTCGGATTTCGAGGGTGTGAGACACATCATTGTGTTAATCCTGACGGGCCTGGTCAGTCGCACTGCTGTGTGCCTGCTATCAAAATGCACAACCCCTGCATCACGAACACAACCCAATCAAGAACCCAGCATTGTATTATAAACATTCGTGCTCGTACAGGTGGTATTGCCAGCCAGCGTACAAAAAACGACCAGCGCAGCTTTACGTGGCACACAACAATATGTTCGTTTATTCCGCACGAAAACCAAATGCTGTGCATTCTCGTTTTAAGCACCCAACCGCAAGAGCCTGCAGACTTGTGTACAGGAGGTTCCTTTCCACCCCTAAGCTGTTGGTACTTAATAGCTCTCCATCTGCTCCACCTCGCTTTTGCGGGTTTCCCCCCCGCCAAATATATTATTGAAACATCTCCCCGGATCCCAATTTGACAACGAACACACTTTTTTCATCGTCGGTCGTTCCGGCAGGGAGGATTCATCTTCCCCCTCTTCTTCGCCGGCGCTCCGTTCGGTCGCGGTCTCCTGTGACTCACCGATCTGTTCCTACCGGATATCGTCATGCACGCGACCCCAGCCCTCGTGTGCATGAGCTTCGCGGCCGGTCTCAACACCGCCGTCTTGCGGACACCGTTCGCGTCACCGCTGATCCTCTCCGCCCTTTCGGGGCAGCCGAACATCACCGCGCCGATGTTGTGCGCCTCTCTCACGACCCTCTCCGTCACGCGCTCGGCCAGGTTTCTCGGCCCGCAGACCGACAAGACAGACCTGCAGTTCATCGCCGACTTAGAGCGGCCACAAGAGCCAACTGCCGCCGATGAGTCGAAACATGACACCCTGGACTCAGGAACTGCCTCGGTTCTGAGCGGTGATGCCTTGAGTCGGGGTCTCAGCAACACCGATGTCCGGGCTGTGTAGGCGATCACGCATGTTGCGGTATGGCACGTCATACATATGTTGCATTTCAAAATGCGGTATGGCACGTCATACGTAACCAGAAATAGCCGCCGCCGCTGTTGGAAGTGCCCGTGCGGTTAAGCGTGAGCCCTCGGTCGACGGATCTGGGATGAATATGTCTTGGATTTAGAGAAAACCCGTTCTTCGCCACCTGCTTTACGCGTGGTGCGAACGCGCCAAATAAGTTCGCTGGCGGAGTCTTTTCCCGAGAAGCATCGACAATGGTGATGATGATGATGATGCAGCGTATCTCGGAATTTGTTCTCGCGCGCTCTCCAAGCAACGTGTCAGTCTGAGAGCTCAGGCTTCCGCCGTTTGTGCCCTTCGTTGGGTGGAATCGCTTGCCGAGAATGTTTGGGTGTACACTATACCCGTAGCGTATGAGTATAGGGTTGATGGGATGTTCCCTGTGCAACAGAAAACCCTTTTGTGTTTGCCTGGTAGCATGAATACCGCTGATAGTACGGGGGCCACGTGTTCGCAGGCGAGTAGTATACCACACTCCCTTCGGTCTTCAGTTTTGAATGCTGACCTCGTCTGCGAGGAGGTTTAGCCTCCTACAGCCGTCGCATTCCCGTGTGTTGTTCATTCTTAGGTGTATTTTTGTTACTACTCCTGGCAGCTTCTAGCCGGAGTAAAACGGTTTGTACACTGGTAATGGGTGATCACTAATATGTACCGTGATACTGCTGACGAATGCATGTGTATCCCGTCGCAGAATTTCGTCAAGCCTGCGAGATATACCTGGGTACAGGTATGCTATTTTCACGGAGAACGTTATCGCCTCCTTCCAGGTGGCACTGGAGATATTTCTGTGACTAACCCCGCGACAAAACATTGAAGAGACCCCACGATTGTTGGACGGTAGAACGGTTTGTATGATGTACAGTTTACTCCTTCACCATATATGACGTAGAAGACCCCCCTGGGAAATAGCTGACTCGCGTTTCACTTTTTTATGACCCGCGGGTGGTGGGGTGGTGTCTAAAATATCCCGGTGATATTGGACATATTCGGTTCCGAGTTTTCGCAATATTTTCCATCGGGAGGCGATAGGAATACAATGGAATACTTGGCACATCTGGCACATCCACCCAGGCCGCAAGGGGCTGAACTTGCTGTTGTGGTTGGCGTAGCATGCGTTGCCGTGACTGGCTCGTCTAGAGCCTCTGCCGGGAGTTTAGTTATGGCGCAGATGCAGGGGGGGCTTTCGGACGGACACATAACGAAGTAATCGTGCTCTCGCTCGTGACTAGAGAAGCGCCAGTTGACCGTGTCGGGGCAGCTAGCTTCTCCGGGCCCACAGCCTTGTTTTGCGAACGGTTATGAGTCGCCCGCGTAGAAGGGATATATGCATGTTCGTTGTGGTCGTCGTTCTCTACGTTGTGCGCAGCCGAAAGATATTCTTACTACAGTACTTTTGTTTAGTAAATTATTTTCACGTTGTTGGAAGGCGTCGTAGAGGCCCTGGGGGGGTGGTATCTTGGGTACCCCGGTGATGCCTTTTTCTTCTATTGCACGCGGATAATCGGAACCAAAAACGCGTCCTCGTGAGTGCAGGCGTTACTACATTGTAGAACGATCGTTAGGCAGGCCGGTCATGTTTTGTTGTAGGGGATGGTTCTGCGCGTAAACGGAGAAACGGCCTACGCTGACGCGGTAACGAGCCAAATAGGTTTTTTGTTGGTACAGGGAATAAGGTTTGTGAGTGTATCGGGGAGTCGGGCAGAATACAGAAAAAAGTGGATGGACTCGAGACTTGGAGATAAAAATTGTCCTCTAAGGCAGACGGCTGTGCCGTTTCCCTTATGTTGGAATTGATGTCATGATTCTCTGCGTTTCCCGAGCACGCCCCCTTCCCCCCCCTTTGCTCGAACCACCGAGCGAAGGCTGCAGGTACTGTGAGTTACGATTTCGCTCTTCAAACAATCAAGGACGTGGTGGGAAAATCGAGGCGAAATCACGATGAGTTCCCCTCTTGTACTCGTTGCGCGTCGGAGAAGCGACCACGCTCGCAGTGAGGGTAAACGATCGGAACGAGTGATTGAGACAGATGGAGATGGAGGCCCGATCCGTACACACGCGGAATCACATAGAAGACTCCAGAAGAGTGTCGCGCAATCTTGCAGTGGCGAAGAAGGTGGAAAATGAGAGACAGCCGGGGAAAGGAATATTTTGGGGAGCAGATAACTATGCGTACGGTAAACCGTAATCTAACATTGCCCTGTGTTTGAGGCGTTCTACGATAGAGGTTCTCCCTAAATTTTCTGAGGCTCCTCATTCAGGAAGCTCTACGCCTCATCCGAAAACTGACTTCAGCAAACATAAAATTGCATCCCGATGAGTAATCGCATGGCCCAAGTATACAAAAACATCCTTTTTTCGAAAAAGATTGGCATTCCGACGATTTTGGGTCAGGGAACCCCGTCATTCAGAAAACGTTTTAGCGGAAAGGTTCTACCTCTCTAGGAGAAGAAAGCGTCGTTTGAGGAATCGAGTGGTACGGTGCCATACGGAGGCTTGATCAGCGGAGACAACTAATTGTGGGCCGGTTGTTTTGTACGTAGACGAGGTGACGGCCTCCGCAAGCGCAGCGACAGAAAAACAGGTTGTCTTTGGGGGTGAGAGTTGGGCGTGTCCGTATCGGCGACTGGAATAGATTATGGAATGGAGTGGATGAATTGGAGACCCACTTGTGTTGCACTGCCTACAAAAACAAACTGATATTGCGAAAAAATCCGACAACATATGCCATGGAAGCACGTCTGCCGCCGTATTATTTTACGAGGACTTTTCGTTTTCTGCTCAAACCCCAACCGTTCCTTGCAAACCAAAATATGGCAGACCGGATATGAGCCCTTCGGTGCACTCCCGTGAGTGTGCCAAAGCGACAGCACTTTTCGTGTCCTCCTTCGGGGCGGATCTCGTCGCTGAAATTTGAAAATATGGTTCCAGGCGCTTCCTGCTCGTTCTACAGCGGGAAAATACATATTAAGTGCGTAGGTCACCCTGTGTCTCATATTGGGTACACATCATTCGCGAGAAGCCTGGGGTGCTTCGTGAGGCCGATTCTGCGTAACCGTCGACACGTTCGAAGTTGATCCCTCGGGGTCCTCAGCGGCTGCAAAAGTGGTACTCGACGTGTTCCAAGCAATTGTTGGACGGTGAATGATATATAGCTCGAAATACTACCCGAACAGAAAGGTCGGGACCATGGAGATCGGTTCGGAAATTCGGGCATCAGTCAATTTCCACCTCCTCGTGTCAGATTCGGACCAACCGATCTGGAGCACCTATTCGACACGGCCGTCCAGGTCAAGCGTGGAGGCGTGGGCGCCTGGTCCATCATCCGGGGCGTGATGGCGGTTTCGGTTGACGGTTTCGGTTGACGCACTCACTGGCGGAGGTCACCGACGAGGTTAAGCGAAGAACTCACCGAGAACAAGGCTCGTGTTCCGCAAAACAAGGTTAAACGACTCGTTTGACCTTAGACGTAGCACCTAGCACGCGCTGTCGATTATTTTTCCTGCAGTAGATTCTATGCCGTACGTATCCCACGAAAAAAAAACAAAAATCACAAAACTGGAAATGCATACGATGAACAATTCCATCGCCTACTCGCAGGTGTAACGCAACTCACGTCGTAAAACACGAATGGGGTTTCCAATCGTGTTGGGTTTAGGAACCCGGTCGACCGGAGCCATTGTGGCCAAACAGTGCTACCTTTATCCCCTATCGTAGAACGCCCCCCACAGTGAAGATTGAACCCCATGGACCGGTTCCATGACCTGACTCCCGCCAAGTGCCGGTTCTGTCGGTCATGGCATCGTCCATTGCTGACAAAACTGACATGTGTCTCGTATATGATGCCGTACACGTAATCTTGACCCACTACAAAAAAAATCATTTGAAACTGTGAGGAGGCTTACGCTTGCCTTCGTTTCGTCTAGAGTACAAAACCCGCAAATTCTAAACCTCCAACAGCGCTGCCGCAGCGGAACGTGGGAGCAGATATTGTTCGAATGTAGGAGCAGTGGAATCCCAAAGTCCACGCACGGCGGTACGGCCTCAATAAAGCAGCGTGGCCCGCGCAGCTTCCCTGTCATACGCCAGCCGGAACGTGACGTCCTCGGAGTCCGAAGCCTGACCAAAGAAGACATTCGTGCGCAGGGGATAGTCTTTAGGCCATCCTCCAACCACCCGGCAGGGGCACTTCAGCGTTTTTGCTAGAGATCGTGTTCAAACCAAAATCGCCCTCGAGGAGGTTGGGAGCTAGGTATCCCAGGGCAGATAGTGTAGGAGTTATTGGTGACAAAGGTTGGCAGGCGGCGGTGAGTGCATTGTAGTTTTGCTCCTGAGCTGTTCCACGGGCACGAGGAGCTGACTGGACAACGAAAGTAAAAAAAAAAAACGTGTTCAACTGAAGTTCTCCCTGCCGAAATCACCTTGGGCGGCTCGCACGTTGGAAAAACTGAATTCCAGTGTTCTGTGAATTTCCAACTACGTATACAACTCTCGCTGTTGGCCTTGCCTAGACAGTCCGGTGGTAACTAAACAAGTACTATTAATACCATAAAAAGATCGGCTCGAATGTTTTCTCTGTACGGTTCCTTGCTGTTCGAGGCGACCACTCGAGCACAAACCTCACATGTAGCGTAACCGAGCCGCGATCGCGCTGCTGGTCGGTCGGACAAATTCGTTCGACGCGTGCTGCGGTGACTGGTGCACCTGCAATTTTTGCGAGGCTACTTGTTCGAGGAACTTTACACCCGACCTGAAAAAAGGACGAATTCAACAAAAACCTTAAAAGTCTAGCCCGACCAAACCCATCTCACGGCTCACAGCAGTGGGGGCACACAATACCCGTACAGTGTTGGGTTATAGAGCCCTCCAGTCGGAACGGGTTTAGTCCAAACCGTGCTCCGAGTCCGATCGTAACACGCGTCGTGCTTTTTCCAGCCAAGGTGCTGCTTGAGATTATGGTAGTAGTTCCTTCGTCAGAGTGTGCTCAGACGTTTCCCCACAACATTTCCCCTGAGGGTATTTTGTCGAGTTGTGTGCGCGGTGAGAAGTTGAGCGGCTACCACCATGTTGTGGAAATCGGTGCTGGTCTGTTCCACCTCACGGGTGGCCGGGGGAGGGGGGGGGGGGACAATACTTGCGGAGACATCGCCCAATGTAGCATACCATTTGGGGCAACGAATTGAGAGGTTGTCGACACAATCTATATTGGGTTTGCTGCGTTTGGTTTGGAGACGTTGAATGAAGTGGCAGCCGACTCCTAAAGTGTCGACAACCTCCCAAACCGGTACGCTCGACGTTGCGCTGCAAGTGCTCAGTGTCTTCACAAGGGGCTTATTCTGCCCGCATTGTGCAATGTGCGGGGTCCCGGCCCCCCGTACTACGAAGCTCCACTCCACTACGTGGAAACCGTTGGTGATTGTGCCAGGTAAACACGTCGGACGTACTTCGTATAGTGGTTAGTACAATGGCACCGAGGAGATACTCATCGCAAAAGCAGAAAAAGACACCGAGAGGACTCGGCCGCGATGTTTATTCATATACCAGGTATAATATATATATACATATAAACATGTGTACTAGCTTACTAATGTAAATCGCCCAACCGCCCAGTGTGAGATAATGCGTAAACGAAGATCAATGCACTATTTCATGGTCTCGGCATCCAAGAGACTAACATGGTGAAATCCTTACGGATACACACATACGACCACACATGGATACCTCCTTGATTCAAAAGCCCCATCAGCGACAAGATGGTTGACTAAAACATACGAAAACACACCAACACCCACGTAGCACATATAGCACACCTCCACCAGCCTACACATACATGGTGCCGTTCCTGCGGAAATGGGTATTTCGTGCTCATCAAACAACTTTACGTATTTTTCGATAGTGACGTTGATTCGATTCGATTTGATTCGATTCGATTCGATTCGATTCGATTCGATTCGATTCGATTCGATACCCGGAGCTCTTGCCTCTCTCGCTATACAGACCGCAGTAATATCTTCTAGAATCACGGTCCAAACTATCGCGAAACATCAAGAGAAGAGATAAATCTAACACCCCACACATCATCTACGTAATATGTACCGTATTGAGCGCTGACCTCGCACAGAGGTGCCATGTTGTTTTATGGCTCGAACCTTTCCAGAACGGCAAGGTTGCCAATACTGACGAGATGCTCAGCTCAAAATTCTGGTTGACCGCCTTGCGACAAAAGTACAGTACTCCGCTTTAGCACCCTTACGGTCGTCAACAAATACAGCGCTTGGAGACGACCGCCCTCGTTGTGGGAACTCTACTATAGGCTCCTCGCGGTAGCTACATCGCCACCCACTGTCCTACATGGTCAGACGCCTAGTGTCTGGTAAAACACCTGGCGAAGGGCAGCAAAATAACCTGCAGGAGGCGTCAGGAACAGAAAGGTCAGTGAACAGTCTGCAATACCCCTGAAGAGGCCACACCTTGTTTCCGGCCTGCGAATCGCGTTCAGAACGGGACCTGCGCTCCACCTCGTAAGAACCCCTCTCCAAGAGGGCGTCAACCGCAACCGCCACGTTCCTGATGATAGACCACGTCCCCACCTCCCCGGGCTTGATCTCGATGACCATATCAAACACGGGAGCACCGGCTCGCTGTGTCAGGATCTAACACCGGGAACGGCGCCCGGCACGCGGGGTGTGGCGGCGGTGGGGCCGCTTGAGAACGGGATGCGTATCTGGGGGGTGTCTGTCAGTCCTATGATGGCATCACAAATGGCAGCATCATGCCAATGCGAACACGCCTGCAAAGGCAAACAGCGAGATGAAAATTCAACTAGCCGTCCGTCCGCACGTTACGGATAAAAACGGGTTGCAGACGTGGCCTTGCAGCGGACAAAACACAAGTAGATATCATGTTGGGAAAGGGCTGCCGGATCCACACAGGTAGATATCATGCTAAATGCTGCAAACCAGGGATACGCGCACGCATACACGTTACTAAAAGCACAAGAGTCTGCGTTTGAAAAGTTGGAAGACAGTCGGCGATAAATACGAACGAAATACTGGACCTCATGCGCGACAAACACCGAGGCATGCACCGATTGTGACCACGGCTTGTCTGGAACCTCGCGCGACGTAACCAGACACGTGAGGTATGCTGAAACCTAAGCATGGGGAAAACGGTCGAGGGGAAGCTTGCATACCGTCCGCGATTGCATTCGTTGTTGTTCTACCATACTACCTCCAGCCCGGACGGTCACATGTGCAAGATATGCCGACGAACGAACAACAGGGGAGAATTGAACCCAAACGAATTTGACGAATGATTCAAGTCACGGGCAAACTATTCTATTGGCTTTCATTTACCTTGCTGTCTTCAGTCCAGAGGGTCACAACGAGCGTGAATACACACACGACACACACCCTGCGCACGATGAAAAAATGCAAGTGAAACAAAACAATAGAACCAAAAGTGTACAAACAAAACACGTATACATAATGCCATGGCCGATTGTTTTCATTTGTCTGACCTTGTTGCCCCCGTTTTCCTTGGCGACCGCGTCGCTTATGGTGACGCTCTTTGTTCCTCCCAAAATCGTGTTGAGGTTGGGGTTCTTCAGGAGAGAATGCAAGTCGCCGTGCGCGCTTGCTACCAAACGAACGCCCCTGTGGATATCCCCGAACAGCGCCAGAGCATTGATTGAGTGGACTGGCAGGTACAGAGGTACGCTATCGCAGCGTAGTATCATCCTCTATATTATTGTTGATGTTGCTAGATCATGGTCTTCAGTTTACCATAATATATTCGTCCAGGCCAGGTGCTGTGGCCGTGGGTATTTCTATTACGGGGGGCCATAGTTAACAGGACCAAATATTGTTGGTAAAAATGGTTAAACATATAGGTTTTTATGTAGATCATAGGTCCTGTTAACTATGGTCCCCCGTAATAGCAAACGGCTGTGATTGATATCCATGTCTGCGCACAAACGGTCACCTAGCGCCTCGACACGAATCACATTTTTCCATGGCGGATACATACATGTTGGTCGTGGTTGCGCGCGCACGGTACACGCCGGACGATGGTGCGCCATGTCCTAAACTTACAAGGTATGTAGGGCATACGACAGCGTACGTAGCTGCCAGCCTTCGCGCTTGGGGCCGCACTCTTACCGCGCCTTGATGTCCAAGCACGCACGCGCCTCCAGGTTGTTCGAGATCTCGTCAACCACAATCGTCTTGGGCGTGTGGTTTTGTAGCGCCTCCGTCATGACCCTATCCGTGTTTGCGAGGTGCGAGCTCTCAGAGGTTAGACGAAATGCAACCCCGGGTGTGGGGGTGGAACGTCAAAATATACCTATTTACAAAGACGACCAAGTCTATACATAATATGGCGATGCTTGCCCAGCGGCGAGGCGATGTCGCGGCGTTATCCCGTTGATCCAGGAAATCACCGGATGCATTGGCTGGTTGTTTGATCGATCTCTACGCATGTGGCCAGCATTGTTCGCAATACAATGGGCTGTGAAACCGAAGCAATCGCTGACAGAGAGAAACCATACCGCACAATCGATGCCGCGCTAGCAGAGGGTAATACCAAGGTTTCACAATAGTTTGTACTACAGCAGTAGTCTGTTACGTCCGCAACACGGGCATGTATCTAGCTGACGGACGCGAGAATCCCAAAGCTAAAAGTATGCAAGCGTGTATTTACTTGTGTTGCTCCGCCTTGATCGGTACCATCATCCTCCGGCTCTCCCCGATAGATTCGCTGTGGGGGATGTTTCCATCGCCGGCAATCTCGTTGCTCGTGTCCACGATCACCACAGTCTTTAACAATTTATAGGCGTAGAGTGGGAAGCACGAGCGTGGCGGGAAATCGTGGGCCTCTTCAAATTAAACCTGTATTCGGTGCACAACTACCCCGATTGCTATAAGGCCAGCGATACCACTCGTATAAGCTTCGCCATAAGGAGATTTCTTCGGGGAAACCCTGCCTTCTGCCTTAGGCTAGGTTGGCTGATAACAGTCGACAAGGTCGTTCGACGCAGTATACGGCTGTTCCTTTTCGCTGACCCCTCCACAGCACAAACAATGTTGCAACCTGAGCCCCGGCGTTCCATGTGCGTCCAAGGCAGAACGACCGTCGAGTCATTACAAGACAAAGCGGGGGCGTTCGGTATCAGTCATGTTTACGAGAGAGGTTCCTGAAGTGGAAAACTGCTGCACACTCGTGTTTGCCATCCGAGCCGTCGTTAACAATTGTGCGCGCGAAGTCCGTCTGCCGTTTGCCTAATGATCAGCGCGTAGTTTAGGTCGAGATGTCGGTGTTTGAGATGAGTTATATGTCCTTCAAGTTCGGAAGCTGAACAAGAAATACGTAGGTCTTCCCGTCTACGGTGGGTAGACTCCACCCTGGCCGTTTTCGTCCTTCGCTGGCACCTGCGTTGCGGAGATTTTTCGGCAGACGTCGCGAATGACAGTTGTCTTTCCGGACCCTGCTTCCCCCAAGACGAGAATCGATGCCGCGCGCTGTGGCTTGCCTGAAATCGTGAGGCACCATTCGAGAGCGTGGCATCGCTTCGGCGAGTGGGACGGGGGTACGGCTGATTTGGATTGATTCCAATGAAGTGTCAATGTGGCGCAACATGACAAGGGACGCACGAGACACGATGAACTACGATGCCGCACAATACTTGGGGTTATGTTGTCTCACGAGCCCGTCTGCAGTTGGTTTTGCCCTATAGAGGGCATGGTCGTGCGGAAACACCTGCCCAACATTGCGAGAACACCATGCGTGTCGGGGGCGTCTCCCATATTTCAGGTTCTGCCCGCAAAGCATCTCTGCTGACAGCCTGAGCCGTGCGGTATCGAAAGACGGTTGACACACTCGTCTCACCGGGGACGTCGATGACGTGAAAGAGAATATCGTCGATCAGCCCGGCACTCCCCTTGAAGTATCTTCCAATCCGGAGAGTCGCCGCGAATATTTCTCCGTTCTGTTCAAGTGTTCGAATGTGTGTGCTCGAAGAGCAGTCAAAACAACGCACCATATCTCAAAGCGCTGCATCCAGGCACGAAGCGGGTAAGACTCAGTCAAATGGAAAGGTCTATAAGTACCGCTTTGGGACAGGGCGATACAAATCCAGCGTCCCACTCACGCCTTACAATGCGTGCCTAAAAGCGCACCCAAGATTCGAGAGTTCATCGTAGACAGGTTCGCCGCTAACCTTCTTCCTCCTCATGACGCTGAGCCGATGGAGTTGGCCGGGGAATCCTGCTCGGTTATCCTGCCCAAACCTCCCCTCGAGCTCGAGGCGGCCCACGACCTTGTTGATGTCCTCCGCTGTCACCAGGCGGTTCTCGTCGCTGCAAAGAAAAATTCTCCCGCGTCCTGGAGAGGCCGTCAAATTCACACCGGTGCGAGGAGGAATCTTTGGAGAGACAACACCATGGAGAGGGGGGCAAGTTCACGGCAATTTTTCAACGGATCAGGGTGGCTCTTGCCCGAGTGGCGACCAAGGTGTTTTCAAAGGTTGACGTCTGCGTGCTGTTCCCCTTCGCGGTAGTATACACGGGTCACGCGGTTTGGTTGTTCCGCTTTTCCCCAAAACCAATGTTTCCAGCATTCCTGGAGGATAGTAAGTGCGGAGTTTCAAAGCCGCTTATGTGAAAATGGAGCGACAGCGATGCCTCCCCCACAGTAGGTAAAAGACAAGAGTGTCTCATAAGTGAGCATGGGGCCACAGCAGTTCTGCCTGCCCTACCGTAGCTTAATGCAAGGGTTCCTTCGATCGTCGCCCGCCGTGCGTGCCTCATGTCGTGACCTTGTTTCCAGGGTAAAACGTCCATCCGTCAACGCCGCTTGCAATGGACACCCGCGTAGGCGGTCAACACGCTTTGAGGCTCGTGGCGTCTCACCTTGTAGGAGGGCCTTGGGTCGCCTGCCTTCGTCCAGGGCAACCTCTTGAAGGTCTTTCAGGTTCTGCTTATCCCTACGAAGGCGTGCAGGTCACGGTAGATCACGATGCATACAGTAACGATATTAGATGGCAGCCGCCCCCCCCCCCCCCCCCCCCCCCCCTCGAAAATACTGTCTCGAATTTCACCAGTGGTCGCATTCGTAGTTGCGTCTCGTAGCGCGTTTGCGTGTCAGTACGGGACTCAGCAAAATATACTATCAATAGTGTCGAGGCTGGCGCTACAGTAGAGCGCGCATGCTACACTGCTGTATTTGACTTTATTTGCAAAAATAAACATAAAAAAGATTCTATTGTTGAGAGCGCCTTGCAGCGTGGGTAGGCACAATTCGATGCGAGTCGACGAGGGAAGAAAAAGGCTGGAATATTCTCGCGATAGAAGTGAAGGCACGTACCGTAGCGGGAAGGGGGGAGAAGAGCCTGCCATGTGAAGTGACCCCGGATCTGAGTTACGAGTCGGAAGGAGAGAGAGAGAAGAAGCTGTGCGAAGAAAATGAATGGGATGAGCAAAATAAAATAAATAAACATAAAAAAATAAAAAAAAAGAGGTGTACCCTTGTATTTTATGAGGCTCCCCTCTTGAGGAGATATGTACTACTATTCGTAAACCTCAACCGAAACACTGATTACAAGAGAATTGGAAGCGCAACCGGATGGATACTTCGATGGCCTAGGCACACAAAAACAGAGTTCTGTTCCGGAGCGAGAATGGAATCACGACGATTTCGGGCTAAGGAGCCCGTCATTCAAAAACAAAAACTAGCCAACATGTGCTCCCCTTACTACTGTACGTAGCACGCGTCAAGGTGGCTTGCTAACATTTTCAACACCGGATTAAGGTCGCTCGGGCGAGCGGCTCTGTTCGCCACCCTGGATATTATGACATAAAAATTGTGTGTTGCGTTAGCAAAAGAAACAATCTCATGGTGCTGCAAACCCAAAAATATCAGAAACCGAAATACCTCAAGGCTAAAAACATTATGGGGTGGTCACTCCGCCGAGTGCCTCTCAGCTGCGGACCTCGAAGGATCTAAACGCGCCCCCTCCCTATTTTATATAGGTTGTGTTGGCGTCAGTTGGCAACGACACTGTAAAACATGCCGCTCACTACGTGAGAGCTAGGCAACCAAGATACCTTTAATTTGTGGCGGTCGCCCACAGCTGGTCGTCGAGTTAGATCATTTGTGCGAGGTAAAGAACATTTACTCTGCACAAGGAAATTGATCGTATCACGTACCTGGTAGTGTTTATGGTGAGGCACCCAAAAGGCAGTTACATAGTGCTCCAATTGCTGTCTCTGGAAGTGGCTACACCGGAAATTCAATAAAACTCATTGAAGCTGTCATCCATATGCAAGTCCGTCTCACAAGCAGTTCTCAGTAGGATGCGACTCACCCTTCATACAACTCGCCCTCCGCCTCACGGCGCTTCGCGCTTGGTGCAAACAATGTCTACCTGGTCGGTGAAAACCCGACATGCTTCGTCCCAGTATTGTAGGGATGCGAGGGTCTATGGCCATACGACTACAGCCATGCATGAGATCGAGTACATCCCTTCTATCGAGTACACCGAGGAGGAAGAAATAGATGCACAGATGTGCCCGTGTGGCAAAGCGATAGAGAGTAGAACTCACATAGTAGGAGAATGTGAAATATACAAGGAGGAACGGGATGTGTTAGAAGAGGAGATGAGGGAAATAGAAGAATGTGACATGGAGGAGTTTGACACACTAGATAGCAGCGAGAAAACGATCGCTATCCTAGGAGAGAGATGGTGGCCACAGGCGGCGAAACAGGAAGGGGATAAGATTATTAGCAAAATATATATATGTAATGTATGGAAACAACGTAATGAGCGCCCAATTGTTGGAGGTGTCTCTATTAGGAGTAGGAACGGTGCTCCGTCTCGCAAGGGATGCGTTGTCAATGGTCAAATGACTGAGGCAAGCAACAAATGAGTACGCCCCCCCCCCCCCCCCGTACCACAGCCTTGGAGTCAACCCCCAACGAGAGGGCCCGAACAATACGACGGGGTCCCATTTCGGGGCTCTCGAGGTAGGTTGTCACACGTTGATCCGTGATCTCTACATCTCGCACGATCGCGCCAGTGAGCAATCCCGAGCGTAGTTATTATCACCCGGCCCGGGTAACACCAACTCGAGAGACTGGCCTTCCAATCACGGCTGTGAATGACTTTCATGTTGCGGGGTTTGGCCATGCTTGCAGTCAGCGATTCCCCGGAATATTCAGCGACGTCAACGCTTGTCATACGGCTGCCTTGAAGGCAGAAAGGTGTGCATTCGCAGGCTGTACAATGAGCCCGATGCGCCTTAAATTTGTCAGGATCAAGAGTACTCGCTCGATGCCGCGAAGAGTGTTGACCCGAAGAACCTTTCGTAGGCAGGATGTCGGGAAATAACTGTGCTTCAGGGTTTACTGCTTGAACAGGCCACAATCAGTATCAAAAACATTTCCGACTCACCACATACATTTGAAAGTATGGCGCCGAGCTTTGCTCTCGTCCCTGCAACATCGCATACATCCCATACGCAGCGATTCGACGCTAAGAGCGCTGACAATTGATAATCACATACGATCCGTCATCGACAGTGTTAGAGATGCCAACTATACGCACAAGATATTGTTTTCTGCTAGGATTGTAGGGTCAGAGCGGCCGGTCCCCGAGCGTTAATCGGATTGACAACGAAATCGCACCTTCTCGTCAGGTGCTCTCTCAGGAACGCTTCAGGGACGAGCTTCAGTACCTCCAGAGGGCAGTTGACGTCTTCTGTCGGTTCGTCCGCGTCGATCGGCTTCGCTTTGCTCCTTAAGGACCTGGGCATCGGCAAACCTCGAGTGGTCACGTTCGCAGCAGTAAACCCGCCAACTATTACGGGGGAGCATAGATAATAGGACCTGTGGTATACATAAAAACCTACATACTTGACCATTTTTACTAACACTATTTGGTCCTATTAACTATGGATCTCCGTAATAATATAATTGCGAAACATGTTCACGGAGTCTTCTGTGAGTTTCTCCCGACAACATGGGACATAACGGCGATGTCGCGTGTTTGCGGCATGTTTCCTTTGCGTCGCGCACAAAACGTGAAAACGGTAGGGCAGTTGAGTGTACCGCTTTGGAGCGGTGTGTACATGATGGGGTGGGTGGGTGGGTTGTAACAAATCACTGAACGTCTTGGGGTAGTACAGTGGGTGCTAATCAGTTCTTTTGTTTCAGGATACGGCGCATATTCTAGAATACCAATGTCCCTAGAGTAGTAACTGTGTCAAGCCAGGCGCATGGGGCTATCTACTTCGCGCCGTGAGCAACCCGCGTGCTAAAACTGTCTCCTGATCCAGAAGACCACAAAAAACTGCGAAGCTCGGAAGAACAGTACAAGCAAGGTTGGTGTCGCCCCTGCCCTTGGCCCTGCTAAACACACTTACTCGATGTACCCACCAGACGTGTCAGACGTGAGAGGCTTTGCGTCCTGCTGCTGGAGAAGCTTCGGAAGAAAGAACGACTCCACCCCTTCACCATTGCAATATCCTTGAGCCTGCCCAATCAACGGGGGGAGTGTAACAGACCACGTTTGTTTGCAACAGCACTATTTCTGTCCTTGCACAGATAGATGTTCACTGCCCTGTAGGTGGGCTGTTGAATGTTTCGTGTACCCACTCTGCAGCAGGAAAAGTCGAGATATAATACAGGCATGACTCCCCGACAAGGTGTACACTGGGTGTTCAAGGGACCCTATAAACGATAGGCGTGTTTGTGCGTAGGGGGCACAACGGCCCTCCGCAAAACGAAGTACTGGTGGAAGCTTCCTTGGAAGCAGTGGAAACCTCCATGAGCTTCCATTCCCAAACTCGACAACGCAAGAGACCGAGCTGACCTGACCCCTGC
This sequence comes from Nereocystis luetkeana, assembly GCA_031213475.1. Taxonomy (NCBI): domain Eukaryota; class Phaeophyceae; order Laminariales; family Laminariaceae; genus Nereocystis; species Nereocystis luetkeana. The sequence continues at coordinate 5,687,127 of JARUPZ010000014.1, read as the reverse complement.
TGGCAGCAATAAAAAACCTTGTAACTTAGTCTGAAAGGCCACGCAAGGTCGTACACGATGACGGTGCTTGACATCAAGCATGACGATCAAGGCGTTTGAGGTATCGCTCAGGGGTGTGCTATCGAGCCCGCGGCCATGTGTCGACCCTACTGTCCAGCGACCATTATAACTTGGGTAGGGGCACTCTTTGCTTTAAGGGCGTTGAAAACGAGCACGGTGCAATGCTTTATGCAGCAGTGCCGGACCCTTGGCGGTGATCAAACAGAGACACGGGCCTAGGCTGATGTCGCATTCATGCTGCGGAGTGGTTTAATTCTGCGCTCGGTAAGCAAAGCAACGCGGTCCCCTCAATAATAGTGTTACTATTACGGGGGAACATACTAAATAGGACCTACGGTACACACAAAACCCTATATATTTCGCTATTTTTACTAAAAAGATTTGGTACTATTTAATATCGCCCCCCGTAATACGTATTCCTTAAGCATGAGAGGTGCCTTACGGTATACAAACAATAGGAGGAACTTCATTTTTAACGGTCGGTACGAGACGAACTGCACCCACAACGATACAAGTCGGGAGATAATAAGATGTCAAGTACGAAGAAGCACTACAGCAGTATTGCAAGTTCATTGCGACCGGCAGAATTCCTCGTGGATCTCCGCGGACAGGAAGAGCTGGTGTCTGGCGGAAGGGTGGCCTTAAGGCGATATCCGGAGTACGCCCCAACGGTTTCCTTTATGGGCAGGACCACACATCTCATCCTGCAATATTATGAGGTTATATAACCCTAAAAAAAGTAAGTGTGCAATACAATGTGCGTGAGTCTTGTGTATCGTTTGCCTCTGTGTGAGTCACGGCTGATATGACACCTATACACTACGAGGAGAGTTTCTACCGGAGATCAGTGACAAAAGCCTCCAAAGCACATATTTATCGACGAACCGCAGGAGAATTCAGAACCACCGCGAACCGAGTACCTTCCTCGCACGCAGGACCGGTTTCGTTGCGCCAGTCCGGAAATAAACGCTGGGTTGATCCTATGTCGACAACTAACTGATGTTGCCGAGGGTTCATTCATGAAAATAAATGGCAAAAACAGCCGTACTTGAGCCACGTTTTCAGCACGAGCGGAAAGCGACCCCAGCCAGGCCCAATACGTCATACCGTGCCCTCAAACGTTCACGCATTCCCGCATCCGCTTGCCACGTCTGGACCCGAGTGTGTACGGGGTTTGGTATCCAGGTGTTGGCGTGTGTGCTCGTGCATATCATACCAGTCAGTGCGAACACTTTTCGCCAATTAATTAGTTAATTGCGAGTGCTCACCATTTCTCATCGTATACTGAATTTCCCTCTCGAAAGAAAGGTGTACCAGGTATACAACGAGTACCGCTATCAGCTTGTCTTGTATCGTCAGTGGGGCGGAACTCTCGCGTGGAGCTTTTGTCTGATGATCGCGAGTGGTTCGCATCACAGTCGGGGGCCCGACCTTCTGGAGCTCGTAGCTGACCATTTCCCTGCCGACCCCACCTCCCCAGCACCTTCCCTTGTTGCGGAAGGCCATCCAACGGGAGTCGTCCAGCGTGTGCATCGCGAAGTCGATCTTCAGCTGTTAGTTGGGAAAGGGTTGAGGCGTTTTAGGCATTTAAAATTTTTCCTGGCACACTCCAGTAAGCGAGCACAATACTGTCGTTGATATATATGCGGTATGAGTCGTCAAGCGCCGTATCCGTTGAACAATGAGAGACTCTCGTCACTCGGTTTATTGGTATTGCTCTTTTTTTATGGGCCTACTCTTCACTCGATGGTTGGCTCAACATTAACGTGGGTATGTTGTGTTGACTCAACAAGGGCAACGCGGTGAGGAACCGCAGTCCCGTTTGGGGACAAAACTACTTGAAATTTGACTGGTTTGTCCCCAGAACAGGACTGCGGTTCTAAAAGGGTTAATAAGAAGAGCCGATATTTTCGGCGTAGAGATTGTTTTGGTAAAAAATTCCGTAATTAATTTCCATGTTGTTTCTTCCATTATTTTTCATCTTGCACACTCCCCTCATTCTTACTAAGTCTTGCCAAACAAACATGTAAAGCTTGACTTTCCTGGTAATTTAATGGCCTCTGTCCAAAATCACAAATCGTGACGGAACGTATCTTGAAACGAAGTTCAAATTATCAAGGCTTCAAGAAGTAGCAAATTCAAGGGAAAAAACTCATCGATGATAACGCTTCTTAGCCTTGACCGCCGTAATCTGAGGATACCCGGTTGCGGTGATACTTTGTACGGCAGCGGTGCTACCAGAGGAAACTGCTGTTGTTGTTGTAGAGGAACATGAATGTCGGAACGATGGATCTCTGTGAACGCGGATGGTTTCTGTAAATCGACGCTTAAATGAGAACAAAATACTACAGCACGAGCGAAACGGAAATAATAAGAAAGGTTCCTGAACACCGAAGAACCCACGATTCTCTTACCTCGTCTCACATCTTTAAAGCGCAGGTACACGGAAAAGAGTTTCGATAGCTTCTACGACGGCTTCATGCGTGCAGCGTATATATATATATACGTTTTTTTATGCAGGTATCGTCGGCGTGGGTCAACCGGTTTGGTCGATGCCAGGTGCGCGATAATCTTCAACAAAGAAGGTCGCTCAATGAATTTTTGTCAGACGAGGGTATTTGATTTACCTTAGAGGCTTGCAGAACTTGGTTGCGCTTTTCCTCGGTGAGCCGCCCTGCCGTCATGATGCTCTCCCCGGCCTGGAACGCGAGAGAGAACCAAGAGCCGCGCCAAGGCAGTGGGCGCCATGATGCCGGGAAAAAATTCGCGGGTTGGCCACATCAAAGGAGGGCATCGTCACGGGCTCGCCGTATGTACTGCACCATCCAACATCGGCCACCGAAAAGATCTCCGAGTTTGGACAGGGTTACGATCGTTTTTCAGCAGCAGCAGTCGTTTTTTCTCGACAACGATTAAAAAGGGCACTCATCATAAAAAAAAATTGAACAGTATAGTCGGGAGGCTCTCGACCAAGTCATTTCCAAAAAACGAAAAAAAAAAAAAAATGATCGATTTTGGCAACTTGCCCGTTCTGGGAAATTCGAGCGCTGGAAAATATGGTCACACCTCTATGCGAAGTCAACGGTATTTACGGCCATTTCCCAAAACCGATGCATGCTGCAAATTACCGCAGACGAAATACTCGTCATCAAATACCAGAGCATACGGCAGGAACGCTGACCGTGCCGGTATGCATGTGTTCGGGAAATAAATAGTACCAGGTATGTTCTACTGTACGTAAGTAAGCACCAACAGTTCAAAGTTCACGAGCTACGCGTACGGGTACCTACCCTACTACAGTCGGTGTTTTCCTCCTGTTAACTTCGGCCTGCTTGCCTGGGTGTTTGATTTCTTGATATAGATAGATGTTCTGCCTGTTAGTGCTGCTGCATGCCTTCCTAGCACGTCGGTCGCAAGCCTGCTATACCGGCGTTGCAGGGTATATATACCATACATTGTCAACTTGTTGGAGCGTTTGTCTGATATCAGATGCACAACTATATGTGCGGCAACATCTTGGGGTTGGCTTTCGCGTGACTGCGGATCATCCAATGTAGAATACGGTCCAGAAAGCTGTGCAAGTACGCGCAACCGACTTATTATAATGCTGGCAATGATGTACGTACGGCACAGCGTGCGACGGCAGACGCAATAAATACGCGAAGAGACATGTTTCCTGTTGTGTATCATGGCTTACCTTAGCGAGGGAGTTGACCATGCGCGCGGCTCGGTTTAATTCGTGCGAGCTGATGGGTAGACTCGATCCTGCCACGTGGTCGAACGCGGTCGCCCTGGATGGCAATGCATAAAAAAAAGTTGAGATGGTCGTCGTGAAACGTGGTTCTATGTACCACTATCAAATAGTCGATGAGCAAGGTAAAATACATGGTCTGTATACCTACTCTACATTCCTGTACAGCTTGCGGTTCCTTGTCTTTTTAAACCGACGGCCTCGTCCGTCGTGGCCACATGGGCTGCATCAACAAAAAAGAGCATCCACGAATGAACGTACGCGCGTGTCTGGGAAATAAATACAAAACACGATGCACTTTGTTTTCGTCGGTATGAAATAAATATACTTCGTACGTGCAGTACAGGACAGGACCCTATGGCATGCATGTACAAACGACTAGGCGGCACCTGTAAGCAGCGTCACTATACAGGTCATGTTCCCCCGTGAAAGCTTTGATCGCTGAGCCGACGGTGCCGCGAATGTCGCCCTGTAGAGCCTCGAGGGCGAATTGAGTGTCCAGGGGTCGACCGATCTTGAGCGCGTCGCCAAAATGTCGCTTCAAGGCAATGGCGCTAGTCGTGAAGTCGTGGACTACCTGCTGCGTGGTAGATGGAGCAGGGGGATGAATGCTCCCAAACGGACGGATCCTATTTGACCTCTCTCTAGATCCGACAACGGGTTTCGGAGAGGAGTGTCCCGGGAAGGTCACGTCTTTATCGCATCTCTCCCGTTTTGGCGACAGGTTGTTGTACCGTACGTGAAATGCGGCTTGGCATATTCATATTTTGTTGCAGCTTGTAAAAAAGTATGTTCTTTTCAGTGTCAACAGTACAGCATGCCCTCTGATACCTCGTATCCTAAAACCTGTGCATTTAAATATTGGAAGTAATGCGAATTTGTACTAGAAAAAAATCGTGGGTGAGCACAATTCGACGCGATTGGAAGAGGGAAGAAAGTGCAGAGCCCGTATGTCCCCAAAATTTGCAAGGCACGTACCCTGCAAGGGAGGGGTGAGAACGGCCGACTATGTCCACCCGGACCCGATATATGACTAGTATAGCTGGAGGGAGCAGGAGCTAGACGAGCGAAAATAACTGATGGGAAACAGAAAACGAAGCACCGTCTGGTACCTCCCACCATCAACAATGTATGCAGTACTTAGGATGAAGGTAACTTTTGGTATTACGAGGGACCATAGTTAACAGGACCTATCGTATACATAAAAACCTACCTGGTATATATATGTTTGACCATTTTTACTAACAATATTTGGTCCTCCTGTTAACTATGGCCCCCCGTAATAGAAACTACGAAAAGTCAATGAGGTCTGACACCACGATGCGATCAACGCGCTGGAGCGCATAGAACTGGCGGCCGCTCACACATCATTGCGAGCGGGATTTCGGGCCCGCCCCAAAGGTGCCGTCGTGTTGCAGGCTCGTACCCAAGAAGAGGTGGACTCGAAAAGCGATGAAGATAGGAGGGGGGCACTTTTAACCCTTCAAAAACTGCAGTCCCGTTCTGGGGGCAATCCACTCAAATGTCAAGTGTTTTGTCCTGAAGACGGGGCTGCCGTACTAAGAGGGTTAACAAGACTGGGATCAAATATTTCATTTTTTTTCCTCGGCCATCAATCCGAGTTTAATGTTTGCTGACGTCCTTTGGAACCTGGCATTGGAATCTTCATTTGGGGGGGGGGGCGTAATTTGCAGTAAATCGCACCTCAGAGCTTCCGAGCACTGAAGCGGCCCCCTCCCCCCGTGCGTGTACGAGTACGACTTCATCCTCGGGCTAAACGACTACCCTTTGATGGCATTTATTTTTCGCGTAAAAAAAACAATATTTGTTACCTTCGTGGAACTCTCATCTTCGAGTATTGGGAGCAGCTGCTCACGCAGCTGCTTGTGCCCAGCTGGGGTGTTCTCGAGCGCCGCCACGTCAAAAATGAGCACCGCAGGGCTCGGCCCGCTCCCGGCAATCTGACGCGCGCACAGACGACAGGTTGCTGTAGTACGGCTTCAAACGCAAGCATGTTTAAATTGGCTGTTCCAAACGGTCTTCCACGTACAACACGTGGTGGAATGCCATCCTCGACAATATACATGCAAATCTTTCCATCCCCCCTACCTGGTATATATTTTTTCCTTTCGTTTTATTAGCTTTTTTTCCTGGCACACCGCCGTGCGTAGCAATTAATTGTCCGAAAGCATTAACCAGGCAACAACATCCAAAAAACGAACACAACACGATCAACTACAACGACGACGGCGACGGCGACAAACAACAATAAAAGTAGAGGCAAACAAGCTTCGACGCGTGCCTCGGTAAGGGTAGCACCATGCCCTTTTTTTAATACCGTAGTGCCGTCTTGGGAACAGACTGCTCAGAATGCGAGAGGGTTGTCCTCAAAACGGGACTACTGCAGTCCTCATTCTTATGTGAGGTTTTTCGCTTGAGGAATTCTTTACCTCACCGCTATGAATAGTACAGTAGTAGTAGTAAAAGCTGGTTTTTAAGGAAGACAAAAAAAACAGTACGGTGTATAGACAATTTTAGAGCCTACAGCAGCAGCAGTAGTAGTAGTAGTAGGTAGGATTTCTCGCTATAAAAACAACACGCGTTAGTTAGAGCGATTATTAATACCCATTCCAACTCCTCCACGACAGACCATTATTACCTTGTTTCGTCCAAAAAACTTGGTGGCCCTACAGTTTACGTAAATCATTGTTTTCCAACGGCATTGGCTGGGTCAAGGTGTCTGGTGGTCTGACGTCAGAAACATTTAGGCCACAGTGTTCTACCCTTAGCGCGCGTGGCAACCGCGACAACTCTGTTTTTGGCAGAGGCGAGGAAGGTGTACCGGTGGTATTCAGCCCCAACCAAGTTACAGGGGAGCATGCACGTCCTCTGCAGAAAGCAGGCACAGCGTACAGCGTATCCATTGCTTGTACATATTTCGTGTACATACATACGCGTACCGAGGTGCGCCGATGCTTTCCAGGTATGTACACATTATCGACCGTCCCTACAGCGCTACAGCAACTCTAGCACACAAGCAACTGGATGGACCTCGTACACCTTCAGCTATTTATTGGCGATGTTACAGTAGGGGAAATAGTGGATCGCTAGAAATATATATATATATTATGTGTGACTTCAAAATGCATCGTGTCAAAGTGAAAAACGTACAAAGCGTGCCCGCCACCTGAACGCAGCTACCCGTCTGTAGGGGCAGGAAAACATTCGGTCCCGCACTACTAACCAAAAGGCGCCTGGCTGACGAGAAATGGGTTGCATTGATGTTCGCACAGGTAGACCCTACTCTCAGGAACGAGACGGGCACCACGACACCCCGCCGAAAACTACGAAGGGAATGGTGGCCGTACCGGGTGTTTTGATGGCCACGACATCGACGTTCCGGGTATCGCCTATTTTCGAGGAAACGAGGTAATCTCGGGATCAATGCGCAGTGTTTGTCACATGCTACTTATATGAATACAAGAAAACAAGATACCTTTAAATATGTACGTATGTACATTTATACGTATTGTATCTGAATGAGAAGGACACAGGGAAAACGGTGGTAATGGCACTGCGACAATATCGCCTTCGCTTCACTCGCTTCATTTTCTTTCGCCCTACGGGTTTGTTTCTCGAATAATTTCAAGATCTCTCAGCCCACCCAGCGTTCTAGAGTTTGGCGTCCTAATGTCCCTCGTCAACCACCTTTTTACACGATATATTTAAGAATACAATAAGTAATATATATTAAATTTGACGTAGAAGAAGTAGAACTGATGTACGTACGTGTCCTGTCCTGCGCCACAGTGCACACAACAATGGCGAGCAGACATCCCTCCCTCGTGCACAGCAGATAGATAGATGATGACTCGAGGGGTTTGCAAAAAAGAGCGCAAAAATTGTACTGCTTTGCTGTAGATCCCTTTCCGCGTTCTCGTTTCATGTACGACGTGATACATTACATACATGGCACGCACGACACATTCTCACAGCCCACCTTGATGAACAAGATTTCTCCGCCCTTGGCACCCAATCTGCGTCCCTCGAGGTCGAGAGCAATCGCGTGCCCCCCGCAGATCAGCTTCAACGACGGTCCCACGAGTTTTTTACATTTTCTGGTGCTGTCAACAACAAGCAAATACGAGGGAAGGTACCCGTTCGAAGGGGGCGACGTCGTGGTCTTCCCCTCGGGGGGCTCGACATTCTCGACATTTCCTCGGAGCGCAGGTTCAGATGGTGGTGTCGCAGGCGAGGCTGTTGTTGTGGTCATCCCGACATGCCTGCCGCTGGTGACCGCGGTCCTCTCGGTTTTGGTTGACTCGGAATACCTGGCCGTGGATGTCCCGGAAGGCTTTGGTATCGTCGCTGTCGTTGGCCCAATTTCGGCCGGTGCTGTGCGCCCTGAATTTGAGGTCGACGTAGAGGACGCCCTACCGGACGCATCATCACCCCCCGCATTCTCCATCAAGCACACTCTATCCGTTTGCGGATTGTACTGCACTGCCGGCAGTTGGCCCCTCTGCAAGCATCGTTTCAGCTTGTGCCCGTGGAGCTTGAGCGTCGCCCGGTGCACTGACGTGTACGCCCCGGAGAAGTTTCCGATCAACACCGGTCCTTTGATTCGAACGACGGCGGCGAAATCTCTGGAAAGGTCTTCCCAACAGAGTTCGACTTTCACACCGTTTTCAGCCATCCTGTTCAGAACCGTGTACAGCAATTTGGTAGGAGTTGTCGCGTGACTAATCCTTCTAACCGAGTGGGGCATGGGATGACTGGGGCGATGGGGAACCTGTCCAGAACGAGTGTATATGTGTGCATGGACATGTTCCTCCCAAAAGGATCTTCTGCCGGTTAAGCAATAGAAGCACAGCTCTATATTGGAATCTGCCCGCCTTTACAGGTCGGAAGAAAAAAGAAGAACACCGCCCGCTGATTTCGAGAACAGATCGGGATTATTAGTGCCCTCGGTGAAATGCCTTCGAGCGCTATTCTTGGTTCGCTTGTCTTTTTTTGTGAAGGCGCAGTGGGAGTCGGTGAGAATGACGAGAGAGACCAACCAGTCAGCACCGGCACAGACGGCATCCTAGCAGGCGGAGTTTGGCTCAGACTGGGCGTCTGCGTGCTCGCTACCGGTACTACTCGTGGTCGAACTGGGCGGGGGTATGGGATATTCGTCGTGTTTCGTAAAGGGCACTCCACATCCTACTTACTTGCATTTCTGCTTCGTGTTGTTGATGGTAATGCACAAGACTCTTCCGCAGCCTAATGTTACTAGAAGAGTGGGGATGACGAACGAGACAGATCTACCTACGGCGGCAGTGGTCAACTTTGTTGTATTGTCACGGATGTTTAGTTGTCGTTATCATCCTCGATATATCTTACTAACGACAGATGTCCCGCCAACTGGACCGGAACAGGCGACAGGTGCCAGCCGGCCGAGACTCCGGGCACACAGAAAGCTAGAGACGACCCCGGGGACACAGGAACAACAGTTCGGTTTATAATGTAATGCTACCAGCCGCCGCCTACCACAGCGGCACGAGCACCTGCACCAGTACTGCAGCATTGGGATCGATTGCATTGATATAGTCGGTTTTTCCGTGCTCAATGCATTGCTTGAGCGATGCGCGTCACAGCGCAGAGGCCTTGTACAACTAATACTTCCTTCCTGTCGCGCGAGCTTGCCTCTGTCCAGGGTAACGCATGGGCGCTGGATGTCCTGGATGCTCACGGGTGGAAATACCTGTTTAGTGTGAAGAACGCAGACCCACACCGTATACCAGGCGGTGTCTGGTGCCAGCAAGCCCTAGTTTAGTTTACCGCGTGAAATGAACACAGTAAACTGCACTTACAACAACTACTCGATGCGAGCCGACGAGGGGAGACTGTCAGCTGCGAGTCTTGAGTGGGGTGCCTGATTTAAACAGAGGTCAATCGCGTGATTGTTTGGGGGGGGGGGTTATCTCACTTTTGCTTTGCAATTCCAGTTCTTGGGCAAGCCGTGGTCGCATGTGTCCTCCCTTCCCTGCTTTATTTGTATCGCCCAGACGGTTCAGCATTCCCGACTGCTCATCGATTTTCATCGAGTTTTGCCAACTAATATATGGAAGAGTGAAAAATTGCGCGAAAACACTGTCGAAAAATTGGAGGAAAAGCTCTCCGATAAGAATGACCCTAATATTACAACACCCTGAAACAAGAACAAGTCCCCAGGCTGGTGGAAAAATATCATCTGCGTATATTATTATTGTTAATAGTTGTTTGATTTACTCGTGAATCTAGAATTATCGCTAATAAGTGCTGGACCTTATCCGCACTTAACCTAGCATGTATAACACGCACCCGATCGATGTAGACTGCCAACTTCTACTGTAAAGCTTTACTTACTTTCAACAATTCAATACCTTTCCATAAGTCCCAGATTTGGTTCGTTCAATCTTCCACCTCGGTATACTATCTGTCTTGCTTCGTCCTCTTCTTTGTCGTGCCGTTTCATTCGGACTAATTTATTGCTGTGGAGACAATTTTGCAAATCTCTGACTTTTCTCAAAAATACGAAGTTTTGTTTAGTGTAACGCAGTAATGGTTTAGGGGCTGACTACTGCCAGTGGATGCCTTTGGCTCTGCTTTGGTCACTCCCGCGAGGTGCTTGACCATGTTAGATGTTGTAAGCTCTTGTCTTAGTTGCTGCTTGCCTCGCCAGACGTCTTCTGAACGAAGGGGCGGGGCGCTCGTCAGAAAAGCAGGCGATAACGCCTGCCAGGTATGATGAGGGGACGACTGCTACAAATCATAACGCCACAACAGGGGAGAGAGGATGCCATATCACTAGCTTACCCTCAAGGGCCGTATATGCAAATTCATCGAAACCTCAGGCACGAACAAAAACAATCCGGATAATTCAGAGAATGGATCAAGGATTCGGCACTTACTTCACAACCCATTCCCACACTTCTAACTTGCAAAGCTGTAGCCGATTACACGCGGACACTGCGACGTCCATGGCTCAACCACACCATGGCTCAGATACTAGCGACGGTCTGCAACGAACTACGGGACGACTGGACATTTTTTTTTACCGCACGTGGAATTTGCTTACAACAATTCCGATGGCGGTGTCATAAACCGGTTCAGCACATTGTTCACGCGCCCAATCGGAATGCGTGTGTGTATCGCCCGGAAGGGTTTGGTGATTACCTTCTCCGGCGACCCCCGATTTCCGATTTGAATATACCCGCTCTAGTGGGTGGGGCATGGTACGTATTTCCATTTATTTTGCGACGAACCCATTGTTCGCGATTCGATACATTCCCTCTAGTAGTAGGGGTGCATTGCATTTCCTTTATTCGGCCACCCATTGCTTGCGATTCGAATGTACCCCTTCTCTTAGGGCGAGGCATTTCCTTTCTGCGGCCACCCATTGCTTGCGATTTGGGCATACATACCCCCTCTAGTAAGGCATGATAGCCATGGTGTTTCCTTTTTGCGGCCAGATATTGTTGGCGATTAGAATACACTCCCTTAGTGGGACATACATGCTATTATTTCCTTTCTGGGGCGGAATCCGTCACTTACTTACTTCTCGTATTTTTCGAGGGTGTCATCGATTCACCGCCCACTGTTTGCGAATTAATTGGCATCGCGTGGGCAGATTCAAACCGCAAACAGTTCTTCGCTGCCGAAAAGAGCCGCCAGACAGAGACCAGCAGACCCTAGAACACGTCATGCGCGTGTCTGACCCCTTGCACTAGCAATATGGGCGAGGAGTCCGTAACTTCGGTCTCGCCGTGTGGGAACGCGAGCGAGAAGATATCGTGCTCGTCGGCTCTTACGCCAAGTAACGCCAAACTTGTTGGCGGAGAAAACAAAAACAGACCTCGAACAGGTGCCAAAAGCGTCCTGCAGACTACGCGAGTGATAAGCGTAAGGCAGCATGGGCCTAGGGGCCCACGACTGCTAGCAGCTTGATGCCTTTGGCTCTGCTTCGGTCACTCACACGCGGTACGTGATGATGTTAAATGTGATAAGCTATTATTGTATGAGTTGGTGCTTGCCTCGTCAGATAGATGTCTTCAAAACGAAGGGGCGAGGCGCTCATCAGAAAAGCAGGCGATAACGCGTGCCAGGTGTGATGAAGGGACGATTGCTACAAACCATAATGCCGCAACAGGGGAGAGGGGACACCATAACTGCTTGTTATAAACACGATCCGCTTCATTGATGGGACAAAAGGCGCGCCTGCCCTGTCGTGCTTCTGTGAACTTGGCGCAATTAATTATTGAGCACGAGTCCTAGCTAAAACAAATCATGTCCACCGACTCCTCTCGAATGATGTTTTCTACTATTGATACTGTAGGTGCCTCCAGCACTGCTGACCACTCTGAGCATAAACGTAAGGACCGCTTTGGTCTCAGTATTATTCAGTATTCCAACGATTTTCATTTTCTCGCCGGCCAGAGTCCACTACGGTAGCATTTTTTGTAGTACAGCAGCGGCCCAATTTCTGGCCGGCCTGGGTCTATTATTAGCATTTTTATTTCGCATAGATCATGGGGTGGTGATGTGGTCGAGTATCAGTGGAGTAGTACCCGATTCAAGAGCCCCTCGTGCTATACGCCTGCTCGAGAGTGCTCCTAGTCAGTACGGGGTATGCTGTTCTCGACGCTCCGAGCTCCTTACGTGCGTGCTTATTATTACCTACAAGTATACTAAGCGTGGTCTTCTCGTGTCCGCGTACGGTTGTGCCCCTCGGCCCAACAGGGTTACCCTTCTTTAGGTGGCTTGTCCACAGACAAGAAGAAAGAGTTGAACACACAGCGAGCGATGGTGATATTCCATTTCAACAACAGCATTTTATTTCCCTAGTAGTTCGAAATGTTTTTTTGCACGCCTCCTGCTCCTTACGTGCATACTTGTGGTATTGGCACGGCAGTATGGTATATATACTTGTTCGTGCTCGAGAGCTCTCTGCGCGGGGCATGCTCTTCTTGTGTCCTCGCCTGGGATGGTGGTGGTGGTGGTGCGGTATGGGTATGGAGTGGTATGTAGGGCACAACAGTTGCTCATAGTCGCGCAAACGTCTGATGCCTTGCGATTGGCTGATTGGTGCGCATCAACTTTTGTATTTAATACAAAACTAAAAGAGTACGTCAGCTGTGAGTTCAACCGATCGGCAGATCGATCGATACTCAACTTTGCAAGCTGCGTGAACCGATTGCGCGTTTTCCATTGTTTCCCTAGCGATTGACTACTGTACTAGTAACTGTCTGTGGCCGGTGACTCCCCTGGACGCTACGAGGGTCGACGAGACGATCATACTTGTACTTTTTCGTACACCGAAACAGCAGGTCGACACGCGAAGGTCGGGGTACACAAGACAATCGAAAGTTGGTTTACAGCACAGTTTAAACGTGACGGGCACACCAATACACTGAACATTATTTGAAATATGAATCGGATGCTGGCTGCCTGGGCTGAGGTCTTAAGTCATTGTCACAAGGCAACACATGTAGGGTTCTCCAATAGTTGGTAGGAGTGGCAGCTAGCTGTGGACCACAGGTTACCACTCAGAGATGCATAACCCAAAAGGAGAACACAAAGACGAGACATGAATGACCAACCTCAGTGACAGAGCAGAGCTTGAGTCCGACCGAGTCGAGAGGTGCGCTCCTAGGTCTCCAGGAGAGTAGGGCGAGCTTGTGGTTCTTCTGTGAAGAGGCTCCAACTGGGGGTGGCTAGATGGTAAGTGATTGCTTGTTCCGTGACCGTGGCGATGGTCGCGGGAACTGAGTGAGACGGAAGGGGGATGAAACCTTCCGTCCGGAACGGAGCTACAATATGAAAACGCCTCTATGTCATCATAACTCCTGAAACGGTCAACCGAACCGTAACAAATACTCCCTGTAAATGTTGCAGCAGATCTTGACGTACCACTACATATAATATGACGTACGTCTTTGTTGGTGAGTCTCACTATCGTACATATTCTTGGCCTCTTCTGCTCTTGACATATATATGAAAAACAGAGTATGCACACACCTGCGAGATTGCAAAGGGTGGTCCGATAGCGCAGGAGGTGATGTTCGTGATTCTGTAGGCAGGCTAGCGAGTGGCGCATTTTGATCCTACAGCTCTTTATTTCTGATTTAATCACGACCAGATGTTTATATTCAAATAATCATGATTATTCAAGCCAAAAACACCCGAATTAATCAAAAAACAAACCAAGAACGTATATTTAGTTGATTACCAAGAGTTGTAATAGTCACCACTTACTTACAACCTCAAATGTCAAGAGTCACATAATCCACAATTGGCAATTGTCCCAACCGGTACGTAACTGTCACTTAAAGAGACCAAACCAACACTCTTCTCTCACCACCGTCACTAGACCCCGATGTCTTCGTATTGTTCTATGCCAGGTATGTTGTAATTACCCGCATATAGGCGGGTCGTGCTACATACCACCAATATTCTAAGAGTGGGTCATCTGTGGATCACCATCTGAACAGACAAATCGGAAAAATGGGAACGAAGCCTAAAATGAGAACCAAGCCGTATCTCCAGAACCATGTGGTGTATCAGATAACCAAAATGATCCTGCGAAACCCCTTGGCCAGCTCTGTGAGAGGAGCTCGGCAGAACGGTCATGCTCCATCTCGTGCCTTCGGGTGGGCGCAAAAAGCGATATACGCTGGCTCTATTGTGAATCTGTCCAATACCAGCGAAGCAGCATACTGCTGCCCGTGCCCGCCTGTGTCCTGACTAGTCAAGGGTGTAACAGCTATAATACCCGAACAGCGGGTAAACACCCCCATCACGGTAAACGCCCCGAGGCGCTTTTTGTTTTTACGAGAACGGGCAAAATTCGGAGTAGAAACCCCCCCTCAAAAACAAACTGCGGAGAGCGCCCCGGTGTCACAGTAGGCGCCCCCTCTTATCATATTTCGGGGTAAACACCCCGGGGCCGAGCTGGCAAGGCCTTTTGAGTGTCGGAGATGGAGCTGTTTCCGAAGCAGGCAAGGGGGTGCTTTACACAGGAAACTTCATGCCTCATGTGTGGGTGGGTATACTGTTCTGCGCAACAACAGCAATCCAGACGAAATCAGACATCGACTGCGAACCATACCTCTCAACTTATTATATCGAGCCTGGCTCACATTGTGATTTGTGCGTACTGTTCAGATTAAACCGATATTTCTAAGAGGCCGTCTTAACGAGAAACCTTTTTCATGGTATTACAATAGGAAAACATGAAGTTTGATTCGATTTAAATAGAGTTTAATGAAAAATATGACTTTGAGTCCTATCCAGGAATAATAGCGTATTTTTCATAAAAATAGAACAACGCATAATTATTAAGGGTCAACGAACACCCGAGGGCAACCAACGAGGCGAGCGACGGCCCGCGTCATCCCCGGGGCGCCGCGGTCAGCGGTCAGTTGTTCCTGCCGGCACCGCCGAATAGGCTACATCGCTCTTGGGGCGTCTTGTGTGACTGGCACAGCCCCGAAGCCCCACGCGGGCGGCAGCGACGAGGATACAGCGATCGAACGTCTGACCAAAGTCGTGGCCTGGTCGGTGCTCGTGTGGTTTGCGAGGCGAAGAGGGATGAAAAACTGGGTTTGCGGCGGCCTTCTAATTATTTGAGGCGCCGCGGATAGGCTACTCTGTGCTAGGGGTTGTCGGACCTCGGGCTGCGGATGCTCCGGTGGCCCTGTCTCTCGGGAATGGTGGATCTCACCTGTGAAGCAGTCGACGACACGGCTCAAGTTTGCGTGTCTTGCTTTGGTTTCAGGGCCATGCCACGTCGAGTTGGACAAACCCCCCAGATTGAATAGCACGAAGAGCGGAAGAAGTCTTTCAAAGATTTCGGGTCGATTTCGTTCTGTTTCGTTTTATTCGCATCAAAAAACCAAATAAATGCCTGCTTGGTGCTTCACTGTTAGACCAATCAGATCCAAATCAAATCAAACGAAAAAAGCATTGGCGGAGTATCGTAAAAAACGTTAATACAGCACAACAACCAGTGTCCGTGCCGATTCTTCACTCCCAGAGAGATAAAAACTCTGTGGTGTCACGAACCTACGCCACAGAGAAACTACGACATTGTCATATATATATATATGAGTAAGCAGAGTAGACAATGCGATGCCATGTTCGTCGTACTGGATACGACAGGCACGACATACTCATGCTATGAGGGAGAAAAACGAATAAAAAAAAAAAAAACAATTCGAAAGAAAAAAACAACCAACAAACAAACAATGGTAACCACATACATACCCTGGTACCACTGTAGAAACAGATTAAAAACGAATGGAACCATCAGTAACAACAGGCAAACCGAAGCACCAAATGTATACACACCAGGTACATATATGAGCGGCAGGATGTCCCCTAAATTGTGTTCAGGCGTATGTTTCTTTGTTTCGTGCAAAAGTCGAGCGGTACTTACTCAATTAATTCACAACCTGAGGGACTGCCAGGCCGCTAGGGGAAGGGAGGAAGAAGCTGGAGGAATGCAGCCAATGACCTGGGGATGGAACGTTGATGAAGACTAGGATATATACTACCTGGTATACCGTAACTAAAATGAAACGGTGTGGGGAATGAAAATTGATGAAGGACTGACTGGCAGAGAAGCATATGAGAGATACTACTTACTGCTGATTTACGGAAGGATACTCGGTTTATACGGGAACCGCATCTATCTACGCTAAATTGTCGGAAGGCAAGCATATTATTAATAAGAATAATAATTCACAACGTGTTAGGGCTGCCGCATACCGCCGCTGTGTTATTCTCAAATTCTGCTAGACAATCGGGCTGCGCCATCGTCGTCAGCTGAAGTGACCCAGAGAGTAAACATACAAACTATTATTTTGTTATGGCTCAAGAACTCAGGATGAAATTTTCACATTCAGACCTATTCTATGCTATTTATCGTGCAAAGTTTAATAAAATCCCAAGTACGATACGAACGGCTACTCCGTCAGATACCCCGTTAGTATCTCCCCTGTTATCTCTTACGGAAACCCTCCTTCCTTAGTCCAATGAACCAGGCTATAACCCGAACTCTGATGGCCCCGCTCCAATCTCTGCTAGGATATTTAACTACTGAACACTCACAGCCAACAACCAAACAATCACACCGACCTGTTGGCAACCTGATTCTCCCCTCGCTTGTGCGACATGGCGGGCAGATAGATGGGAAAGTCGATCAATTATCTGGGCGCACTACTGTCCCCTTTGGATACAGCGATGCTACGAGCTCTCGTTGTTGCCGCAGCGGCCGTCTAAGACCAAGCAGTTCTGGTAGCTACTGTGTACACGCTTTCGACTGTCGTCTGATCTCGCCTCGTCTCATGATTCTGCCAGCTTCTTCGAATTCCAAAACGCCTCCACAAACTCCACCTCCCCACGGAAAGTTACATATCCGGAGATATACAACCAACCGCCCTCTTCAACGTGTTCGGTGATCCTCCTAGCCCGTTTCATGACGAATTGGGAGGGGCAATTACTACTGATGATGCCGACATCTAGCGAATCCTGTCATTTGCAGTTAGTTGCAGCGACTGGCTGCAGATCCGCAGCAATCGCCGCGCCGACGAGGGTGCTCGGCGCCGCCCTTCTTCTCGCGAAATGTATCGTCGCCCATCTTGTCATTAGCACTGCTGCTGCAAATATGTACCTGGTATGTGGCTTTCACGTGTCCCTCGGGACTATTGTCGCGCTTGTAAGAGGTGCTGCAGCACGGACAGGGTGTTCTGTTTGAATTTTGTGACATCTGCCGTGCCGAATTGGAAGATCCCCAGATCCTTTGAGTGATCCTGAACCCATTCGGCGATGAACGAGCCAGACACTTACTTGGCAGTTCTTGTTCGCCCACGCTTTTTTCGACTGCTGTGCGCTGTGTGTGTTCGGTTCGTTTTTTCTACCCGGCGTCACCCAGTACCAACAACCAGCGTCCGTGCCAATTTTGCAATCCCATGTAGAGAGATACAAGTCGTGTGGTCACAAAACTACACCACGCAGAGAGGCTACAAGGTTATCCAGTCAGGAGAATAGACAATGCAATGTCGTGCCATCATACTGGATACGACAGGAACGACATACAAGAGGCAAGAAAAAAAAAAGAGGAGAAAAAAAAAAAACGAAAACAGAGAAAAGAAGGGAGAAAACGAGCCAAAAGAAAAAAAGAAAAAAAAAAAGTGATACTGTCGTACAATCCCCGCAGGGGGTGTGGCAGGCACTTACCAGGTACTTGAAAAGAAGTTACCAGGTAATAATTAAGAAAAATTACCTTGTATACATAAACAGAGTAAGATTAAGAATCACGGGGAATAACAGTCAAAACCGAAGCACTGCGGCTGCGTGGAGTGCCCCCGTTGACGCTTTTATCAACTCCCTTCGATGGAGATATCTGCCCCCAAATATCTACTTTAATTATTACGGGGGGGCATAGTTAACAGGACCTATGGTATTCATAAAAACCTATATGTTTAACCATTTTTACTAACAATATTTGGTCCTGTTAACTATGGCCCCCCCCGTAATAGTAGAAGATCAGGAGGTGCTGCAAAGATGCCTATAATAATGTCTTTGAAGCTACACTGCTGTATGTAGCATGGACCAATCATCACAGGTTAAACCCCCGTCGAAGGGGCATCATCTGATTCACTTCCAACTGCAACCTACTGTTGTTGTTGTAAACAAAACTGAGTGCATGGAAACAAGCGAAGGCCCTGTAACGCTATCGGAGAATACCACACAAGCACAAGAAAGGTTAGAGAAATCGTACTGTGCTGTTGTATAGGCCGGCGTTGTCAGAATGGCGATATTTCATACCTTTTGTTTGGGCTTGACGCTGTGATGTTCGATGTTTGATCTTGACGTGAATGTGTTGCCTGATTCCGGAAGGAAAGGGCACAGAACTGGCAGCCAAAAAGGCTCGCGAGACATCACACGGCTGATACCGTTCAAATCCAATCAATATTAGCAGCACACTGGAAGGACAGCAGGAGGCCGCGGGTTGAGCAGAACGTCCACCAGAGTTGTTTTCTGCAACGCTGATTCAACCCTTGCCGAGAACCCTCTTCACGTCGTCCTGCTGGCGATGCACCCCTCTGCTCTTCCCTGGTGTATTATACTCGCAGGGTAGTATGTCGACGAAGAAAAATCGACCGTGAGGGGTATCGATCTTGCGGACATGGAACTGCTGTCGGGGTGAATATTAAGAGTATGCGTACCTTATGCCAACAGCAACATACATGCACCTTTCCATCGTTCTAAATTGCTAAATTGTGTCATCGTCATCGTTTTTTCTAACGTGACAATCACAGGCGGCATAGGCCTCTCTCGCGCCGCTTGCAAACCCATCGAGTTTCGGTGCAACCCTTCTTGAAACACCGACTGCCGATCTATACGCACACCCCGGTGGCTGCGTGCACCATGAGGTATGGGGATGGGATCGCGGATATCTAGAATTTCTTATTATGGTGTGCTTGTACTGCGAGGTCGAAAGGGCTTTACACGTCGCCCGTAGCGACTTCGGATGTTCTCGGGAACAAGTAGATCTACAGTAGTACCTAACGCTTGAGAGGGAAGGGCGAGGGTGTCAATCGCCTACGCGGCGTGAGCGCGCACCAGTATCAATACCACAATGCATGCCCACCACGCAACTTTTTTGCATTGCTGTCCGGTGGTTGAATGCAGCGCCCCCCCGGCCTCAGCAGCAATAATAGGAGCGCAACGTATCTTGTATTATGGCTCGATGCAAGCAAGACACTTCTTTTCGGTGACTTTGGCCCTGTGGTTCTCAAAAAGAGATTTGGCGCGAAAAATATATTCGACTCACCTCCTCTTCCTCAGCCGATACAGTGGATATGCGGGTCACTGGGTGGCACGCTCCCGATCCGTGTGTCCGGTTTTTTATTTTGTTGCTGCGAGCGCGATGAGGTATGGGGGCGGAGACGCGCCAAAGTTTTCCTGCGAACAGAGTGTGTGTGTGATGAGTGGAAGACCTGGCGGGTCAAGAAACTCGAAGGGGTTTCTATGTCTTGCGGTGGCTTTTTATTGAGTTTTATATTGGTTTTGGGAATCAGTATCTCATGAACGGTTTCGTCTTGCTCCGTCTTCGTGACCGAGCGTCTGACGTCGTGTCTGTCTCGTAGTCAAACGTTCGTTGATTGTAGTATTGTAGAGCAGGGAAAGCGTTGTCCTGCCTTTCCCTAGGTGTTACCATGTAATCAATACAAGGTTGGACGGAGGTATGGAAATTTCAGGGATTGGTCGGGCTTAGAAAAGCGGCCAAAAAGCAGGAACGATACGTTCGCAAAGATGTCGCCCAGAACCAATAACTTCTGCATTTGGCTGTTGGGGTAGGAGCAAAATAAGCAGCAGCGACACAGCAGCACTACACTGCAGAGATCAGGTGCATTTTGGGTAGGAGCGACAATTTGCAGCCGCGAGACGAGAACTACATACTGCAAGCAAAAAGATTGGCAGGGTACCAGTAGCGCCCAGTTATTATAAGAATGACTCACTCGATGACTCGCGAATTTCAGTCATTTTGAAGTACCGAGTCCAAGAGTACGTCAAAGTACTGAAACGGCGGAGTCCTCGTACTCGTATACCTGGTACCGTTCTTCGTCATAGGACAGGTTTTTTATTTAGCTCCTAGAAACTCTAGGTACACAAACCTGGGGAATTTCGTACAAACCAGTACAACAAACACAATGAAGGTTGAGAGAGCAAACTGGTTACGTAGACACAAACAGTAAACAAAACAAATACAACAGCGAACATGTACAGCACGTAAACATTTTCATCTCGGAGCATACCATTTTCTAAACAGTAGTCAACAGCGGGTTGTACTCGTAGTAACGCGGTACGCAGCACCTGGCATGCATGTTTCAGCCTTCTCCTTTTTTCAAATATCCGGTACAAATTAAATGCTGGTCTGCCGCATCCTCCGGAAGCTTGCTGTCCATCCACATTTTTGTTTGTGGAAGGTGACCTCGTGATAGGTATGCGATCCGTACAAGCTACGATCGACTGTGGAACACAAACAACTTTTCAAGGGAGTTGTAAGGCTGATGACGTGATTGTTATCAGCCTCCGCATGCATGTGTTATTAATAGTTGGCGCCGTGCCTTCTTGCGCGCGAGTGACCCTGCCTTCCTGCCGTGTTTAGACCTCGTCAACCACCACGAACCCAACATCCCCCGTGCCACCCTTCAACACCAAGCCCTACGCCACCACTACCACTACAGTACCACCACACACCACCAACAACAACAACGGCTGCTTGATGCGCTACCAATGCCATGTACTCCTCGCTACCTCGTCACCCTCCAATTTCGCTCCCCCTAGTAGCAGCCTCAAAACTTGTTTGGCCGTCGTGCGATCTCCCGCCTGCTCCCCCTCGACGCAAAACGTTCGCATGCCCACCAGCACCTCCCCCCGAACGGAACCCGATATCGTCTTCTTGCCGCAACTCGTTGAAGACGGAATCGGGGTTAGTCCAAACACTAGCGGGCGCTGTTTCATCACCACCCACGACATACCAGGTAGCTAGGTACAGGCGCCGACAAAAAAAACGCGCTAGTTAGTTCCTCGCAGGGACCGCCACCACCGGTTGGTCGCTGATTAGCTCTCATCTTCAGAGGAATGCATCACAATACTCTGGCAACCTCCCCCTTCGGGACCCCTCAGATACACCTGCTGCTCCCCACCGCAAAGCGCCTCGTACGACTGCGACCGCAATCGTCCGAAAAGGACCACCCGGAAGACAAACGCAGGTGGAACACAAACTCCAGGTAGGTGATCACCCAGACGGCAATAAAAACCATGAAGACATACACCAATTGAGTGAGAGACGGCAGAGAGCGACGTTCTGCAGATTGACCCTCCCCCCCGCCATGTATGTGATGTGTACCCACCTAAGAACGAAACCCGGGGGTGCGCTCAGGATGTGCCCGGACGACCACAGACCGAAAACGCGATGCCGGGTTGGACAGCAATGGTCGGAACGGGACGAACCAGCAAACATCTGTAACGCGATGTTTCATGTTTGGCTCGCAGCCCAGTCCCCAGCATTCTGAGCAGCTCGTGGGATCCCATCGCAATCGTGACCGCAAGACCGGCAAAGCACGAAAAACGCACGCCTTCAGCAGCAGTAATACCACGGCAGGCCCAAAACAACGATAGCCGTGTTCCTTGCCAACGTTTTCCAAATCTTGCAAGTTTAACGTCATACCACCCCTTGCAAGACCCGGGTGTCAAACCGTTCATTTGCACGACGCATGCATGCTATACCGTACGTTCCTTGCATAGGCTAGTGTCGTATCATCCCATGGAAGATTCATGCTTCCAAGACAAGTGAAACAAAGTCTACTGCCAAGTCATCCTGCGCAAGATCCTTACCGTAGCAGTCATCCCTGCATGCCACGCCATCTCTCGCAAGACTCGTCCGATACCACTGTTTGTAAGACGTATTCGAAAGAACGTACCATCCTTCGCAAGGCTCCTATGATACCGTCCCCTTGCAACTACCTAGCAACTGCCTACACGCCGCGTGCATGCGTACCCCATCCGCGATTCCCGCGGCAAGCACTACTGAGTGCGTAGCCTGCACCCCGACGCACCTGACTGCACCCATACAATGATCCGCGACAAACTACCTGAAACTAGATGGACAAAAAACAGTTTGCTGTGGAAAAAGGCTTAACCTCCTCTGACTGCCTATCCGATATGCGGGTCCTGTTCCTACAGCTGTAGTGTGGTCAGGAAAGCCCCCCCCCCCCCCTTCGACCCTCTTCCCTCCCGCTGTCGATCTTGAGCTTTAGTTTTTTTCCCCCGCAACAGTCGGCCTACAAACCTTAACCCGACGCACGGCAGAGCTTGTCTGTCGACAGAGACTGCCCCCCAGCACACCCACTCCCCGCCCCGCCTTAAGCGACACCAGCCCTCCGCCCCTTCTCGTCCCCCGCAAGCTCACGCGATAGCTTCAGCGGTAGCAGTAGCGTAAGCCAAACGGAAGCTTCAACGAAACGCAGCGGTCAGCCAGCCGCTATACCGTTCAGGACAGGTCGCCACCGTGCGGCCAATCGTTCACGGCTCCCTCCCCGGAGGCCAACTAATGATGTGCCCCCCCCCCGTTTCCCCCTCCTGTCGGTTAATCAAACGCCCGCCTCCGCCCCCGTCCCGTCCTTTTTTTTCAGTTTATTTGACATGTCATGAAAGGCTACGATAGTTAGAGCTCTAGGGAAGTAAGGTGCGACGGCATGAATGCAGCGATAACCAGACCACAAAAAGGGGAAAAAATAAACAAAAAAAGGTGCGCACAAACGTAAAAAAAAGGTGGGCGGGGGGGGGGGAGTGGGGGGGATAGGAAAGGGGGAGAAACCGCGGCTGGGAGGAGCGTATCAAAAAGGACCGGTGCACAAAAACGTCGCCACTATTTGCGTCGAAACTGTGTCCGTACTCCCCCACACACCCCACTCCAAAACAACCACAACAACAATCAATCACCATCCCTTCAACGAGGAGTCGACAAGAACAAAAAAAAAGGCTCACCGGGAACACAGAGGCCACATCCCCGAAACAAAATACCTCATTACTTGCCCCACCCCCCCCCCGAGTACACTCCCCCCCCCAACCCCCCCCCCCCCCCTCCCGTCTATGGTCACACGACTACGGCCATGTATGATACCCAGTACACCCCCCCCTCCTGCCTCGGCCAGCCCGTCCCGCGCCTATAGTAGCCATCCCCCCTTCTATATAGATACCCACACGGTAAATAAATATCACACCATTAGGTCAAACATGCAGAATACAAGAACACATCTTAGTTTCCGATCTTAGCAGCCGCCGCCGCTGCCGCCGTCTCTGCTGCCGCCACCTCTGCTGCTGCTGCTGCCGCCGCTGCCGCCGTCTCTGCTGCCGCCGCCTCTGCTGCTGCTGCTGCTGCTGCTGCCTCTGCTGCTGCTGCTAATGCCTTTACCGCCGCCACCGCCACCTTCACCGCTATTGCTGCCGACGCCGGTGCTCAGAGTTGTCACAAGCTCCGTCGGCGGCCCCGGCTGGACTGAGCGGCGTCGGCCAACTCTTTCGCGTGCGCGGACATGACCTCGAGCTCTCTGGCTTCTGCCAGTCCCGACTGCTCCGGCCTGTCCGAGTGGGAATGGGAACGGTCCGAATAACAGGGAGGAACCCTTGTACTGTTTCAAAATGTATCCCACACTAGTCCCAAGTAGTTTTTTGTCCCCAAAATCATCCGTTCGAGAGTGTACAGGAGGATCGCCATTGCAAAAGAAGGAACAAAGTAAATATCTTAAAAATGAGGAGGGGGGAGAGGGGGGGGGGGGGAGGGGGGGAGGGGGTGTTCTCGATAGGAGAGATGTACTCGATCTCATGCATGGCCGTAGTCGTATGACCATAGGGAGGGAGGGGGGCGGGGCAAAATCGATGTATTTCTCCAATCCTCAACCTCTGCCCTCAAACGCAAACGACGACGACGGCAGCAGCTACACCAGCAGCGGAAGCGAAAACTAACACCAATAACGGCAGCTGTAACACCAGTAACGGCAGCAGCCAAGCACCGACGACGGCAGCAGGGACACAAAGAACGGCAGCAGAGACAAAACCGGCCGCAGCCGTAACACTAACGGCGGCAACAGAAACACCGACAACGACAGCAGCGACACCAACGACGGCGGCAGTATCACCAATGACGGAAGCGGATACACTATTAATAATAACGTCAAAAAAGCAACGTCAGCAGGAACGCAAACATCGGCAGAAGTGACACCAATAACTGCAGCGGTAAAACCAACAACGGCAGCAGCAACGCAAATCACTGGTAGTCTGTAGCGGTAACACCAACGACGGCTGCGGTGACACCAACGACGGCTGCGGTAGCACCAACGACTGCAGCGGTAACACCATCGACGGCAGCGGTAACACAAATGATGGCAGCAGTAACACCAACGGCGGTAGCAGTAACACCGACGAAGGCAAGCAGTAACACCGACGACGGCAGCATCAACACCAATGGCGGTGGCAGAAATACAAACGACGGCATACACCACCGATGGCAGCAGCTATTACGGGGGACCATAGTTAATGGGACCTGTGGTCTACACAAAAGCCTATACATTTAACCATTTCTACTAACAATATTTGGTCCTATTAACTATGGTCCCCCGTAATAGCCGTCACCTCCATCCACCCCCCCCCCCCCCCCCCCCCCCCCCCCCCCCCCCCCCTCCCGCCCGCCGCCTGCCCACTGCTCACCTCTTCTGCGCACGGTCCAGCGCTTCCCCGATCTTGGAGAGCAGCGCCTGCGCGCCCTGCTCGACGCACGTTTCCAGCTCGCTGGTGGATTTCGTTTCGTATCGCATTGTATCACATCGCATCGGATCGGATCGGATCGTTTCGGGTCGTATCATGTCCCGCCGTAGCACCACAGTCGTGTGATACCGTAGATGGGCACACAAATAATGGTGGGAGCCACAGTCGATTGGGGAGGAGGTGGGTGCAGGCGGGGGCGGGGAGAGAGAGCGGGGGGGTTGGCTCAGAGGTATTCATGGTAAACCAAACACAAAGGTGGGGGGGGGGGGGGGGGGTGACGGGGTAGGTAACGTTCGCATTCACGCGAGCAATATGCGCATCTTGTGGTGCTTTTGGTGGTAGGCGGTTGGTTGCCTGAGGGGGGGGGGGGGGGGGGGGGGCGTTATTTACCTGGTACATGCTTCGAAGTGTAAAGTTGTGCTCGTTTCATCGGAATGTAGAGGGTGCGGCCGACTCTGACACAAGCGCACTGATACGGTACCAATAGCCTCAGCGAGAGAGGCGTGCCAACCAGAAGCGCGGCCCACCTATCAGTACCGGGCGTTCCATTGCCTTGCATCTTTAACGACAGACAATCGTTATCCCGCCACAAAGAGCCTTAACCCAACAACAACATCTACTACGGGGGACCACACAAAATAGGACCAAATATTGTTAGCAAAAAATAGGTAAATATATAGGTTTTTGTGTGTATCGTAGGTCCTATTTACTATGGTCCCCCGTAATAGAGGGAAGGGGGGGGGGGGGGGGGGGGGGGGTGTACCACTGACGCGCCTGAAAAGCAGGAAAAACCAAAATGACTTGAAAAAAATCGCAAAGGAAATGACGTAGAAAAAGGGGCGGGGACTCGAATGACTGGAAGAGAGCTCTGACACGAAATGACATGAAAAAGGTTGTGAGTACGAAATGACATGAACAGGGTGGGAAACGAAAAGACTTGGAAAAAGGTCCAACCCAACCATGAGACTTGAAAAAAACGGGGCTCGAAAAAAAACGTGGAAAAGGTCGGACAAAAATATGACTTGAAATAATTTCGGACCAGAAATAAACGTTGTCCATTTGCGAGACCTCACTCAGTAAACTGAGGATTATTGCGGAGGACCATAGTTAATAGGGACCTATGGTTTGGATAAAAACCTGTATATTTAGCCGTTTTTACTAACAATATTTGGTCCTATTAACTATGGCCCCCCGTAATAGTACAAAAATTATCACATCTAAGTTAAGTTCCTAGTGTAGAAAAGTGCAAAAGGTCTCGTTCCTGAAGCACAACACCTAGTTCTGGCATCAGGCATTGTCGTCAGCCGCTGTTGGCAGGCACCGCTGTTTTTACTCGACATATTTGACAGGCATTCGTTTCAGACGCTGCTGACAGACAACGCTGGCCGACAACGCCGATACGACATTTTGTTGAGAGACATTGTTATCGGGCACTGACTTTTGCCAAACAACGCTGTCAAGGCGATATCTTGTCGTTAAAATATAGAATAACCTTGCATCGCAGTCGCCGTCGTCGACGTCGTGTGGTCATTCGCACGATGTCAGACAAAGTTTTCAAGACGCTACTGCCAGACACTAAACAACGCAAGCAACGAACGTCTGAACTGCGTGCACCTCTTTTCCGCAGTAACAGCGACAACTTCTGCGCGTTCGTGGGCCACCTGCTCTTCCACCGCCGCTTTTTCCTCCCTGCACAAACGAGAACGCCGCCGCCGTCGTGGCGGGTGCGAAGAGCAGGCAGGGCGTATTCGTAAAGAGTTATCGTTGACAGTAAAGGCATGCTTACTTATTGGCGAGGGTCCGTGCAAGATATCTGTAAAGATTGTTTGGCTTTTTCGTGCTGCCGTAAAACCCCATACGAAAAACTGGTGCCTCGTAGACAGGTCTACTGCCGTACGACACACGTGAAACGATCTATTTATACGAGACTTTGGTACAGGCATACCTGGCATACGTTCGAGCACTCGTACATTCCGTTTACGTACGAAAATGTGGGCAATGAAGCGGGTCCTGGCCCGTTTCTCGGGCGCACACCGGGTACAAGGGGAGGCTGAGAAACGCGGTGCGTTTGTCAAGTGACACCGAGCCCATGCCCGCCGGTTCGATTCCTAGAAGTTGCTGCACACTCGGCATGGCGCCCGCCGCAAAACGAAGACACGTCAAACGTGAAGGAACGAGGTGAAAAACTGTCTCCCTCGTCAAACTCCCAACCAAACACACGCCGCCGCCAATATTAGCTTTTAGAACCACTACATGGCGCCCGTCTCCGCGCCAAGCCCTTCCCACACACCATACATGAGGACGCGAGCGGTGCCGCGGTTAGTTTAATCCTCGGTTCCAAGGTGTGGCCGCTGCCGGGGGCTGGAGTCGTCGCGGCACCCCCAAAGCTTACGCCTACACTTCGACTTCTTATGAAACAGTACCCAACAGGCCGTAACTCCTGCCGCACTAAGCCCGTTCTAGCACGTGGACCCCGCGACCTCCGTGATAGCACTGGGCCTGCGCTAACGCGTCTACAGTAGGGCTGCCGTCCCTTTTCGGGGACAACCCACTCAAACGTTCAAGTATATTGTCCCGAACACGGGCCTGCAGCACTCAAAGGGCCAAGAGCCTCTTTTCGATATGGCGTGGCTTGTCGAACGCACCAAAAAATCTGAAGAGAAAAAAAAAACGTCCATTCTGAACGCTGGACAGAGCCAAGGCCATCTGGTCGGATACGATCCCAGGCGGTGGCCAAACTTTCTTTTCACACAGGCCACCAAAAGCGCAAAACGTTCACGGCGGTCGTACACAGAAACGCCGATCACACCCACCCTTTCCATTGCTACCATAGTGTCGCAGGGAAAATCGCCGCCACACCAGCAGAGATCACCCTTTCTGCTCAACGGTCACGTGCGCGATCCGGTTCCAAACCAGCGTGATTTTCCAGCTGAACTTCAGCGGCAAGCAAGCAGTTTATCAGGCCGGTCTCTCATTGATCCCGGCCTCTGGCGGAATGAAAAAAACAAAAACAAAAAACAGCTTGTAACCGCAACATCATTTGGTCGGTCGGGAAATTAAAAAAAAAAAAAAAGTGACAGGGAACGACAGATACGCCCCGCCCGTAAAACAATTGCCGCGAACACCAAAAAAACTCAGGGCAACTAACTGACTGAATTAGCTGGGTATACAACAAACAGAACAAAAACAAACAAGCAACCGAACAAACAGACCAACGAGCTCTACCCCACCCTCCCACCCCACCTCCTTCCCCCTCCAGCCTCTTCCCTCCCCCCTTTGCACCGCACCGCACCCCCCCCCCCCCCCCCCCCCCCGCGGTATAGCACCGCACCGCACCCCGTGTCGACCTCCCACGGACACCATGTTACAGCGCGTACCATCTTACAGCGCACGCCACGCTATAATATGTATTCCCCGGCAGGCGCTCACTTTATCTGGTCGAGTTTCTTGACAAGCTTGTTGGTCAGGAACTCCTCCTCCCGTTCGACCTCCATCGCCATTCGTTCCTTCTCCGCCGTCACCTGTTTTTATACCGACACGCCGCCGCACAAAGCACCGTCAAAGGAACGACACCATCACCATCACCACCACCACCACCACCACCACCACCACCACCACCACCACCGAGGGCAAAAAGCAACGACACAGGTTTGACAAACACGGCGTGCAAAGACGCAGGTTGGACAGACACGAGGTAGTACGGCGACGGTTTTGAAAGGCAAAGGAAGGTCTACAGACAACGTTCGAAAGGCAAAGGCAGAGGCGCTCCAAGCACAGGCAACGGGTTTGGACCGAAAAATCTTCCTCCCGGCGACTGCTACTCGTAAGTACAAAGCCTACGCGTGCGAGCGGCTGCGCTGTTTGGCTGTGACAAGCTTTTGGCTACCGCTACTCACTACTCACTAAAACCTAATGGTGTACATGAAGAGTGTATCAACATATACATAAAGAACAAGAATCTATTGCGGGGGGGCATAGTTAACAGGACCCAGGGTATACATAAAAACCTATATTATTTGACCATTTTTACCAACAATATTTGGTCCTATTAACTATGGTTCCCCGTAATAGTCGAATTAAAAACCAAAATCAAAACCAAAATAGTCCACATGTAAAAATCGGAATCAAACTCGCACTCATAAAATAAATATGAGCTACATTTTGATTCCAACAAAATCAAAACCGAGCATAAAACATCAGAAACTCAAACTTGTCAATACCTGGGCTAGCTGCTTGCGCAGTTTGTTGACGACGTACTCCTGCTCCCGCTCGAGCTGGTTCTCCAAGTCCACCTTCTCCTGCCGAAGCTGAATACAGACAAAACACACAAGCAAGCATTGTCCGATATAAAGAAACCCATCTGGGACTCGAGAGAAAAACAAACGTCGAAACTAAAAGACGACTATACCATCGGCCAAACAAAGAAGCCTAAGGAGGCCATGCTGCTGAGGTAGGGGTAGGGGACAAGGGAGGTGTCCAAACTGCAACGTAGGGGGGGGGGGGGTGTACTCGATAGGAAATATGTACTCGATCTCATGCATGGCCGTAGTCGTATGACCATAGACCCTCGACTCCCTAGAATGCCGGGACGGAGCATGTCGGGTTTTCACCGACCAGGTAGACATTGCTTGCACCAAGCGCGAAGCGCCGTGAGGTGTCCGGCGAGTCGCATGTAGGGTGGGGGGGGGGGGGGGCAGCTGATGGGACACGCGAGAGGCAGGCATGGTAATGCTCGTTGTGCTGCTGCAACCTCCTCCTACATCGGACACTTTGAAAAAAGTTGCGGGGGGCCATAGTAAATAGGACCAAATATTGTTATAAAAATAGGGAAATATATAGGTTTTTGTGTGTGCCTTAGGTCCTATTTACTATGGCCCCCCGTCTAGGCATACACGAACGGGTCCCAAAAGGCTCCATCCCATTAGCAAAATATTACCATTCATCGCGCACACGGTCCAAGCGTAAAAGAGGGGGGAGGGGGCACTATACGAAGGGAAGGAGCAGAAGCAACAAGAATTATCAAAAACAAAATATGGCTCCCCACATCGGACAACTCAGATCATCCCAATCGAAAATTGTCAACATGCCGTAGTAATGCGAGTAAACGCCCCCCCCCGCCCCCCCCCCCCACCCAGAACCAACTTTTCGAGCTCGATAACTCGATAACTCGATAGCAAAGAAGGTGCCAACACCATACGACACGTTTTCGGGGCAGCCCTCGACGAAATCTGCTCAACACCACCCTTTTCAGCGCTGACAGACTTCTTCAGTGGAGATATCGAGCATGAAAAGTCGGTCCGGGGGGGGGCGGGGGCGGGGGGGGGGGGGGGGGGGACTTGCCTTGTTACGGTACTTCGGGGACAGATTGGTCCCTCGTTGTGTACCTGGTACGATCTGAACGGTCTACGTCATGCTTGCTGGTTGGGGTCTCTGCGTGACACGGCTCTTGGAAGCATGTTTTTTTTCGGGTGGGATCTGTATGGTAACGCCATCGCACAGCATCTTACAACGGCAGACATTATACTACATACTGCAGATCATAAAAACTGTACCACGTCCGATGGGTTCAATGTTCGCAAGCCCCTAGCTCGGTGAGGAGTTGGAAACCCACCATGGGCGGGGGGAGGGGGGGGGGGGGACAGAAAGAGGGGAGTGGGGACACGTATTTCTGCTGGGTTGTGATATAGACCCCAACGTTGAGAGAACGAGCTAGATAGAACGACAGAGAGTCAAGAGAAAGGGCGGAAAAGATGGAGAAATAAAAATAAAAAACAAAAAAGGAGACCGAGAGGGAGAGGCAGAGAGAGAGGAGTAGGAAGAGAGAGAGCAAAAGAGAGTAAGAGCGCGGCTAGCCCAATTCCGCGCAGAGATACGATAGACACGAGTACGTAGGCGTGTGTTTTGCACTGAAGCTGGGCATACGAACAAGAGAGAACACCATACTCCGCCCCGTGTCCCACTGAAAATCAAACTATTGGAGTAAGATTTCTGCACTACTGCAATAAAAAAACGGCTTACATTTGCTGTTCACCCATATTTAGAATACCCCTTGTTTGGCTCTCGAAAATAGGGGTTTTGGTATCGGGATTCGCTTCCTTTTTCGGGTACTTTTCGGAATATGTAACACAAACATAAGTAGACCAGCTGTAAGTTGTCCACTCAAGTCCAATCGGTCCCAATTGTATGGCATGTTGGATTTCGTTCGGCATCGGGAACGAGGCGGCAATGGGACGACGGCGATGACCACGACAATCACCATCACCATCACCATCACCATCACCATTGCCACAGCCACGACCATAACCACCACAACGACAACGACCACGACCATAACTGTGATCGTGACAACGACCAACACGACGACCATGATCATGACCACAACGACCACCACGGCCATGACGATGGCTCACGACCATGCCCATCATCACGACGGCCACCACGACAACGGCCACTACAATTACACTACACGACGACCACGATCATGACCACAACGACGACCACCACGACCACGACGATGACTCACGACCATGCCCATCACCACGACTGACACCATGACAACGACCACTACAAATATAATATCGTGAGCATGATCATAACCACGACAGGGGCCACAACCACGACCATGACCCAAAATCAAAACGATGTCCACCCGCAATACCGTGATCATCAACACGACCACGGCCCACATCAAAACGATGTCCACCCGCAATACCGTGATCATCAACCCGACCATGACCCAAATCAAAACGATGACCACCTACACCACCATGACCATCTACACGACCACGATCACGACCAGGACCATGACCAGGACCACGACCAGGACCACGACCACGCCCACGACATTGACTGGTCGTGGGCGTAATCGTGGGCGTGGTCACGGTCGTGGTCATGGTGATGGTCGTGGTCGCGGTCGTGGTCACGGTCACGGTCATGGTTGTGGTGTTTGTGTCCATGGTCATGGTCATGGTGCCTCTTCATGGTATCATGAAACCATGATCATGACCAAGAAGAGGCCTTCGTCTGCTACTATAGGCAAAAGAAAATACACAACAATGCAGCACTCGCTGCACAACACACACCAACAAACCCAAAAAAAAAAAAACACACACACACACACACCCCACAAACCACCACACATGCCACATCCCACATACCCGACACCGCAAACCTCACACCACAATACCACGCCACATATCACTCACAACACAACACGCGACAACCAAGACCATGAGCACCAAGACCATGAACACCAAGACCATGGTCATGGCATGACCATGATCATAACCATGACCACGACCCCAAGACATGCCCGAAACCAAAACGATGACCATGACCGCGACCATTACCATGACCATGACCATGACCATAACTGGTCGTGGGCGCGGTCGTGGGCGCGGTCGTGGGCGCGGTCATGGTCATCGTCGAGGTCTTGGCCATGTTTTTGGTCGTGGTCACGGTCGTGGTCATGGTAGTGATCGTGGTCATGGTCACGGTCATGGTCACGGTCATGGACTTGGTCGTGGTCAAAACTACGGCCATTAACAGCGCCATGACCATGATACAACATTATGCTCGGTAACCGGGAGCACACAGCGGCACAACATTAAAGACCAACTACTACGTGAAACTATTTCTGAGCTCTCAGAACAGGGTTTTTCGGCCGCATATACGCGTTTTACTCGGCGGGACAGCCAAAAACACCGACGGGCTCCTCAAAACGCTACCCGTAGTTTTTGTGCCAGCTTTCAGAAACAAATTCCCGTCTCTCCACGGTTCTAGTCTGATTCTTGGAGCAGCCAATCAGTTTTCTCTGGAGGGTCAGAAATAAGGCTGTTGGTCAGAGCTGAGGCCATAATGGATTTTCGAAGATTTTTGATAAAAATACATGATGTCCACATGATGTCCTCAGAACTGAAAATATGGACGGACAGTCCAACGTCCCCAGTGGCTTTGTAGGTGGTCTGCGTGCCTATCAAGACCAATTTCGTGGGTTCAAGTCTCACCGAGTGAATGCTCGTAGGGACTTTTTCTTGCATAAAACAATTGGTCAGCGGAAAGCGCGAGAGCGTGAGTTAGCGACATTCGATGAAAATCGACGAGCAGTGGGAATGCTGAACCGTATGCGCGACAAAAAATGGGGGGGGAGAAGGGACTTCTCCCCCTGTGACCACAGCTTGTCCAGAAGATCGCTGAGGGTAAAACCTCTTGCGAGTTAGGCTGGAAATTAAAAGCGATGATTATAAAAAAAAAAAAGGCCCAACTACGACTCTGGAGAAACGGAAAAAAAGGCTCGAGAAAGCTCTCGGAAAACTACGGGGAGCATCTTGAGGAGTCTACCGCTGTTTTCGACAGCCCCGTCGAGTAAATCGCCGGTTTTCGGCAAAAAACGCCAGTTCTGAGAGCGCTTCAAAAATTTTCCCATAGTACAGCCAGTCGTTGGTCTATCTGCACAGCACACACAGACACCAGAAACCACGCACCCAACATCCAACACATACCACCACACACGCCACACACGCCACACACACCACATACCCGATCCCCACACACCCCGCACCACAACACCACATATCTGGCACCCGATACCACACGCCCCACACGACCATAGAACGACTTACTGAGATATCACTCCCTGAGCGTGCTCGGTACATCCCTCGCCTCTCAGAGCTCCCACTTGGGAATCGCCTCCTTTCATTACTTACCGGACCTTTCCAGCGGTTCTTTGTTTTCTCCATTTTCTCTTGGCACTTTTTAGTCATTTTCCCCTTTTTTTTCTTTTTTCGTTTCGTGCGCGTGCGTGTGCTCCGAATACGTCACCCCGGGCGAGCGCGGCACCGTCGCGGGTGACAGGGGGTGGTGGAGGGTAGAGGGAGGGGGGGGGTTGCAAGGAGCGCGGTCGACGTTTTGGTAGCTAGGCGTCGCGTGTGCCTCGACACACAAGAGGGAAGCATGAATGGGCTCTGTCTGGCCTTCTGGTGTGGGTCCCGTTGTATTATGTAAGGGTATGTAAGGGTATGTAAGGGTCGTTGGGATATGCAAAATAAAAAGTCAACCGGTGCTTATTTTTGGCGACGAAACTAAATATCGGTGAAAGAGCGACGCATTCTGAGTGCTAACTTTGTCGAGCTGGCGGACGAGGGCCGCGGTGAACACCGGGCTTCACGTGAGGCGGGCGACGGGGCTCAACGTGGCAGAGAGGGAGGATTTTTGCCCGGACCGAATCGGTCGCGAGATGGTCGCGAGAGGGGCGGGCGGCGTACGAGCCTGAGAGAGCTCTTCTGTTCGATTTTCTTCCTTTTCTTATTTTTGACCGGGTGTAAGGTGTTCCAATCAGGCAGAAAATAATTACACGAGAAGGGACGGGGATTTTATTATTTCCGAAAAAAAAAAAAACACTTTCATTGTTATTGCTGTACTGCTGTGCCGTGCTGTGCTTTCTCTTTCGTACATACGAGTACAGGGAGAGAGCATACCAGGTATCAAAAGAAGAAAATAAGGACCCTACCTGGGGTATCTACATGCGTAGGGCATTCGCGACGCGAAGCGTGTGTGGCTTCCGAGCAGCTTTTCCCTGAAGCATGGCGGCGGGACTCTTGGCATTATCAAGTCGCCAGTTTGCAAATACATTCACAACAAAAACTATAAAATCAATCATGGACCTCTGTCCGCTTCGCACAATTTGGTGTACTTTTTTTTTCCTGAGCGAGCGTAGCGGGCGGCGTAGGGCGCCCGCACAGCGAAGCGCCTTGTACCAAGTACCACACATGGCACACGCTACATACCAAGATACCAGGTACCATGCATGCCACATGCCAGTACCAAACAAACCCCATCCCACACGCAACGCATTAACACATCAGGTACCACATACCTGGTACCTGGTACCTGGTATGTGCCGCATACAACTGGTGTAGTACCATACGCGCCTTGCAAAGATGAGTGTCGAGGAAAAACCTCGACCTCGTAGCGGAGGTGTCTTTTTCATGTTGTATAAAAGCATGACTACTGTTACGCCATACCACACAACCTACATGCCATGCCACATGCCATGCCACACACTACGAACACCCGACGCCCGTTCATACGCTCGAGGCGGAACACGAAAAAACCCGGTCTACTCAGGACGCAACTCGCACGCGCTAGACTGCTGTTGAAACAGAAGAACTCCGTCTACACGAAACGAAGAACAATTACAGCGGTGGTGCAGGATATCGTATCGGAACTTTTGATGAATCGAATGTTCGAAGGGTCGATATATGATGTTTAGGCATGTACGATACATCAGCGTATCATATATCGATATATCGTACATGCATAAATCGAGCGTGTTTTGGCCTTCATCCCTGCGTCCTGTCCTCTTTGTATCCTGGCAAAACAATGCTGAAGAAAAAAATCTTCGATGGATGCACCAACGAAATCAGGAAGTGTATATATACCGTAATGATAAATGATGTTTCAGAACGGGACGGGATGTGATACATATGCGGGTACCTGGTGTATGTGGTGTCATAAAAATATATGCGTCCCGTAGCAAAGCTTAACTATCGAGATATCACACAAAGCTCGCAAAGACGAGTTTTGAGGGGGAAAAAAATGATCTCGCAGCTCAGGGTGTTACGATCCAAGTATCAACACCAAGCTTTTGCGAAAATAGATTTTGAGGAAATTTTCGATCTCTCAGCGCGGTGTTTTATATTTTTTATGTTCCACGTACCGCATGTCATCGATTGGTCAGATAAACCATTCTTACTTTCGGGCAGCAAAGCTTATTGTCTCCTTTATTTCGTTTTTACAAAATATATATACCAGGTATCGTTTATCAGTCTTGTTTTTTCCTTTAGCGGGCGACATGAAACCAGCCATCTTTAAACGAGAGTTTCGTCATCGCGTTTTCGTGTTTTTTTTTGGCACCCAGTACGGTAGTGGGGAGGGCGGAGGTGAGCCTGCTGCGATGTGACCCCGGATCTGAGTTACGGCCACTACTATGAATAGGAGGGAGAGAGAAGATTGAGGGGGGGGGGGGGGGGGGGACATGCAAACAGACAGACAGACAGACAGACAGACAGGCAGACAGGCAGGCAGACAGACAGGCAGACAGACAGAATAAAATGCGCGTGCGTAGCATTGATTTTATCGTTTCCGTGATGTTTCACGATTCAAGATGCAGTTCTTTGCATCGTACGTAGGATAGGATACCCAACGAGGGCCAATGCGATACACCAAGGTATACGACATCGCCAGATACAAAATAAGATATTTACGAGTAGATATGATATCCCATAACCGTGGCGGGAAGGGGGGAGAAGAGCCTGCTATGTGACCCCGGATCTGAGTTACGAGTTGGAAGGAGAGAGAGAAGATGTGCGAAGATAATGAATGGGATGAGAAAAAAAATAAAAATAAAAAATAACCAGCCTAACGCCGCCCACGCTGTCGACCGAACGGTTTATCTCCCAGAAAGGCACGTTCAACAGAAAGGCCAGTTAACATGTTTGCCGTCTGCCCTTCCGGCCATCAGCCATCGGCCCGTACGAGAAGAAGAAGAAAAAAACCGCCGGCCTTTTACGTTCTGATTTTTTTGGGGGGGGAGGGGGTTATGATTCCCCGGTTTTCGGAACACCAGAAATGCCTGTGCAAAAAATGTACCAGGTACGTCCCAGCCAAGATATTTGGTACCTTGGTACTATAGCTGAATGCTCTTCGGGCGTCTCCAAATCAGGGCGTTCCCGAAGAATTTGGTCGGAAACATTTTTTTCAGGTTTATTGTGGTCTGTTTCATGTGCAAAAATGACTCCACTCAATTCGGTTGGGTTTATTGTGGTCTGTTTTCTATACAAAAATGACACATATAACCTTCCTAAATTAACCCAGTAATAATCACGTGGAAAAAAAAAAGGCCGAAATGCCACTTCTGACCTAAAAAATTACAGGGTTGGGCTAACTCTTATTAAATAGGAAGGTTCCATGAGTTGGGGTTGTTTTATACCAGTATGGGAAAACGGGCTCTAATAAACCCAACCAAAGCGGATCCAGCCCTAAAATCTTCGCAAACACCCTGTTATCGGTTATCATGTATGCATAGGGTATGACAGCCGACCGGCTACACGCTTGTATGGCACCTCATAGGCTGATGGATACGAACTGTCGTCAACTGCTGTGTGCTCTGGTGGGAAGCACAAAAAAACGAACAATCAAACAAAAGTCGGACGACTCTCGGTCGCACGGCGCAGATCTGCAGCTCCAACCCAGCTCGAAAAGGGGCGCGCCCCTCCATCCCACATACACACCGCCTCAAAAAAAAAACAACTGGAACTCATACCTACAGATTCAAGATATTCATGAACAAGCATCACCCATATCATGTACCCTCGTTCAGGTATTATAGATAAAAATTCGCTATCCCTTTTGGAACTGCTACAGCAATATATAGCTAGCAGTGAACCTGCACCCCATTTAGGGACAAACAATTAGGCGGCGGCGCAAATTATCAACTCGCTTGCCTCGGAATTTGTAATTGGTGCTCTTGCTCTTCTTCTTATTATTATTATTATTATTGTTATTATTATTATTATTATTATTATTATTATTATTATTATTATTTTGTTCCATCTCATTTATATAGCATCCATCCTTGTTTTCTTTCTCCTTCCTATTATTACGGGGGACCATAGTAAATAGGACCAAATAGTGCTAGTAAAACTAGCGGAATATATACGTTTTGTCCGTACCATAGGTCCTATTTAATATGGCCCCCCGTAACAGTAGTCGTAAATCAGATCCGGGGGTCACACAGCAGCAGGCTCACCCCACTACGGTTCGTGCCTGGCTTTTTTTTTTATCGCGACAGCCCTTTCTTCCCTCGTGGACTGGCGCCTGATTCATCGATAGCCCGTGAAACAGTAGCATGCTGCGAATACCAGGTGCCAAGCGTCTACGCACAACACTGCACAGAAGTGGGTACCCAGACTAAGGAGAGAGGGCACGCCGAGAGAGAACAGCAGTACAGCTGAGAGCCGAGAGAGGCAACATCGGCCGGACCCGTCTACACTAACGTTTACTGCTTCCCACTGCCGGACTTAGAAAAGAACGCTACGAAAAGTAAAAGAGAGGTGTTTCCGGCCTGTACCACATCTCTCAAGTCGGGGTACCCATCGTGCTATGATACGTACTCGCAAGGTACCATGGGGCTTGGACGTGATAGGCGCCACAAAGACACGAAAGAAAGAAAAAAAAAAGGGTCTTCGTACTTACCTGGCTGGGCTTTTTTCTTGGGGGGGGGGGGGTGTTGGCAAACGGCCCCTCGGCAAAAAAACACATAGTAAGCACACGACTAAATACGAAACGAAACCTAAGCCAGCATTTAACTCAACAATCGTTGGCGACCTATAGTCAGCCCAACTTAGTACGTACCCGGTTGGGCTTCTTTTTGTTTTGACTGCTGTTGGTGAGTAGCTCCTCTTGTCTTCCTTCCCTTCTCGAGTCACGAGAGTTTCAACACGATACCAGGTACTTTTTAATAGTGCATAAAGGGGGAAAGGTGCGTTCAGCGCCATGGTCTACTAAGCGTGACCGAACGATGATACGAATATCAATCGATACCTGGTTGAGCTTCTTCTGGAGAGTGTTGGTGAGCAGCTCCTCTTCCCTTTCCACCTCGAGGGCGAGGTCCTCCTTCTCCTTTTTCAGCTCCATCAGCCTCTTCATCATCTGTCATGTTCATGAATCACGATCGTACAAACAACAGGCAGTCGGCGTCAGCAGCAGCAGCAGCAGCAGCAGCAGCAGCAGCAGCAAAAACAATGACAGCAACAACCGCAACAACAACACCAAGAACAACAGCAACAGCAACAACACCAACAATTAGTACCAACAACACCGACGACAACAACATCAACAACACCAACACCAACACCGACAACAACACCAACCCTAAAACACCGACAACAACACCAACACCACCAACACCAACACCAACACCACCAACACCCACACCACCAACACCCACACCACCAACACCAACAAACCAACAACACCAATGAACCAACAACACCAACAACACCAATAACACCAATATACCAACACCAACAACACCAACAAAACAACAGCAACAACCCAACAAAAAAACGAGATAACTTACTTGTAAAAAACAAGCCATGTACCTACAGCGTGGGGCAGACCAACAAGAAACGCCTCCAGACGCTCCAGGCGTTCCAACCTGAAACGCATCTGGCATGCTTGCTCGATTACCTGCTTGTTCGCCTTGCAACTTTATCGTGACACCATCATTAGGCAACCCTGAGCATAGACTAGTATATACCAGGTACCAGGTAGGATTTACAGGAGTGCACCTCCCGCCGCTGGGTACGCTCATTGTGCCATTTTTTTTGGCGTTCGCTAAAAAAAAAGTTTTTTTTATATGTTAACCGGCGGATTGGAAAAAAATAAAGCTTAAGCTCCCCACACTTCCACGTTCAAATTTCGTGCTGTGTGTCAATTTAACCCATAGCTTCCGTTGCAACTTCAGAGCAGGCTGCTGTTGCCACTGGCGCTTGGCCACGTTGACCCGACCTGACTGACCCCCGAGAGGGGCAGGTGCGGTGGAGATAGCCACCTGGGGATAGTCCTCTCTTTCGGGTAGTGTGGGGCTGGGGCTCATGTTCTTACTCGGCTCTTTCATATTCGTAGGGCTTTACAGCTGTGTTTGTATTAATAGCAGGAGAAAAAAAACAAGTCAAATTGCAAAATTCCAAATAGTATACCAGGTGCGTGCATAAAATCTTATACGCAGGCTTGAAAATCGTGAAGCGCCCCTATACACTCCGCAAAAAAAAAAAAAAAAAAAAAGTTCCAAAGCGTGGATGCTGGAGTGAAGCAACACGAGGACCCGAATCAAAAATCTCGACCGCATGATGCAACCAACTCAAAAATACTACCAGGTAAATAGTACGAGTACGACGTATCGGACGTCAGTCTCCCCAAATTTGAAAAAGTGTTAAAGCAAAAGTCGAACTTCACGCGTGAAGACCCTAACTTCGGACTTCACGATTCTACTGACAGGACACAGGAGCACCCAGAGATCGAGTGAAGAAGCTTGTTGACTGTGGAGTCATGCCAGTGCTGCCTTTGGGGTGAGCGATCGGCTCGCCCGGGACATGTTCCGCTCGCTTGTTCGTTCAATTTCCGCCGGGTACTCGAATTCCTGCCACGCAAGTGTGAAGCTTACGATTTTACATAAATAGAATAAACAGCTTCGAGATCGAGAATTTCGTCGAAACTCATAAATATATGCAAGCTGTGTGTCAGACTCTTATCGCGCGTGCCATCAATACGATGCATAACCTCGTGTCGAAAACGCAAAACAAACACACATACACACAGACGCAGAAACAGAAACAGAAAAGCTCCTTCCTACCTGGTACATATATACCACACTTCTACTCGGCCGTTGCCACCTACTGCAAGCAATGTACCGGAGTATGCATCTCTCCCTCCCTCCCTCCCTCCCTTCCTCCCCCCCCTCCCTCCATCCCTCCCTCCCCCTCTCACCCGATTAATCAGGCATTCTTCTTCCGCCTCCACCTGCTGGCTCTACTTACGGCCATTCCATCCCATCACATCCCATGCCATACCAAACCGTACCCGGCCATCCCGAGTTAACATCGTGCCGAACGAGCACACGCAGCCGCCCGTAGGTGTGAGCGGGGGGGGGGGGGGTCCCCACGAAGCCGAGCCGAAAAATGGAGCAAACAAAGGCAGGCCCAAAAACAGTACAGAGTAACAAACAAGCCGGGATTGAGACGAGAGGGGACGGGAGACAAGAGGGCGGCAGAAGGGAGCGCAGGGAGGAGAGAGAGAGAAAGAGAGAGAAAGAGAGAGAGAAAGAGAGAGAAAGAGAGAGATAAAGCGAGAGAGACAAAGCGAGAGAGATAGACAGAGAGGGAGAGTAAGAGAGAAAGAGAGACAGAGAGAGAGGGATGCTCAAACACAAAACAATAGATACGATACCGACCAACAAAAACAAAAACAACGCGACAAACAAAACAAAAACACTACGTGAAAATATTTCGATATTCGACACAGTTGTCTATTACACCTCGAATTTTTCGTTCAGTATCCCAAGGCCTCCCTTAAGCCCCCGCTGCCGCGCGTGCCATGCTCTATTTGAATGATCCAACACACGCCCCTTTCTCCTCCACACCCCCTCTGCTCCCCTGCCCCCCCCCCCCCCCCTCCCACACACTTCTACTACTGGGGCAAAAATGCCACTGTGGGCAGAAATATAATAATCGCTTATACATGCATGGAAGACCCAACGGCCCTTAAATTCACGCGCACGCTGGGTCCTTATCTTCACGCGCACCGTAGCACATTAATTCCAAGTAGTTTGCTGCCAAAAAACGCGTATGTACGTGTACAGCGTGCTGGTACCGTAGGCATGTTTGTAGTGCAAGAGCAAGCGTAACGTACTATTAATACGGCAAATGAAATGAAAAAAACGTCAGCTGTGATACCGAGCCGTACTGCCGTATAACTGCTGTGCGTTGAGGGGGCTGTATGTGCACAGTTCCCGGAGGCTTGGCAGGCGGTCCGCGTGCCTACTATTTTATAGAATTAGGAAATACGTCAGCTGTGAGTTCGACTGACTATATAGTTGATACTCAACTTTGCAAGCTGCGTACAGTGTCTCGTCTGTATCCCATTTTTAACTGAATTTCCAAATTTTATGATGAGCCGTTCGCGCGTCTTCTATACCAGGTATGTATTCCCTTGTCAAGGATATAGGCCAGTGACTCCCCTTGGGTCAACAGGACAATATACATGATCATTCTGCGCACTGAACCTATATAACCCAGATAAGGGAGGGTATTATGACTTTGCAACATGTTAAAATCTTTTCATTTTACAAATGTTGATTAACCTATCGACTTCTATTGAAAAAATAGAAATTTCGTCGGTTCGAGTCCCACCGAGTGCACACTCGGAAGGGAAGGACTTTTTCTTGAATAGAAATTGATTAGCGGAAAGCGCGAGAGCGTGATTCAGCAACATCCGATGAAAGCCGACGAGCAGTGGGAATGCTGAAACCTATGCGCGAAAAAATTAAGGCACGTACCGGGGGGGACAAGGGACAACAACTGTGACCACGGCTTGTCCGGAAAATCGCTCAGGGTAAAACCTCCCACGAGTTGAGTTGGAAAGTGAAGTGATGATTGAAGCACTGACCAAAACAAGTGGTCTTCGTAGTCTGACGACAGTCTGTTTGCCCGTGAACATATGGTACATGTGTACCTTTTCTGGCCATCTAAACGTACCCGATGTTTACCCTCAGACTGATATCATATCACACCACCTACCGTATAGGCATGTGCCAGCAGGTACTATTTGCAGTACTGGTGTTGCACTCACGATCTCCACGGCCGACTTTCTGAGCTTCACCAGTTCTCCCTCCAAGTGGGCGTTCTTGTGCTTCTCCATGAGCAGTTCCCTCCGAAGAACCGAAACCTTTTTGTTCCCGCGGAGACACGGAAGAAACAAAGAAAACAAAACAAAACAAAACAAAAAGATTATTCTCACTGTACACGTACATATCGTCAAAAAGGAGCACTCACACGAACAAACAAGCCACAGCCAAGCTGTCGCTACAAGACGAACTCGAGCAGCAGAGATAGATTTAACCGTCTCCAACGTGTGCCTGTGCGTGCGTGCGTGCTTGCGTGCATGCGTACGGCGTACGCCCAACTTTTCAGGCAACTCGAAACGAGCGCCTATTTTTGGGACACCATCAAACATACCTGGTATGAAATAAAAATTCGCTCGAAATAAAAAAATAAATAAATAAAAATAACAGGTTTAGGATTTTGAAGGTGGCAACTAAGTGAATACTCGAAGGCCG
Source organism: Nereocystis luetkeana (assembly GCA_031213475.1). NCBI lineage: Eukaryota > Phaeophyceae > Laminariales > Laminariaceae > Nereocystis > Nereocystis luetkeana. The sequence goes on along the minus strand of JARUPZ010000014.1, from coordinate 5,644,060 downwards.
CCACGCCAAACTACTGGAGAATACGAATGGTAAAGCTTAAGAGCAGTAGAATAGGGCAGTTCTTAAGCAATACCGACGGAAAAAAAAGGAGAGCTAAGACAATTCAGTAAGACCTACCAGGTATGCCAATGGGAAAGCGAAGTTTCAATAAAGTTTGAATTTCAAAGATACCCGCCAAAAAAATCAGAACACGCTTCCTATGGGCCACGTAAAAAATAAAAAGCTTCTAACTTTGGAAAAGCCCGAAAAAAGCAAATCTGAGGCCCGATGTTGGGCCAACATCGGCTTGAGAAAAACTCAGGCCGATCTTTGGTTCGAAGCGGCGAGATTCCGAGTGCTCGACAGACATCGATCAACAAAACCAACGATTGCGTCATGAATTATGAACGGAGTGCGCTCGTTGGGGGCTCCGACCCACCCCAGGGTCACCGTCTTCACACCATGGCCGGTGTCATGTGGCGGGAGCTGACCAGGCGCATGATAAAAAAACATTTGGCCGCTGGTTTGCACAAAACAGAAGACAAAACTTCTCCATCCGTCTCCAATGGCAAAAAATAGACTTTTTTTCAGGTTTGGGAGGATACCGTAGGACGCCGCCGGCAAGCTCTCGCGCCCTAGACCATGGATCCACCTGATATCTTCCAGGCCGTCATCTATATTCGTTGGCCTTGCCAGATACCGAGCGGGTTGGCCGTGGGCTGAGTCTATGTCGAGATCGAGCGTCGATCGTCGCACGAGCTGGTTTTGATCACCGTGTTGACAATTTGCAACCAGAAAAACACAAATTGCGCCGCCTGCAGCCGTTGGGGGGGGAAAAAGGAAAAAACCAAACATTTTTCTCTTTTTTCCCCACAGCGGCGGTACGTGAAAAATTTCGGCTGTTTTTTTAAATCAATATATTTGAAAAAAAACTTTTGAACTTCGCGTTTCCATTGGCATAGGTCTAACTACTCCGGCCACGGCGCGTGGGATTCGCAAACGGCTTCTTCCCCGGTCATCGGTGGGGATACCTTGCAGTGACAGATTCACGGAAGAACATGAAAATAAGCCGCCGGTATTCCGTATCACACGAGTGATAAGATAGCACACGGGTGATAAGATAACACACAGGTGATGCGATAACACACACAGGTGATGAGATAACACACGGGTGACAAGATAGCACGCGGGTGGTAATAAACACACGGGTGATGAGATAACACACGGGTGATGAGATACGGGTGATGAGATACCACACGGGTGATGCGATTACACACGGGTGATAAGATAACATACAGGTGATAAGATAGCACACAGGTGATAAGATAACACACGGGTGATAAGATAACACACGGGTGATAAGATAACACACGGGCGATAAGATAACACACGGGGGATAAGACAACACACGGGTGATGAGATACCATACGGGTGATAAGACAACAAACGGATGATAAGATAACACACGGGTGATAATATAGCACACGGGTGATAAGATAACGCACGGGTGACAAGGCAGCACACCCCCCGTGGCCCCTTTTCTCCAGAATAAAGATGGGGGGCAGCCACGACGAAGGTGGTGGCTTTTAAAAGACCTCGTTCGAAGTATTTTCCATGATAAGACGGGTCGCTCGGCATCAGCACTCTCCTCGCTGTGGACAGAGCTCGGCTTCCCCGGATATCACACGGGTGATAGGATAAAACGCGCGACGATAGGGGTGAGAAACACATGATGCTAAGGAGTTCTATACCTCTCACCCAAAAGCTGATTCTCGAAAGAAAAAAAAACAAGCGCAATGGTTGACGAATAACCAATGCTTAATGAACAACCATACCCCATGGCTTTAGCTTGTGTACAACTACTAACCACGTAAAAAAAAAGGTGTTCGCGGACGATTTTTGGTGGAGGAGCCTCGGGGCCATTCAGAAAATGTTTATTAGCCTAAAAGTGATATCCTACGTAAGATATCCTTACATCGTATTACGGGGGGCCATCGTAAATAGGACCAAATATTGTAAGTAAAAATAGCGAAGTATACAGGTTTTGTCTGTACCGTACGTCCTATTTAATATGGTCCCCCGTAATAGCACGCGCCGTCGGAAACACTATTTGGCCGAACTGGTTTTCAACTATATACCTGGTATATTATACAACTACGAAAAACCGTTTTGGCGTGACGATATTTTTCGATAAAAGACCTGTGATAGGCCATGGGACAGCTCGTTGGGCTAAGCGTCCCCTATTTCTCGGCTCCGCTGTTGGGCAGGGGCATCCCTACCGTAAATGGGTCGGGGTTGGGATACAGGTAGCTTACAAAGACGTCTTATATAAGACCAGGTGCGGTTCTTTTTTTTACAATTCTGAACGGAAACAAAATCCCCCCTTTTTGACTCTGAAAGCAGGTACCAACCGTAGTGAACATAGAAATCAAACAAATCCGGCCCCGGGGGGCAATAGTTCCCGAAGTTTTAGCAGAGCAGGCGTGGTGCACTACTGCTGTACTACTGTACGTGTAGCGAGACACGGACCGAAAAAAAAAAAAAAAAAACGTAAATATTACACGAAATGTTATGTGGGGTAGGGTGGAGTAGGGTAGGGTAGGGTTGGGTAGGGTAGGTTGGGACAGGGAATGTTATGTGGGGTAGGGTGGAGTAGGGTAGGGTAGGGTAGGGTAGGGTAGGGTAGGATAGGGTAGGGTAGGGTAGGTTAGGTTAGGGTAGGATAGGGTAGGGTAGGGTAGGGTAGGGTAGGGTAGGTTGGGACAGGGCAGGGTAGGATAGGGTAGGGTAATGTACGGTGGGGTGCGGTAGGGTACGGTAAGCGGTAGGGTACGGTAAGCCAACGGGAACAGAGCAGTACAAAATAAACACCCTCAGTAGCATATATTCCATTCGGTTTCGTTGAAAAAGATAACGCCTCGGATGAAAATATGACCTTCGCCCGACGAGAAAGACATCTCGGATAAAATGTTGATGTACGCTACTCAGCAACTGCTGTAGACTACACCATGAACAGATTAACAGAGCTCTGAAAGTACACAACGAGTGAATACGATGAAAAAAAAAATGGCATATTCAGCACAAGCACAAACACCCGAACACTGCAGCTCTCCAGGACACGCGGCACGCGTACGCAATAAGCACGCCGGATGTCTCGTTTCCTCTTGCAACCCGTCCCTTTATTCGGCAATCATGGAACCACCCCCGGACTGCGCCGCTGCCTTCGATACAGCAGTATCAATAGTCGTGTTTATTATCTGGTGTATACAAATAGTAGTATCGTGATACGAAAGTGCGTAAATTGAACAATACCGTACTACGGCTGTGAATAGCAGTCCTTGATCCGAAAACCTTCAAAGACGTGTGAACAGAAACAACTTCGGAGTCGTGTGGTACCGAAGCGTACGTACGCACTGATGCATCAGACTTGAGGCTGTGGCAGTTCGGCAAAATTTTAACGTCACGGGAAAGCTCACGCGGACTTTAATTGGGCGCCGCGCAATGTATATAAAACCCTTTTCTGGCAGGCACTGGAGTCATTCCCATTGACATAAGCCAATTTGTTTTAGATCCTCGGCAAAACCAACGACACCGTCATGAAATCTGAACGTAATGCGCTGGTTAAGGTCTCCGACCCACCCTAGTGTCACAGTGCTCACACCTCGGTCGGTGATATGTGGCGTGGGTCGACCAGGCGTCTGATTAAAAAAAATATTTTGGCGCTGGTCTGTGTAAGACAGACGACGAAAAATCTCGACCCCTCTCCGATGCCAAGAAATCGACCATTTTTCAGGTTTGACATCGATCGACAAACCCAACGATTACGTCACGGACTCTGAATGAAGCGCGCTGATTAGAGGCTCCGACCCACACTAGTATCACAGTTCTCACACTTCGGTCGGTGATATGTGACGTGGGTGGGCCAGGCGTCTACTAAAAATATATTTCGCAGCTGGTGTGTGGAAAACAGACGACAAAAACTCTCGATTCCTCTCCGTTGGCACAAAATAGAACTTTTTGAAAGTTTTGACGAAGGGCGTAGGACGCCGCGGCCAACCTCTCGCCCCCTAGACCACGGATGCCAATTATACCTCCGAGGCCATAATTATCACTAATTAGCCTTTGCCCGGTACGAAGCTCGTTGACCATTGGTGGATTACATTTCGAGATCGAAGGTCAATCGTCGCGTGACTGTGGGTGTGCGAGCTGCGAGTTGTGCCTTTCTTCACCTTGGTTGTGTGCGGCGTGATTTCGCGTGGTTCCCGTGGTTCCCGTTAATGCAGCGATTTAATTGGAAGATGGCTCCCATCGTTCGCCTTCTTTCAGCCATTTTTATAGGAAGATAGCTGGCGTCAACTGTCCCGTGTTATTTAAGACTTGCCTGGCAGTTCCCCACCAGGTACCCTAACCCTAAGATCGGTACAACAATCGGTAGAGTCATTCAGTGGCTTTTCCAGAGGAAAAATAGTGAAGTAGAGCCAGAGTAATCAGCAACAACAACAAAACTAACAATAGCGGCGCTCAGCATACGAGCGTATGATGTGTACTGCTTGTGCGTATCAGAATAGTACGGGTCAGCCGGTGTACCGACCCGGCCCACAAGGCAAACACGCACGCTCTCCTTTTTATTTTATTTTTCTTCTTCTTCTGCTTCAACGGACCGTCCGTGTCTGCTGCTGGCTACAGTACATGCTGACTGGCCTGTGGCAAGTACGAGTAAACAAACGGATAGCCGCCTACAGCAGTGTGCTGGCTCTCTCTCTCTCTCTCCCTCTGGCTCTTTTGCCCTCGGTCTTCTTTTTGTGCCAGTCTGTCTGATCGTGAGTACAACGAACATTTTTTATATGCCCAAAAAAAACGCCCGCGCTAATCTTTCCGTTTCTTCGAAGACGATGAAATCTTGTCTGGGGCACAAACTGCTTCGAAATAGTGCACGCCGATGTTTCCAATAATAGGAAACCGAGCAAACTCAGACAGGTATTATTAGCAGCTGTTCTGAGTGGGGGTGGTCGAATTTCATCACGCTGCACGCTGTCGGATGGCAACCGCGACACATAAACATCTCGTACTCAAAAGGAGTAAAAGTAAGAACAAGAAATCCCGGGGGAAAAAAAACTGCTGCGAAAAGGATCCTCGTCTATATCAAAGTATTCTTGTCCCACAAAAAAAAACGTGGGTGAATTTTTGGAGGGGTTAAGAAACGCCACCCGCCGACGAGAACCTTCTTATATAGTGCCGCGAATAGCATTCACTCTAGCTCCAAGAAAATGACCCCGAAAAACGTTGGTGGTATTCCAAACGGGTTTAGTCGCCCCCTCTATGGGGGCTTGAGAGAGGGAAAATGTCGAAACTACTGTAGATGACCATTGCAACACCCACCGGCCGCACTAAGGCGAAGCAACACCCCTGGCCGCTGGCGTAAAGGATTGATGTTATCCGGAGGCCAACGTGCGCGCGCGCGGGGGGGGGGGGGGGGGGGGGGTACTCAATATCATGCAGGGCTGTAGTCGTGTGACCATGGAGCCTCGCATCCCTACAATGCCGAGAAGGAGCATGTCGGGTTTTCACCGACCAGGCAGACATTGCTTGCACCAAGCGCGAAGCGCGACGTGAGGTGTCCGGCGAGTCGCATGAAGGGTGAGCTGCATCCTACTACGGGGGTACCATAGTAAATAAGACCAAATATTGTTAGAAAAAATAGGTCAATATATAGCTTTTTGTCTGTACCGTAGGTCCTATTTACTATCGCCCCCCGTAAGACCAAGAGCCGCTTGAGAGGCGGACTTGTGCACATGGAAGACAGCTTCACCCACGGGGGGGGGAGGGGGGGGGGGGGGGGGGGGGGGGCTATGCATCCGTAAACACGACACGCTCGCGGCATAATCATAATTTCAACCCTTTTCGACCCGCACTCCCGTGTTTGGGGGATAAATTTCCAGGAAAAATACTCGAGATACATGTTACACTGAAAGGGTAGAACACTGTTCGCTGTGCGCTCTCCGTTGTACGTAGCTTCTGGTAAAATGATCCCACTCCCCGTTTTCCCCTTTCGGGGGGGGGGGGGGGGGTCCCAAAACATGGGTCCCAAAAGGGTCTCAAAATCGCAACAGATAAATACCTGGTACTAAAACTTTTGTACATACCACTGCAAAAATAGCCTGACTCTACGAATACTCCAGGCAGTCTATTCCTAAAACGTGGGGGCAGCTCTATGCACCGCTTGTGACACACAAGACAACAAAACCCGCCCGCTGCGATGGATTTGTGAGCCGAGCCGAATTTCGCCCAAACGTGCCCTAAGGGGGCACACCAACAGACGAAAACGGTGGCTTGAGAAAAACCTCGTCGTCGAGATCTTCCTACAACGGACAACATCGTTGGGCGTGTGCAATGGTCTCACATCTCTTGAAGATCCTCTCGGTAATTCGTCCGAGGGGAATTGTGTGTGTTTTTTCTTGCTGAAAACAAGAAGGGGGACAGTTCGTAGCCAGGTGCCTTTCCCCCGGCGGCGGGCGGCGGGGGGGATAGGGTAGAAGGTAAAATAGAGCCAGAAGATCAACAGGGCAACAAAGTAAAAGCCGACAGCGAGACGCGAGGAGCGTGCGAGCGTGTTCGAATCGGCTAACCCATCGATCCGATCCGATCTGACGCGCAACGCACACCCACGGTGCAGTTATTCTCCCTCAACAAACGGGGTCCGCGTCCGCGTCTTGGTCCTGGCTTTACCGTTACGGCTCAGGTAGTACACGGGTGCTCACCGGGATCTAACGTTGCCCTGCAACAGCAGGTGTAACATACCTGGTACAGCACAAAAGGACGGGTAGGCCTGCCTACATGTGAATGTGCGGTGTTCTTCATCGACAACTTAAAAATTTTGGGGGGTCTTTCTTTCATTGACAAGGTTTCCGAATATTGAAACACCTGCGTACGTATTCTGCATGCAAGGCGCTTCGCTCCGCGGGCGGCGGAAGCTCGCGAGGAAGAAAAGAAGATGCGAATGAAGCGGACAGGGAGGTCCATGATTTTAGGGGCTAGCTGACGGCTTGCAAATGCCAAGAGCTCAGTGCCGTAATGCATCGTATGAAGGCCGGGCAGACTTTATTTTTCTTCGTTCGTTTTGAGAACGCAGCGAGCGGTACAAAAGGCTCGACGACATGCTGGTTGTCGCCAGCTCCTGTCTGCTCGCTTACATTCTCGCTTGCATTCTCGCGCTGTCATCGGCCCTCGCTTTCTCGTAATCATTTGCTGCTTTTGGGCACGGCTGATTGCGCTATGCTGTGCCGTGTTGAGCTTTGCGGTAGATGCCCGATAGCATGCTTGTACATACAAGAAACAAGAAGGAAGACCCACGAACAAAACACGCCACAACACAAGCCCCTTCTTCTCAGAAAGAATGGAAAAAATAAAAATAAATAAAAAGGTTTCCCCGGCAAGAAATAGAAGAAGGCGTTGTTCAAGCGGGAGATCTGAGAGGCCAAAGAGGTACCAACGGAACCCGCTGAGGAAGAGAGACAAAACATAAGTCAAGTCTGCATGGTATGTACCGATACGTACATGCGAATATGCATGGAAGACGAGAAATGGCACGAGTACAAGACAGTATATTCAGTTGCTATTTGCTTTAGTTAAACGACCACCTCTTCCATCGGGCAATGGTCTCAGCATCGTTTTTCAATAGGAAATTATAAATTAGCGTCAGCCGCAGAAACCTTGGACGTGTTCTACGTAGACTTCCGCCTTCCATTATTTGATGCGTACATGTGAAGAAGGCACACATGTCATACAGCACTGGGTACCCCCCGCTGAGGCCATGACCAGCCATGCCAAACAAGCGCTCTTAACCACACGGTGCTCTTTTATCTGTGATGGGCTACATACCAGGTATAGTTTTTAGGCTGTCTCTATGCGGTTCGATTTCGAGCTTCAGACATTGTATTTCTCGATCACAAAAAATGAAAGCATCGGCTTTTTAAGCAGTCCCGAATATGCAATCGGACCAGAAAAAAAAAACGATCTGAGAAACCGACTGCCCAAGCCGTCGGATTTTGGCCCAAAACCCCAGAGCACTTGGGCCATCAGGTTTTCAAAAATCAAAAATGGCACCGTCTTTTAATTCAAGATATTATCCACGACAACAGCAAGTAGCAGCAGCAGCAGCAGCAGAACGATCGATGAGTTGGATGGTGACACAGCTGTACAGCGACGTTCCTTCGCGCTCGACGCGCAGTCGGCGGGCTGCGCGTCTCTCCGTGGCCAGACTACAGTCGGCTGGCGCGGGCTCGGGCCTAGAGACCAAGAGGAGCGCACTCGGCGCGCACCTCTCCGTGGATACGTAGACTACAAGTTGACCCCACGCAGCGCACTCGGCATGTCTCTTCGCCGCCAGACGAGAGGCAGCCAGCGTGGGCTCGGAAGCTTCGGCTCCTACGCGCAGTGCATCGCACGCGGCGCCAGACCACAACAACAACGTTTGGTCTCGGCGCTTGCTCGAATCTCACAATAAAATCCGATTGTTTCCGCATAAGAAAAACTGTTTTTCGATTCGCGAACTCCACAGCTGAAAATGCGATCGGGTCGAAAACGTGAAGCTCAAAAACCGAACAGCTTAGGGCATAGGGGAACAGCCTGACTAGAGGCGGGGCATGCCGATTCTTGATCGCTCTTACATCCCGAATGCTCGTGTCTTGAGCGCTTTAGAACTGCAGTCCCGACTTGGGGACAAGCCACTCTAATTCCAAGTGGTTTGTCCCCAAAACCGGACTGCAGTACTAAAAGGGTTCAATCGGGGTACCCACTGCTGCCGCTGTACCGTGTAACACGCTATAACGGGGAACCATAGTAAACAGGACCTACGGTACGCACAAAAACCCATATGCTTCTCCACTTTTCCTGACAATATTTGGTCCTCTTTGCTATTGTCCCCCGTAATAAACAGCTTGCGGTACACCCCCTCTGACGTTCTTAAAAAAAAACTGATTTTGTCGACACCGGGGAGGCGTACTGAGTACGACAAGAGCGACGCGTCTACGTATGGACAAAGATATCAACGAGATCCTCCCGTAGTCCCCCCCATTGTCTTTGGGTGCATGCAACCCGAGCCCCCACCCCCTTTCTTTCGGTGCTCCGTCTCGAAAGGGATGCGTGTCCAATGGTCAAATGACTAAGGCATGCAACAAATGAGTACGCCCCCCCCCCCCCCCCCCCCCCCCCCTGCTTTACTACGGGGGACCATAGTAAATAGGACCAAACATTGTTAGTAAAAAAAACTATTACGGGGGGCCATAGTTAATAGGACCTATGGTACACACAGAAACCTATATATTTAACCATTTCTACTAACAATATTTGGTCCTATTAACTATGGCCCCCCGCAATAAATATATACCCTGGTAGGTTTTGGTGTGTACCGTAGGTCCTATTTGATCATAGGTTCCCCGTAAAAGGAGGAAATCGCCTCTGACTGCATTCCCAGCGGATGGGTTGTTTTGCGTGTTATATTTACGGCATGCATGCATGCGCCCGTTGTGCATGGCTCCGTGCAGAAAACGGCAGTGCCCGCTTGCTGGCCTCGCTCTCGCCGTTGCTCGTGCTGTTTGTATTAATACTTACAGCTGCCGTTGGATACGTAGGTATCGTATGTGCGTACGTACAGCAGTAGTGCTCGATACTACAAAATTGCGATTGCTTTATACCAGGCACAGGAAGAAAAGGCTGAAATCTTCTCGCGATAAACATGGAGGCACGTACCGTAGCGGGAAGGGGGGGAGAAGAGCCTGCTAATGTGACCCCGGATCTGAGTTACGAGTTGGAAGGAGAGAGAGAAGGAAGATGGGCGAAGATAATAAAGGGGATGAGCAAAAAAAAAAAAAAAAAAAATCATGGCTACCCGGAAACAAGACGAGACTTTCGCCACCACAAACTTGAGTTATGTTCGTCAGTACATGAAGCTGAATACCTGGTACTCAATACGGACGTGAAGGTATCAAGCACAACCACAGCAGCACAGAACAGACAGTGACTGGCGATCTAATGTGTCCTCGAACCTCCCTTGCTTGGCTCAGCTTGTGCCGAGCGCACGGTTCATTTGAGGTAATGGTATTGCTACATACCAGTACCGGGTGAAAATACAAATTGAAACGCCATCCGTAATTCGTAAGATAGGTAGATCGTAGTGCTGGAGGCTCGAACTGTGACTTGAGGACGAAGACTCTGACTAGCAACTACGGCGGTAGTGGGAACCCCGATTTATGAGCGACCAAGATAGGAGCGCTTGGAAATTGAGAACGGTCAAAATCGGCATGTCTCGCCGATACTATTATTAACAATAAAAGCTATATGTCTGCTGCACCACAGGTAAGAGCGTTGTGCAGTTTACAGCAAGAGTGCCTGCTTTGGCGTGTCACGGGGCGCTTAACTCGAGGTACCCACTACCAGGCACTTTTAACTTTCCAGCGTATCTCGTAGGATGTTTTACCCTCAGCGATCCTCTCGATAAAAACCGTGGTCACACGTGTCGTCCGTTCTCTCCCTCGGTGCGTGCCTTTATTTTTTGTCGCGCATAGGGTTCATTCGGCATCCCAGCTGCTCGTCGGTTTTCATCGAATGTAGCTGACCCATGCTCTCGCGCATTCCGCTGATCAATTTGCATGCAAGAAAAAGTCCCTACGAGCATGCACTCGGTGAGACTCGAACTAACGAAACTGATCTTGATAGGCTCGCGGACCACCTACCAAGCCACCGCGGACGCCGGCGATGTACCAGGTGCCGCTGTAGACTACCTACCTGGCACAGCAGTTAAGGCCCGCCATTAACCCCTTTAGAACCGCAGTCCCGTTTTGGGGACAAACCACTCAAATTTCAAGTAGTTTGTCCCCAAAACGGGACTGCGGTGCTAAAGGGGTTAAGAAGCGTCAGGTTGGCGTTGGGGATCAATGGCTTATAATTGGTAGATACACTCCAGCTGCATTTCTTGAGCAGACGTTTATTACCTGTATGGGCCTTTTTTCAACGGCTCCATCTCTCAAACGGGGCATTTCTTATCCCTACGAGGGGAGTTTGGGCGGCAAGGGGCTGGCTATTATCCGGGCGATTTTTACTAACCAAAAAATGACCAAAAACCAAAAAACACAGGAACCTCCACACTGCCCGAGGAGTCCAATGTGTCTGTTGGGTGTTGGGTGTTGCACGGAGTGCAGTAGTCCGCGTTTCTTATTTTTATTCGGCGTTTCCGAATAAGACTCCGTTTTTCTCATTTCGTGTGGGAGTCGATCGCTGCCGATTCTCCGGCCGTAATTTCCTATCTTGTCGACCAATGTGGGGCTACATTTCCATTTCTATCGCCGAATTCCATATTCTTCGCCAAAGGCCGAGCCTCAATTGCTTACCGAAACTCTTATTAACCCCTTTCGAACCGCAGTCCCATTTTGGGGGCAAACCACTCAAATTCTTACCTAGTAATTTGTCCCCAAATCGGGACTGCGGTCCTAAAAAGGGTTAATAGCGGGCAACCCCTCTAGAACCGCAGTCCCGTTTTGGGGACAAAACTACTTGAAATTTGAGCGGTTTGTCCCCAAAGCGAGACTGCGATTCTAAAACGGCTTTAGTAACCCTTTTCAGGACTGCAGTCCCGTTGTGGGGACAGACTACTTGGAATTTGAGTGTTTTGTCCCAAAAATGAGACTGCGGTTCCAAAAGGGTTTTAACTCTACCGAAGTAGCTCAGCAGTCAAAGGTGACAGATGCTGGGGCTCATGCGGAGTATCAGGAAACCCCCGAGAGCTCGCTCGCACGAAACGACACATCCATACGAGTACTCGTTTGACCTACTGCTGTATTACACTTACGCACATCATACCATACCACAGGTACGCGGAAAACTACAATTATGCGCTGATCTCGTACGTGTGCTATTAATTCATACCTGGTATGTACCAGGTACGCCTTGCGATATGATATGATACACGGAAGCACGCACGTCACACGCGCTGTTTTGCTGCTGCTGCTGCAGCTGCCCTCTGTTGCTTCGTGTGCAACATCATCATGCCCCAAGTCTAACAATCTGAACCTGCCTGCTTCGCTGGCGTGCTGCTTGCTACTCGTACCACGAAAAAAAAACACGAACTCATACGCGTATCAAACCAACCAATCGAACCAAACTAAAAAAAAGGCGATCGCGAGCCCCAGCCTGCACCGGCACCGCCGCCGCCGCCGCCGCCGCCGCCGCCGCCGCCGCCGCCGCCTGCCGGCCGAGCAACACCTGTCCCTCCCTCCCTCCCTCCCTCCCTCCCTCCCTCCCTCCCTCCCTCCCTGGACCCGACTCACCTCCAGCTCCGGAGATCCGGGAGAAGTTGCCGACCCCAAGGACGCTCTTCGCGTCGGGGTCGACACTGGCGGAGGCGCAACGGGAGAGGGCGGCATTTTTTCCATCTAGGGTCACCCACCCACTGCACTGCTTGCCGCAAGAGGTCTTCACCCAGGTCTTGTATTTCTTGCTTGGTTTGTGTCCGCCCAAGGAAGGCCGGCCGGGGCAGGCAGGCAGGCAGGTGGATGTGGACCGCGGATACTCAAAGAGCGGGGGGGGTGGGTGCTTGCTCGTGCTTGGGCTCGAATCCTCGACCACGGTCCCGCGGCGCCGCTGCTGCTGTGCGTTGCGGTGGGCTCCGGTTGTGGGCAGCTTCGCCTCGGCAGCGCAGCACCAGCACCAGCACCAGAAGCACCAGCAGGAGCAGCAAGCTTAGCGACGCAAGCAGGGAGCTGTGAGAGAGGTGGCAGCAGAGAGAGGGTGCCAGCCAGCTTCAACCACTCTTGTGGGAAAAAAACAAATCTCCACCTGGCGACGTCGAGAAGGCAACCGCGTGTCACTCTAGAGCCAGTGCGAGATTTTGGTTATTTGTCGGCGGTCTCGCTTCGTGCGCAGCACGGAGAAGGGCTGAGGGAGCGCGACTGCTGTGCAATCAAATATCTGCGGAGGGGTGGGGGCTTGACTCGAGCGCGCCTGCCTGCTCTGTGTGGCTGAATCTGAAATGCGAAGTGAACGAACATGTATGTCGAGGTTTTGTTTACGTTTTTGTGGCTTGTCTTGTATATTCGCCGTCAGGGGACAGGGGATACTTTGGTCTTGATTTTGTTGCCCAGTTCTTACTGCTTTGCTCTTGGTTTGAGTTCAGTGTCCAGGTCAGTGTCATCATATATATGGTATCCTGCTTTTTCTTGAGTAGGTAGTGCTCGCAGGCTCTGTATGGTATGATGCTACGCTTTGCTCACGTATATATACCCATGTGCGTGGAAGAATGGTCCTATTAATAGCATGCCATATGTACTTCATTCGTGTTTATGGGTCAAATCCCCCCAAGGATAATGCTGCTTCTTGCGAAACTTCGACGATCGATCGCTCTTTTTATGTTCAGTCGTGTCATAATAATGGTAGATGCTTCTTAGGGTGGGTGGTCGTTTTTGTTTGGTGGATGAGATGGAGGGATGTTGGTTGTGGTAGTCTTCATGATGATTGTCACATCGGTTTTGACTTTGTCGTATGACACTCACTCTCTGCCTCGCTTTTGTTCTGGAGAGTTCTTCACTTACTTCCTGTTCCATTTATTTATAGTCTTTTTTAGAACAACACTACACATTTATTTTCGGATGGCAAACATAATAATGATAATGAGATTCGATGATCCACCCTCACCGATCCTCCAGATATTATTATGTTTGCCATCCGACAATGTGTACACTACACATTTTCGGACGGTGTTATGCATGTATGTATGAGGCTTAGATTGGTTATTATAGGCGATTGGTGAACCTTTTACCTCTATAGCCCAACGGACTAAGACCCTCAGTAATGGCGTCGTCGGCAGGACATGAGTCGTTGGTCGTGAGTTCGAATCTCACGTCCACCATGAAATCGCTTTTTGAAGAAAAGTGAGTTTCCTCATGTCAAGAATCTGAAGAATGTTTCTGGCTCCCCAGACAGATTGGAACCGCGTGTGGTGGCGCGTCGACCCGTAAAATCCGGTCCGTTCCAGGGGCGGAGAGTGTTACGAGGCTTAGATCGGGTAGGCGATTGCTTAACCTTTTACCTTTAGCCCAACGGACTAAGACCCTCACAATGGCGAACATAATGATGATGAGATTCGATGATCCACCCTCACCGATCCTCCAGATATTATTACTATGCTTGCCATCCGACAATGTGTGTAGTGTTGTTCCAAAAAACGACTATTACGGGGAAACATATTATATACCAGGTACCAGGTAGGAGCTACGGCACACACAAAAACCTACCTGGTATATATTTTCGTTGTTTTCACTCACAATATTTGGTCCTACTTACTATGGTCCCGCGTAACAACAGAAAGCGAAGAACAAAAAGCGCGGAAGTATCCTACGACAAAATCAAAACCGATGTGACGCTCATGAAGACTACTCTACAGCCAACATCCCTCCATATCATCCACCAAAAAACGGCCACTCCCCTCCTTAAGCACCCCCTAAGAAGCATCCACCAAAACCCGCTGTCCATCAAAATAGCTGGTTTATAACTAACTGCTACGCGCATGTTTCAACGCGCAGAAGGTCGTGCGGTGTTGCTGGTCTGCACTGCTGTCGGTAGTACCTAGGAGAGAATCCCTGCCGTCTTCCTCTCTCTGTAGCTTTTCTACCTCCTCCAACAACCCTTCCCCCCACATCCTATTACTACTGTTAGATCCCGTACCCCTGACCCTGCCACCACCAACCGCCAGAGCCCAGCCCTCCCCCCCCAAGCCCTCCCGAAGAAAGCATCCACCACAAACCCGCTGCCCATCAAAATGGTTGGTTCGTAACTGCCACGCGCATGTTTCAACGCGCCGAAGGTCGTGCGGCGTTGCTGGTCTGCACTGCTATCGGTAGTGCCTGGGAGAGAGTCCCTGCCGTCTCGCTCTTCCTGCGGCTCTTCCACCTTTGTCTCCGATCCTTCCCCCCACATACCACACTACAGCTACTTCCGGTACCCCTGACCCTGCCACCTCCGACCGCAAGGGCCCAGTCCTCCTTCCCAAGCACCCCCGAAGAAGCATCTACCAAAAACCCGCCATCCTCCAGATATTATTACTAGGCTTACCGTCCGACAATGTGCAGCATGAGCTTTCACGTTGATCAATCAAAACATTCCTGAAAGAAGAAAAATCCGTACACAAAGGAAACCTATACCCCAAGTTAATCTACAATATATGTCTACCTACTTTTTATGTTTCATTTACGACTCTCTATGTGTTGCCTATCCTCCAGATATTGCTGTGATACTTGCTTGAATGAGGATACAAAGTGTCCCGCCTGCTGATCTTAACAATTTTTGCACAATGATGACAATAATAGTTGGTACCAAATACCAGGTAGTTTTTCGATGGACAGAAATAACGCAAGGAAGCGCCGTTTATACCGACCTCCACCGTGCTCTCTATACTCATCGTCATCGTATATACGAGAAACCCGTAGGAAGAAGAACGCTCTCTCCTCCTCCCTCCTACCTCCTACCTGGTATACGACAACAGGACCTCTACGTGGCCAGACATGTTTCTTCTTCTTATTATCCCTTCGGCTCTCTGATATAGCAATGGTGGTTTCAGAGTACATGCATGCCGCTGTGCTGCATAATTATCTATTCGTAGTAATGGGAGCAGACTCCTCCTCCCCCCGCTTGAAATAGAAGAAAAGAGAGAAGAGAGAAGCACGCATGCATGCATACATACATATATATATACTCTGACTTGTTGTGGTCACAAAAAGAGGTAGGTGTCTTGTAGTTAGTACAGGTTGGGACGTCCTCACCACCCCTCCCCGCGGGCGGATAGCTAAGAGGGGGGTTTCGTGTGTCATTGTCATGGTGTCATCAGCATGGTATCGATAGTGATGATTTCGATGAGATCCCCCCCCTCCCATATGGAGAATAATACAGACACATGCTAAAAGTAAAAGAAAGACGGGAGGAGTTCCAAGAAGAGATGGTCAAAAATGCAGAGCAATTGGCACAGAGCAATTTTCCAAGCTCTTGGAAAGAACTAGGTACCAAAAGGAAGGATATACGTAGAGAGGTATATAATGCAGGAGCTATTAATAGCATGATAGAACGATGGGATCAATTGGTCAAGAACACGGCCAAGTAAAGAAATAGGGAAGAAGCTGATAGATAAGTATAATGGTGGCATGAGGAAGTGAAAGAGGCTAGAGTAAGGAGAAAGGCACACGCAAGATATACATCGAGTAAAACTACGGCAGGGTGTGAGGAAGAAGCTATAGCTAGAATTAAAGTAGTAAAAGAGATGGTACAGAAGAAGAAAGGGACATGGAAGGACGTAGTAAATAAAACGAGTGAAGGCGTTGAAGGCGGGACGAAGCGGATGTGGGTAGGGATAAAAGGGATACTGGGCAAACAAGCAAGATAAGGAGACACGGGGATGGCTATATACCTTGAGAGCACAGAAAGGTAAAAGATTTAGTGGTTCGAAGGGGAAAAGAGAAGTACTATTAATAGTAGAGCATTACCGTAAGCTAGGAACACCCGCAGCCAACAAAGCTTTCGACGTATTCGAGAAGGGCATCAGCGTGTGGGCAGAGGCGAACGTAAATGCATCAGAAAGGGAAGACAGCAGTGGTTCAGGAGGGTTACTGAGAGAGCTCACAAAGGAATAAGTAAATACCTGGTATGTGTGCAGCTAACGTAAATAACAGAAAGGCAGCAGGGGCAGACCAAATAGTGAATGCATTTTATGAAGTACGGGGGAGAAGGAATGCTTACCATGATGATTACGTTGTATAACTGGATATGGAAAAACGAGCATGCACCTAGGAGGTGGAGAGAAGGAGTAGTAGCAAAATGTTTCATGAAGGGAGATAAGGCTGGCCCGGGGACCTATATAGGGATAACGCTACGAAGCACAGCAGTGTCAGGCAAAACATTTCGGAAGATATTGAAAGATAGAATGGGAACAATGATGGAGAAGCTGGGTTTAGACCAAATCGTAGCTGCGTAGACCATGGGTACACCTTGGGTAAGATAATCCAGGGTAGGAAAGACGCGGGGCTAACAACGTAACAACGTACTGGTACTGTTTATTTCTAGATGTACAACAGGCCTACGTCACAACTGTGGAGAAACGGATTTTGGAAAAACTATGGGAAATAGGAATCAGAGGAAAGATGTGGAGAATGATGAAAAATATGACGGAATGTGCGAGAAGTGCTGTGATGCTGGACGGGGAAATATCGAAGTATGTTGATATTTTTCTAGGATTTGCACAGGGACGCACGTTGTCACCCACCATATTCAAGATATGTATTAACGACCTGATAGTAACAGTCGAAGCAGCAAGATAGGGAAGAAGGCACGGTGTCGGGATTGATGTGTGCTGATGACTTCGTGGGGATATCAGAAACACCCGAAGGATTGCAAAAACAACTAGAGAAGGCGCTAGAATACACTAGGAAAATAATGGAGGATCAGAAACACCCGAAGGATTGCAGAAACAACTAGAGAAGACGCTAGAATACACTAGAAAATGGAGGGTGACGGCGAACGTCAAGAAATGCGCAGTATGTAGTTGCTTTGACAAACGAAGATAAGGTGAACCCGGTAAAATTCCGTTGAAAGCGGGGAGAAGATGAATTGCCGATCGTAGACCAGTATACGTACCTTGGCGTAGAGATACCAAAAGACTGCTCTTGGGATACACATATAGCAAAAGATGCATGCGATCCTAACAGACTCGCACCTTCACCAGGGTTAAGAAATGCATCCTGATGAACGTGATAGTACCAAAGCTAGAATATGCAGGAGAAGTATGGGAAGGGAACGCAAAGCTCGTAAAACAATTTGAAACAGAGTACAGATGACGGCAGCTAAAAAACTCCCAAGAGGATCAAGAACGACTAGTAATACAGTATTAAGAGCAGAAATGGGATTTTACCCACTAAAAAAGACGAATAGAGCCATGAGAAAGTTGAAAAGGTAATATAACGTGAGGAACATGCCAAAAACGAGGTTGCCAGTCATAGTTGATAAGAAGAGCTGTATGGGAGAAAGTAGCACAAGGGCTAGCTGGAATAAGGTGGGATAGCTTAGTTGAGAAAGTACGGGAGGATACAAGGGGGAACCAAGAAGAGTCGATGTCCGCCGGGAAGTTTGGGAGGTACCAGGCAGAAGTAGAATAATAGATAGAAAGAAGGGAAAGGTTAGCGCTAAAGAAACAAGATGGTATCGGGGAAACACCCAGAGATATGCGGGGGATTGAGCGAAGGAATAGGGAATGAAAACTTATTTGCGCGGCCCACTAGACTTCGCGGAAACGCTGAAACTGCGGTTTTTGTGTAGGTGGCCTGAACCTGCCCGAAAGAAGAAAGAGGATACCACCGTGCGGGAAGAGGAGGAAGTAGATGCACAGATGTGCCCGTGCGGCAAAGCAATAGAGAGTAGAACTCACATAGTAGGAGAATGTGAAATGTACATCAAGGGGGAGCGGGATGTGTTAGAATACGAGATGAGGGAAAAACAGACGAATGTGATACCAAAGTATGGAGGAGTTTGGTACGCTAGATAGCAGCGAGAAAACGATCGCTATACCCTAGGAGATAGATGGTGGCCACAGGCGGCCAAACAGGGTGGGGATATTAAGGCTAGCAAAAAAATCTATATAAAATTTATGGAAACAAAACAACGTAATGAGCGCCCCAGCTGTTGGAGGTGTCTCTGTAAGGAGTCGGAACTAGTCTGTGCTCCGTCTCGAAAGGGATGCGTGGTCAGTGGTCAAATGACTAAGGCGAGCAGCAAAGATGAGTACGCCCCCCCCCCCTCCTCCCCGACTCCCATCCTGCCGTCATAAAAGTAGTTTAACGCAGTCACGAAAAATGTGGTGTATGTACACGGCAGTCTCGTTTGGATCATATGTTTAGGTAGCAGCAGTGTGTTCGTCTTATATTACGGGGGGCCATAGTTAATAGGACCAAATATTGTTAGTAAAAATGGTTAAATATATACCCTGGTAGTTTTTTATGTAAACCATAGGTCCTATTAACTGTGGTCCCCCGTAATAGTATACCAGGTATACCCGGTATAAGGAATATACTGTTGTTGTAATGAACCAACTAAATAACTGGTTGTGTACATGCATTCGCGAAAACACAAAGCCATGTACGAAACATGTGCATACATGCGTACGTACATCTTTACCCCGGGGGTGGGGGGGGTGGGGGAGAGGCCTACCCGGGATTGCTTGGGCAGGAGACCGTTGGCGGCCAACGCTTATATCGAACGAGTTGAGATGCATTCAATGTATTAATATTTAATAGTAGAATTTCCAAAAAAAAAACGTTGATTGTACAGTATAGTAGAGTATAACCCTCAGCGTAGACGATGACTACAAAGTAGTGCTGAGTATTGTAGTGGTGGCTACAGTAAGTAGTTCGGGGCCTACCAGTAGAACGTATTACGCTCTTAAATACGTAGCAAGTGGCAGCCTTGAAATCGCAACGACACCAACGACACCAGCAGCAGCACCACCAGCACCAGCAGCAGCAACAACATAACAACAGCAACATCGTTCCGATTTCTATGCAAGTAAACATGGCAGGTATAAAAACAGCCGTTGAAATCATGGACGAAATAAAAAGCGCCAAGAGCCCCGTCTCTCTCGATTGCTGGGCAGTCACAATAACGGTGATGGTACCGTACCGGCGGGTACGGTGTAGTGTGGTGCTGTGCTGCTCCTTGCTGCCAAGCCAGGCAAGCTGAAAACACGAAAAGTGCCGTTGAATAACAAACACCAACGACAACAAAACAAACGAAGCGACAAAAAACCTCAGTCCGGTGTTTTGCCACGTTTCTTGCCCTCAGTAGTATTAATAGAGTACTACATAATATACCCGTACGCACATACAGTTTGCGCGCGGGATAGAGTGGGCCACTGTGTTGAGTAATAAATACCACTATTTATTTCCCTGAAGACAAGGACCCCCGCCTTTTTGGTTGAATCTTAACACACAAACGGCCCTTACATAATATGTCCAAGGCACAGCCGAGGGGTATACTCGTGTCCACAGTGGGCGCACGGTGTCAAGAAACGTCAATTTGTTGTTCAGGCTCAACATCTTGTTTTTTTTCGACCTCAATCTACTGCTACAACGTCACTCTCTAGTATAGGATTTTATCAGAGTTGTGGTCCCACTGCCGAGCTGGTGAGTTTATCAACCCGATTTTCTAGTTGTTCGTACCGATCTGAGCCTATTTTTCTTCAAAACAATACTTCTTAGCCGCGGTCGTCCACTGCTGTGTATAAGGGTCAATCTCAACGAGGCGTGTTTTTCAGTTTTTTTCAGTATTTTATTTTCCTAAAGTTAACAGAGAAAACCGAAAAATGGGAACGAAGCCTAAATTGAGAACCAAGCCGTATCTCCAGAACCATGTGGTGTATCAGAGAACCAAAATGATCCTGCGAAACCCCTTGGCCAGCCCTGTGAGACGAGCTCGTCAGAACGGTCATGCTCCATCTCGTGCCTTCGGGTGGGCGCAAAAAGCGATATACGCTGGCTCTATTGTGATTTCTCTAGATACTGGCTACCGCGGCGATGCCGAGGACTTCCAGCCTGAGCGACAGCTCATTCGAAGGCTGCTGTACAGCCCCACAGGACTGTCAACTTTTTTTCTTGGAGTTGTACACAATTGGTTTGCTTTCTAAAAAAACAACGTCCGTTCTCATTTTAGTGAAAGGAAAAAACCGACAAAATTTAAATACCGAAATTTCGTGAAAATACTAAAATAAAGCTTTAAAAAAACAGTCATCGTTAAGATCGACCCTAAGCCTACGTGCAAACTGCGACTGCTGCACAGGAAGTGACTACGAAACGAGGTGGTACTATGGGCCCGCCAAGATAAGAAACACCTAATCTGGGCAAGCCTGAGATGCTTAATGGGGCGCCATCTTCAACCAACCTTGCATCTTCAACCAACCTTGCGCATAGGCTATTATATAGGATTTAGTGTAGCGTGCACCACCGAGCCGTTTTCATCGCCCCAATATTCTTAGGTACGACCCAAAAGTGAGCATTATATGTTCTTCTTGGACACTTTGTTGCTGGCCGGCCTACTGCTGTAGACTTACTTCAGACGCGTTCTACGATAGAGGTAGCACATTTCCGCTAAACAAAATGTTTGTTGAATGACCGGTGGCTCCCTAACCCAGAATCGTCGGGATTCCAAAATCTAAATATCGATTTTTGTTTGTTTGTATACTTGGGACATGGAATGATTCTCATCGGGAGGCGGGTTGATTTTTGCTGAAGACAGTCTTCGGATGAGGTGTGTGGAGCTCCTAGAATGAGGAGCCTCAGAAAATGTAGGGCGAAACTCCATCGTAGAACGCCTCTTCACAGAGTAGTAACAGCTGTAGCCGCAGCACTGCTGTAGGCATTCGCACCTAAGACAGCAGATAGTCTGCAGAAAATCTACAGATGATCATGACCCATGTATTTTGTCTGCCCGATTTCAGAAAATAAATACGTTCTCTCAACACTCAATCTATTATTTCTTGCAAGCTGTGCACCTACTGATCCACCACCGCCTGGGCTCTACATGGCGTTATAATAGCGTGCTTCGTAAAAGGAGGGTGTCTTTCCGTACGTAGGGGCGGGCAGGCTTCCGGCTTCCATTGTCGCTCGAAACCCGAGCCGTGAGCCGTGGGCTTTTCTTAGAGGCGAGGGGAGGCATTCAGCGATTTGCAGATATCGGCAGACGAACTTTCCCGCAAACACTACGGTACCACCGTGTGGATCAGGCAAAGACCACAGCCTATTGATGGCTGTTGGGGGGTGGGGCGTCCTGCTCCCGCCGTGCTATCGTACTGCTGTGCTGGCATATC
This sequence comes from Nereocystis luetkeana, assembly GCA_031213475.1. Classification (NCBI taxonomy): domain Eukaryota; class Phaeophyceae; order Laminariales; family Laminariaceae; genus Nereocystis; species Nereocystis luetkeana. The sequence goes on along the minus strand of JARUPZ010000014.1, from coordinate 5,622,198 downwards.
ACTCTGTCCCGTAATATACTAATCGAATTCAACAGGCGCGCAAGCTTCGCGTGCCTTTTGTTCTTGGTTTTCCGAGGCAAAAAAAAACAGACGTTCAGTCTGAGCCAAACCTCGCCTGCTGGGGTGCCGTCTGTGCTGTGGTGCCAACTGGTCTCTCTCTACACTCGCACCAACTCCAACTGCGACTTCGCAAAAAGGAAGACAAACAAACTGAGAACAGCGCTCGAATGCATTTCGTCGAGGGCAATAACAATCTACCAGGTACAGATCATGATCCAGATCTTTCAGTGCAGATAGGTATACTATATATACTGAAGTATATATAATATATATATATATATATATATATCCCCGAACCTCTAGGGTCTCTGGTTACAGCAGTTGTTATGGGTGCCCATGGTTAGCCCATTTAGAACCGCAGTCCCGTTATGGGGGCAAACTACTTGGAATTTGACTGGTTTGTCCCCAGAACGGGACTGCGGTTGTAAAATGGATATTAGGACCTATAGTTATTTCCCTTGCCATCCGACAATGTGCAGCATGATCTTCAGCAGTGATCACTCATAACTTTCCCGAAATAAGAAAACAAAAGGAAACAAAAGGAAACCCATGCACCAAGTCCACCTCCCTTCTGTGGCTACTTTAGGCTTAATTGTCTACTCCATTTATTTGCATTATTTTGATCCTTCCTTCTCATTACGTTCTATTCTTGAACCCTAAGCTGCATCCAAGCTCCATCCCCACGCCATCGGTGTGGGTCTGTCGTCCCTCCCCCCCCCCCCCTGTTCCTTCTTCCTTCTTGGCGGTCCCCAAGCTGGAGCTTGAACTTCGACACCATCAACGACGGTGCTGGCTATCAGATTGCAACATTATTTTTTCCCTATTACGGGGGACCATAGTTAATAGGACCTATGGTCTACACAAAAACCTATATATTGACCTTTTTTTACTCACAATATTTGGTCCTATTAACTATGGTCCCCCGTAATAGTCATCCGACAATTTGCAGCATGATCTTCAACATTGATCGCTCATCACTTTCCTGAAGAAAGAAGAAAACCTCGGACACAAAAGGAAATATTGTTCGTAAAAATAGGTCATTATTCATTATAGGTGTTCGTCTGTACCGTAGGTCCTATCTACTATAATAAGGTCCTCCGAAATACTATTAATAGTAGTTAGTGTGGTGGCTCAGGTTGCCGGAGGTTGGAACCTGTCAAATAAATCTGCATTTTGTACGAACACATTATTAATACTCGTGTTATCTATAAGTATCAGCATGTTCCCTGGGTTGGAACTGCACTATACAGCTGGCAGATCCTGCTCAATAAACATCTCACAACGGGAGATCGGGTGAGGAACTACAGTAAATACTGCTGTACTATCAACGGATGATCTATAAACTATCGATTCGCGCGGTATTTATACACGCCAACGTCGGGAGCAGTTTTGGGGCCAGATTCTGCGAGGGTCGGAGTTTCCTTGTGACAGCAGACAGTCAGACAGACAGACAGACAAGTTTGCAATTTACCCAAAACGGAGGCTCAGTTCTAAAAACTGAGAGAAGATCATGATTGGCAAGAAGAGGTGTGCAATCATTGCGGCATATTATACACCAGTGTATCTTGGGTACCTGAGCCTTTTAGTACTGCAGTCTCGTCTTGGGGACAAACCACTTGGAATCCGAGTGGTTTGTTCCCAAAAAGGGACTGCGGTACTAAAAGGGGTCAAGACAAACGGCAGGGGGGGGGGGGTCACTGTTTGGGGGGCAATTTTTTCATCTGCCGTAGCAATCATACTGCAGCGTGCATCCAAATTATAATTGAGCATCAGGTACCTGGTATACCAGGTATACTACTGCAAGCGTTCGGTATATATTTTCGCAAAATAATACCCAAGTAGTGCTCGTGGCTTGTTTGGCGAACACAAACCGCCCGCCTCGTTTATTTAGCTAGAAAGAAATGATCGCCGCCGCCGCCCCAGCGAACTTATCGTCCGGGCGCGAAACAACAAATGCACCAGATAGATAAGCGCGCTACCGGTAAGTAACTATTACGGGGGACCATATTAAATAGGACCTACGGTACAGACCAAAACCTACATATTTCGCTATTTTTTCCCAACAATATTTGGTCCTATTTACTGCGGTCCCCCGTAGTACTGCCCCTGGGCTCTATAGGCCGTGCTGTTAATACTATCGTCATACGTAGCACGAAAAAACAGCAGGGAGTGCCAGGGTATGTCCGCGATAGACACCGCTGCTGCTCGTCCAGGATGGATTGTTTACGATAGACCCTGCAGCCCAGCCAACGCCATTATTGCTGTCGCTGCTGCTGTCGTTGTTGCTGCAGGGCAAGCAAGCCTCTCGCCTATGGCGGATGCCGCAGCAAAAACCGCTGATGATGCAAGGTTAGATTTATACACGAAAAGGAGGCTCGCATGCGTCATCGAAACCGCTGTATATACCACTCACTCACTGCAGCCACAGCCGATACCGTCGCTTGCAGGGGTACCGATTGATGTTGCACCCAACCCTTTGCACCACATTAACGTTTTGGAGGGACAACACTACTTGGAACTACTCGTAGACTAGGATTATTTTCGCAGCAGAAGCAGCAACACGGCTTGTAGGACCCCGGTCCGGGAAGCCGGCGAAACCTGCTCGCGGATCAGCAACCGCACGAGGGGAAAAAAAAAAAAAAAAAAAAAAGTTGCACCCTGTCCCCCTGTCTCCCGCCCCAGAAAGACAGACAGGCAGGGCGATTCCAAAACACACCCCTAACACCGTGCGCCACACATACTATACTAAATCATCGCCAACTTTTCACAGCCCGTCGGAGCCCGGCCGTGCCCTCCGGCTACTGCTATGTATACTCGCACCATCGTACATCCCCGTAGCGCCACAAAACATCTCGAGATACATGTCAAGATACTGTAGGATAGTCCACAGCACCACGTATTATACGATTTTTTTACTCGGCGTACACTGATTCGTTTCCACGCTGAGATATGACACCATAAAAAAAAAAAAAAAAAAAGTCTTTTATAATATGCTATATTATCTAATACACACCGAGTGTCCTCGTATAGTCTTTTTCGCTTCCCTGTCGATAAGTGTTAATCCTGTCAGAACTACAAAAACGTACCCCACTCTCTGCTCCGAATTTCTACTTCGAGTCTGAAAAAAGGCGTGGGCACAAATTCCAAAGGAGTATGAAATACTAAGGCCGGCTTCAAGAAGATAAATTATTTTTAAAAAAGCCTCCCTATACACTCGAGAACACATAGATCGACACACCGAAACATCGGAGCAGCCGGGGGGCAGCCCAAGAGAGAGCAAAAGACAAATGCCGTGGTGTTTGTGGCGGGATACGGCAGACGGGGCGGGGCGGGCGGGAACGAACGTGCAAGCGGAAGGCAGCACCCACGACACAACAACAAAAAGAAAGAGAAAAAAAAAAGAAAAAAAAAAGAAAAAAAAAAGTGTACGTACGTACGTACGTAGCAGCAGGCATTTGTAGTAAAAAGAGGCATTTCTCCATACCGGCGGCGGTAAGGACGTCGGTTGTGTTCGCTCTTCACACCAACCGACAAAGGGGGAAAGGGGTAAAAGCGGTGGGTACTACCGTGGGTTGGAATAGGCTCCGTGTACTTGCCCTACATCGCCCTGTGGCGTAAACTAGCAACACGGGGGGGGGGGGGGGGGCGGGGGGCGTAAAAATAGCGAAGAGACTCCGGCCAAACAAGGCCTACCCACACAAAACAGAGATGACGACGACGCTAGCGGCAGCAGCTGCAGCGATATACCTGGTACGTGTATAGCATATAGCGCCAGAAGCTCGATTTAACAAAAAACGTCCCGAAAAAAAAAAAAAAAAAAAAAACGCACCATACACAAGGCGGGGCGCCGGCCGAGGCAGCAGTATCATACCTGCCGAGGGCAAAAACAAAACAAAACAAACACATACATACACACAGAGCACTTTCTTTCATGTACACACCAAAACGCTGAAACGTCAAAACGTCCAAAGGAAGGTCAACACGACCTGACAAAACCGTCTCCGATGAAACACAACAACCCAACCTTACGCCATTGACCAATCAGGAACTGCAGGCTCGAATGCCATTCATCTCTCTTGCTTGACATTGACACACGAGGAAGCTGCACCCGCCAAATATATTTCTCTCTGCCTAGCAGTGACCGAAAATCAGGAAACTCCGAGGAACCTGCAGACGCGAAACCCCTGCATAACTGCCTGTCTGCGACCAATCTGGAAGCTTCTACGAAACTTCTCCCCGACTGGCATTGACCAATCAGAAACACTGGCGCGAATTCCATCTATATCTTCCTGGCATCGAAAATCAGGAAACAGCAGACTAGTGTCTCCCTGCCTAGCAGTGACTAACCAAGAAACTCCTGGGAAGCTGCGGGCGCGAAATCTATTTATCTCTGCATGGCAGTGAGCAGTCTGGAAACTTCTAGGAAACTTCTCTCCGCTTGGCTCTGATCAACTAGGAAACTGCAGCCGCTAAAACCCCTCTCTGTCCAGAACCAAAAACCTGCAGGCGCGAAATCCCTTTCCCTCTGCCTGGTTGGAATTGCATCTCCCACAATGAAAACACCTTTCTGTCGTGGCGCGAAATCAGTCGGGTAACCTACCAGGTACAGTACAAGTGTCTCCGACATCGCCTATTCAACGGTTCTATCGCCCACACGAAGCGCCTTCTGGCCTAAAGGCGAAGCGGTAAATATGCCTTTTTTCCCGACGAGGCATCTTCGCGCTCAGGAACTCCAGTCACACGACACAAGCCGCAGAGGGTCATCCTTGCAGCTATTGCAGCACCAGCACCAGCAGCACCAGCAGCAGCAGCAGCAGTAGCAGTGTTCCCCTCCACAATAATGCATATAGAGAGGTGAAAACCCGTCCTGAACGTTGTGGCGCTTAGTCACACGACACGGGTCGCAGCGGGCCACCCTTTCAGCTCTCGCAACAGCGGCAGCAACAACACCAGCAGCAGCAGCAGCAGCAGCGGAGCCACAGCAGCAGCAGCAGCGGAGCCACAGCAGCAGCAGCAACAGCAACAGCAACAGCAGCAGTCGCTTGAACCAAACAAAAGCGCCTACGGATTTCGGTGCGAACCCCTCTGAACCGCTGTCGCGGGCTCACTCCCACCGCCCCTCCCCTTAACCACTTCACGACCGGAAAACGCGTATCCCATACAAACTCCCAACTGGTGTAGTGTCTCCCCGAAAACGTGAGCGCGCCTGGTATAACCGTTTTCTTATCTTCCCCCTTGCCGAAAAAAAAAGGCAACAGAAAACGCCTGAGCAATAAAACCAGACCCGGCGCCACCACCAGTGCACGATCGAAAAGGCCGAAAAAAATGAAAATAAAACAGCAACAAACACCACAACCATTAAAAGCACGAAGAGCCCGCCGGGTGGGGGAAAAAAAAGGTGTGACCATCCATGCACAGCTGTACCGCGCGGTTGGGGCAAACAACATATATATCGGGGTCGGGGGGGGGGGGGGGGGGGGATCGGGGGGATGGGGGGGGGGGGGTGGAGGCCTCCACATTACTCGGTAGAAGCAGGGGCGATGGTGTCCTCGTACTTGTCCGCGGCGTCCTCGATGAAGTTTGTAACCGTCTGCCGATCAAAACGGAACAAACAACGCAAGGGGCGGGTGGGGACAAAGGGGAAGGTCGGACGTTTCGGGGGGAGGGGGCGTCGGGGACCGGGGTGTACTCATCCCGTGCACGGCCGTAGTCGTATCTCCAGGCGGAGGGGGGGGGGGGGGGGCGGGCGTACTAATGTATTGCTTGCCTTAGTCATTTGACTCATTGACCACGGAGAGGGGGGGCGCGGGGAGGGTAGGGATTTTTTCAGACAGTGGTTTCAAGCGGTAGGGGGAGGAGGGGGGGGGGGGGGGTTAGGGGGGCTCAAGGGATATCATATACTTACCACGATGTCCGAAAATACAAGCACCTCCTGGGCACCGTAAGGATGCGGGTCAACTATCGCACATGGGGGTGCGGCCGTTTTTTCAGCGCTTATTTTGTTCTTCTCGACGACGGAGGAGAGCGCTCGCTCAATTCGAACCTTAAATCTCCTGCGGTAGAACACAAATTTGTTCGGCACTTGCCATCTTCCCGCTCCGGACAAACAAATCGAGCGCTGAAGAACGATGGCACCCCCGTGCGATAACCCCGCATCCTTACGATACGGCATTCACACTGATACCAAAAAAAAAAAAAACAAGTGTGTTCACTGACAGACAGGTTAGGTTAGGAGCACTCGAGTCTACAACGGGTACATAGGGGGCGGGGGGCGGGGGGGGGGGGGGGTGGGGGGATGGGGAAAGGGTGGGAAAGGGGTGAGGGCTTAACCTTCTAACAGGCACGTGCAAGATATACCATTGGATCTACAGTACATCAGGTCTACCCGAGCTATGTAATGTCTCGACCTCGCCGGCATACGTGAGCAGGCGTTTCGAGCAGTTCCTCAAGCACAAGGTTCCCCCC